>CM061044.1:16630025-17230025 GCA_030762985.1 Adelphocoris suturalis
TAAATAAATAAATAAATAAATAAATAAATAAATATAAATATATATATATATATATATATATATATATATATATATATATATATATATATATATATATATATATATATATATAGGGATTTGGCCCCCTCAGTGGGTTGTCGTTTTATCTGGACCAGACAAGGTCCAGTCCCTGTTGTCGTACCTGAGAGCCGCTGAGCTCTTCTACGAACTGTGATATCTGATCTGTGATATATTTTTGTACAATCTATAGTCATAGTTTTATTCATTTTACTAATTATATATAGTGACATATATTTAGTTATTAGCCTACTCTTGATCTAGTCTTAGTTGTATTATTGTATTATTGAGGTTTTTTTATCCGTTTTAGGGGCTAAACAGTGGTCATCAATGTTCCCCTTATTATTCCGATTTGCCAACAGTGGAGTCCGTGATGGCACTCCGTTTGGTGACGGAGAGCAGGATGGTCCCCTTATAATCGTGCCACTTGCCTTAGGACACCTTGTTCAGTGCCGCTAATGACCTTTCTGGTTGTGGTGCGGCTAAAACCATTAAATTTGAAAAATAAAAATTAATTAAATATAAGGGGTTTCTTTTTAAAAGCATCTGGGATTTTCCATTACGTATTTTTCTATTGATAGTTCGTAACGTTTTCCGGAAGTTGGGCCAAACTACAACATAACCCTTGTTAGAATAGTTGGTCCATATGCTCCTTTAATAACTTTTTTCGTTGTTTCTCGTTGGCTAGTGTTCGCCACGCGGATGACAAGAAAAGGCCGCTAATGGCCTCCCGCGCTCAGATCTGTATCCGTGAGTCCTTTTGTTATCCCTCCGCTACGAACTCAGTATCTGATTTGAGCGAACAGAACACAGATTCGCTTTTTATCTTCTCCAAATAAAAGAGAAAACAGCAAATATTCCGGAGGTTCGGGTCCCTAATGGTCCCTCCCACTACTTCAAATTACTGGGCTAGTATGGTATAGGAAGCTTCCATTGGGTTCATAGTGAATAAAATCTCGACACTCAGAGTCTCATAAGAGGAGCGATGTGGTGAGATTGAAAATTAAAAGTTCGTAACTGATATGAAAAAGTTCGTATCTTTGAAAACCTGACATTTCTTTAGTTTTTTTTTTTGCATTTTCGTCACATTTTGGACAAACTGCGGTTCCAACTGCTGTAAAAACACACACACACTCCACACTTTGTTTATTTTTTTTTACAAAACCCTTCAGCTGATGGATTGGGGTGGAGAATTGAGGTTCACCCAAGGCCCTGGGCCCTGGGATCAGGACGAGGAGGGAGAGAGGGATGAAAGGGAGAGCACCTTAAAAATGTCCACCAGTTTAGATAAGAACCCCTCAGGACGCGAGTGGTGATACCACGGAGCACTCCCGCCGAGTTGCCCAACTCGAGCAACTCCGTGGCACTTTTCTTGCGCCACACCCCGCGCCATGACACGGTCGCGGCCACGTTTTTTTCTGAAACGAATCCTAGAGTTTGTTACTGATAGAGATCACTTCAAAATGAATCAAATGAGCCCTAAGAACTAGAACTTTAACAGGAAACGAGCTTCGAGTTTCTGAAACGATTCCTCTATTTTTTAAAATTTCAGCCCTTACATTCTTGAAGGTTGAACCAAGGTGATATCGAGATCACATCCCCGGCCGATGAAATTTTTTCAGTTAAATTTCACAAAGTTCGTTCCAGTAGTTTCAGAAAAAGCTTCAGACGTTTTTTTTTAAAGCGATTTTTGGAATCAATGTCCGAAACTCGAAGAAATATCAACAACATGAGCGTGAGACAGAGTCGGTTTGAACAGAGTAAAAATCGCCTTGTAGTTCCCGACGATCGAATGAGCTGATTTACGTCTATAATAATTGCGTTTTCTAATATAATAATATATTACAATAAATCACAGCGACTACCTTCGTGTAATAATTATAGATCTGCGATCTGCGTAGAAAGGCTATCTAATACAGAAACAATAAACCTTTGAGTAGTTAGTTACCTGCACCGTTTCGTCCTTGTATCATGTACTCAACATCGCATGGCATTTTATTGTGTGCTTTTATCTAATAAAAGCGTTAAAAATTTGATGATTTTGTTTCAGGTTTATAGTGTCGTGCGGTAAACTGTGATCACAATACTTCACTGCTCGGAAAAGTTCCAAGTACGTCAGCCCTCCTCAACTTGTAGTTACTATCAGCCTAACTAATGGCAGTAATCTAATAATGTAGTCTAGGTTGTTTTTAGAGAATTTTTTGAATGTTTGAAATGCGTATGAACATTTAACATATTATGTTATATTCTACAAGAATAAGATCTAATCAATTTTGTTAATATATGCATATGCTAGTAAAATTAGTGTCAGAGAAAGCTAAACTATATTATATAAAATATATGTTAGCTATCTCCGAAATAATTTTACTTGTAAATTTTATTTATTCCACCAGTACTTTTATTACCAAACTATGTGTTTAATGAGACCGAAGGAAAATCTTTGAATTACTTCAAAATGGTTGGAGTCGTTTTAGAGTCCTAGAGTGTCAGGAGGGAGGGGCAGTATTTAATACCCAGTTATGAATGAGAAGCTGATATTCGCTATGGAAAATTCAGTTCCTAAAATTCCTCATCATTCTTTAGTTCAGGCTAGTTGAACTACAAAATGAATAAAATTGTTTTTAAAAATTAATGTACCCACAATCTTCACTTTAGTAGAGTGAATTTTCGTGAATTTCCGTAGAAAAAGAATCTATTGCAATAGCTCCAAAAAACTTGAAATCAAAATTTTCGAAAATTTTCTTCATTGAAATCCGTTTTGAGACATTCTGAGACGAATCCTAGAGTTTAACGCTTTTTCACACACACACAAACACACACACACACACACACACACACACACACACACACACGCGCGCGCGCACGCACGCACGCACGCACACACACACACACACACACACACACACACACACACACACACACACACACACACACACACACACACACACACACACACACACACACACGCACGCACACACACACACACACACAAGGTCAATTCCAGCCTCACTTACTCAATTTATACGGACGGAAGCGATTTGGCAGACGGAAAAATTGGGTGTGCGATTGTGGTTTATACACATTCAGATCTCCCGATCCACCACCAGCTGTTCAAGCTGGGTTCTTCTTGTTCGAACAACCAAGCGGAAGCTTTTGATCTTTTGCAGGCACTTGGGTGGCTGTCTCGACAAATGGTGAATAGACATCGACGCAGTGCCATGATTTATACCGATAGTCAGGTGTGTCTAGCGATGCTGAATGATCGGCGCAATCACATGCGTACTATAGAAGAAATAAGAGATTGTCTATGTGACCTGCGGCACCAGAATCGCTGGGAAGTGGGGATTGAGTGGACTCGAGCACACTCTGGAACAGAAGGAAACGAAGAGGCGGATAGACGGGCTAAAGAAGCTGCTTCAAGAGAAGATTTGCTGGAGTCTTTTTCTCTTATTGCACGATCGAGAGTAGTGGCTGAACGCAGATCACAGAGTGTGGAGGAGTGGTAGCGAGTCTGGCGGTCTACAATGGACGGAGCCAGCACAAGGGAGTTCTTTCCCATAGTTGCCAGCCGAATGCAGCTTGACCTGCCAATCAACTGGAGGCTGACAGTAGCTACTGCTGACGCTCTTGCTGAGCGGTCATGGAAGGACAAGAGCATATCAGCATCGATTTGGTCTTCGGGACGGAACTCTATGTTCTTGCTCCAACACCACTCAAGACTGGAGGCACATACTTTTTTATTGCAGCATCTTTGACCAACAGCGTATTCGACTGGAGCGCAAGTGTCGTCTACAGGGAGTTTTATGGCCACCACCCTACGCCACGTTACTAGAATCCCATTTAGAGGATTTGATCGTCTTTTTGAATTCAATAGACTACAATAGACTGTGAGCTCAACTAATGTCATCCAAGTGTATAAGTTGTATAAATTACTGAAGACTTTAATTCTAATGTGATATATTACGAATGCAACTGCCTGTAATCAAATTGGGAGCAGGCAGAAAATATACTCCTCTGTTATATCCTGATTAGGGGCTCTAAGAGAGCTAGTATATAAAACGAAAAGAAAGAAACACAGAAATACACTTCACAGACTAGTTTTAATATTTCGGCCAAGATGCCTTTTAAAACTACAAAAGAGAAAAATACATTTTTTATTAAGACATTTAGAACTTGAGTTGCTTAGGAACTATTTGTTGCATTATCTTCTAATATTTAGTCCGGGTGGATCGTAGGCTCTCAAATACGCATTATATATATAGACGATAGCTCTGCTTAAGATTGGATAAAAATGCCGTTCTAGCGCAGAAAAATTACCCAAGCATTCCAAATGAAAGGATGAGTATTTTGGCCACCACTTTTTTGCACATTAAGTTACTCTAATTACTTTATGTTTTGTCTATGTGTAAAATTGAAAAAAAAGGCAGAGAGACCAGAAATATACGAGAGTAAAATTTATCAAAACTGTCAAAAATCGTCTATCTCTTAGTACAATCGAAAACAAAGGCACAACTTTTCTTTAACCCTTCGTGTGTTAGAAAGAGAACATAAATGTAAGTTTCGGGTTTATATCAACAATGATTCCTAGTTATAGGATACATAGCTTGGAAGAACTATACGAAGGAAGAAAACAAACGTTTTTAATTGTTGTACTTGTAGATATTTCGCAGCTACCCTTGTTGCTTTCCTACTTAAAGCAGGGAGTTGTCATGAAGATGAATATAAATTCTTTTTTCTTAAAAAAAAAAAAAAAAATCCTCAAGGATTGCAGCACTTATTGATGATCACGAAGTCAAACGCGGGAAACGACTTTTTCTTACCGTAAAAGGCTCACGAGATTGGCGGCTTCCTTTTATGTCCAGTAAACTTTACGATGGTAGGTACCTATCCCAGATCTCGGGATCAGTCGACAATTTCGATACATACATTTGGCAGACATCGTCGCGCCTGGCTAGCGTATTTTCAAGCGTCATTCCGTCTGGTTTCCGCATACTTATCCCTGTAGTTGTGGCCATTTCAAATTTATAGGCCTTAGGAGTAGGTATAAAAAGTGATACGCGCTCAAAGATATTTGCAAGGCAGCATTCGAAGGTCTTTGAGCAAGTAGCACTGATTATCATGTCCCCAACCTCTTACCAGCGTTTCCTGGTTGTTTCGTTCCCAGGCGTTGCTACAACACATCTGACCTTATGCCAACAATCCAAGCGTCAAAGCAAGTTCGTTTTCCACTCGAACTATACGAAATTTTTTTATTTTTCGAAATTTCTTTATTAGAAACATAACACAACTAGTCAATCCGCTGCCCAGGTTCCCTGACTATGTTAGAAAAACTGGTTGTCTATAGTAGGGTTTCCATCGATTCTATGACGAAAAATATTGAAAACGATTCAAAACTCGATTTTAGATGGTTTGACAATGACTGACGTCAGTGACGACAGCGATGTGGTATTGTCGTCTAGGACAACTTTTGAAGCTTTCATAGTGGTGACAATCGATTCTGTGTGGCGATAACTATTGAAAACGATACCAAACTCGATTTTCGGTTGATTTGACGACGACCGTCGTAACGGACGACAAATTCCTGACGTCTTATCGTCACCAAAAAACGACACAATCGATCCTGTGAGGAGAAAACAATGGAAAACGATACCAAACTCGATTGTCGGTTGATTTGACCAAAACTGTCTTCACCCAAAACTACACAGCTAATGTCTAAAAAGTTAAACTGCCAAATTTCAAGTTGATAGCTCCAAAGTTGCGTCTGACAACTGCCGCCGAGGAAAAGTAGAGAGTCTCTTCGTTCGTCAACAACTGAGTTTATCCCAACAAATTAATTTTCTTTAATACATTGATACAGTTTGTAGAGTTAATAGCCCAATGCAACAATTACTGTATAGGATCGCATCACACACTTGTCACAGTCTCACGTCACTAGGTCGAGGGGTTTAGTTTTATCCAGACTCCGGATGATGTTGCTGTTGTCTACTGGCTTTTGGGTTCATGTGTTCATGAACGTGGCTTATGATTAGCCGCAAATATTTTAATCACCTACCTGAACGTTTCGATCTTGAGATCCTGATGGAGGTCATCATTGCGAGTGAATTAGTACCTTGTTTTGAAATTATTGAATTATCTTGATATTCGTCTTTTTCGAAAAGCCCCAGAGCTGAATGCCATATATCCATACATGCATCAAAATTTGCTTGGATATAAGCAGTTTATTATGCAGGCAGTGTTCGGAGTACCTACCGAGCAACGAGTAGGTACATTTTTCTGATCTTGATATTTATTTATTTAAATGACAAGCTCCTTCCATCTCAGTTTTGCACCAAGAGTCATCCCAACATATTTTGCTGTAGCTATCAGGAATTCAATATACTATACGAAATGCAGTAATACTACGCACTTAGTACATCCGAACACATAACCCCAATAACAATTCGCATGTGTACTGCAGTATTTATTATGACAGCTTATTTCCCCGAACATAAAACGGCAATTTCTGTTCGCTAATTTCGGTACCTAATACTCTATATTATTTTCAATAATAAATCTTAGTAATCGACAAAAAGTTTAACCATACTCCTTTCAAGGGAACTAGTAGAGTCTAGCTCTATTAATTAATTGCATTAATTTTCCCTCTGTAGGAGCCTATATTTACGTAGACATGTTGATGTCTACAGCCTTTGCCCGACCTCCAGGAAATAGCAAATTGTTTACGAAGGTGCGTTACGCTAATGGACCGCGAAGCTAAGATCTTTCTTAATCAACCTACGCAGCTGAAATTTGAAATGGATCTTCTCTGGGACATCTAGAATACAATTAAAAAGTATAGAGGAACTCTGATAAGCTGTGGGACATTCAAGGCTAATTTCTTTCCTAATCGAGTTACGCTGCTGAAATTTAGATGGAGCTCCTTTAGGGACACCTCGAAAACAATTACGAGGTACGGAGGCGTACTGATCAGATGTTTCAGTTCGATTTTCAATATCTACTTATCTTTAAACGTAAATCATCATCAAGATATGAGTAGGGTTTAAGACGTTGTTCTTTTTAGCGAATTTTTGAAGAAAATTAAGCTATTACTCTTGCCTCAATATTTGTAGAATGTGAATTTTTGAAAATATTTTATGCAGAGATCCGTTTCAGGCTATTCTGAATCATATTCTGAAGTTTAACGGATTTTTTTTATGTATGTATGTATGTATGTATGTATATATGTGTGTATATATGTATGTGTCATTCCAGACGATAACTGTCCGTAGAATTGTGCTAGAAACTTCAAACAAATTTTAAAATGTTAAGGACACAAAACGAAAGTTCAAGTTCGTTGGCCAGCATGATCGGATTACATCTTCGGGTTGAAATTTTCAAAAATGTAGTCAAAAATGTCCAAATAGCCTGTTTTTTGCGATTTGTTGTGCGAAATAATTTTTTCAGCATACTAACATGTGGTATATTCGGAATCAGCGTAAAATTTCCTATAAGAATATGTATCAAATTTCAAAAATTTTAAAGTTGAAAAATCAGTCAAAAATCGAAATAATGCCGTTCGCTAGTTGTAAAAATCGGTAATATTTGCATGAAACATTGTCCAAATTCAGATTGAACTACTCTTATGGAAGTATCCCTGTATAACCAATCCTAGAACCATGCTGTTTAAAACGTCGGTAGTAGGTGCTTGTTAAAAAAAAAAAAGAAAAAAAATGTAATCACAACTGATGAGTTTACTCTGTGAAATATTCCGTCCTCCGATTCTCTCGGTCGCTCTCTTTAATGTTTTACGCTCAACTGTTTTAGGACTTGATGTAGCTTTAATACTGACTGTGTTTTTTATTAGTCGTTTACATAGGTTAATAATTGAAAAAAATTCATCAATAATTGTCCATCCGTGGGTTATGTATAAGATGTTTCCTACTACTCGTACGTGATGTAGCTCCATTCTTGCTCAACTCTTCATCATTGAACTCAATCTGAGGCATTTGCGGTTCAGAGAACAGCCCTATTGGTCATATCGCTGGAAACGGATCCTTCGCACTTCCTTAAACATCAGCGGCTGACCGCCATATGGCCGGTTCAATGCCAGGAGCCCCAGAGATGTTGGGGCTCACAGATGTCGAGACGCCTGACATTTAAAATGTCCTTAGGCCAAGTAGGAGAGCGCGTAGTAGGCCAACTTGAGAGTTTGGGATTGAAGGAGGCGACTACAAACTTGGAACTTAAGAGCTGCAAACTTGGACTTTGAGGGTTCGATATGAATAAATGCGAGTTCGCTTCGCATCGAGATTCCGATCATCAAGGCCAGGCAAGGTGACGGGAAATGTTTAACTGCGCTTTTTATCAAGTGCCTATTCGAATGGAAGCATTCAGAGCTTGTATAATGAGTCAGACTGCAATTGCCCTCATCCTCTATATGTACACGTTAGGACATTGCTTATTTTGAAGAATGTTAGTTTAAATTAAATCTGTTTTGAATATTATTTTCAATAATCAACCTTTTTACTCGACTGGGATTTTGCTTCCGATTCTACCGAAGTAGCAGAAGCATTGTATTCACTTTCGGGAGATGAACAAATTTATTTCGCCAAAATCATAAATTTTTACTCGCAGTTTAAATTTTGGTTTCGTGCGTGTCTATAAATTCGTGCTAAATTCTGTAGTTTTCATAAGATTTTGATGAAATTTCCTGGGAATATTTACGTTAAGCTGAATATGTGCGTATTCAGTTTCATTGATCACTATTAGAATAATCCGTGAGTAATTCAAGTGAGTTAGCCCAAGAGTTAATAAAAGTGAGTAATACAAGAGAAACATGTGAGTACATGTGAACTAATAATATTATGTAGGAGTCTCTTCTTTACGTCCTTATGGCTAATCGTGAATGGCAATCGAAGTCAGGTGGCGGGGTAATTTTCTTCTCAATCACAAATCTATACTTCACTCTGCACATGCGAAACGTAAATTCCATCAAGCATAATTTTCTTACGGCCTATTGAGATATCCTAGTGTCATGGTCCGTTCGAATTCGCATGGTGGTCGGAGAAATATGATTTAGTCACCTCTTATCAATTTCTCACGATTCCATCAATAGTGGCTTCAAATGCGCCAATGTGAATTTCATGAAACAAATATTAGTTCTACAGTTTTTTGCTCTTTCTCTAATAATTCTTGAGTTTCGCACGTTAATAAAATTGCTTTCTGTTTATTCTTAGCCCGAACTTATGTATTTTCAGTAGTGAAACGTTTTCTATGGAGTTGCCAGTGAGTTGCGAGTGTAGCATCATTCTCAAAGTCGCCAATAACTTGAAAATCAAGGGTAAAAAAAAGAAGCACTTCTTGTTAGAAATTAGTTGTAAAATAGACACCTCAAGGAATATCCATGACGGTCCAAAAACGTTATAAATTACATATCCCTTTGTATTTAACAATAATATATTACTTACTTATTATGCGTTACCCATGGGTGTGAAATATGTATTCTTAAATGGAAAAAGATTCCATCCCAAGAAGTTAGGCATCAACCGCACTCTCCAACAATGAGTAGTTTTCTTTCTGATTTTTCAAAGTTTCGCATGCTGGCGACGTCAAAGCATCCCTCCCGCCCGGGCGGGAGCTCCCTGCCTACCAGTGTGAAGTCACCAGTGCAAACTTAGAAAAATTATAGAAAGAAAACTACTCAAAGTAGGAGAGTGCGGATTCTATCAAATTTATTAGAATGGAATCTATTTTCACTTGAAAATTTAAAATGGATTCGTGGGTAACGCTCATTAAACCACATCAATGTTTCATTGAAGGATCGAGGTCAAGGACCTTCTAGTATGCCATCTTGCCAGTTGCATTTCTTGCTAATTGTCATTAGATTATGATGAAGTTTCCAGATTGTCTTACATGGTTTACATTGTATTTAATAAATGGCAATCGTTGTGCATGCGCGATAGTAATGAAATTCATGTAATACGTTTTGTTCGAACATTTGTCTACACATTTTGTTTGTGTATTCATGGATTGGAGGAAGGATACAAAATAAATAATTAGGGCTGTGATCTGAATTACATCCCTATGTAGTGAACCACATCAATGAATTTCATTGGATCGGGATCAAAGGCCCTCTAGTCAGTTACATTTCTTGCTAATTGTCATTAGACTATGATGAAATTTCCCGATGGTCTTGTATGGATTACATCACATGTAATAAATGGTAAACTTTGTGCATGTGGCGATAGTAGTGAAATTTATGTAACACGTATTGCTCGAACATTTTTCTCCTCTTTTTTAGTAGATTCATATATTGGAGTAAAGATACCCGATAAATAATCAGGGCTGAGATCTCAATTACGTCCATACGTATTTAACAATAATTGAACCACATCAATAAATTTCATTGGATCTGAGTCAAAGGCCCTCTAGTATGCAATCTTGCCAGTTGCATTTCTTGCTAATTGTCATTAGATTGAGACGAAATTTCCGGATGATCTTATACGGATTACATTATAAATGGTAAACGTTGTGATGCGCTATAGCAGTTAAATTCAAAACACGCATTGCTCGAAGGTATTTATCCACATTTTATTGGAATATTCATGGATCGGAGGATAGATACAAGATAAATAATCAGGGCTGTGATCTTCACAGCAGGAGTGTTGAACATTGAAGTTGTAAACCTTTGTGAATCATTTAAAGATTTTTTTTATTTCAATAAAAGTGGTAATTTGAAAGGGTTTAAATATGTAATTCTACCTTTCGCTCTATTATCCATCGGTTGAACTTTAAGTGATGCCCCAAGTAGTAAGGGGCAAGTCTTAACAGCTTGACTCTTCTTCTTCAACTCTAACACGATTTTAATCGATCGTTAACACATTTCCCCCCTCATCTTGAAGCCGCTTCCAGCGATTGTGTCACCCTGCCGCGTGAAAAAAGTCGTTGAAGCCTTCGATTCGTCGGTAATGCGGATATAAGCGCCTCAGTTTACGATCCCACTTACCTGCTTCTCTCGGGGTCCTTGACACAATAAGCTGTAAAACTAACCAGACGACCCTTTTGTCATTGGGTACACTACATTGTCGGCTTGTGTTCGGAACGTTAAACAGTGTTTCAACTAATGTGTTTCAGATGGAAAAAAATCAAAATAAAAGTTTTCGAAAAAAACCTCTTAAGCATCCAGGGTAGTAGGTCAAGATCACAAATCCATTGAATTTACTTTGGATTACTCTCTCTGGGTAACTCTGTCCCCACACTTGAACGCACCAAATAGAAAACTACTGTGCGGAACCCCTAAGGACATTTATTATTCCTCTTAAATATAATATTTAATTTTCCCCTTCTTCTGATCATCTTGGTTCGGACTGAAATGATTGTAACAAATAATATTCTCAACTTTTGAACATAAATTTTTAATTTCTATCTCTTATGATCAGAAAATGGATATTGAAACACAGTGGTAGGTATAAAGTTGTTAATGTAAAACAATATGAGTACCGGTTTGTCAAGCCTCGAAACTAGAAGCATTGCTTACGGAATTGAATGCAGGATTAGAATTTTCAACTCATTTATTCCGCAAATCTCAGCAAATATTGATTTTCTTCAATTTTCGGTAGCGATTTGCATAATTTGAAACAGTGAGTTTTTATTTGAAATTGGGCGTGAAACTAGAAAACCGAGTTGAATACGGTCCTTTATACCTTCCTATTTTCTAAATATAACATGAAATTGAATATTCCGTGGGATGTCATAAAATTATTGCAAAATTACCATCTATTAGACCAAAATCACCTTATTATTATTATTTTTAGCAAACCTCATCAATAAAACGATTAGGCCTCAAAATATTTTTTTTCTTCTCTATTTACCTTATTTCTATTAGTTTCCGCAATTAGTTAGTGTAGTATAACTGCAATATTCATTACTACCGATTTTCGTGGTTTCAGAATTTTTTCCACCAAAATCCCCATTGTGCGTCTTAGTGTCACATTTTAGTTTGTGGTGATAATAACAACTCCATGATTTTCACTGATTAATCTCATCATGTTATTTCAAATTCAAAAAGACGTTTGGGATAGGCCCTAGAACACATTTATATTTTTACGGTTTTCGGTTCTGAGTTGCCATTTGCCTCTACATCAAGCATCACAAAAGAAAGGATAAATTCGGTAAACGTCACATTTTGAGCTCAGAAATGTGACGGCATTTCAAAGAATGTGATAAAAAGTTGCAATGAAAGTTTGTTTAAAAAGCCACAACGATACTTTCACCTTAAAGATTTTTTTTTTTAAGCGCTTTGTTCTTGAGTATCTTTACATTTAAGGCTTTTTTTGTGTGTTTTCTACTTTATGACATAAAAACGGTTAAACTTCTTTTGGCTCACTGTAAAATAAAAACATCTGCCAAGTCCGAGTTTCGCTTCCTCGTTTACCTATCATGAATTTGTATATCATTGAAAAGTTTAAATGATCTTGAAAAATTGCTTAGCGGAAAAGAGTAAATCAAGAAGTAGCGTGAAATGTCATAAATGGTCAATTAAGAAACGACAAAATGATACTCAATGTAATTTACGTTTGCGCAAGCGCAGAAAGAACTGATGTGTTGAAAACAATGAAATAGGTACGAGACCATCTACAACATAAACTGCGCATTCGCATAATAACGAAACGACATCATGAGAAATTCATGATTGCTATTAGTCCGACGGCAATGAAAGTTATAGGGGATCGTCAAGGAGCTAAACCGTATAATCTCTGAAAATGTCATCATAATCGGTCCATTAGTCTTGTGTTTCGCGCATGCGTAACAGTTATTACACAACTAATCTCGATATAATTTATAGGACATATGGTTGGAACAGGTACCCGTCTACCCCCCGAGTTTGAAAGGGATCGCACCAATAGGTGCGCAATAATCGACGTAAAATCGACGTTACATGTCGATGAAAAATCGACGTAACATGTCTTGTTTGCGCATGCGCCCGCGCAGATATTTCTCAAACGGTAATGAAATTTATAGGAAACTGTCTGGGAGTAAGCCCACACAATCCCTGAAGGTTTAATCAAAATCGGACTATTAGTTCTGTGGTTTTTCCTGTGCCTATCAATTTTAGTTATGCGCATGAACAATAGTTATTACTCAACGAATCGCAATATAATTCACAGGGAATCTTTCTAGAACACAATACCTAACTACCCCTCGAGTTTGAACGAAATTGGACCAATTGGTGATGAAAAATCAGCGTTATAAGAAATTCACATTTGCGCATGCGAACATCCAACTATCAATCTGACGGCAATTAAAGTTATCGGAGGCCGTCCAGGAGCTACCCCGCACAATCCCTGAAAATTTCATCAAAATCTGACTAAAACTTGGTATAGTTTTGGGCGTGATAAGGGTTTACCACTGACAGACAAACAGACTGACATACAGTCAGACTCACACGGAACAAAATTTGATCAGCAAGCTCTTAAACGCAAAAAGCAAAAGGAAATTTTTATTTTGGAGGACAAAAATTTTTTCTGCTTCTTGCAAGGGAAAAATGCTTCTCACATACCTTCGGTAGTGAGGAAGCAAAAATAGTTTCATTGGAGAAGTGAATGAAGGCGATAGAGTTGTTCATTAGGCCACAGGGTTTTTCATTTGGATTGCAGTTCCAAAGAGAGTTTTAAAAAATATTTCGTACTATGACGATATTTTACAAGACCCTGTGAGTGTTGAGAAAGTAAAACACTAAGTTTGATTATCAAGTGATAATTCCCCAAGTATATAAGTAAGTTACTTGATTCATTTGTTTCCTCCAAGCTGAGTGGTATCGTCGTGTCATCGCGTTTTGCAAGAGACCAAGGCAACTATCGTCCCCATATTTGGAGCTTCCAATGTTATCCTCATCTCCTCACATGGACCACTTTTACTTCCCGCCCCAGCCGGTCGATTTGTCTGACGGCTCCCCTCATTTGGAACAGATCGCCAATGAAATATCACCCGCGGCCGTGCCCTAGCGAGGAAGCAGTGTTCGCATCAAGTTTAAACTCGTGTTGTAATTTTTTATTTAAAGGCCAACTCGCTCATTCAACAACACAACAAAAAAAGAAAAAAGGGGGAAAAAAAAAAAAAAAAAAAAAAACGTTGGGATGGAGGGAGGGGAGCTATGTGAGCTTTTCTCATATAATGTATTTATGACCATGTAATATTGGGGGGGCGGGGGGGGACAAATATAAATTCTAAAGTTCTAGAGTGGTTAGTTAACTCTGAAATACGCATAGGATTTAGGAGGGATTTATTTCGTACATAATTTTTATCAACATTCGGTTGAATTTTAACAATTAGAAACCCGAATTAAGAAAGAATAAAAGAATACTAAAGTTGAGTATTGGAAATTTAGTTTTTTTCTCTGACATATTGTAGCAAAGACTAGTAGCGGTTTAAAATTACAGACTACTCTCATTAAAGGCTCAACCAGCTTTATACTACTTAGCCCCATGGTAGTATACTTTGACAGTACCTATATTTCCTTGATAGTCGATATACTATCCTTTCCCTTGACAGGACTCAACTGTCCACCATATTGGACGTATCTCCGCTCCACATTCTCTTATCAGAACTGATATTGCCTGCTCTTTTGGTAAGCTTATTGCTACTTAGCTCCTTGGCAGTATATTGCTCATCCCTTTGTGACAGTCGATGTACTATCCTCTTTCCTTTCTCTCGACCAATGGGATTCAATCTCCCTCACCTGTCACTATATAAGCTGTGTCCTGGATGTATCCCCACTGCGCACTCCGTTATCAGTACCTACTGATATTGCGTGCTCTTTTAATAGACTTTATATTGCCTCATCTCTTGGCTGGTTTTCGATGCCCATAACAGAATTTTTATTTCCCATCCCCTTGGAAGCATTTATACTATCCTCACTCATGGCAGACTTTATATTGTCAAACACCTACTCAGACCCCCTCCTCGATGAACTTCTTACTTATTCCACGAAAAATATGTCCAAAAACAACGGATCAAGTAAAAAAATTCAGAACTTTTCGAAAATTGGCACAAATGTTTCTTTCACCTTAGTAGCATAGTAAAAGTCTATAAAAATGTATATCTGCTTAGGTACATTTTAAATTTATTTTGATTGGATACCACGTAAAATACAGTACATTTTGTGCTACTAGATTATTATTTTACCACAATGGGCGATATCCGAGGGTTTCTGGTCTGATTCCAAAGCTGGAACCCTCAATGTCAAATTCCTTCGAACCACCTGCGCCCCTCGTGACGTCACGAAGGTGGGCGTGATTCATAAAAGACAACACAATACTTCGCGCTCGTTCTTTCGACACTTTCGTGGGAGTCTACCAACTCAATGCAAAAACGAAAGAATAAATTTATTATTATTCAAAAAGTGTTAGGGAAAGATCAGTTTCTTCATATGAAATAATTGAAATACGAAATAATGGACATAGGTCAATTCAACAATGTAGGTGACACAATACCGCGATACAATATTTGGATTTTCATATTTACTGATTATAGAAGGAGGGTCAGAGGAAAGATAGACTTCTCGTTTATATCCAATGGCTAAATAGGTACAGATTGTTTATTGTAGAAATACATAGGGTTGGTATCGAATAAAAGTTTAAATAAAACAAAGAATGCAGGGAATATAAATAATTCTAAGGGAGAGAGCAATTTAAATTTCACAATTAATATCATCTAAAGATTACCAAGGGTGCTGGCAGTTGCTGGTCGGGGGAGAATATAGTTTAATGCCAGCCCAGTTATTGGACAGTCAAGCATGCCAAGAGTGTGGACAGTATAAATACTTCCAAGTGATTGAGTGGAGAGTGGTGATGGCCCTGGCAAGACAGTGCTCAGTACACAATTTGCCAATGAAAACGAGGGTGTTTGCAATGGAAAACCCCTCAGGGGAACATGTAGTTTATAGGACTTGCCGTTTCAATTAAACCTTTTACCAAATGAATCAATCATTACGCCAAATGAGGTTAACCTTTTGCCGAAATAGTTCATCCTTTTCCCAAAATAATTAAACATTTTTCCAATACAATTAATCTTTTCCCGAAACAATTAGCGAAAAAGAGATTTAATAGAAATAAATAAACGATGAAGCAACAGCTAGAGTAAAAACTTCACAAGATTGCGCGGACTTCGTAACACGCACGTTTCTCCTGTTGCCCGCTAATGGAGTACCGCTACATCAACTGTACCTAATTTGGTAAATTGTTCTTTAACCCATAGATCGTTCACCATGCCTTTGTTGTTATATAGTAGGGTTTATATAGTTCCCAATTCATAATTAAACTGTTTCTCAATTCGTATACATACGATTCGAGAGCTTTCATTGTTTCGGGAAAACGTTTAATTATTTTGGAAAAAAGTTAAATTATTGTAAATTATTGTATTGAAGAGGTTTAATTATTTTGGGAAAAACATGCGTTATTTAGGCAAATGGTTTAATTAAATCGGCAAAACCTGTAGATCAGTGGTTCCAAAATGTTAGGCCTCGACCCACTGGGGGGTCGCATAGAGGTTTCAGCTGGGTCGCAATATCCTTGGGACGAAAAAAGGTAAAATGGGGGAAATTAGAAATTACCTATTAGAATAAAATAAATCTGTCTGCCGTTAGTATTGGCTGAAACTGTCCGCCACAGCTTCAACTCAAGCTTCCACTCAGTCCACTAAACTGGTACCCTGAGCTAAGGACTAAGAATGATTTTACTTGTATCAACTCTTATGTGAAAGACCGAAAGGGGGATTTTGAATGTTTTCTGAACCTGGCACTTGAGCTGATGCTTGAGCCTGAATATTTGATTACTGGGTTACATATTTATAATACCTCAACACTACCTCTGAGTTTAATGTGAGTGTATAACTATTTTTTGGAGATGTGGTTGAATCCAGCCGTGGTAATATTTCGAATTATTATTTTTTAAAGGCGTAATTGGATTATTTGTATCTAGTGTATTTATTAATATTGATTTGATTGTTTATGTATAAAAAAATATGCTTTAAACAACTACAACAACAACTACAAGTATTATTCGTTTAGTATATAGTTGCTATTTTTTTAAATTTTTAAATGGCTAATTAGATATCTAATTTATAACTAGTGTATGTATTTATTATTATTTTTGTTTTATTAGGTTTTTTATAGTATAAAGGACTATATTTTTATTGGTATAAAAAGAATATTGTCTTGTTCATGCTTTTAGTGAATTTTCGTAAAAAATGAAGATATTGCAATGGCTCCAAAACTTTTAAAATCAAAATTTCCCAAAAATTTTTTCTTCGGAGTCCCTTTGAGGCATTCTGAAACTAATTCTGGATTTTAACGCTTTTTCATGTATACATACATATGTATGTCATTTCAGACGATATCTCTTTACGATTGAGATACAAACACCGTTCTTTCGCCAAAAAATCAAAGATTTCAAAAGAAAGGACAAGTTGGTCAGAAAGCATTTTTTGACAAATTGCTTAAATTTAAAAAATATGCTGCACAAATCACTAGAATTGGCTAAAAACAGGTAAACAATTTTAAATTTATATTTTGTAGCAAAATATTAGATACGCATCATAATTAACTGTGCACTAGATCATTCAAAAAAGTTTGCACAAATTTATGCAGTAAAAATGAACTTAAATTTCATTACAATTGGCTAAAAAATCGACAAAAGCTTTAGAAATCCAAATATTTATTTTGAAGTCGAACATTATTGGAAAAAGATTTATTTATTTCACGAAATGTACAGCTAAAAATTTCTTCACATACAAAGTGATAAAATTTGGAAACAATTCTGGAACAATTGTGCAACATGACTGGAACTCTAACGCAACATCTTATCTCCTTTACACCTGACCCAAATCAGGTGGAGCAATAGGTTGGGGATGGATGGTTCGGTACGTGGGTGGTTGGTTTTTTATGACTTACCTGCGTATCGCAACCGAAAAAGTTCTTGGAAGTCATCGAAAAACTCTTGATTTAAACGTGGGATGAAGGGGGTTATATTTATGTCACAATGGTGTCAGGAATCCTAGCGTGGATTGGATTGGCCGAGAGCTGTTTTCAATAATACAGAATCCATATTAGTTGAATCGCAGGTATGTACGACGGTGCTGCACAATAGGGTAGGATGTCATCTACATACTATTTATATAGATGTGTGGATGATGATATATTGTTCTACATGTTCTAGAAGTCTCTCTAGGAAACTCTCTCTCTCTCTCTCTCTCTCTCTCTCTCTCTCTCTCGATATCAACATACAGACTACTTCGACGATTGCTTCAATGTTTTTCAACTATTAGCAAAATTCCTGATAATCTTAGTTTGCTAAATTCTCTCCCATTAGCCCTAGGAATTCGAGCCAGCCTGCATCGGGGTATCTCAAGATCATGGTTTTTCCGAGTGTAATGCTGGTGGATTTCACCACGTTTCAGGTGTTAGTCCACGTTTTTATGAAAGTGTACCAAGTCAGCATATGGACATAAAGAAAAAAGCTAGGGAAGTTAACTCAGTTGGCATTCAGGTCAAGAAAATCGTTCTCCACTCGTTAGAAAGCTCTCAATTTACCTCAAAACTTCAGCTATAAAATTCCCCCTCCTCTTACTTTTTGACATAGGTAAGTTGGATATAATATCTCACAGCTGGGGTTCAATCAAATTTTGTCACGCTATACACGTAACGGTCTCACAAATTTATAGAGGGGGAATTCGACAGCATGAGATATAATTAGGAGCCAGATAAATCAAGAGCTTTCCAACAAGTGGTTGATTTTCGTTGGTACAAGAAAAAATGTCGAAGTAAAATTTATTTCTCCAATGCATCTCACGTACCAACCAATCGTCGCTAGGCAGTTGTAATTTAAATATTATCTCAATAGTTATTTATTTTAATTTACAGAAGCAGCACCCAACGTTCATAAACGTGGGATAACGCAAAGTGAAACCTGTATGTGAGTTAATTATTCTCTGTTTTTTCTTGCAGGAGAATTTCAAACCAAGACACCATCCTGAAGTGCCAAGTATGTCCGATCACTGTTTTGTGAAATATATTCTACCCGTTAAATTACTTTTAGTGCCAAAATACAGCAAGTAAATTACGTATACACTGCGGTTCTTTCAAGACTTGGATTTTTCAAAGTCCATTAAGAAAAAATGATGATGCGGAATACCATTGTTCTGAAAAATTTGCATTCATTATTTTTAAATTAACTAGATTTCATCCTGAGAATTTAGACACCATTTGAATTTTTCTACGATGAGTGGTTTGCTTTTTCAAAGTTTTGGCAAAAAGTGACGACATACTAGACAAAGGGGTCCTCCTCAGGCGGGAGGGACGCGATCACGTAGTTTGGTGCCAAAACTTTGAAAAATCATTAAAACAAAACTATTTGTCGTAGGAGAGTGTGGTTGGTGTCTGTACTCTCAAAATTTAATCTGCTCTCATTAATAAATATAAAATAAACGTGCGGTTTTTCCTCAACACAACTATTTTTATTCGAAAATATTGTCGCACACTTTTGAGATAGATTTTGATTCCAATGTACGTAGAGGTAATAAATTGTTTCTGTTCGCATTTCCATAAGGGAGTTTGTGAAATACTTACTATTATTCAATTCCGTTTTTATCCTCGACCTCAAGGCTCCAGATTTCCTTCATCTAGCTTCAAAGGTGCATATTGACTGTAAACTTCTCTCATGTCTAGCCTAGAGCGCTGTAATTTCGTACACAGTCATTTGAAGAACATATTTGATGTGACCAAAGGGAATTCAGATCAGCAGTGTCAGCAATAATGCTAACTGAAATTTGAAATACAAGAACCAATGAAGGATTTGATTTGACCACGAACGTCAATGAAGGATTCGGAAACTTTTCTCTTTACGAATTTGCTTACATGACTGATATTTACGAAGTTTTTCAAGATATTGGGTATTCGACATAATATTTTACTATACCAATTTATTAAATTCAACGGCAACCTCAAGTTTGACTTGCAATAATTCGAGAATCAGACTGTCCTCATGTTCATGAAGAATGCTTTTGACATGGATTTGAAAACAGATCCTACTCTTCCTACGACGCTAAAAAATCGTTGAATTAATGCTGTTTTCACTCGACATGTTGAAAAATCACCCTGCTTCAAATACATTTTGCATTTTGGTCACCATTGACCTATTTTGTCGCGCTATAGTTATATCTTAGTTGAAACATGAATATTCTCCTGTATCGTTCGACAATGTATTTGAGTTTATTTTTTCGAAAGTAAATATTGTCGTGTCAGTACAATAAGTAATCAAAATGAATGCTCTGACTGCAAGCTTTTTGCTTCCCGCCGTTTGTTTTTAACATCTCAAACTCTTCACGTAGGGCGCCATCACTAAAGATCACTAACTGAGTGAACGAGCCAAGGAGATTTTCAGCTCATATTTTGAATATTTTGAACATGCTTGAGCTTTAGCAGTGGTTTCCCAGTATTGAATACGAGGTGACGAGGTGACATTTATAATGTGGGTGTATTAACGCCGGTGGAATAACATCGTTGGATCTTTCCGTCTGGATTAGTGCTATAGAATCCATATCAGCTTCCGTCATTATGGTTCTATAGTATGCTCTTTTGGTAATCCTGCTAGCTTGTTGCAACTCTCCTACGCATTGTAATACACTCTCTTTACTAGCTCACCCAGCGTACAGTACATTATGGGAATTTCGGCATCATAACCATCATATCGATGTGGAGCATGATCACAATAATAAGTGGTATTATTTAGCCACCACCCCTTTTCTGTGTTCTGTGTGCGGGAAGAAGTGGTTCGAGTTGGTAGCTTCTCTTTGGAGTTACTTGCCCTCTAGTTGCTCTGGCCTTACTCAAAGTTTTAATTTTTGGTGCATTTTTATTCGCTGGAGGTGTTACAGAGTGGACATCGCTGTATCCTTCGAGGCAGAGCGCAGAGAAACCTTGGCCTGTGGGATATTATTATTTCTATGGAGTCCATGATGTCAATCTATGGACAATGTCCTAGTGACTTTGTCTTCCATTTGTTTTGTTGTAAATCCAATGTCGTAGTGACGGAGTTAATCATGGCTCCCATTTGAGATTTGAAACTTGCCCGTTGCTGTCTCTCTGATGTCTTGCAGGGTGCCGCCCTCATCCCTTTCGATTAAAATGCGGCGCTCAACAAATAGTTATAAACTGACTGAATGCTGAAAACTATAAATATATTTTAAAGAATTTAATAAAGAAGTGAAAATACTAATATTTTAAATGTGAATCAAATGGAGTCATCTATGAAAACACGAATGTAAAAGTTGAATGACCTTACAGAAGTCGTAGAGCTGACATCCACTAAACATATGAAATTGATTGAACCCTGAAAACAGTAGGAAGTCAAGTAGTCTCATTAATCCTCTTCTTACGTCTTTTTGAAACTACGTTCTTATGTAGGCCTTAGTCAGTCTAAATAGGGCCTTTTGTGTTACAAGTTAGTGCAGATCGTAAGGAGTACACCCAACTTTAACTTACGTATCAACTTTGCTATAAAAGCTCTCCGATTTTTACGGTGCTTTCATCTCAGTCCTTTTTCACCGCCCACTATTCGTAACTGTGATATAATGCAACTACGAGACGTAAAATCAAACGTTCATTCAACCCGAAAATAGCCCACTCATTTCGAATGAATACCTAACACTAAAAGGTACCAGTGGACCTCCCTTTCTTTTCGAGCCAATTAGAGCAAATAATGTTATCGTTTACGACCGATAAATTGACCGAGTGGAAACACTTGGGAATCTACGACTTCCCACGTCTTGCCGGTACTACGAGCAAATTGACCGTTTTTAAACTATTCGCCCGAGCGTTCCACGAGGAACTATATTTTACTGAGACAATAGTGCAGCGTTGTGGAGTTTTATCGGCAGTTACTGGAGATGACTATGACAATGGAGTTATAAATTCTGGTCTGGTAAAGGAGCTTGAGGTGTGGGACGGGATAGGACTATCTGACACCCTTCTGACTCCCACATTATTTTAGGAAACGATTTTGAAACGAATTTCCGCATATTTAGAATAAAACTGAAGACTGTAGGAGGTCCAGTGAACGAAGGGAAAATTTAGATATGAACATGTTTTAGCTCTGGGAATCATTCCAAATTTTCGCCCGACAGAAAGAATTGCCACGCTTTTCTATAATAGGTCACGTACAACGAATCGCAGCCAGGGAGAATTTAACTTCCTGATTTCTCATTCGGGATGTTTGGGTACAACAAAAGTGGTTTCCAAAGTGCGCAAATTATAGGCAAGCAGTTTTAGGGACAGCGCGAATTTACTGAAGAAATTCCAGGCACTACATTATCTCTGTATAAAGCACGAACATTGTTCACTACAGCTCCTTGCAAGGTGATCATATTATATCAAGGATAATGCATTTTTATGAAACGGCATTAAAAGGACTGGTAATATTGAATTACATCATTTCAACTAAATAATTAGACTCGTTAAGCAAGAACAGAATTAAGAATATATTTTTTCTGAGATGTTTCGAATAAACAAAGCCCATCATGTGATTAACTGAAACATAACAATATTGCAGTCACCATAAACCTTGATCAACAAGTTGATGAACTTCAATAAAGCAATCAAATCCGCTTAGAACCGAATAAAGGAGCTAAATCGGCAGAGGGAATTCGGGTAAATACTTCCATTCATGAATGACTGTGTGCCTACAAACAAAACCCAATTATTTGCGAAGGATATGAACATTTACGGTATGACATATCCATGCCGCAACGTATCAGCGTGAAGCTTTGATACTTTAGTAATAGATCATTCTTCAAGGCTAATGAAGAAATTGAGGTGAAGTGGGAAATGGGATTTATGGTTTGTTATGAACCTAGTGCCACCGTCTGATGCCGTTTGCCTCCATCAGGGCTTGTTTTAAGGGAAACTCATATTCCATAGCCAAAAGTAGTGTTTTAATTTTCCTTTACGATTCCTCCCATTCCCCACCAAAATTTTCCATATTCCTTTCCAAATGAAAATTCCTCCTCATTTTTCGAATTCTAAGAAATCTTGGAAATCGTGGTTATTTTCTCTATACCCATGTTACAGCCATATTAAAACAATTCATACAATTATTTTAGCAGCATTTTTAACGTAGAATACGTTTTTACGGACACCTTCTTGCCAAATTTTTCATCTCTCTACGACACAAAAAAATTACATGTAACATTGACATATTCGAAATGATAGTTTTACCTTTGACATGTGATTTCCAGAACTAATTTCTTAGCTATTCAACCTATGAAGTTAAAATTTGAAATGAAAGTGAAAATCGAATTCCACGCTCATCACTCATCAGTTTTTAGACTTTAGGCGCAAGGTGTTTTTTGACATGGATATGTCTTTTACGGGGAGGTCAACCAAAATTTCCCACTTTACCTCATTTTTAGGTGATTTCTTCATTTAAAATGAATATGATTATTTGATTTAAAAAGTCCTTGGAAGAAAGTGTCTCAGCATCAATTACTAAAGTATCGAAGCTTCACGCTGATACATTCTGGCATGGATCACCTGTCCTTCACGTTTTAACAAGTATAATACCAAAACAAAGAATATAGGTATGTTTTTTACGGTAAAATAAGTACTATGTATGTATGTAGCTATGTATGTTCCCTATAGACGGCTAAACGGCTGGACCGATTCTGATGGGAGCAGTCATAAAATGGTCAGCGAGTTCCGGCACACAACATAGGCTAGGTCTGAACCTCCAAATAGTCCTTTACTTCATAAACGGCGCTACCCTTTGCTACCGATTTATTTGGTTCCCGAACTTTTGTTAATATCGTTGCTAACAGGCAGTTTGTTAACGGCGGAAATTCGTGACAAGTGGAGAAGCCTTGACGGTTTGCTACGGGCGTTCCGAGTGAAGCATGTGTTTCCTTGTTGATAGGTGATTGACTCTAGGAAGTTGAAATTTGCTACATGTGGGTCCGTGCAACGCACGGGTAACCGGCTAGTTTATAATATTTTTCGCTGTTGGGATTTGGTCTTTTTTTAAATTTGATTGGTTGTGCTACAACGTAACACATAACCAGTTGAGTTGACATTTAACCTATTTACATATTCAGTCTTTCACAAATCAAATAAAATCTTAAAATAAAACTACATACGTCACAAAACAAATACATAACTAATGCATTTTTTTTACTTCCTTCTACCAGTGTCACATGTTTTCTTTTTTTTTTTTTCAAACTTTATAGCGATAATAATTATTTGTTTTGCATGACTTACATCCTTTGCTTCAGACTGCTAACTATTGTGCTTAAATTTATATGCTTGAGTTGGCATTGATTATTGTATTGAATTTACTATAATACCTGTAATTGATACTGTTGTACCGTATTGTAAATAAATAAATAAAACTATTCCTGCTTTCCTCGTATAAATAATCAGTTTTTCGTAATCACAGTTGGTAGCGTTCCGAAGGTATAGCGTAAGGTTTTGGTCATTTTGAATGGGTGTCGATGCTGCCCTTATGAAGTCGGCATTGTTCCACTCTATGAAGAACATCCTCCACTGTATCTTCACAGTAATCACAAAATGGTGTATCGCTGAGGTTGAGAAGGGAGCGGCATCAGTTTATTGGCCATATGTCCAGTTTTTAAGCGGATTATTTGGATCATATCTCTTCGCTGAAGTCGCATGTTGAGGAGTTTGGGCCGTCTTTCCACTCGTCCCATTAACGTGTGGTGGTGGATTCCTTTTTCGAGGGAGTACTTGTCATATACCAATTCTGCCATTCATCTTGTCATATACCAATTCTGCCATTCATCCATTGGAATCTGTTCTATAGCCTGTAGAGCATCCGGAAGAGGAATTTGCGCGGGTAAACGACAGTATTTACTGGCCCCGAGTTTTACAGCTTGGTAGGCTCGATCATTATCAGTAGTTCTATAACCTGTAAGAGCATATGAAATTAATATAAAGAATAATAATCCGAGGAATGGTACTTGCGCGGGTACACCTATTCGGTGAGCGCACATTGATCGAAGTGCAAGTGCACTAGTAACAAAATGAAATATTTAACTAGCCCCGAGTTTCACAGCACAACACCCTCTCAATCTGGACATTTTGAATTGGTAGGCTACATCATTATCAAGAACATAAGACCAATATGTCCAGGGATCCATTATAACCTTATATTTTCTGGGCTGGAGGTAAGGATTTTGGATATGTCATACGCAATGAATTTAGTAACCGTGCCTAAATGGATTCGGGAGAGTTCTTTACAGGCTGACCAACGCACTCATCCTTTCTTCAGAAATATTTGAGTTTTTGGCGAATAAACGGATTAAAAAAAAAAAAAAAAAAAAAAAAAAAAAAAAAAAAAAAAAAAAAAAAAAAAAAAAATCTCAATCCCAAAAAGCGTTACCATCTGGTATATATGTATGTCAAAAAGTGTTAAACTCCAGGAATTATTTCCAAAGGATTTCCATGAATAACGCGTTTCCAAATTTTCATTTTAAAATTTTGGAATCATTACAATTGCTTAATTTTATTTCTTTTTTTATTCGCTAATTATTGTTTATAAGCGAAATAGATAAGTAGGTACCAAGGATGCTGAATTTTGGCATTGAGCTTCTGCAGGACTAAAAGCTACCGTAAAAGTGTCAAAATACCACCCTGATCATCAGGAAGCTGTTTCTATGTTTGATAATTTCAGAATGTAAACCAAATTTTGAAATAATTATGTATCAGATGATCAGAAAACACAAGGGACCTGCCACCGTAGGAGAATATGAGAATTGACTCGTATGGTCTATTGGCGATGCAAAGGATGACCGCTGTTGATGACACGTGCCGCATTATGTAGATCGGATTGCCGCACCGCCAACTGGTTTTTCCGCAGTCGATTCCGCCACCCGGACTCACTAGTTGCGCAGTTCACGTCGGACCCTGTCGTGCCGGGATATCAGCGAGAATCACTGGGATCGGCCCTGCCCTTGGCCATGGAGCGCCTGCGTGGGCCATTCGAGGATTGCCAAGGCGTTGCTCGTGGGGGCGTTGCCCCTCTAAATCTGACAACATTGTTTCCAGTTGTCAGGTGGGTCGTCGGACCTGCGAATGCGCACTGCTTAATGTTTGGAGGTGGTTAGTTCCAGAGCTAATCTGAAATGTAAATCCATTTCTTTTTCATTTTTGCTTCCCCTCAACCAAATGTGTCCTTGCAAGTAGTGTTCGTGTGAGGACAAATGGACGAATAGTACTATTTTGAGGTGGATGCAAAATTAATAGTCCTCAAAATAGGATAATCCCACTTGCTGTTTGCTTCAACAATTTTATTGATCCACATTGAATAATTATTTTACATGACATACCTTTCTAAATGACCCACCAGAAGGCAGATTTAAAAATAATGACATGCTCGTAAATTATGAACATTTAATTTTTTAGATCTTCAAACTGTTATGAAGTAGGTTTCTTGGAGTTTTATACTCCATTCAACCTATTTATTGAAAGTAATCATTTAGTGGGGATGCACCAATCATTGGTAAATGATCTGATTGCAAACTTCTCGTTTGCCGCCGTTTTTTATTCAAAATACACTGCCAAGGAAATGGCACATGAGCTTCCTCGTGACTTCACAGTACGTCACCATTAAATTCCAGAAAACTAGAAACGACCGGTTCTGGCATCAAGGAATTAATAAGGTGGGAAATTGGAAGCTGAATGGTACATATAATAAATGAAATTAATAAGGAAAATTTTGATTTTAATATGGGACCATCCAGGATGTAGTACTCCGAAAATTTCGTCTAAATCGGATCAAAACTGAAGGAGCTTTTAAATGATTTACCATTAATATTTTGATCTAAATTCATGATTAAAACATCCTTGGGGATATTTTTTGGCAACTTTGAGCATGGCAAAAATCGCATCAAAATTGTGGCAATTACGGCTGTTGCAAGGACCGTAACAAGAATATTTCGTTCACGCATGCGCAGAGCGTACCGCTAATACAATTATCGCTAATATTATTACCTTACCCACATCATCCCTGAAAATCTGACCGAAATCCGTTCTACATTGACCGAGTTATGACCGTCACAAGGAATTCACGTTAGCGCCTGCGCAGAAGCTACCGTTGATTCGATCATGATGAAGTTGATAGGGGACCATCTAGAGCTTAACCCGCACGATTCCTGAAAATTTGGTTAAAATCGGATCAAAATTGTGGAAGTTATGGCTGTTACAAGGAAAGGTGGACGGACAGACAGACAGACAGACAGACACGGAACCAAATTTGTTCAGGAGGCTCTGAAACGCAAAATGCGAGTGGAAATTTTGATTTTGGAGCAAACAATTTTTTTCATTTCGAAAGTGAAAACAAAGCTTCCGCTGCCTTGCAGTCTCGGAAGCAAAAATATATTGCGGTAGGTGGCCTACGTCTTTATAGCTATTCTTAAATAATGATTGGCATAGGCATTGTTTAATAATTATCTATTGATTATAATATCCGCCGATGAGCTATTCAACACAGAAATAAAATACTAGCGAATAATAATTTGCAGCATCTTTTCGATTCATTCCAATAACTTAATTTTCTAAAACAATTCAAAGTAAAGGCGTTTACGAGTAAGTGAGAGCGGCTGGCGGGGAGTTGAACGGCC
The DNA here is from genome assembly GCA_030762985.1 of Adelphocoris suturalis. NCBI lineage: Eukaryota > Metazoa > Arthropoda > Insecta > Hemiptera > Miridae > Adelphocoris > Adelphocoris suturalis. The sequence goes on from CM061044.1 coordinate 16,657,740, forward strand.
TCCCGCCGTCTGACTCACGTTCGGTCGCAAATAGGTCAGTCAGTCAGTCAATCCGACCTCTCGCGGGTCATCTCAAGGTTTACCCGACTCCACGACCACCCGATTTGGAAGAAGCAATAATGTCATTATACGGTAAGTTGGTACGTCTATCTTGCGAAGGCAAAGATCGCTTGCATCGACCTCCTGCGGTTCCCTGAGCCACATTACCGGGAATGTGGCTTGCCAGGTAATTACGCACATAGGTAGGTTTCAAGAATTGACCAAAGGTATGCATACATATCTCCTGAAAATTGAAGGACCTGTTAGCAGTTTGCAGACAGAAAGAAGGTCTTATTAAGAGGTTCGGTTTCTTCATGTTATGAAAACATCGATCTAACTCATTTCAAGAACGGCTACCACGCACCACATGTTTGCAAAATTCACTGAAATGATTTAAATACATAGGATTTATAATATTATTATTATTAACCCTTTTTCTGGCAAAAACATTAATAATTTAACATTACGACTTTTTTTAAAATAAATATTTCTGAAAATAGAGCATTCACCGGTAATGAAATGAGTGTATTGAGTGTTTTTTAAAATAGTTAGTTTTCTAATAAAAGAGAACTGAAGTTCTCGTTCTCAGGTCAGCTGTAATCTCAAATTAGGTTTGAAATATAAAAACTTGAAAAATTATTTTAAATCTTTATTTAACACTACAAAAATGTTCATTTTCTTAAATAGTTAGGTAGAAAAAAGCAAAATAGAAATTGATTATACCGTTGGAAAGGTGACATTTTGGGCAAGTTTTTCCCGTAACGCGTACGATTGTTTACAATTTTGTTTTTATGCGTAATGCACCTTAAAAAATCAGTAGTTTTTAAAAAGTGTGAAATTCTCATGTTTAGTTCATTTTTTCGCCTACATGACCTACTGTAAAAAGAATTGTAAAAGTCACTATTAGCCACCCGAAACCGCTGTTTTTCAGCTTGCACCTCAAGAGTCGCTTATTAATTAACAGCCAAGTTGTTAATATTTTTCATTTCATCTGTTTTGTTCCTCTTGCAGTGAACCAATGGTTGATCGTAGGTACTGAATGCTCTGAATGGTCTCATTTGATTCAATGAAGTGAGTTCGATCAAAGCAAAACAAAGAAAGTTCCATTCGCATTCAGCATGACCACATAAGTGAAAGTTTTCCCATTATAATTATGTCAAATTGTTTTGAAATTAGAGTAGGTACTTTATCGGCACGAGAATTGTTAAACTGTTAAATTATGGCAAATAATCTTTTTCTAAAAAATTTCCTGCTATAAAAACTAATTTTAGGATTCTTAAATATTCGCTGCTGAATTTTGCAATTTTTTAATGAAATTTAGGTACGTTTTTCAGTTCAATATTGTGCACAAAATATTGAATCTTCTAGTTAGTACCTAGTTGATGTTACACTTAAATCCAAGTAATATTCTGCTAAAAAATATGATTTACTTTGTGTTTTCCATTATTTGGATTAGAAGTGCTACCAATATAGAAATAGACCAATATAGACCAATATAGATATTTGGGATAGAGAGGCAATATAGACCAATATAGATATTTGGGATAGAGAGGCTGAGTTGGAATACAGCTCGTTTTGGTTCCATCGCACCGGCTACAATATTTTACGCAGAGCTTAAAATACACTGCCAAGGAAATGGCACATGAGCTTCCTCGTGACCTTCACAGTACGTCACCATTAAATTCCAGAAAACTACAAACGACCGGTTCTGGCATCAGGGAATTAATAAGGTGGGCAATTATCAATAAGTTGGTAGTACCGTACGATTCGTAAGGCACCTCAAGGGACTCTACCGGGATCATCTCTGAAAATTTGAACAAAATCCGATAAAATTAACTAAGCTGTGACCGTAACAAAAACATCACTTTCGCGCATGCGCCTAGCGTACCACTGCTGATGATCGCGAAGAATGTGATACGGGAAATCAAGAAACCTTGCCCATATCATCCTTGAAAATCTGACCGAAATCCGTTCACAATTGCCTGAGTTATGACCGAAACAAGAAAATTTTGTTTGCGCCTGCGCAGAGGCTACCGTTGATTCGATCATGACGGAACTGATAGGGGACCATGTAGAGCTATACCCGCACGATCCCTAAAAATTTGAAGAAAATCGAATCAAAATTGTGGAAATTACGGCTGTTGCAAGGACCGTAACAAGAATATTTCGTTCACGCATGCGCAGAGCGTACCGCTAATGCAATTATGACGATTGTCTTATGGGACCTCAAGGGACCTTACCCACATCATCCCTGAAAATCTGACCGAAATCCGTTCAACATTGAGCGAGTTATGACCGTCACAGGAAATTCACGTTAGCGCCAGCGCAGAAGCTACCGTTGATTCGATCATGATGAAATTAATAGGGGACCATTTAAAGCTTAATCCACACAATTCCTTAAAATTTGGTTAAAATCGGATCAAAATTGTGGAAGTTATGGCTGTTACAAGGAAATGTGGACGGACAGACAGACAGACAGACAGACAGACAGACACGGAACCATATTTGTTCAGGAGGCTCTGAAACGCAAAATGCGAGTGGAAATTTTGATTTTGGAGCAAAAAATTTTTTTTCATTTCGAAAGTGAAAACAAAGCTTCCGCTGCCTTGCAGTCTCGGAAGCAACACAGAGCAATAGCGAGCCTTTTCATTCCATATCTCCAGAAAGATCAGCGCAGTTTGACAGTATTACCCTACAAATGAAAACAATTACGTTGATTGAAATTAATGATTAATAGGCATTCTAATTAAGAAGTCGAAAAGTTGGATTATTTGGGAAACCAATGCTGATTGATTTAAAAAAAAGGCTGATATGGTATATAGTTTTTATTTAAATGGGATGTGCTTTAATGCATCTCTTAAAGATTGGGGTAATACTGTCAAACTGCGCTGATCTTTCTGGAGATATGGAATGAAAAGGCTCGCTATTGCTCTGTGTTGCTTCCGAGACTGCAAGGCAGCGGAAGCTTTGTTTTCACTTTCGAAATGAAAAAAAATTTTTATATATATATATATATATATATATATATATATCGTGTAGAATTATTTACAAGAAGGAATTATTAGTCTTGATCTTGGTAGGCTTGGAGGCAAATAAACACTTCACTTTTATTGAAAAGTTTTGAACTTGGATTTTGAATACTATGCCCTTTAAGGATCTCCTCTTTAATTGGGGCGATGGAATGAATCTGGGCGTATAATTTGTGTCATGCAATTCATTGATCTAGATTAGATCCGAGGAGAAACAATCCGTGCTCAGGGGCGAGAATCTTACGGGCCTCTTAAAAATAATTAGATAGATAAATAAAGAAAAAATATTTTTATTGGAAACTCTTCAGCTCAGATGACTGATCTAATATTTAGTGGGACATGCGAGGCATCACACGTACAAGAAGATCGAACTACACAAAATTACAGTCTTCTTTTTCATTCCTCACTGCAAAAACAGGAAGGCTTCTATTAGTGGAAGAGGTAGCAACAATTTTTCTTCCCCTAAAATCATAATCTTGTGCTTATCTCAGTCTGATCAACTTTGGTCTCATATCTATTTCAGTGGAAATCCCTTGTAACTACCAGCTATCAAGTACCAGAATTCAATTAGAATCAGGCAATAACTACAGGGATTATGCAGAATAGTACTATTAATATTCCAATTGCTCCCAATATAATGGCGCGAATTCGCTACAAATTGGAGAGAAGTTGAAGGATGGTCTCAAGGTGACTGCTCATGAATTTTAATCGCAATTGTTCACTGCTGTTGATGATAATAAGCCACATCATGTGCCCATGCTCTACTATAGTTTTTACAATCGATGAATCAAATTCTCAGTCGACGTTCTCTGTCGTTGTTGTCTTCGAATTCTGCAGCCAGGTGGAGATTAACTGCGAGTGATGCAGCACCTGTCGGTTGCCGGAGGAGCTCCAGCGTGTTGAGGCGATGACCGTTAGAGAGCGCTTCCTGTACAACTTTGCTCCTTATGGTCCTGTCATACCGCCAACCTTACCTTCCTATTTCAATCAGTTACCGTGCCGGGATATGATTGAGCTTCCTCACCACCGCAGGTAGGTAAGCTTTGTGTTGTTTCTTGCGAAGTCGAAAAAATGTTTGCCGTCCAAAATCAAAATTTGTACTTGGTTTTTGAGTTTCAGAGCTTGCTGATCACTTTTGGAGTCAGTGTGAATTCAAGTCACCAGTGTTAGGCATAATCTTATCGTCGAATACGAATACGATTGTAATCGCGATAATTATCCGTTGATTCTGAGTCAACTGCGATTATATTCGTATTCATGTAATCGTATTCGTCTGTCGGCGATTACACAAATACAACCCATAAAAATGCGTGACGGTCATCAATTTCAATAGGGCGTCCCTCCTATAATATGCGAAGCCTTGGTAATATTACCTAGCTTCAGAGGGACGTCCTTAAAGCGAATTCAACGATTGGAGCCCAGCCTATTTGTCTCAAATCTATTTCAATAGGACGTCCCTATTGAATCGGTCCGACTTCGTTCACTCCCTCTTCGGAGGATCAATTCTTGTTTGCTCCCTTCAGAAAAACATCCGGCGGGAAGCTTGACACTATTTCTCTAACATACATTCAATTCTCATAAATAATTTTCTCCAAAACCGTGAAAATCACTGATTTAAACGATATTTTAGTTTATATTGAATTGAGGGCGGAAGAATTAAGGAGATTTTATAAAGTTTTGTTGAATAATTTATTGCTCAGTCAACTAGCTTTGCCGCAAACGGCCTCGCCAGGACTTCCCATCCATCTCAAAATTGTTACGTAGGTATAATATTAGATCAATCCCAAGCAACGGTTAGACAGTAACAATAAAAAAACTAAAACTCGTAAACGAGTTCCACTATCTGCTTTACAAGCAGATACCATGTTACATGGATATGTCTTTGATTGGGGATTTCATAACGGTTGTCCTCGAGAGTTGTAAACAAATCCTTTAACTTTGGACTGTAGGCGACGAAATGTAGGATAAAGAATTTATTCTATTATTCTTGGAGACACAATAAGCATACTATACATACTATCAAAGTTATTTCTCCAATACAGGCGCTATCATTTTTATGTTCATGATAGCCTGATTTTTCATTAATAAATGAAATTATATCATTTATTGTTTTATTTGATAACGTTTCGTCCTCTTACTGAGGACATCTTCAGATCTTGCTTTCTTGACATTGAGTTGACTTGGTGAGCCACTGTTTTATTTGACAAATCCGTTAGGTATATTCGGATGTTTATAAATTTTTTCCTGGACACACCAAGATCTGTTGTCAAGAGGATGAAAATGTTTCCTATGGAGTGTAGTAAATGATGCTATTGCTTTACGTTAAGAATATTGTAACCGGCTTATTAAAATTGTTTATAGTCCAATCAACTTAGTTTAGGAATGTAGCCAGGTACGTAAGGAGGGGGAAATTGGTAGCTTGAGATGTGAACATTTATCACATAAATCAAGCGCTTTCCAACGAGTGGTGAACGATTTCTGTGCGATGAAAACTGCGGAAGTTCCATTCCCCTAGCAACGGCTGGGTTGTACGTGAACATCATTAGAAATTGTGACATCAACTTTTGCGTGACGAAAATTTTTGGTTGACCCCCCAGAGCAAAGACATATCCATGTCAACGAGCAGTAATAATATTTTCATTGCTGATAAAAAACGATTTACCTTCCAATGTAGGTACATCTTTTTCTTCGCAAAAATGGACAAAAGTTTTGTTTGAGCCGTTTTTTGTTACTGCTGCATCAATGGTAATTTATGATGATGACATTTCGCATAGCTGACATTTTATGCTGCTTCCGAGTTTTTTCTTCAAGTACTATTAAAGGGTCATACGTTCACTTTTTAGATTCTATCCTACTCACTCCGCGTGACTTGTAGCCGCCTGTCACGATCGACTATCCTACAAGGACCATTTCGACACGTTTACGAATCAAATTAGAAAAATTCTTGCCGCATAATCGTGTAGAAAAATACCGGAGGAACCTCACTTTGTGTAAGTAGGTACATAGTATTCAACATGAGGTGGCGCGCTGCACTTAAGTGAATAGGTAGGTTAGGTACCAACTCCTTGAGCATTTCCCATAAAGCTGCCTCATTCTCGAGCGTCCTTCCTTTTATTTATGTACAAGTTTTAATAAGTTATCCCGAAGGGAGCATGTCCATGAACTGCATTTTTCTTCACACGTCTCTGACAGTCATGAACTGTTCCATTTCCCTGTCTGAATTCCTCAGAATGGCCGCAAAATAAATCGTAATGGGCCTTTGTAGACAATCAAAATCGAATCACAGCAACTTTATTTACACCAAATCAACTTTTGACTGTACTTGGTGGACAAACCTTTTATAGAATTCAAATATAAGATGGTCCAAAACCACTCACGCAGTTTGCCTGAGCAGAACCAACTTTTCGAATCGTTCAGCTGGGCTTTGGGTGGAACCTGTCATTTCATTCGTTCCTTGATGTCCCAGAGAGGGTCACTATCAAGTTTCAACGTACTACGGTGACCAGAAGAGATTTTAGCTCACACAACTGATCAGGATGGCGCTCCTCACTTTGCTCGTCTTTTGTTGTCCCAGAGAGGCTCCCTAACAAATTTTGTCGTCCTACGGTGAATAGGAAAGATTTGAGCACGTTTTTGCCATCATTATGATTGATATGACGGCTCGTGATCAGCTGGTCCTCACCAAAGTCAGTGAGGCACAAGTTCCGGCATGGTAATACTTCATATCAAAATTTGGTCCAAATCAGACATGCGGTTTCAGAACACAAAATTTTGTCCATAAATAAATAAATAAATAAATAAATAAATAAATAAATAAATAAATAAATAAATAAATAAATAAATAAATAAATAAATAAATAAATAAATAAATAAATAAATAAATAAATATATAAATAAATAAATAAATAAATAAATAAATATATATATATATATATAAATATATATATATATTTATTTATGTATAAATATATAAATAAATATATATTTATATATTCCTCAATATATATATTTATATATAAATATGAATATATATCTAAATCTATATATATATAAATCTGAAAATGAATGACTATTGTAAACGTATTCTACACCCTCTGAAACTCAAAGAAAATGCATCCCCACCCCCAAGTGCTGCCGTGCCGACGGCTGTAATAACCCCTTTTCTACAAAAAGTGGGGTAAAACACTGGAAAACCATGAGTCGTTTTCTTTACTTCTCCCTTGAAAGGAAGTAGAGTTATTCTTGATAGCCTTCTATTTTCTAGAAATTTACTCTGTCGCTAATGGCGTACAGTCTCCTGCGCTCCCATGTTAGGTAAAATACAAGGGACATTTTGTTCGACTTTTGTAAACAGTTATTAGCTTAAATATTGAGATAACCTTCATTACTCATTCTAAATTGGACCAGCATTCTTTTTGTATAAAAGGTACATCATGTTCTAAGTAGTTAACTGGATCGAATATGTTCGCAGTCAAATGTTGACAATAGTCACTATAATAAGACTACAATGTAAGTTAATTATCATTGGCCCCGTAAAATAAGTTTGAATAGTAGCTGAACGTTTTTCTTTTATTTCTAAAGGGTTTTGAATTTCCCAAATTCCTTGCTAACCAAGTCCGATAGTATTTTTCTAAGCTGTTTTGCCCTATTGTATTTTTCCATACTGTGACCTCTTACACTCGTTCTTATCAACTGTTTGTAGCAAATTTTGGGATTTCTCCCGCTCCCATCTTCCATCCTCAAAATCTTTTCTCACCACCCTCAGCAGCGATCGAGAATTCGTGCTCCAATATTTCATCTCCCCGTCTCATTTCTAATAATATGCTTGGTGTCCCATTGGATATCAATAGAACAGCTTTGATAAATTTGTATTGCATTTTTTCAATCTCATCGCAGCAACTCGAATTTTAGACTTTCGAATTGTGGGGAAGAACGATAACTACCAACGAATCATATAATGTGACAAGTGGATCCCCTACTTTGGTATTAGTAATAGCCAAAACTTGATTTGGACCTTCCCAAGATCACGTTGTCTTTGATTTAAAACTAACCATAGTTATTGAAAACAATCCAGTGGCCCCTAAAGGCGGCACTCGAAGGTAAATGATATATTATCATAGCTACTTACCAGTGACTAATGATTAGTGATCACCAGAGATTGCATTGATGTTATTAATACAATGAAAGTCTTGTTTTTATTCTCATTAGTTTTTGGTGAAATACAATTAATATTTGTATATCTTCAATATTTGGATAGGAATATTATGTGCAGATAAAGACACTCAATTTAAAAATTTTCCCGCACTAAAGCGCAGTTTTAGTTTTAACGTATATAGTAGATAAAGAGGGTCGCAAAGCAAACCACATAACAAATAAATTTGTTTATATCAATCTCTTAACAAGTTGTAATGCAAAATTATGAACGGATATTATTCTTCCTTCGAATTCTGAGGTCATGGCTTCAATCTGTGGTTGAGGCTTTGAATGATTCAAAAACAAATACCGTTACCCCAGAGGTTACTGGTTTGCCACCTCCGCGGACACAGTAAAATTAGCACAACCGCCCACCACCGGCCATCAATATTCGGCCTTACCTGTCTGCACTGCAAAGAAGATGCCGTAGCGAAGCCATTAAGCAGACATTCATCAGGTTGACACAAGCTGAATATATGCATCGGGGAGGTATCGCGTTTATTTCGTGTTCTTACTTTGAAAGGGTCTCCTTTTCGTGGTGTGACGGGAGCCGGTGGCGTGGGCGCCGCGGCGCCGTTGCTCCTGGTCTAGTTGCAACACTCCTCCTCCTTCCTAATGGCTCAAGGGATATCCGTATAGAGTTTTGATTGATTCACTCGAGAACTAGTCGGTCTATGTCAACCATCCATCATTCCTGATGAACTATGAATAATCTCCCAGACTTTCTTAGAAATAGACTTGGGTTGCTTGACACTGAATGCCGTTGATATAAACCAGCAAATCTGGTTTGATTATTACAGGGCCAGGGGTAAAAGTCAAGGTTTAAAGTTACAAATAGCTGAGATCATTTAATTTTAAAACATGATTTAAATTACTGTTTACGTTTAATGTCTGCATAAGCCCTTACGATGTTGGTTTGCAAAACTGGATTTTAGATGTTAAAGAAGAAAGAGGAGAATACAAGAAGACAGTACGGATACATGGAACAACATGGTATATTTATAGTTCCACGTTCCCCACTACAGGTTTCGAGCATAATCCTTTGTTTTATGTAGAATAATCTCATCCTATCGGATTCTAAACGCCTGGGATTTAAAATCAAAATATTCAATAATTTCTCAACCACTGGTTAGGCTTTGAAACTTTTTATTTTGCACCAACAGTACAGAAATTTTATGTTCTTTTTAACAGAAAAAATTAATTTTGATTTTAGAGAGTAGGTATTTCATGGGAGTTATGGACAATTTAGTGAGTCCAGGTCGGCAAATCGCAAGAAAGAAGGACAAATAAGCTTTTACTTATACATATATGGGAAAAAATGTGGAGGGACTTTTTGGCAAAAACTAAAATTGTAAGTAGAAAATATTGCTGAAGTGGGGTGGGTGTTTTCTCGAAACACCCTGTATATGATGTAAATGTTTTTAAATTTAGTGGTTTAGGTCGCACCTCAACCATAAGGGTCATTAGTGGCATTGAACAAGGTGTCCAAAGGGACACTTCAAGTTGCAAGATTCCAAGGGGGGCCATTCTGCCCTCCACCATCAAACGGAGTGCCATCACGGACTCCACTGGCTAATCGGAGGGGGAAAAATAAGGGGTACAGTGATGACCACTGTTTAGCCCCTAAAACTGTTAAATAACCTCAAAAATGAAATAATACATCTAAGACTAGATCTAGAATAGGCTAATAACTAAATATATTTTACTATATATAATCGCCAAATGAAATAAAACTATAACTAGATTGTACAAAAATATATCACAGATCAGATATCAGAGTTCGTATTAGAGCTCAGCGGCTCTTAGATACGACAACAGGGAATGGACCTTGTCTGGTCCAGATAAAATGTTAACCCACTGAGGGAGCTGATGCTGGACTCGGAGGTCCATAAGGTCTGAGCAGTTCTCCAGGAAGTGGCGGATGAACAGATCACCCCCACACCTCCCACACACAACATTTCGAGCTCCTGCGCTTAGCAGGTGTCTGTGAGTAAGACGGGTATGGCCAGTGGCAACCCGGTTGACCACTATTCGGTCCCTTCTTGGAAGTTGGATTACGAAAGGGCCCACAAGGCACAAGTCCTGAAGGACACCACGCAGTCCACTAACTTCACCCTTCCATTTCTCATGCCAGATGGAATTGGTTTTATGTTGCATGTAGGGGATTTGATCCTCAATGCGTATAGGCAGCCTATCGATGGAGTTATCACCAATGACTCTCCTTGCAAAGGCATCATCACATTGTTGCCATGAATACCCCACATGGCTTGGCACCCACATAAACGGGGTTGATTAAGTGTTTTCTTAGCCCGGAGTATTGGGGGCATTCTAGAATAAAGCGGCATAAATTTTCTAGGACTTGCAAATTGCAAATCGAACCAAGTTCGGTTGCATCCCATTTATACAATATACCAAAAATGTAAAATTGAATTTGTTTTTCACCCATCACCCTCAATTGCGTAATGATCCTTATTGATTTTAGGTTGTTACCTCTACTCGTACAATTATGTTTTAGAATCAAGTTATAGGTGGTGCTATATGATGGTAATACAATTATTTCCAAGTCCTCTTCCTTTTTTCTTATTTTATATCTCCGTATGATGTTGTTAAATTCATTTCTTGTGTCACCTACGTTCTCTAAATCCCACAAATATTCGTCACCTGTTTGTATGAGAATTTTCTTAAATTGAATACGCCCAATTATCTTTCTTTTCTGAGGGTTTTTCATCGAGAAATTTTTTCATTTCTTTGTATGCTATCTTTGGTAATCTGTCATCGTCCATTAATGTTAAATTGATCCACCAAGAAAGAGACATTTCAGTAATTTTGAAACCTAGATGGTCCGTCCCTATTTCATTTCTAATTACACAATTAAATAATTTATTATGCAATGATATGATTCCATCATTGTATGTCACGTTAACTACTGCATAGAAAAAATTGCAAAACCCATGAATCAAAAAGCAAAAAGAACCTTCCTACCTACGAAGAATTTTGAGCCGAGTTGACGTTATACAAGGTTTAAATCTCAAATTCACGCTAAACCCATCCCATGCGACCATTTAACTTTGAGCTGGGCTTAGTTCTCACAGCTTAAAAATAAATGAGCTTGGTTTTAGAAATTTTGCACCGGGGCTAAACTGGATTCTCCGGTTTTATACTGCAGCTTGAGATTGAATGAGGTTTAAACTATAGTCTTGGCCCTAATAAAATAGATAGTGGGTATGTGATTAATAAGGTGTTTTGCTCGTTCGAGATTTGTAAATTTTAAGTTCAGGATTGGATTCAGCGCCACAGAAAACACAAGTTATCCCAAATTAACCCATTTAAATAATTAAACTAAGTCATCCCAAAACCCAAGTTAATATAAATCATGTCAGAGTTACTAATTACAAAATGAGTCTAGAGGAAAGGAGTTATGGGCGGTGAACGCTTATCAGGAAGACCTAGGTAGAATGCATCTAATTTTTACCCACTTTCGAACAACTAGAACTCCAGATAATTCATTTTCAAGCTTCCACTCAATAAGAACATGTAGTTAGAATGAAAATAAATTGCATGGAATATGCAGATGTTTTACTTTGATATTGCTTCATGCAAGAAATTAGAATCTCAATACATTATACCTAACTGGTTTTGTTGAGAATCACAAGGTTCACTTAGTAGCCAGGTCAAGTGGCCAGATTGAGATACATCAGCGCCCATACCTCTCATTAGCTGTCATCGTTGATTCATTTTCATTGCCACGGTGTTTCTCCGTAAAAGGCTTCCAATTATTTCACTCGACCTGAAACTATAGGATTTATCTTTTCCCAGCGTCGCTTCTTACGTCATATGCGTCATAATATCGGTGGTAACAGCCTATTTTTCTAAATCTTTAAAAATAGGACTTACGAGAAAAACGCCGTAAATTATTGCACAAAGATTTATAATTTTATTGGCTAGATTGAGCTTCCGCATCTATCCCCCCCCCCCCCCATACCATTGCAATTAACCAATACTTTACTGGTTCGTAATTCTCTAAAAATCTAGTAAAATTACCAATGACACTGTATTAAATCATGATGTTACTCGTATGTATTATAGGTCTTATGAAGTTATAGGTATTATCATAATATAGGTATTATGAGGTTTCCCAGAAGTGTAGGTACCTGAAATGAGATGAGGGAACCACCGGATTTCAAAACTTACCAGTCGGAATTTACCGAATTTCGGAAAGTCTGTATCGTGGGTCTGGCTACAACCATTTCGAAAACGGTCACTTAATGAACAACGATTTTTGTGTCAGAAGTTTCGGAAATTATATTTTAGAAATCATCAACCTTCAAAATTTTACGCCTTGGCATTGGCTGAAAATGATGTTGACATTTCAGGATCGTCAGCCAATATGTGAAGCCAATATTTGATATTCAAACCGTATATGGTAAACCGTTCCAGAAGTGTTGGGAGAAAAGCTCTTCACGGATGGACGGATAGATGTCCATAATTTAGGTAAATCCTTCTACTTTTGGTTTATTATTTTCAATAATAAGCCTATGTGATCGTATAGCAAAAAATTTTTATAACCCCCCCTCAAACTTTGTCATTTTACGTTTCATAGTGCGTAGAATCCAAATTTGCAAATGTCCGTCCGCCGTCCTCCGTCCGCCGTCCTCCGTCAGCCGTCCGCCGTCCGCTGTCCGGGCCATAAAAGGCCTTAGAATTGACTTAAAAAATCCGTTCTTTCGCACATAGACTCCACTTGGGGTCTAGTTGGTCCCAACTTCTCGCCAGCTCGATCGCTCCACACCCATGGGTGCTATGGGCCAAAACGGGCGAAAAAGTGTCTTTTTCGAGGCTTTGAGTGTTAGACTGACGTGGTGAACCTGCGGTTGTGAGGTAACGAGACCTAGGGAGTACCTCCAGGGTGGCGTGGAAAACTTCCTACACTTGTATTGCTTTCGAATTTCATGTTCCTTCGAGGCATGAATATATGTTTTTTTCTAGGTCATATTTGTGTGTTAATACCAATGCTTAGCCTACGCATATTTAATAACATATCCGCTCGACTTTTCGTACGTACTTAGATAATGATATTATTAAGGCAATAATTATTTGAATAGATAGGAGCTCAAATCGAGAAATATAAACATGCGTATATAATTATAGAAGTAAGTATAGGTTGTGGCAACTCGAAATAGGACACGCCGAGGAGTCTGGACGGGCCTTATGACGTACGCAAGCCAACTAAAACTACGATCATACTCAATTGAAAAAATAATAAACCTTTGTGAAATAATTTGCAGCATTTTTTTCTAAGTATAGTACCTAAATCAGAACCGTTTGATGTTTCAAATGGATAGGAGAATTTAAAAACAAGGTTCAAGTGTCGGTTTCCTTATGGAAGACCAATGGGTGAATATCTAAAGGATATTTGTGAAAACATCTGCTGGGACCACAATTCGTTCCGAAGCAGACCAGCGCACGTGCTTCGGTTTTACTTTGACTCCGACCAATATTATGAGTTGGAGGTTTTTATTGCGAGAGATGCTAACGCAACGATGGCGGGCGCGGAGGTACCTTTTTATGTCGTTGCGCCATTGAAGTATTTTTTGCGGTTCGGAGGAAGGCAACGACATTTTTTTAAATCTTGAGAATAGAATTCGATGATCGAATCGGGGCAACCTATCACGTAGAGGTAGGTATTTTAGGTGCCAGACAGAGAAAAATATAAAAGTTCAAAAAGAGGAATCCAGTGAATTTACGCAATCATTTGATATAACGTTCCTTTACGTACGCGATAGTTATCAAGTTTGCATCGTGGGTTATAAAGTAAAGTTTTAAAAATTACTTTTTTCTGGCATAAATTTAATAGTTTTTTTTGAAATTTGTCATTGAACACGCTGACCGAAATGTCTACTTCGAATTTCAGGGGATTGCATGCATATCGGGCGCTGGATAATGAATATTATTTTGAGAACTGAAAAAGACAGATAGAAAGTAAGAATTAGGAGACTGTAGACTAATTTTTTCAAGCCTGGCTCTAGTACTGTATGTGGTATCGTTATCAAATTTACGATATACACATGAATCAATAGATAATGTTGGCAAATCAATAATGAATTTGATGACGTATGTATCATGCACACATCACACACGTACACGCACGCTCATTAGATTTTCCACAACCCGAAACGAACAACCAGAAAAGAAAAATAATCACAAAGGGAAAAACCGGAAGAGCAAGAGTTGTTGTTGTGTTGTGTTGAAGTATCTACTTTTTGCCCATGGACATACGAAGAAGAACGAAAAATACCATTGTTAAGGCTGTTTTGTGGGGAAATCATTGTTGTTGCTGTACCCCTATTTCCCACAGACGAGGTTATCTGAGCAGTTAGCTACCTGTAGGACCTATCTCATTCGTCCAACTCGAAAATTCGTGATACATGAATTTCCGATCAAGATACATGCTATTGCATATATTCGAACGGGTTGATAGTGTGAAATATTTGTAGGGCTCCGACTCGACCAACACTTGAAATGAGGGATCTGCTTAAGAATCTTAGTGAAATGAGTGAGGAATTCATTGTAACACAGAATGCGTTTTTGCGATCACCAACCGGTTAAAAACCGACACGAAATTATGTAACGAAAAAACGACATGCGATACCGATAAACTTTGTAGCAAACCTTCGCTTATAATTAACAACAGTTGCTATGCGTAGGATTACTAGACTCCAAGTTATTTCTTACACATTATTATTATGCGTAGGTTAGTTTATGGATACGAGCTTCAATTAGTTACCTGGTTATTATTAAAATAAAATGAGGTAAAATTAACATTAGAAACTCAAAATCAATTTCTGTGATTTTTAAAAAATCTTCTTAAGTATTCTACGTAAATGCCTGTCAGAAAGTAACTTGAAAATTATAATTATTCATGTTTATGCTCTATGCAGAGTGCGTATTCCTCAGCATTTGAATCTCTCAACGTTGTCTGTAACTACCTCCTGCGTATGAACACTTTGTTGTAACACAGTTTTGTAAGCGGATAAAAAACTATTTCAAAAATGTGGTATTCCACAACTACGAATGGTTTTTGTGTACCTGTCATTCCCAACTACTGTTCCTTGAGTCACTCTAGCAACATGCGAGGACAATAAAATTTCAGTTCCCTGCTGAAGAGTTTTCTTTGCTACTCCTGACGAAAACGATGAGAAATTATAAAAGTACAGTAAGAGGTACTAGTTATGAGTTGTTTGATTAAGCCTGCATTCAAAACTGGGAGGAGGCCAAATAAAGTCCCTGGGTGAAGGGCTACTTCATTCAGGGGAAATAAAAAACGTACACTACATTTTGGTACTTACAAGATAGCGAAGGTTTGTGGTGTACCAGATGTGGCTGTAAAACAAATCTTAGTGGACATCAGCATTTTATACCATAATGAACCGTCATGTATTGTTATAATAATCACGGCCAGGCCATCTGGCTTCGAGCATTCTAATCTCCCCTAATAAAGTGGCGGGCCGCGTTTGTTGGGAACAATCTTGATAACACGCTCGGTTGGAAGTGGAAAAGGACAACTTAACTGCACTTTCCCGATCTCCGTCAATAGACTCCGACCACCGCTCATTAGAGGGAGTAATGAACTTTGTGCGCTGGATGCAGGGACTTTTATACGATAATGCCACAGTATCAGCGAGACTATTTTAACCAATTACCGGTCTTATCGAGACGGAGCAACCACATCAGAGTGTGCTGGGGAACTGAATTGATCCGTTTTGGAAGTTCCCAAGATAAGAAAGAAACTTTATAGGTGGGAGCTAGTTGCGGGTTTGCATTGTCCGAAATATTCCATTTTTTCCCTTTTTTCTTAAAAACTAATTAAACTATTTTAACGAAATACCGGTCTTATCCAGACGGAGCAACCACATCAGAGTGTGCTGGGGAATTGCATTGATCCGTTTTGGAAGTTTCCCAAGATAAGAAAGAAACTGTATAGGTGGGAGCTAGTTGCGGGTTTGTATTGCCCGCAATATTCCATTTTCCTCCCTTTTTTTTCAAAAAACCAATTTAACTATTTGGGAGGGATCAACCACGCCATTGTGTGCGGGGGGACCAAATTGAACCATTTCGGAAGTTTCCCAAGATAAGAAGTATAGTATAAAGGTGGGAGCTAGTTGCGGGTTTGCATTGTCAAAAGTATTCCATATTTTTCTCAAAAACCAGTTCAACTATTCTAACGAATTACCGTCTTATGAGAAGAGACCAACCACGTCATTGTGTGCTGTGGACCAAATTGAGCCGTTTTGGAAGTATCCCAATATAAGAAACTAAGTATAAAGATGGGAGCTAGTTTCGGGTTGGTATTGTCCGAAGTAATCCTTTTTTCTTCAACAACCAATTTAACTATTTCAACAAATTACCGGTTTTATGAGGAGGAACCAACCACGTCATTGTGTACTGGGGGACCAAATTGAGCCGTTTTGGAAGTTTCCTAAGATAACAAAAAAGTATAAAGGAGGGGGCTAGTTGCAGGTTTGCAATGTCCGAAATATTCCATTTTTCTCCTATTTTTTAAGAACCAGTTTAACTATTTTAACGAATTACCGTCTTATGAGAAGAGACCAACCACGTCGTTGTGTGCTGTGGACCAAATTGAGCCGTTTTGGAAGTATCCCAAGATAAGAAACTAAGTATAAAGATGGGAGCTAGTTTCGGGATTGTATTGTCCGAAGTAATCCTTTTTTTTTTCAACAACCAATTTAACTATTTTAACGAATTACCGGTCTTATGAGGAGGGACCAACCACGTCATTGTGTGCTGGGGGACCAAATTGAGCCATTTTAGAAGTTTCCTAAGATAAGAAAGAAAGTACAATTAAATTAATTAAGTTAATTAAATATAAATTTCGGTGTTTCGAATCTTTAGTAGTAGGTAATTGCGCTTGTGAAAACTTAAACATCATATTATGTTTCTTGAAAATATGGTCTTATTTTTTATTTATCCTGATGAAAATAAACGACAGTTGTTCAAAGTCCAGGAGAGGGAGGGAGGGGGGGGGGGGGTCCAGGGAGGTGGTTTAGGATTGGTTGTTGTTGTATCTGGCAATGAGATTCACAACTTTCTCCCCACTTTTCCTCTCAGTAGGTGTTAAGAAAATTAGCCGCTTCGGTGTGCGCTCATACGTGCGAAGAGTTCACGCTTGAAACTCGGGAGAAGGTTATGAAAACCATTCATTGCCTGTTACTTGTAAAAGAACGCGTTGAAAATTCCTTGCATTATTCATGATTTACAACATGAAGTTGGTTAGACACATTTGAATGAATTCCCTCCAGGAAGTGATAGTGATGTGGGAGACAAGAAAATCCTACCTGCAGGCATATATTGTACAAGAATGAACAGTATTAAATATTATGATATAGAAATAGTGTAGGATGTTAATAGTATTGGTAGTGTTTGAGTCTGCGAATTGTGATAGATTACAACCACTTTTTTCATTCCACTTTCAATAATTAAATATCAATTCATAACTAAATGTAGGGAGTGGAAACTACTACAATGTAGTCTATAAACTTTATCTACTGGAGGCTTGCGGACTCAGCATGAGCGTCACCCCAGCAAACGTACGGATAGTAAATGTAAAATACCCTCTAAGGTTGATTCGATAGGTCCTGAGTGTCAGGTACTCTGCTGACTCTGCATCCTCATATATCATCCTCACTGTGCGCTATGTGCTAAGAGCATTGTGTGAAGATAACCTTCACTTTTTGTCAGTTCGTTCTGTTCAATCCTGCAATATCTGGGTGCAGGGTGATCGACCGATTCGGATGTCATTGGTTTGGCATTTGGGCCACATCTCCAGAAGGGAATAGTTAACCGAGTTCAATCGGAACTAATATCGTAGATCAGTTTTGGCTACTATGAAGCCTTTTTCGTAACTCTTACCCTACTAGATTCGTGAACACTTCATTACCAATGTACACAGATTCATCTTCCAACATTATACCATTTAGAAATATAAGAAGGTGTCACTCGACTCTCCCGACAGATGGATGTTCATTGCCGTTTTGTTGTTTTGTTCCTTGTTGATATTTGATTAGTCATATTTAAAGTTGGATAAACGAGTTTTGTCCTTTTTCTGCAGACATTTAGACTGGATTTGCAGGAAAACATGCCTTACTGACGTGGTGTTCTGGTTGCTTTTGGATTATTTTAGCAGCTATGGGGGAAAAGAGTGTTGCTTTCTACATATGAAGGCTTTCTACTGGCTGCTGACATTCCACTGAAGCCGAAGTAACCTGAAAGGGCCCTCCAAAACCCTTCAACACCCTCTCATCCTCTTCATGAACCCATCATGAATTGTCGGTAGTTTGGGAACTTCCCTAACGGGAAACCTATAAAGCTTCCGTAGTTACGGATTTTCACTAGCATTCAGAGTGTTAATATTTACCAACATACCTATATATTCATGTTCCGATTGTTTTTCTCATGGTTGAATACAAAATACACTTCAGATGTCACTCAAAATTTATTACTATCAAAGTGGCTACATGCAGGTACAGTGCCTACGGATAAAAATCTATACACTATCCAGACTAATGAGCTAAGCAAAAAACAGATCGGTACAAAATCTCCATGAGTGATTGTAGACGAGTTTACGCTAAATCATCAAAAGAATCTGAGATAATCTCCATATTATCGTAAACGTTGTTCACGACAACTCGTTTGTAACCGACCGATTGACGGAAAGATAGATAAATGGGGCAAAACAATCCAGCGACTATGAAATCTCTCTCTCTCTCTTTCTCTCTCTCTCTCTCTCTCTCTCTCTCTCTCTCTCTCTCTCTCTCTCTCTCTCTCTCTCTCTCTCTCTCTCTCTCTCTTTCTCTCACTTCGATGTAAATAATTATAATTTATCTCCTACTCTGTAAATATTGCTCATTCTTTCCCATGTGTGTACCTGCAAATACCGTTTTATAGACTACTGTACTCCAACCAATTATTATTGCAGAAATTTTCTGTTTTGTTGTTTGGGTGGTTAGGAAAGTGAAAACAGGGACTTTTTATTTATCTGTACGCAGCCGTCGAGAGGGAGCGACATTCGTTCATGAAGAAACAGACGCTCGAAGGTGATTTGGGCGGAGCACCCATCGGCTCTTGACGAAGGTCGTAAAAACGTCGAAACGCCGACTTTCCCCACCGCTTCCTCTTTTTGATTTGTACCTACACCTATCCATCTGCCTACTACAGTACTTACGTCTCGAGTTGTTTATAGCTTCATCAGGAGAGAACTGTCAATGGAGCTTCCAACCAGGGTTGGGAACGACTACGCAACCTGTCTGTCTGTCTCGTTTTACGATCGGGCGTCTCGAAGGTTTTTAGCGAGATCGCTCATCTGGTAATATGAGAAGGAGGGAACCACATTACGTTCTGTTCAACACGACTCTTTGATGAGTCCCCGTCACTAATGACTCCGTGAGAAAACGTTTAACAGCCACCGGGCAGAACAAGGGAAATTTTACGTACTTTATCCCTATCTTACTTCGAACTTGCGCCATAACGGAGCCTAATTATGCTGCTCGGTTCCTATCTGTTTAAACTGTCTTTAACTTGTTTCAGTTTCCTTGGTTAACGGGAAACGCTGAAAAAAAAAATTTACCTACCTAAACTAATGGGAACTTTGAATCAGCAAACAACGCGATAAGTACATTTTTCTGCAACAGGGAGTTGTTACACACTGTCGAAAGAAACGTCTCACAGTCGAGTCTGCAACTACGAGAGAGCATTTTAATGTCCAGATGACTGACTCTGAATGCTTTGTAATCCAGATGTTACAACCTGAGTGCTATCTTCTTTCTGGAACAGCCTGCAAAAATAAAGCCGATTGAATTACCTAGGAATAACTTCAAACACTTATTCAATTTCGCTTTGATACCATGTGTGATAAACTTGTGATGAACGGCAGGGTTATTAAAGGGATAATTGAAACGCCAATGCAATTCGACTCACGGTATTGTTATTTAGATTTAATTCCTCTGGAAATCCTCGGAAACAATTACGAGGTACGAAGGTGCACTGATCAGCTGAGGGGCCTATCAACCTACATTCTTTCCTTACCTATCGACCCTTTTTTAAAAACATTTTTACTGTGAAGCGTAAAATTGCGGGGTCTTGCAACTGTAAAAGTGTAAGCCCTTCTCAGAGACACGATGCGAAATGTTCTGATCATATATTACACACGGGGTTTAAAAATTACAGACCAATGATCTGCGTAAAAGGGCTATCCAACACAGAAATAATAAACCCTTGTGTAATATTTGTTGCTTTTTATATTCGTAAATCATCGGCTTCCTTGGTTACCGCTTCTGATTGCAGTAATCAATCAAATCTCATCTTTCTAGGGTGAATAAAAGAGTATTTAGGTCACTCAGAATGGAGACGGTCATTTCTTATGTTTCCTTTTGTTCCAGAGAGGCTCCCTATAAAATTTCAATTCCCGATGGTAAACGAAAGAGAATTTAGCTCACTGAGCTGATCTGGACAGACCCCATAATTTATTTGTCTCTTGGTTCTTTTAGCGATTTTTTCTAGACGATGAAGCTATTGTAATGGGTCGGACAATTTTAAAATCAAAATTCTTGTAAAATTTCTCCATTGAAATCTGTTTTGAGACATTCTGAGAGTAATCCTAGAGTCAACACTTATATATCTATCTATATGTAATATGTATGTCATTCCCGACGATAACTCTCCTTAGGATTGAGATAAAAATCCCGTTCTTGAACCAAAAAATCAAACTTTTCAAATGAAAGAATGAGATTGTTGGCCAGCAGTTTTTGAGTACATTACATCGGTCAAATTTAAAAAAAGTGCTGAAAAAATCACTAAAATAGCATAAAACGGCTAAAAATCGTAAGCTTTATATTTTTTAGCAGAATATTGCTCAAATAAAGCTTATTAACAATAAATTACAACATTCAAAAATTTATGTACAAAATTATCCGGAAAAATGTACTTAAATTGCATTAAAATGTGCTAAAAAATCGATAAAATATGCAAAAAACGTTTAACATCCAAAATCTCTTTTTGAATAGCAGGTTATTATTTAGAACGAGTTTTTTGTTATAAAATTGGTAGTTAACAATTTCTTTTCATTCAAAACCCTCAATTTTCAAAACAATGTAACATAATAATATAGTACGATAATTTACCTAAAGTCGCTCATACGATCGTGCTCCATGACTGGAACTTTTTCCAACTTTTTTCTGGCCAAGACAAATGGAGTTCACGTTAAAAATTGGCTCAAAACATGTTTAAAATGTCAACAAATTAATATGATTTTTTAATCCATCTTCCCTCTATTTTGCTTGAATTTCACGCAAATGTTAACTATGCTACTACCTACCTACTTTGGTGTTCATCCGTTGCAGATAGTGATGATGAAATAGAGTTCACCTCACCGTACAAAATTCTAATCATGATACTGTTATTTATTATGTCCATTTTGACAGAATTTGGAACAAGGGATCACATATTTCAATGTTTCTCTAATATTATTTTCACTTCTTTTTGTTTTAGAAACACGATGGCGTCCAGCCCGGAAGGACTGCAAGTCCTTTCCACTCAGCATTTCGAAGTGGAATCTCCGAACAACCAACTCGTAAGTAAAATATCTGCTCAGATTTGTTAGGCCGTGGCAATGTTTCAAAATCTCAACCTATTAAAAATTTGTATTCCTAAAATGTAGGTATATTTTTATGTAATACTCGTCTGACGTTATTGAGCACGGTAAACTGCAAATAAAGTAAAAATCAAAAAGATATGCAAATTTGAAACAATTTAAAAATTTAAAATGATTCGAAAGTTATAAAATATCAACAAGTAACTTAACCTAAACTTTAAACTTAAATATAAACTTTACTTGACAGTTAAATTCTTGTTGATCTTTCAATGGTCATCATGTATGCACGTGTAGGTAACAGAAAACAATGTTGTTTTTATTCTCCTTGATTGTCCGGCCTCATATTAACAGAAATTTTATAAGCAGGCTTATGCTGGAACCAACTAGTTACGTTTAAAATGGGTAGGTCTGAAGGATGTAAAGTCCCAAGTGTAGGGTTGTAGGAAAATATTAATGTTGAGCTTAAAAACGTGTATTTATTTTGCCAGAGAATATTGTTAGGTCAAATGTGTCTGCGGATTAATGCTGAAGATGTCATGGCCCCTTTGAGTTTTCATAAAGACGCACGAAGCATCAATAATGATGGAAGATTTGGTGAAAACGTTTGATCGGTTTCTGAAAAATTATAATGAAGCCATAGTTTGGACACTTGGCTCCCACCTTCTCGTTTGGATTCAGAACGTAAAATTCAGTTTTCAAAATGGTACGAATTGCACCGATATTTGAATTATTAAATTGGCGATATCATCTGTTTTCTTGACAAAAAGATTTCGGAGTTCTTTCTGAACAGTTGTGAAATAGAAGTGGCCGAAACAGTGAAATGGGAGCTTAATGACATAGAGTCATGACATAATTTTTCAAACTAGGTATGGCTTGACGTTGTGGATTCTGTATGCATTTACCAAAATTATTACTATACAAAAAGTATACAAAAAGTTTGAATCCGCGAAAAGTTGACTGAGAAAACAAGAAAAACTGTTTTATTTAAAAGACTTCTCTCCTGAAAAATATCTCCCATAAACTTATTCACGTTCAAAACACCAGCATAAGCCTGACTATATAATTCAAGTAGGTACTCAGTATCACCATAATTATTTTGTATATATATGATAAAAGAAACTTGGTTGAGTGTTTTTAGTAATTATACTACGTGGAGTTACTATCAATAATAGCGAGATAAATTGTTTGTTTGCTATTTTATAGATCATTATCATCACCATATTCTGCGTAAATATGCATATATTTTACGCACAATGACACCACACTGGCTTTCAATATGCAGACCTAATGATATTATATTTATGTCTATTTTTATTTAGTTACTTTAGTATAAGCAACTCGAAACATTGAGAAGACCGACCTGTTTGAAAAGTTAGTAGATACGAAATTATGGTTCTGGTTCGACGGATCAACGTTATATACTTTTTTGAATCTACAAAATTTTGTTTTGAACTTTCCAATAATGATTAGCAATTACATGATGATTAGCTTTATATACCTATATATCCCCTTAGCGAATAAAGACCATGCTTTGTTAATGAAGGTAGGTAGGTATTCACACAATAGAGCCTAATCACAAATTGCATGAGAATTAGTTAACTATGTTATCCCTAATTCTTTCTGTTGTAAGTTTTTATCTGGATAAATTTCTATTTTTGTGCGAGCATCTAGACAATTGATTCACGATAACATACTATTTTTTTCTTTATTAATGCTATTTATTTATCTAGAAAGTAAGGAAAAAAAGATAAGTAAGTATTCGATACTTCGATCCATGAATATAAAAACAACACGTCTTAGTTCGTAAAGGTTTTGCATGTACTGATCCCCAAAATTTATAAAAATTGACTGGAGATCACATGAAATTGTCTGGAGCACCATTATATGAGAAAATAGAAATAAGGGATTTACACCTTACATGATACAATAAGTACATAATGCATTCTACCAATAAAAAAGAAAATTCAAGTAAAATATTCTGTCAAAAAACAAACGTAAAACTCTGTAGAAGAGGACAAAATTGCTAAATAAAGCGAAAATAGGAGTTAAGAATAGTATCGTTTTGATAGAGGTTTCTGAAATATATATTAATATTATTTTTAAATTTAATAAAACTCTCAATTAGTTTAATGTGTACTGGCAACTCAACAAACAATCTAGGGTCTAACAAAGAAAGAGGTCGCTTGAAAAAATCACATTTCGGGAATGAGATTGGTATCGTAAAACATGAACACAATTGCGTAACACCTTGAAAGGGGAGATGTTTGGAAGAGCATGTTTAAAACAATACTTTAATAATTCTACCATATAGGCTAGTCGAGGAGGGAGAATATTTATTTGAGCAAATAAAGGTTTACTTGGCCTGCATAACCAGTTTTGAAAATGAGGCGTAAAACTGACACATTGTCTTGCCACATTAACTTCCATAAGAGAACTTTCATAATCGTAATTAGTTGGATAAATTTGAAGAAGCTAGGTACTGTAATATATTTTTAAGAAGAACGACGTGGAAGATTATAGATTATATATATATATAAATAAATAAATATATATATATATATATATATATATATATATATATATATATATATATATATATACATATAAATAAATATATATATATATATCGAGGATACAAGAGTTAGCAATTTACCTGGTACTATACCTAATACTCATATATTATCGTTACTTCTACATTTTATTTTCATTCATATTGTTACTTTTCATATTATTACTCTCATCTTTTGATGTTACGGGTAACGAAAAAATGAGAAGAAGATTGCAACAAGTACAAAACACTATCTCATTTGCTATGCACAGGCTCTGACATGTTATCAAAGAGAATGATTCGCAGTTTTTTAAACGTGTTCATTTTTCAACCTTGACAAGAGATGTGAGCGATAGCAGGTTCAAAATCCGCACACGAGAGTGGTAATCGTTGGGAGTGATCAAGCAGTAAATCCTAGTTAGCCTATGAACGGTCATATGCTCGTAAAATTCACGAGGTTTTGTTAGATAGAACATGAGACCTGCTACGAGTCTACATTTATGTTGAGATCTCAGTTTTATTATATTGCTTGTGTTTCGCACCAACGTACAACGGAAATGATTAACAGAGATGATGAAGTCATTCGTAAATTGCCTCATTGCCTCTCATGTATAGTAACAGTATTATAACCGATAAATTCCACTTTGCTTTCTGAGTTGTAAACCAAAACAGTCATTTTAGAGAATTTCGTAGAAAATGAAGCTATTGCAATTGGTAATAAAGACTTAAAAATACATTTTTCGAAAGATTTCTTCATAGAAATCCATTTTGAGGCATTCTGAAACGATTTCAGAAATTAGAAATTTTTCATAAATAAATAAATATATGTAAGTATTATATGTATAATATATTTAATTCCAGACGATAACTCTCTTAGGAGAGACTTAAAAAATCGATTCTTTCAACAAGCAAATTAAGCATTAGAAAAAAAAAATTTTTCTTGTTGGGAAGTACTATGTGAGCACATTAAATTTGTAAAATTTCCAAAAATGTGTTGAAATATCTATAAAGATGTGCAAAAAACGTTTAAAAGTAAATAAATTTATATATTTTTTTCTTGCAGAATATATATGCTTGTTGATAAGGAAGTTTATCCACGCTATGAACTAGAACAATAAAAAATGAATGCGTAAAATTATGCAAAAAATGTGCCTAAATTTCATTATTATATACTAAAACATTCTATACTAACTACAAAAAACGCTTAAAATCCAAAATCATTGTTTGAATAGCAGATTATCATTTAGAACAAGTTTTTTTGCCATGAAATTGATAGTTGAGAATATTTCGCACTCAAACTGTCCAAATTACAAAGCAGTTTAGCATAAAAAATATAATACGGCAATTTACAAAAAAAAGCTGCATGACTGGAGCTATTTCGATCTGTTTTGAGGTTTTGAAGATAACAACATCCCAGTAGTTCAGCATGGCGCAATATGCAAACGTTTTTGTGCTGTAACTGCTTCCTGACAGCTCCTATACAGATGTTATAAGTTGTAATGGTAGGGAATGGCGCAGCGCTTCTTCTAGGCCCTTAGACAATCCGAGGGGAAACTTTTTATTTTATTGCCAATTATCCTTCGTGCCTCACGTTGCGCAGTAGTTAGTATATCTGCTGCTATCGTGGGAATCAGCTATTGCATGTTTCATTATACCGGCGATTTTCGTTTTTTGCAGATGGTATTTTTGAACCAATGCATTACCAAAAGGAGAAGAAATTCCCAAACTCACCCCACCACACTCTATTATGTGTACAGTCCAACCTTCCAACTTCCGCTAACCTGAAATCTTGTGGGTCCTGTACTTTCTTCCCGTAGTCTGGAAATTTTTGCTAGTAGTCGTTGAACCATTATTTACTATCTGTAAAATAAACCATCTAATAGGAAAAAATGAATATGTTACGTTGAGGGCATTCCCTCATTTTTTGACATTTTCATGTCTTCACTTCGCGCACAGCCGTGAAAAGCGTTAGGTGAGGGTCTACATTTGACTTGATCTGCACTTGTGTGTTTGTCTGTCTGTCTTTTCGTTTGTGACGCGTTACAGGCCACAATTTCGGACCTATCGGTTTGAAATGTGAGGGATAGCCTCCAGAATTTTCTGTGCAGTGGCACTGACGCGACTTGACGCCGCGGCGCCAGCACCGTAAACGTGGCGCCGAAGCCAGACAATTTTTCAGTGTTTCCCTATAACTCCTAAACTATAAGTTTTTCGAGGATTTGACCGACCCAAAACTTTTAGGAAGTACGATTTCCTACAATTTTTGTCTCCATAGGTTTTTTTGGATGAATAGTTTCCGAAGCACAGACGTTAAAAGTTCCAAGAATGGGAAGATTGGTCGTCAATCATCAGTTTCTTGTCTATAATTTCTGTAGTATGTACAGCTCAATGTTCCCTCAAAAATTTAATACATACCAAATATCAACGATTGCGTGAGGATTCTGTGTCCGGACCCATTGGTATATGTATGAAGGAATCGATTTAACATGTAACTCTTTACTTTCGTTGAAATAGACAACACTCTTCATGAATTTTGCGTGAGAATTCCATTGGAATTATATTAGCTGATACGATCGTCGTAGTTTATAAAAGGCACTTTTTACTATGTTCACACTGATGCAGATAACCACTCATGTTGATGATATTTTTCCAGTTAATGCCCTTAGGGAGAGCGAACAGGTTTAACCTACAGTGATCCGAGTGGTTTCATTCGATTCTTTGGAATGATATCTATCAATGACAACCAAAAACATTACTCTTGTTCTGAATGTTTTTTAGATCTCTAATTTTTAATAAATCAGTCCTTCTTTCTAACCTACAGGGTTGAACTTTAGGAACATGCAGAAAGGGCATTTAAACCTCCTGTTGCATAAACTTCTTTTGGAAATCCTTCTTTTGTCCTGGTCTATCAATCAAATGTAGGCATCTCAAATTCAATCCTCGTTTAGTATAAAACTTATTTGAGTAGCGGAGGAATTTTTTATAATGAGTACTCTGTCTACGTCCAGATCTGTGATATTTTATTTATTAAAAGTTCTAGTTATGTTTATATATTTTTTGAACTGTTAAGTTATCTGTATATCTGAGTGAATGTATTTATAGCACGGTCGAGTGTGGGTGTGTGTGGTTGTTCCTGCTTCTTTCCGTTAGTTGGGTGTCTCTTGATCAGTCCTCGGGGCAGTTCTCTTGTTGCCGTCGGTCACGGTTCTCGGCTGTTGTGATTGTGGCGGGGAACCGCCAAGGTGGTTGGGGCCTGGGACCGGTTGGGTAGCTACCGGCCGGCGGGTGGGGGGTAGCGACCAATACTCCCTCCACCTGCTTTTATTTCTCTGGATCTGGGTTTTATTAATTTTTTAATTAGTTAAGTGCCTATTTCAAAGTTTGTTTTATGTTACTTTTGTTGGTTTTACAATTGTATTGCCTAAACACTGGCCGCTAAATCTGAATAGTAGGCCGCTATACTGAATCGACTGAATGGTTTCCACCGTCGGAAAATCCTCCGTGGACAAACCTTCGATGATTGTCTTTAAAACCGATGCCGTGACCCGGCCGTCCCCACGGCCTATTCGCCTCTCTATCGACACCCATTACCTCTTTCCGATCCGTTTAAATCGCCGTGAGTGAACTTCCCACTGAGCCAGTTTCATTCCACGGTATCACAACGCTGTAGTTAACTTCACGTAGCGAACCTTCATCACATTTTCTCCCCTTCTCTCCCAGCTGATTTCAGTTGGACATTACACGGCCAGCTCCCTCATGCTGTCAATACGTCAGACCGGGGTCCGGTTGATTTTGCAGTTCCGAGTCACGCGCTTGAACCGTGTCGTCCGGGTCGTAAATATTTATGGGAGTTTTTCGAGGCGGTATTCGTGGCAATGGGGCGGGGTTCGGCTATGAATAAAATAAATGTTTTCAACGAACATTGTGTAGGAATCACTTTCTCCAACAGTAGGCACCCATATTACGTAACAGTGTCGCAAAAGAGTGGCATCGCATGATCAGTCCATAGCAATTAGAAATATAGAAGATATTTTCACATAGTGAAATATAATGGTATTTAGTGATACCTACACAAAATACCTGGACTTCATTGGAACCATGAATAAATTAAGGAAAAAATATAATCTCACAGTGGAGAATGAGGGAGGGATGGGAGAGGGAATGAGAGAAAGAGAAAGAGCGAGAGTGAGAGAGAGAGAGCCAAGATGGGTAGGCATTACAGCTTCATCATTATTTACATTCCGGGTCCAGTATCATTATTCTTGATAGATGACTATATCAACATACTTCCTGTTTTGGTCAGCGTCTAATGTTCAAAAAACATTCAACTGCTGATCAGTACTACAAAAATAGTAGGGGTGGTAGTTGGGGTATCATCTGCCTTTAATCGTAAGCGATTTCGATCTATTGGATTGTATTAAATAGGTTTTTCATGAAATTCTCGATTTATCGCATGCGTACACCTACTTAATGATTCGACGACTATGAAATCTCGTACGTAGGACTGTGTAGGGACTATCCGCACGATCTTTGACGTTTTCATGAAAACTAGAAGGCAATTAAATTGTAGCCTACCTAAGAGGCAAGGGTTTACAGTTGACCGACACAGAGGTAACCGAAATTGATGAAAAATTTGTGAAACATAACTAGGAAGTTTTAGAGAACAATTTATTGGTAATGTCCTGCAAGAATACACAGCCTTTGATAAGGAACCAATGGACCTTTAATAAGGAACCTAAATAGTCAGAATGTGATTCAAAACATAAACGGACTACTAATAATTCCCAGGACTAGCTGAAGCGGCAAACAACGGTTGAAGCCGACTTTGTACGAACTCAAAAGGCGTCAGAAAATTTTTCCACACCCACTATCTATTCAATTTGCATGTAAACTTCAATATTTGCAATATTGATTTGAAAATTTTAGGATGTTCGTAGGATCTTATCCAGGAAATCTGGTACTCGGGTCTATCCCCTATAGGTAGTTAGGTACTCCATTATCGAGTTTACGAAATTAAAATTGCACCTCAAAGTTAAAGAGCTGTAAATGGTTAAGAACACTTCAGAGTATGAGGCAATAGCTCTATTCTCACCTATATAGGAGCTTACAGTTGACTCCAGTAAAGACGATATGAAAGCAGTGTGGGGTATTTCTTAGCGGAAATAAAAACCTAGAACGTTGTTCGTAAATCCCCAAGTATCTCATTCCCAATCCGAAATCCATTTTGTTGGGTAAATATAAACAACGCAATAATTTGAGGTACCTTATAGTAAATTTGAAAAAAATAAAAACGAAATTACAATAATGCCACCTGCATTGTACCTGGAAATGGAGAGTAAGAGTGGATAGTTTACGACAGTTCTCCAAGTTTTTTAATAGTTCAAGACCATTTAAGGCCATTTGGTATTACCCAAGTTGACCCTATCAATCGAACCAAATTTCATTTTTTGTCTACTCTCTATTTATTTAGATTTGAATAATTCCTGAACTAAATTAAACAGCCGGGAATTTCGTAGAAATTACCATTGCTAATTCCAGTTGCAGATTCCGAACTTCCCCACTTATTGTCGGCGTTGCTCATTTTGTTCCTGGAAACAACTCTACGAGACCAGACTGATACCTCCCCAGAATACTAATCAGGTCCTGTCATGTGAATGTCACAAACAAACGACACAGACCAAGGCAATCCGGCATTTTCGTTTGAACTGGGGCAAAATATATTTTCCAGGCACGGAATTAAATTTCTAACTCTTGGCTTTATATAGCTCATTTGTTGGGATGAAGAACAGGGTTCACGTCTGAGTGCAGGTTGTAAAACGTCTGCTGCCTCTGCCGTGTATTCTCGAGATGTTTTCCTTTTTTTGCGGAGTCCTTCAAAACACCACCTTCTCGGCTTGGGGTAGGTGAGGCTAGAGGGGGTGGGATGAGGCTTGAAATTCCACATCTGATATGCCCTGCCTAGTCGGGTCACGATCCAACAGATTAGCCAAATTTATCAAGAAAACCCCGAGCCCGGGGCGCCCGTTTTCAGCTCAATTAACTAAGTGGCAGCTGTTATAAAAGTGATCGGCCTTGCGTAAAACAAAAAGAGCTCGCGGTTTTATGGGGAAATTGTCGTGAGGTGGTTGGCAGGTGACGTCACTTTTTCATTGGCCTTCCACGGGAAAAAGGGTCATTGCGGTACCCCCATCTTCTGTCGAGCTATCGCTATAATTTTGTGTTATAATAAATCTATTAAAGTGATCACGTAATTGGATTTAATGAGAGATTATTAGGGACGGTGGTTAAATCTTTATGCAGATGAATTCCACGTTCATGAATCGCGAATGTTGATATTGGGCTTACATGTAACGAGAAATGAAAAGTTATCACAGTTAAAATAATAGTTCTGATACAGTGTGTACATTCTTTCAAAATTCTCATTACGTATGTGCATGTTCTCATGCATCTCAACACCATTAACCATATTGTATCATAATGTTTAAACTCCCATCAGCTGTTTCGACCGTTCCGGTTTAAACGAAGATTTTAAACATGTACGCGGTTGTTATCACTTGTTTTTAGGTCTTCTCTAAAGGTATATAGGCTTTGCTAGGTCATTTACGTAAGGCATAATCTGTAGGTGATCTACTTGAGACATAGACGCTAGCGCATCCTGACACCGAGCAAGGCCTTGTTGTCATGGTGACGAGAAAACTATGGGAGTCAGTGCCATTTTCTTTTATCCTTCAAACGAGCGAAATTAGACGATAAGGGCGCGAGAAAATGTTGCATGGAATTACGTTAGCGCATGCGAAAAAAGAAGTAATAATTCAGTAACATTGAAGCTAATAGGATACCATCTACTGCCCAACCCGCACATACCCTAAAAATGCATAAAATCGGATGAAAACTGTGGAAATTAAGCATATTACAAGGATTGCTAATTCGCGCACGCACAGGAGCTACTAAAATTCGGTCATGCTGAATTTGGTATCCATTTTCTTCTCGAAACCATCCTCCAAATTTGAGCGAGAACAGACTACTATAGCCTGAAAAAATGACGTTTAGTGGAGGTTATGCATTCGCTGACTCATATTTTGTTTTGTTTTGAGTAATTCCATTTTTTTTTTCGTTTATTTCTTTCTATTCGTGCAATCATAACTTCTTCAGCGTCCACACCAAAGAGACGAATACTTACCCTTTGGGGGGGGGGGGGGGGGGGGGTTTGTAGGGGAATCCCGAAGACATGTTGTAAAGGGATCCAGGAGGTGGAAGTGTCTTTTGAGGGGGGTCGGAGGGCCAACTGTGGAGTATATTAGTCTTCGAAAGGATCAAATACGAAGATTTTGGATAAACTGAAAAATATGACCAATTTTTGGCGCGCTCTATCTGCCGAACAAAGGAAGCTACAGAGATGATTCTGATCTCATTTTTTTGGAAAATTAATCAGCTTTCTTTTTAAAGGAATGATTTCTGTTTTTAGAGCGTCTTTTCGGAGTAATAAGTGAAAAAATAAAAATAAATCCAAAATTTCACGATTTTTCGCCATTTTCATGAAAATTTAGTTATCCGGCTATAGTCGATAACTAAATTTTCGGATTCAGCACCTTCAAAAACTTATGGATCTGCCATAAAACCTTTGCCGGATATTTTTACCTGTCCAAACCACCTAATGGCTGGACTACAATATCACACTCGTGTTGACGTTTTTCCCCCGTACAAGTTTTACTTCGCCTTTATACTGAGTGAAAATTCAAGCAGATGTGTGGATAGCAGCATCATTTAGATCATTGCAACGCATTGAAAAAACTATCTACCGGGAAATTTTAGATTATAGTAGGTAGAGATTTTTGAACATTTTGATCCTCAAATTCGACCACTTGAAATTGACTGAACCTTTTTAGTTGGATGAAAGTGTTGATTGGATTTCACATCCATTGTCAGTCAATGATTTTTCATGAACCAATTTTGTGAGGTTCGGATCATTAGTTGGAAGAAAAGCAACTGACCTACAGTCAAACAGAATTCGCGAATCTTGAAATGTAGACTAACAATGATTTGAAGAGGTTATACTTTTGTTTCCTTGGTAGGTAGAAAAGCTTCGCGATTAAACATAAACACAACTTTATAATTGATACAACAAGGTATTGATCTCATTGATTTGCATCGCCTGACTCCCTAATGGCTATCTTCTCTGTATCCTAATTGAGTTGTTCACCAAGATATGGTGGTAGGAGTGCGTGACCAGGGTGAATCGTTTGGGAGGAAGTCGGTGGTTTGAGGCTCTTCAATTCAAGGCACTGCACTCTGCTCTGTTCATCCTTCGATCTTATTTGGCGATGAAACGCTTGGTGAATGGCCAACGATAATCAGCAATCATCACTTGACCAATTAATGCGGTTCCTTGCAACACACATAAAGAGGCTGTGATAAACATTTAGACCTACAAGCGGAATGGATGTTTCCACTTTATCCGCCTTTAAATTAGATCTTCATTAAATGTAATCGTCAATATTATTGTAATCCATTCAACATTACATTTATCAATTTATACCGCGGTGAGACCACAACAATGGATATATATCGGTTTTTATTTTTGTGGTATGACATGAAGAATAATTTCAAAAGCTGTTTTGTTTTGCTGTAGATTGTTGGATAAATACCATCGTTCATTTACACGGGATGCTGCAAAAAATACTAATTTTTCTTAGAAATATAAAACTCGAAAGAAAAATAAATGAATAAATAAATAAAATAAAATTAAAATTAAAAAATGGATGATATTTAATTGATTTTAAAATCTTAAAAAAAGTCTGCCAAGTTGGATGCATGCGTTACGTTTGTGCATGCGCAGAGTGAGGTATTGAGTCAAGAACGATGAAACTGGTAGGCGACCGTCTGCCCCCTGGCCCACACATTCTCTGAAAATTTCATGAAAATCGGATGAAAACTGTGGAAAATAAGCTTGTTACAAGGATTTGCGGTCACACGACAGACAGACAGACACATACACACGCACACACACACACGAACACGGAACCAAAGTTGTTCAGAATGGTCTAAAAGTCTAAAACGTGAAATGCGAGTGGAAACTTTGATTTTGCAAAAAATGTTTTTCACCCGAAAGTGAAAACAATGCTTCAGCTACCTTTGGGTAGACTTGGAAGCAAAAGTAGATGATATTTAATTGACTTTGAAATCTCAAAAAAAAAAAAAAAAAAAAAAAAAGCATGAGAGCATATGAGTGCGTCGACACTTCACATATTGTGTGTGTGTGTGTGTGTGTGAGTGTGAGTGTGTGTGTGTGTGTGTGTGTGTGTGTGTGTGTGTGTGTGTGTGTGTGTGTGTGTGTGTGTGTGTGTGTGTGCACGTTTTCCCATGCGCACGCTTTCTGCCATTCAATCTCTTCGCCTGAGGCCCCACTACAAGCAGCTTGTCCAGGATGCAATCCTGGCAAATAGCAGTGGGGCCTCTCCCGCATCTCCGGCAAGCGTGGGACAACAGCCCGCCATTCAGCAATCCTCCCCCGTGACCTCCGGTCTTCTTTCAGAATTGAAGACTGAAGTATTGAGGCTCGGGGAGCAGGTAGGCAATATTGTTGGTTATGAGAGTGCCTACCTGCAGGATCTGGCGAGGCGGGCTGTTGAGGGGCCAAATGGCTTGGAGGACGAGGTCGCGGCCTATGTGCAGAGGATCTTCCCGCAGGTTGAGGAAGCGACCGTGGCGAGGCATCAGGGAGAAGTTCCCCCTAATGTGGTGCCTCGTGGAGGTCGCAGAGCAGCTAAGCAAGCGAGGAGGCGGGAATACCAGCGTGTCCAGAGATTGTGGAGGAAGCATCCGGCTCGTGCAGCTGCGGAGGTACTGGAGGGAGCTGGGGAAGAACAAGTTATGCCCCCCCTCCAGGAGTTTGTGGGCTACTGGGAGCCACTTATGAGTGCTCCCAGCCACAACTCTGGTGAGCCAGTGGTACCCCCAGCTTCCACCAGGGACTCCTTACGCAGCATCATGTGCACACCGGTGCTTCATGACGAGGCACATAAGTGCCGTGTCAAAAACTCCACTTCTGCTGGACCCGATGGTATTTCCGCCCGACGCTGGAATAAAGCTCTAAAGAATGTTAAGCTGCTCATCCTCAACCTGTTGCTACTATCCGGAAGACCCTCGAAAGCGTTGACCCGTGCCCGCACAATTTTCATCCCAAAGAAAGGGGGAAGCGGGCCTGGAGGCTACGCGTGTATCGCGTGTATCACGTGTATCGCTTGTATCGCGTGTATCGCGTGTATCGCGTGTATCGCGTGCATCGTGTGCATTGCGTGCGTGTCTTGCGTGGGTGCGTGCGTGCGTGCGTGCGTGCGTGCGTGCATGTGTGCGTGCGTGTGTGCATCGCGTGTATTGCGTGTATTGCGTGTATCACGTGTATCACGTGTATCGAGCGTAGCGCGTTTAGCGCGTGTATCGCGTGTATCGCGTGCATCACGTGTATCGCGTGTATCGCGTGTATCAGGTGTATCGCGTGTATCAGGTGTATCGCGTGTATCGCGTGTATTGAATGTATTGCGTGTATTGCGTGTATTGCGTGTATTGCGTGTATCGCGTGTATCGTGTGTATCGCGTGCATCGCGTGCATCGCGTGCGTGTCTTGCGTGTCTTGCGTGTATTGCGTGGGTGCGTGCGTGTATCGCGTGTATCGCATGCATCGCGTGCATCGCGTGCGTGTCTTGCGTGGGTGCATGCGTGCATGCGCGCGCGCGTGCGTGCGTGCGTGTATCGCGTGTATCGCGTGTATTGCGTGTATCGCGTGTATTGCGTGTATCGCGTGTATCGCGTGTATCGCATGTATCGCGTGTATCGCATGTATCGCGTGTATCGCGTGTATCGCCTGTATCGCGTGTATCGCGTGTATCGCGTGTATTGCGTGTATCGCGTGTATCGCGTGTATCGCGTGTATTGCGTGTATCGCGTGTATTGCTTGTATCGCTTGTATCGCGTGTATCGCGTGTATCGCGTGTATCGCGTGTATCGCGTGTAGCGCGTGTAGCGCGTGTATCGCGTGTATCGCGTATCGCGTATCGCGTGTATCGTGTGTATCGCGTGTATCGCGTGTATTGCGTGTCTCGCGTGTATCGCGTGTATCGCTGTCTCGCATGTGTCGCGTGTATCGTGTGTATCGCGTGTATTGCATGTATCGCTTGTATCGCGTGTATCGCGTCCATCGCGTGCATCGCGTGCGTGTCTTGCGTGGGTGCGTGCGTGCGTGTGTGCGTGTAATGCGTGTATCGCGTGAATCGCGTGTATCGCGTGTATCGCGTGTATCGCGTGTATTGCGTGTATGGCGTGTATCGCGTGCATCGCGTTTATCGCGTGCATCACGTGCATCGCGTGCGTGTCTTGCGTGTATTGCGTGCGTGCGTGCGTGCGTGCGTGCGTGTGTGTGCGTGCGTGCGTGCGTGCGTGCGTGCGTGCGTGAACCTTGACCATTATCAATATGAGTATGATCAACTGTCAGCAAGGCTAAACTCAGCATGGACAAACGCAATTAGTTATCAAATTTTCCTATGAAAACTGATTCAGTCTGGATACGAGTACAATTTCAATAACAAAAATAATAATAAATGATTATAAAAATAATAAAAAACATACAAATAAAATTAATGATTGGCAACTTTTTGGCACAGTTTTTAAAAATTTCTCTTTTCCAACAAGCACCTTTGTGAAATATCATTCATTAACTTTGCTTGATGATATTGTTTCTGACAACCATGTACTTCTTTTTGTGATAAAGTAATCGTGTTCTTTTTTTAATCAGCCCAAAGTAGCATAACGATAAAACTGACAAGCGATCAACCTTAGCAACAACTTACAGTCATGTTGACGACTAACGAATTTCGAGATAGGGATTTCATTCATTGGTTGATTGGAATGTGAAATAATAAGCAAAAATTAACAATAGCAATTTTATTTAGCATAGTTTTGAAAAATATCCCTTGTTCGATAGCCACCTTCATAAGAAATCATTACCTTTGCTTGATGATATTGTTACTGACAATCATGTACATCTTTATGCGGTAAAGAAATCATGTTCAACCTGTATTCAGCCCACTGCAGCACACAACAGTTAAACTGATATGGAATCAAGCTTGACAACTTACAGTCGCGTTTATGACCTACGAATTTCGAGAGAGGATTGAAATAATAAGCAAAAATCAACTCAAATTTAAAATTTGTTCAGCGGGTTTGATTTTTTTGTAAACTACACCTGTAATAATTTTTTAAAGAAAAAACTCCTTTATTGAAGGGCAAAATATTTAATTTTTTTCTTAATCAGATTTATGTACTTTCATCAGCCTAATTGGTTATGCACTTGTTTACTTTATGATTAAGGTTCTTATTTTTGAGATTTCTTGAAATGGGAATCATTCCAGTGCTACCTACTGAACTATGATGTAAAAACTAGTACGAACCAGGGCTCTTTGAATCGACTCTGCGTCTGGGGACAATCTCGAATGCGTCTCATTAATATTATTGTTTTCATTAATAATACCGATTCATAATACTATGATTGTGGTGTGTTGCGGGCAAGAACGTATTCTCTGAATTTTATTAATCCCGTCCGGTATGGGAACATAATTGAGGAGCTGACATGGAAAAGCAGTTAAGTCCAAAAATCTAAAGAACATTTTTTTTCGTCGAAGTGCAAGTAAACAGTCACGCCAACGGCCTTAGGTCCTTGCTAGATCGCACCCTGAATAAATGTGTGACCTTTGCATGGAGAAGAGATTATGTCCAAAAAAATCTGATATGAGTTCAGAGGGAGTTCCTATGAACTTTGATTTTTGGACTTAAATGCTTTTCCATGTCAGCTCCTCAATTGTTCCGCAATATTGGCCAGTGAAAACGTGAATCAGAACACTCTAGGTAGTTTTCAGCAAAATAGATTCTCTAAAATTTGTATTTTCGTACAAATTTGATTGCCACATTTCATTAAAAATGTTCCGAAACTGGCCAGGGATACTCTCAGAGAATTTTGAACCCTACGCCAATCATATTCAACCGTTACGTGTGACATGGAATATTATTTGCATGTCAATTCTTAAGGCGGGATATATTTGGTGAGTCACCATCTTTTTTGGTATTTATCTACTCATTATCTTATCAAGTTCAGAAAGATGTACTGGATGATGGGAAGGAACTCCCATCTCTCACTACACAATAAATTACTCATATATAAACAGATACTGCGCCCTATCTGGACCTATGGGATTCAGCTCTGGGGTTGTGCGAAAAAATCAAATATTAAAACAATCCAAACCCGACAAAATATAATACTGAGAAGTATAGTTCGGGCCCCCTGGTCCATGCGGAATGATGATATTCATCGAGACTTGAGGGTAGAAACGGTCACCGAAATTATAGCCAAATATGCAAGGAAGCACGAACATCGCCTCCACAAACACGAGAACCTGGAGATTCTCAACGTTTTAAACAACGAAGGAGTACTTCGGCGACGCAAGAGAAATAAACCTCTGGACCTAATTGTGCTTTGCAAATAGTGCAAGTGTAATTCAGTGTTTTTAACTGTTCTTGATATAAGTATGGGCCAGGTTTTGCTGTAAACCTCCCCCCTTAGTGAGCTTATCATGAAATGAAATATTGCTAGATGAATTGTACTATGTTTCAGTTGCAATAAATAAATCAAAAAAAAAAAAAAAAAAAAACTCATTATCACCAAGAAGGACTCATAAAAGAGCTACGAGAATTCCCAAGAAAGCTACTTCCTCCGTAATTTTCGAAATCGCCGATGAATTTGAACTGAATCTTGCATGGAGAGTGTGCATGGAGTTTTGTCGAGAAGCAGAGAGAGGCTGCATCCGAACATTGAGTCTACGCAGCTCGGATTTTGAATTGCACATGAATGGACCCAGAGTCCTACGTATCTACTGAGATTTAAGGTACTAAGTGCTGTGTTTCGTTGAATGCGCTGACCGGGTATCTTTCTCTTACAAGGTGCCAGCAAATAAGTGCTAGGGTCTTGATTTAACGGAAGCAAACCGATTGGGTGAAGATCAGAGCAGCACATTTGAGAACTTTTATTTTTTCATTTATTATTATTATAATTTTTTTTTTTCATTGAAGAGTCACCCGATCGAATTATAAGCTATTTATCATTCACCTTTTTAATCTTGTAACAACTTTTGGTTGACGCAATGTACGCAAGGCTGGCACGGCTTTCTGTAATGACTTGGGATGATTCTTAGATACAGCGCGTTTCATGAACCTTTCAACCATTCGCTAACATTTCCTGGAGTCCGCGGTATTTATTTGCAACTAAAGAAATAATGTCAAGCATTGTAATGATTTGGCAGAATAGCGAGAACACTTTCCAACTCGATGCGTTGTTATCCTAGACCTATCGAAGGCGACCTGAAAGTATGGTATAGATTACTTACCGTTATACGACTCAGAGACCGGTTTATTGGCTGCCGCATAGATCTTATAGAGGTAAACAGTTCTAAGTTGTTATTACTACGCCATGATCCTACAGAACATAATGTGGCCTCTATTTGAGCCAAGTGCTTGGAAGGCCTCATCTGTTTTAGAGAGAAGCTTCAATTCTTATTCGTCATGGTTACAATTAGTTTTATATTTTATAATAATGTATTAAAATGGCTTCACGGACGTACCTAGTGGTTTATCTGCCGCTGATTTCGGCTTGTTGTCGACTCTCCTTTCGATTTATAGATGTACGTCCTTCTGTAGGAAATACAGCGGTTATGATAGATATCAATATTTTATTCATAGAAAACGTGACTGAATACTCGGTAGGCGACTCCGAGAAAGGCTCAGCTTGGTGAGATTTACATTTCAGTTAATATGGTCTGGATAATTCTAAAGTAGGTACTTCAACAAGAAGTTATTAATGGTTTCATAGATGCCTCCAATCGTACATCTGCACCGTATATTGTTAAATGCATCTTTTAGCCACAAAGAAGTGAACACATTTCTTCAAAATGTGTCTATCGACCATGTGTCTATGTTTTTTGG
This sequence comes from Adelphocoris suturalis, assembly GCA_030762985.1. Lineage (NCBI taxonomy): Eukaryota > Metazoa > Arthropoda > Insecta > Hemiptera > Miridae > Adelphocoris > Adelphocoris suturalis. Next base: position 16,697,236 of record CM061044.1, read on the forward strand.
TGAACATAATTACAAGGGCACCAATAGGAATATTATACAAGATGATCTTGCAAGACGGATAACGTGGTAGTGGCTGTTCTCGAAAACCACCTTCGAAACAAGTTTCGTACCACTTAAATATCAAAATCCATTAAAATTTTCGAAAAATGCAAGGAAAAAAAATTACCTTATAATAAAATAAAAGGTGAAAAGTTCGTGCTACACGCCTGGGACTTGTTCCTTACTCGACGGAGGCAGACCTGCAAAGACGTCTATACCTCAGGCATGGATATGTCTTTTATGGAGAGGGTCAACCGAGAAATTGTGTTACTTTTTTCCCCACACGATAAGTGTAATACCTCAAATCTTCACGTACTTCCTATTCCTTAAGCACGTAATCCACGAAGAAAGTACCTGCTAATTGAGTTATTTTTGACATGGTTACCGCGATTCATCCTGATCACCTGAAAAAGATTAATTCTCTCCTGTTCACCCTAGGAAGTTGTAATGTGATAGCGAACGTCTCTGGGACATTGAATGACAATTGAAATTGTGGACTCCATCCTGATCATCTGACTTATCTTAATTCTCGCCTTTCAACCCTCGGGGTGGGAAATATGATAGGGGAAATCTCTCAAACATTAAGGGATACAGATGAAATGCCGGACTCCATCATGTTCAGCTTAGTGAGCTAAATTTTCTCCTGTTCACCCTAGGAAGTTGGAATGTGATAGGGATCGTATCTGGGACATTGAGAGACGATTGAAATAATGGACTCCACCCTGATCATCTGACTTAGCTGAATTTCCATCTTTTAACCCTAGGAGTGTGAAATGTGATAGGGAACATCTCTTGGACATTAAGAGACAAATGAAATGGTGGGATCTTCCTTGACCCACTGAGTGAGCTGAATTCTCCCTGGTTCACCCTTGGAAATTTAAATTTGACAGGAAGCCTCACCAGGATATTATGAGACGGACGAAATGACGGGTTTCAACCTAATCTACTGAGTCAACTAAATTCTCGTTTTATCACCTTTGGATGTTGAAATTTGGTAGAGAGCCTAGGCAAGGTGAGAAGAATGAAATGACAGCTCCATCATTACCAGCGTGATTGTAGGTTTCGCTAGGTCGTCCCTCTAATTTCTTTAAAAATGGGAAGGTCAGCATGTAGAACATTTTAACAGGGTTCCATCACTACCTACCTATTGGATTCCATCATTACATAATCAATTTCTGTATGGGTAACTGGAAAAATATTGTATTAACGTAATACATATCTACGATCTTTTGTTTCACGCATTAACTGAGAAATTATGCATTACCTAAATATAACTGAATAGGCGTAGACGCCTACGTTTCTCTAACGCTTGGTTTTTGCCACACCTCCCTGGATTATTTCAACAAAAGCGACCAATTTTATAGAATATATTTCAAAATTTTAAATGGATATGTCTTAGCTTATTCTAAATTTTCGTCCTACAGAACAAATGTCAGGCTTTTCTAGAATAGTTCACGTACAACATGGCATTGCTAGTTAGAATATAGCTTCCTGATTTCCCATCGCACAAAAATCCTGTACTAATCGTTGAAAAACTGTGAGTTTATTACATAAAACTCTGAATTTCAATGGGCCAATTCCCCTCATTAGTCCTCCTGAGAAGTCTTTGTACGTATACAAACCAAGTTGTGGTTTTCAATGGATCAGTATATTACTTTGCTATCTTTGCAAAAAGACAAATCCGTGTCACAATGTATCAGCGCGTAAGTTTGATATTTTTTCCGCTATAGTTTTATAAGGTTTTTGGAAGCTACGTTACCTTGTTTGAACCAACGAATTATGAGGGTTCTTTCTTGTTTGTCAATCATACAGTATATTTTCAGTGATGTCAAATTACAAAAACCTGCAATTACGTAAATTTGTTCAATATCTGATGATTTTTTTGCCGAGGTAATAAGTGAAAACACCCTCTAGTCAAACTTGGTTTCTTTCCTGTGAACTGCATGGCCGTGTTTTTAATAAAATGCCATTAAATATTAGAACGAGAGGCTAAATATTAGAATTTTAATTAAATACTATTAAAATAAGAAAGAGAACAAGAAATGTTAGACCTGCAAATACCTTTCCAGAACACCTGTTATCTACCTATAAATTTACCCAAAAGTGCATAAAATGTATTGCAGGCGGTTCTCATTACACAAAAGGCTTTTTAACGGCCTGCCTCTTCCTGCAGAAAGTGAGATTTCAGCTTCCCATAAAGGTGACCTCCCATGTCCCGGACCTGGCCAGCAGGGTCAAGGCTAGAATCACGTGTCAGAGCTTCAGCTCCCCTCCGCCTCCCGTACCCTCAGAGATCTTCACGATCTGCCCCAAGGAACAAAGACCGCGCCCCGAACCACCACAAGGGTTTCATACCTTGAATATTAAACTGCTGGTTTAGCTGAGCTGGAGATGTTCTCATCTTATTTGGGCTGGTCAGGATGTGCTCTGAATGCCCGCCTCCAGGGACCCCCTGTCGGGCTGCATAAGATATTAGCGTTTCGCCTTCTTTTGGCATCGGTTGGCGAGATCGTGAATATTGTCATTCTTTTGTTTCTTGCCTCCTTTGTTTGTTGGCTGACTGTTGTTGGCAAAAAATCGTGATAGCCTCTTTATTTGGCTACTGTGTGTTTTACTGGAAGAGGGGATTCAAAAAACGTGACGGACGACCTCAACCTCCAAGTGATTTGTTGGAAGAGTTGAAACGGTCTTGGACTGCGCCTTCATGAATATCACTTGTGGCTTTATTTTGCAGATTAGCTCAAGGCCCTAAAATTTGCTCTTCAGCATCTACATTATCATTTATAGAAGGCATTCGGGATATATGAGCTGAACTGGACATCTTTCTATTATTTGCTTTCCAATGAAAGATTCCGACGTATATGATTCTGTCTCGACTTCATTCTCCATCAAGCATCCACAAGGACTCGTCCGCATGCTGCGTAATTCATAGAGAACCAACATGAATATCATTTGAATTACCATAACATTTTTTTGCCTATTTGCGTCACTAGATCAAAAGTTACAGCGATTCGACGTTTGCGCATGCGCAGCATGTAGAAAAGATCCGTATATGTACTGCAAAATTAATAGGGGACAATCTTGCACGAACTTTTAACACAGAATGTGTTTTAGCCATGGACTAACTAGCCGAAAATGGAACGCGGGATGGTAACGAAATGTGTGACGGATGATTTTCACGTACAACCGAGTCGTTGCTAGGGAAATGGTACTTCGTCGTTTTTCATCCCACAAAATTCGCCCTTTTTTCATATCACCAACGATATCTCTATAATGCATAGTACATTTTGGTGTACCAGTTATGTCATGACTACTCCTCAGATGTCTGTTCCTTGTTTGTCCAGGTTAGAGGATTACATGAAACATGTGAGAAAACTGACATTATTGGAGACCTTAAGGAGCAAGGTCTTGCCATCCTGGATGTTACCAACATTCTCAAGAAAGAGAAAAGGAAAAAATGACAGTGGTGAAATTGACCATTCGTTCGAAAGCTCTCGATTTATCCAACAATATTATGTTAACTACTGCGAAGTGCGTGTCCAACAAACTGAGTTATGAGCATGGTTATATAAATAATTGTTTACACACAGGTGATCATTCTCAATAATTGATATTGTGAACATGATTGCAACCGCTTGTTAATTTCTGATGATTTCATTGAGCTTGTGTTTCGATGATTTGATTCATAGCAGGTGATCTGAGTATTACGAAAACGGTTTGATTTGTGAAGCGGAGGTTAAATAATTTGAATAGGTAATTTCTATACTTTACACACTAGATAGACATCTTACTTATTTCTGAAACCCATTTCACTCGGACGTCATACATCAAAATAAGAGGATACACGTGTTATCATACGTTACACCCAAGTAATAAAGCTAGAGGAGGTTCGGCAATTCTCATTAAAGCTAACATCACTCACCATGAAGAACCAAAAATCGAAGAGGAAAAAATGCAGGTAACTTCGGTCAAGGTACAACTCAATAATAAAAGCTTTAGTATAGCCGCAATGTACTGTCCCCCCAGGTTGAACTTAAAGAAAGATGATTATACGGTCCTTCTTAAATCGCTTGGTAACAACTTTATAATAGGAGGTGACTACAATGCCAAAAATACCTTCTGGGGTTCGCGATTAACCACGGCTAAAGGTAAAGAGTTGTATGAAGCTGTAATTTCGTTTGTAGCCTCTTTAGGACATTTACTTGACGATGCTCAGGGTCCGGATCAGATGTGTGGCTCTTAAAGCTAATTTCTATGCTTTACACTCTAGGAAGCTGTAATTTCGTATGTAGCCTTTTTAGGACATTTACTTGACGATGCTCAGGGTCCGGATCAGATGTGTGGCTCTTAAAGCTAATTTGAAAACCCCTAAACAACTGGAAGACGAACTCGACTTATTCATCAATAACATACAACAAGCAGCCTGGTTATGTACCCCAATAAACCAAAACTGTAACTATGACACTAATTCGAAATCATATCCGTTAGAAGTAAGGGATCTCCTGTGCGCCAAACGTAAAGCCAGAAGGAAATGGAAGAATAACAGAACCCCTGAAAACAAAACTATGCTTTACACTCTAGGAAGCTGTAATTTCGTATGTAGCCTCTTTAGGACATTTACTTGACGATGTCCAGGGTCCGGATCAGATGAGTGGCTTTTAAAGCTAATTTCTATACTTTACACTCTAGTGCAGACACCTGAAGAAAACGCAACACTGATAGAAAAAACGGATGAGCTTGATATTCGGCCCGTTACGTTAAAAGAACTCAAAGATGAAATTAAGGGCAACATTAATGAAGCTGTAATTTCGTATGTAGCCTCTTTAGGACATTTACTTCCCAGTGGAAAGTAGCGGAAGTCATAATGATCTCCAAACCAGGAAAATCACCAAATGAGAAGACGGGGTACCGACCCATATCCCTCCTCCCTGTCTTATCAAAACTGTTCGAAAAATTGTTGCTCAAACGGCTTAAACCAATTATTGAAGACAGAAAATTGATACCAGACCACCAATTCGGTTTCAGGCAACGCCACTCTACGCTAGATCAAGTTCATAGAATCACTAACATAATAGAAAAGGCTCTAGAAGGTAAAAAAATATGTGCCAGTATCTTCCTGGACGTGGCCCAGGCATTTGACAAGGTCTGGCACAAGGGACTTGAGTATAAACTGCACAGGGATCTCCCAAAACAGTTTTACTTACTCCTAAAATCCTACCTAGCGAACAGACACTTCAGGGTAAAGCAGGGTGACCAGTACTCTGTCTTGAAGCCTATAAAAGCAGGGGTACCGCAAGGCAGTGTCCTGGGCCCAGTACTTTACCTGCTGTACACACGAGATCTTCCACAACAGGAAAACACAACTGTAGCTACTTTTGCAGATGATACTGCCATCCTCTCTGTTGGAGATGACGCTGAAACTGCAACTCGCAATCTACAGACGTCCACTAACAAGGTTGTCAATTGGACCAAGATGTGGAGAATGAAACTAAATGAAACAAAGTCAGTGCATATCAACTTTACTAATAGATAAATCATAGCTCTTGAAGTTGAGATCAACTCAATTTAAATTCCATATTTTTTTTCTGTAAAATACTTAGGGATGCACCTTGATTCCAAACTTATATAAATATGATGTTGATAAAAAGAATCAGTAACTACAAATGAAGTTCAGAAAGATGTACTGGTTGATGGGAAGGAACTCCCATCTCTCACTACACAATAAATTACTCATATACAAACAGATACTGCGCCCTATCTGGACCTATGGGATTCAGCTTTGGGGTTGTGCGAAAAAATCAAATATTAAAACAATCCAAACCCGACAAAATATAATACTGAGAAGTATAGTTCAGGCCCCCTGGTTCATGCGGAATGATGATATTCATCGAGACTTGAGGGTAGAAACGGTCACCGAAATTATCGCCAAATATGCAAGGAAGCACGAACATCGCCTCCACAAACACGAGAACCTGGAGATGCTCAACGTTTTAAACAACGAAGGAGAACTTCGGCGACTCAAGAGAAATAAACCTCTGGACCTAACTGTGCTGTGCAAATAGTGCAAGTGTAATCCAGTGTTCTTTTAACTGTACTTGATACAAGTATGGGCCAGGTTTTGCTGTAAACCTCCCCCCTTAGTGAGCCTAACATGAAATGTAATATTGCTAGATGAGATGTATATGTTTCAGTTGCAATAAATAAATCACGAAAAAAAAAAAAAAAAAAAAAAAAAAAACCTGTTACTTACCTATAAATTTACCCAAAAGTGCTTAAAATGTATTGCACGCGGTACTCATTACACAAAAGGCTTTTTAACGGCCTGCCTCTTCCTGCAGAAAGTGAGATTTCAGCTTCCCATAAAGGTGACCTCCCATGTCCCGGACCTGGCCAGCAGGGTCAAGGCTAGAATCACGTGTCAGAGCTTCAGCTCCCCTCCGCCTCCCGTACCCTCAGAGATCTTCACGATCTGCCCCAAGGAACAAAGACCGCGCCCCGAACCACCACAAGGGTTTCATACCTTGAATATTAAACTGCTGGTTTAGCTGAGCTGGAGATGTTCTCATCTTATTTGGGCTGGTCAGGATGTGCTCTGAATGCCCGCCTCCAGGGACCCCCTGTTGGGCTGCATAAGATATTAGCGTTTCGCTTGTTTGGTTGTCACTTGGTTGCGCGACAACGCAAACACATTCTGTGTTTCTTGCCTCCTTTGTTTGTTGGCTGACTGTTGTTGGCAAAAAATCGTGATAGCCTCTTTATTTGGCTACTGTGTGTTTTACTGGAAGAGGGGATTCAAAAAACGTGACGGACGACCTCAACCTCCAAGTGATTTGTTGGAAGAGTTGAAACGGTCTTGGACTGCGCCTTCATGAATATCACTTGTGGCTTTATTTTGTAGATTAGCTCAAGGCCCTAATAATTTCGTCCGAAGTATGTAAATAGTCTCGACTTGATTCCCCATCAAGCTTCCACAAGGACTCGTCCGCATGCTGCGTAATTCATAGAGAACCAACATGAATATCATTTGAATTACCATAACATTTTTTTGCCTATTTGCGTCACTAGATCAAAAGTTACAGCGATTCGACGTTTGCGCATGCGCAGCATGTAGAAAAGATCCGTATATGTACTGCAAAATTAATAGGGGACGATCTTGCACGAACTTTTTTCATTAGAAATCTAACTATTAATCTAACTATGTGGAGCCTTATGAAGACAATGGTTCAAATATTTGAGATGTGACAATGAAGCATGAATTGAAAAACATATCGTTGGTGATATGAAAAAAAAGGGCGAATTCCACATTTTAACGGAAAATGATTTTTTTTCTCCAACGATCATGTTTCTAATAGTAGGTATATTAACAGGTGAAAAAGTCGATGTCCTAGCAAATGTATTTTCAAGGTAAACCAAACTTAGGACTTAGACTTTTTCACCTGTTAATATACTATTAGAAACATGATCGTTGGTGAAAAAAGTCATTTTCCGTTAAAATGTGGAATTCGCCCTTTTTTCATATCACCAACGATATCTCTATAATGCATAGTACATTTTGGTGTACCAGTTATGTCATGACTACTCCTCAGATGTCTGTTCCTTGTTTGTCCACTTCACTTCCATGTTCGAAAGAGATTTGGAATTCAACCGTTCTACGTTGGTATGATAATTCTACATTCCTGAAATATAACTTCAACGTATGGATTTAATTTTTTTTTTTTTTTTTTTTTAATTCAACTATCAACGTTCGATACTTGAGTTATTTCCTGCTTCAGCTGATGTGATTAATAATGACTTCATCATTACTAAAAATGCTTAGATGTTTAAGTTGATAGGAATCAGAGCGAGACTCACAACAATGTTACCATCCTATTAGGTGGATAGAACTATTCCAACCGAGTACGACATGCAGGTACTATTAAAAAGTCTATTAAGAAGAAATGAGAAGCCCAAGTCCGGAGAGATCAGCTAATGATGGCGATAAAGAACGGAAATAACTACACCGCCACTCGCAGACGGCATTACTTAAAATCACACAATTTAAATAGTTTCGTTGCCATTAAAGGTCCTTTAGGACGGAGAGGCAAGACGTAAAAGATGGGCAGTAATTGGTGGAACGGCGGTGGGGCCGACCTTCAACCTTATTACAGGGCCTGGAATAGAAAGAACGGCCCGGCCTGAAGTGTCTGTCTCTCCCTGGGGGCAGCCTTCAGAGGAAATGCCTCATTACGGCGACAACTCCCGGGGTGGGCTTGACTCCAATAAAACTTCATATCAGTCAAGTTCCCGGCAAACAGGAGGAAGGTGGCGAGGGGGGACAAACAGTTGCACAATTAGCGGCTCGGTGAGGTTTCCTGATTGTCGGGGTCTCGGCAAAGGATCTAATGGAAGCGAAGATGTTCCTGGCCAAAAGGGTTTCGAGCTCTCAGTTCTGGTAAAGACCATTCGTCGAGTGCACGATTTAACCCAAAACACTCCAGGGCAATGAACTCTTAAAGTCATAGGGCATATTCTATGTACATTGAGAACTTATGAGTTTATTCATCATATTCCGCCTCGTGTAGGTAGACAATCATGCAGGAATGCTGACCTCATTGGATGGCGAATCGTAACAACACACAACCCATCTCTTACACAATTATTGAACTGTTTCAATCATCTTGCACATTTAATGTGCAAAGTACCTAATCAATATGATTTAAATTGCTGAATTCATCATCCACGCAAATCGCAAAGAGTAATTATTGCAGAAATCATGTGTGCAGACATCAGATGTTGTAGACTTCATGTTAGTAACGGATATTGAATAGGTAGCACCGAAGTCATATGTTGCAAAAATCATCAATGGACGCGAAGATAAATATCACCAAAAGGTTCTGTAAGAGGCCATATGAAGATTCAATGGAACATTAATCAGAGCAATAAACTTAAATTCACAAGTTTATCACAATAAATTCGTTATAATGAGTGCGTTACACTCATAATGTTTTGCATTATGGTTATTATAGTATGTTGAAGTTATTTTGATTCAGAGTTAATGTGTGTAGATACTTCAAATTCTTGAATGACGGACTCCAGTTTCAAAACGCAGCAAATTATTATACAAATGTTTATTATTTCTGTATTACATAGTCCTTCTACGCAGACCAATGGTCTACATTAATAAACCCCTTTATAATATAGTAACTCGGAGCTTCACGCCGGGCAAATAAGTTCACCCATCCACAGCGCAAAGGGACTTCACAATTTTATGAGTTATGACAAAGCCATCTACGCGCCATATTATAAGGGTTACGAAGACGGTTATATTGATTTGAAACTATGTTCGTTTCTTGTTCTTAAAATCAAGATTAAGAAAATGAAAACAAAGTTGATTAGAGAATAAATCAATCTCAGAGGACCCTCAGCTGACGAGAGGCCCTTCAAATCTCGCGAAATTGTTTTCAAGGTGTTCGAAAGCCGCTATATATAATTTTAGCACCGTAGGTAGGCAAGGACGGAAATTAGCTCTGAGGCCCCTCAGTTGATCTGTACGTATCCGTGCACTGGAACTGTATCCTAAATATCCCAAAAGAGCTCCATTTCAAATTTCCGCACGTTAGGTTAATTAAGAAAGAAATTAGCTTCGTGGGGGAAATTAGTTAGGTGTAACGCGCATCTAGTATCGAACTAGACAGGGATGCTTTGGGAAGGCGACCTGCAATGCATCTACGCTTTCACGCTTTACACGAGATTGACAAGAGGGATTGAGGGGGGGGGGGGGGGGGGGGGGGGGGGCTTCATTCCAAAGGAGTAAACTAAAAAATCAAAATACTTGACAAACGTCGATTTTCGCGGTTTTTCGCATTTTTCGCCTATCATCATCATCATATATATTTTGATTCAATTCTCTTGACCTCCAGTAGATAAATTTGATTCCCAGTACTTCCCCGTTCTCGTAAATATCCGCTTAGGTTAGTTTAAAGTACAAAAATAGCGTAGAAAACTGCAAAAATCGACGAAAAATTACCCTAACGCTTGCGCCCGACGAAGAAAGAAGGTTTTATAGTAGTATCCATTTCGACGCAGACGTTTTTCGACGCCGTTACACACTTGGAAATTTCGTGGCTAATATTTTTCGACGCTATTATGCGGCACAGAAGGGCACCAAAGAGTAATGGCGTCGAAAACAGGGACAAACTTTCTACGTGGTTGATCGCTCTTGTTTTTTTAAACATATATGCGCTACCGTAATATTTTTCGACGCTATTATGCGGCACAGAAGGGCACCAAAGAGTAAAGGCGTCGAAAACAGGGACAAACTTTCTACGTGGTTGATCGCTCTTGTTTTTTTAAACGGATATGCGCTACCGTATATAATTCCGTATTTTATTCGCCGATATCTTTCGACGCGTTATTAAATGACAATTTATACTTTTTCAATCTTTTAACGCTTTTTATGTGGCTGACATACAAATTATGATCAGAAGTAAAGAATTCATACTTGAATGTTGAGATAAAACATTGCAGGATTCATGAGTATAGTGATGTTGCTTTAACCTTGGTAAAACACTTAAATGTAAAAAAATGTGGTAACAGTTGGAATTTTGGTTTAACCTTATTAATTCACTTAGTGGGAATATCTCTACTACCATGTAGCAGTAACTTTCAAATATGCATGCAGGGAGCAGAGGATTGACAAAAATGTCAGTTTCTCCTTGGGAGACCTTCGAAGGAAAGAACTCATTTTTGGATGGACAAATGGTTGCATAATCAGTCGGTGAGGTTTCCTGAATGGAGGGTTACGGCAAATAATTAAGTGGAATCGGATATGTTCCAAGACAAAAATGTTTCGAGCACTGATTTCTGGGAGAGGTGATTCTGCGAAATCACAATTCAATTCAAAACAATCTAGGTCAATGAACTCGTGAAGTTCTCATGTTTCGAAAAGCAAATATTCAAGGATTACTCATTATGTTAGGTATGGATAGCAGAATTCAAGTATACATTTCAGACTTTTTGCAAAATTTATGAGCGCAGATATTAGATGGCGTAAACTTCATGGGGTTGCATGCTAGTAGATCCATTTCTCTGTCATTTTCCGGGCGTTACCTTGCCCATTAATCTTGGCAGATGTTAAGTTCTTCCACATGACAGTATTCTTTATAAGTCGCCCATTGAAACTAGAATATTTTTTCGAGGTTTAAGATTCGGAGGATCCACATCTTAAACAATAACGACGTTCCCCGACCCAGATGGGTCATGTTTCACGAATTCAGACCTTTCACTCATCGCCCCGTTTGGAGTTCTCTTATATTATGTCATAGGGGATTGTTATCTTGTTTCTCATTTTGGAACCTTCACTGAAATGGAAGTGTCTTGTAAGATTTAATTCTGTATTCAAATGATTAGGCTTGATTAAGTCACCGCCTAAAAAAAAGCAACGGATGAAGTCACTGAGATGAGACCCGACTTTTGGAAACGCCATGTTGTCATTTATATTCACGTATCGCCCACCTGTGTAACAGTTTGTTCATAAATTGTGGTACAAATATATGTGGTAATTAATATCATATAATATGTGAGGGAAGTATCACATAACTTTTTACAACATGTGTACAACTTACTTGGGTGCTATTTATGGCTGTTGGTGGATCTTTTAGTAAAACCTCGTCTTACTATCTACATTATTGATGCTGTCAATCAATTTTGATTCTATATTCTTATATATAGCTATATCTATAATTTTGATTCTATATATAGCTACAGAGAATGTGGTAGAAATATGGAAGCCTAGAACAAACACTAGTTGCATCTCTCTAAGACTTTGAGATCATGTATTACCTTGAACAATTCGATGTGTAGCACTGGTTCAAATATATCGGATACTACTATAATCTAAACTGAGATTCACGACGCGTTTCATTGGTCCTCCCCAATTCTACCATACAGATAATTTACGTATTAATTCTCGAAAAATCGTAAGTTTTTCAATGTGATAAAATTTACTATACTTTATAGGAAAGTGAACTCTAAAACTCTCAATTGCATAATAATATTGAGATTTGGTTGAAAAAATAAACGAAATATAAAATATTTTGTTAAAAAATAGCATGCAAAGGGGCTTGAAAAAAAAAAAGAAAAAAAAAGTTGTAGAATACGAAACAATAACAAGACTTTACAAAAAAGTTCCAGTCATGCAGCATGATCATAGGATCATATTATATTTTCGTAAATTATCTTACTACATACCTATATAATGTTGAATTGTTTTGAAATTTGAGCTCTTTGAGTGCAAACAAATTGTTAACCATTTTATGGCAAAACCGTATTCTAAATAATAACCTACTATCCAAACAAAGGTTTTGGATTTTTAGTTTTTTTTTTTTTTTGCAAATTTTAATGAAATTTAAGTACATTTTTCAGCATAATCTGTCCATACATTTTCGAATGATCTATTTTATAGTTGAGAAACTTTATTCGACTTTCATTTTGCTAAAAAATATAAATTTGACAACTTTTAAGTCGTTTTTAGCCATTTTAGTAATTTTTTGAAATTTAACCAATTTAATGTGCTCTAATAGTGTTGGCCAACAAACTCATCCTTTCGTTAAAAAGATTGATTTTTTGGTGCAAAAACTGAATTTTTATCTCAATCCTAAGGAGAGTAATCGTCTGGAATGACACACACACACACACACACTTATATATATAATAATGTGTGTGTGTGTGTGTGTGTATAAAAAAGCGTTAAATGAAGAAATTTTACGAAAATTTTGATTTTAAATTTTTTGGAGCCATTGCAACAACTTCATTTCCAACGAAAATTCGCTGAAAGGCCTTTTTTCTGCCCTTAAATTGGTTTTTTTATATTAATCTCTTGTTATAATCTGAACTGTCCAAATAAAGATAAAAAATGTCTAAAAAGATTTTATTTTCGTTTTCAGCTCTTACACTGGTTTTGAGGGTTATGCGATTTGATTGGAAACTTTCCATTGATTGATAGCACGAATAACCCAAATATCTCGAAAATGCACAAATAAACCATATAAGATTGGTAGAAATTACCAACGTGATTTGTCATCGTACCAATTTGGAAAATTCTCAAAATCTTGGCAAATTACTAATCTTAGGTGCTTGGGAATAGTCTAGATTGATTCAGCGAGTCAAAACCCTATATAACTTTAAACAATTTTTCAAAATAGTCCATTCTGTCCTTAAATTTTGTTTAAAATTATAAAGCCAGCCTTTTTTTTGTAAAGTTTTGTAATAAGTAGTTCGATCTGTCCAAATAAGGAGACATTTTAAATACCTATACATAGGTATGACCTTCATTTTGGAAATTGTCGAAAGTATAGAGCGTGCCTAGGGTTTTCCGTGTTCAGGCCATTTCCAACCATTGTGTGACGTCTAACCATGATGTCAACTATTGGGAGTTTTGAGCGTAAGTTTTGCACTCCGGACTTTTCAAGGGCACCGAATCCGATTCTGACATCAATAATGAAAAGTTCCAGCACAAGTTAACAATTATTTAAAAGCTGAAAATGATGTTCTCACTTCACTTCTCTTGAGGTATCAATTCTCCACAAATCTTCCATTCACTCACCGTGAAGTTGCCCTGCGGGGTCAAAACGCTGGACCCCGTTTTTGCCCTTTCCAGTCGAACCTCCTGGGTGCTGCTCGTAATGGAGCACTAAAACGCGTGAAATGGCAAGTCAACAGTTTGCTTTTCCTCAAAATTAGGTTCCATCCAAGTTACGTGGTGTCGGAGATCGAAACACGGCAGTGACCAACGACCCCCAACCTTTCAACTCAGAAGATTTCAAAAATCGTATCATCTACAAAGATGGTAAGGAAGGTTAGGTGGGAAGGAATCTTGCTCCATTTTGTTGTTGTTACATTTCTGTCAAGCAACGCAGTCCGAAATCAAGTCTGAATAACTCTGCCTTACGTCTAAATTGATAGTTCTGCAGGGAACTAGGAACAATTTCCCATTTCAGCAGCATGACCTCATGAGCAAGTTTTCGAAATTTCCTGAAAATTTAGTTTATTTGGTGTCAAATAGTTTGAATATTTTCATATTCATGGCCATAAAATAGGCCTAAATAATATTCTGCTATACAAACCAATTTTAGCAATTTCAACAAACGTTAAGGTCTTCCAATTTTTCAACTCATTTGAATACAGTTTTGTCACTTTTTGCATCAAAATCTTTTTAACACATTTCCCAAACTTTCTATTTTATAGTTATTAAACTGTTTCAATGTAATATTCAGGTGTAAAACTTAAATTTAATAATTTGTAGCAGCATTTAGCTTTTTGCTGAAGCTTTTTTTTCTGTACTGTGAATCTGTAGTTGGTACATTTTTTGAACTTTGAAAAATTTATTTTGTTTAAAAAGACAAACTCCCACAAACTCATTGTTTTTTCTGGTACACTTTATTTTTTGGAAGATATCGATCGTAGGGAACGTCCCATAGATATTTATATATCTTTAGGAAACAGTAATATCTTTTATATTCAAATTTATGACAAACAAACTTTTTTCCCTCTATACAAATCTAATTTTAGGACTGAATGTGAACAAGACAGGTTGGTACTTGTATAACACAATTCGGTACTTGTTTAGCGAATTTTCGTAGAAGATGAAGCTATTATTAATTCATATGCCCTCAGCAAGACTCTGCAAACATTGTTGAAGAATGAAGACTTATATAACCTGGCGATATTAGGTATAATCTCAACGTTCTTAATGAACAAAATAGCACGAAGTGCGATCATTTGGGTTGGTACCAGAAAGGTTGATGCAGGAAACTACGGCGTTAAAATATGTTTAAAATTGTTCTACTGCACTCCATTATTGGCAATTTACTTCGACCTTCTGGATTCGCTAAAGTTATTACTTCTGCGGTGAGCCTGAGAGGATGCGATAATATCCAGGTGCTTCCCAAGTGCTTTAGCGCACCCAAGTTTTACACTCCAGTTGAAGGAATTTCTCTCGGAAAATTACGATTTTTCTCAGATTAGACTTGTGCGCCGACGTTTACTACGCTCAGAAGACTGCAATGATCAGTTGTCCCAGCAGTTATATGTATGGTATATACTCTTCGTGTCATTGATAGCTGCAGCTTGGTGTAATTAAACGGATGGCACAGAAGTGTATTGCCTACACATTACAGCTTCCAAGAATCACAAGAGCTGAGCTAAGTGATTTCTATCTCCAAGAATCATGCCAAACCTACACGGTGAGTTTCACACTACAACGGCTGAATAGGAATAGGTTCATTATTTTCAGCCCGTTCTTTCGCACATAGACTCCATTTGGGGTCTACCTAGTTGGTCCTAATATTTAACCATCCCGATCGCTTTACTCGCATAGATGCTATGGGACAAAAAACGGGCGAAAAAGTGTCTTTTTCGAGGCTTTGAGTGTTAGACTTACGCACGCACGCACGCCTGGCACGCTTGGCAGGGGGTCACGGTGGGTAGTGAGGGGGGTGAGCGGGGGGTGGAGTGAGAGGAGGCGCCGCGGTACCTTGTGGGGGCTGGGGTGACCAGGGGCGTAGCAGAGGGGTGTAGGAGAATGGATATTTATTACTTTTACGTGTTATACCCATATAATACGCCGCGCCAACCTGAGGGGGGTACGGCATTAGGGGCATAGTGGAACGGAACCTGGGGAGTAGCAGAAAGGCGTCTGGGGCGTATCGGAACGGATATAATATATATTTTATTACTTTTACCCCATATAACATTTAACCTACCTTGAACACACTAGTATATTTAGTATATTATATCATACTATAGTATGTTACAAAAATAATTGATCCAGCCCATCTAAAATCCTTTGTTCTTCTTCTTCCCAAAATCTTCTCAGATAGTTCGAAGCAAATCGTTTTTAAATTAAAATTGCATTACATGGGCAGGTTGGAGTCTGAACCCTCTGGACGAATAGCTGTTTACTTATGTTTCTGCCACAGGTAAGTGGGGTGTCGTCACCCAAGTAATTTCGGACGCAGAATCGACCGGGATAGGTCCCAGATGCTCTTGGAAAGCAGTGTTCCTACGGTTTTAGTTTGATTCCTATAGGAATTAGCTCCGTGGATTGAATGAGACCACTCGGGTACTCGGGGGCTGTAAGATCATCCATTTGCTCCCCATCGGGAGCGCATCCTGTAAAGCGAGAACAGAGGTGGATACTAAAAAACAGACTGGCGAAAGCCCCAGAGCATGCTGGTTACTATAGCTGGCTATCTGATTCAGAAATAATAAACCATTATGTAATAATTTGCAGCGTTTTTAGGTACATGGTATTTCGCAAACAACAATCCTTTAGTTGCATGATGTCGTGAGGACATACCGAAATATTAAGGGTATTGATTTACGAGAGCTTCCTAAAATCGTGTTATGCCGATTATAAATATTTAAAAAAAGTTGGTTCCCCTCCGGTTTTATTTTATTCATTTATTTTTTCCCCCTCTCTTCAGTTACAGGTATGGATTTCTTTTTCGACTCTTTTCATAATGGTCTGTGTGTTTGGTGTGTCCGCCAGTCCTTTTGATAAGCTTAAGGCTTTAACTGGTTGCCTATTAATTTCATTGGTCATTAATCAATACACCATTCTGCATAAAATTCACCCAAGTAAAATTTTCTCACTGCCCTAAATGTGTGCGTGTGTGAGTTTTTCGGCGTGTCCATTAATTCTTGTAACAAACAATTTCTACACATGCAGGTTTCATCACGTTTTGATTACATTCTCAGGCAGTGTGCTGGTTAGGCTGTAGATGGTCGCCTATAAATTTAATTGCTCATAAAACAATACATCATTATGCACTTACACAAAAGCAAAATCCACCCAAGTATGGTTTTCGTACCACCCTGTGTGTGTTTGTCGGCGTGTCTGTTAATTCTTGTAACAAGCTTAATCACTTTATTTTCCATCAGTTTTGATGAAATTTTCAGAAAATGTGCGGGGTAGGCAGTAGATGGTGGCCCTATCAGCTTCACTACTGATAAAGCAATACATCATTCTGCGCATGCTCAAACGTGGTATTATCTTTTCTCGGCCTACTCGTTCGATATCTCTCAAATTTTGAGGGCCGTCGAGAAAAAAAATAGTTAAGGGCACTTGGTACCCCCCCAAAAATGGCAAAATTCGTGACCCATTATCTCGGCACTCGTTGGGCCGATTTCGATGATCTTTTTTTAATTTATAGATTTTGTAAAGATCTAAAGATCTGCGGAATCAGATTGAAAAAATATTAATTTGCCGCATTACAATATCGAAGCAAATTTCGGAAATATTGGTGGTATTTGAGGTAACTTTGATTATCTGTCCCGTAATTACAATAACTTATTTCGATAAACTATTCCCGCAGATTTATGCAGCAGGTTAAGAGATATTTTTCTAAAGAAAGAAAAATGAATTCGGTTCAGTAGATCCCAAGATAGAGGGTCCGATGCGCAAAAATATGCTACTTTTCAGGAGAGCCATAAAACGAAAAAACGTCGCTTCTGCGACGTTTTTGTGGACTTGAATATGTGTGAATGAGTTAGTAACCTCAATGACTTCACTTCACACAGTCAGAGCATAATACCAACCAACTAGAATGATAAGATGATAACAATGATAAAATGTTCTGTTATTCTATGTTGTTTACGTTTCCACTCGTCCGTGCATCTTTACGTGTTCGGTTTGTCCGCAATTCGTTTAGTCCGTATAGTTTTAGTGCTATATGCAATGACGAAAAGTAAAAGAATATTCAAGAAGGTCAACCATATCGCGAATTTCTCCAAGAAGTTGCGTGAAGATGATTCTTCGTCCTAAATTTGTCAATTACCATCCAGCTCGTCTTTACCCGGCTCTCATCCTTTGGCTTCCTATGATCCTTCCGTTCCTGGAACTTCTTTCTCTGAAACCCCTCTTTTTCCTAGCACTTCATCCGGCGACTCAAGCTGGTTATCTTCCTCTAAGAAGAAATTAGGATTTGGATTAGGATTAGGATTTGTAAGTACCAGTATTTTGGATATTATCGACTTTCCCTAGCTGTTTGAATTTGAAGAAGCAGGGGCAGCGGACTATGAGGCGGGCAACTTCTTAGTTAATTTTTGAGACATTTGAGTTTTGTAAATATTATATGCAATATACTATCTTGTTCAGGAATGAATCTAGTTTTATTTAAGACAAAAAAAGAAAAAAGGTTGAAAAATTTTTGTTGGGGTACCAAGTGCCTCTAAATCAATTTATATATTTTTCATCTTTATTATACCTAACACTAGTAGCTGTTGTACACGCGCGAATGCAAAATCCTTATAACAAGAATTACTTCCACAATTTTCACTCGAGAATGTGCGGGTTAGGTTAAAGATGGCTGATCGATAAAGCTGATAAAACCAGCTAAAAATGGCTTACAGAATCTCTTTAGCTCATGCAGTTTGTATTTCATAATAGAATATTATCTGGAGAAAGTTTATGTAGAGTTCATCCACAAATGACAATGTTATGTTCATAGCTCTAGTCCTCGCTGGAGATGATCTGCGCATTTTATGCCTGCGTTTCGCAATTCTCGGCGGAGTTATCGCCTTTTTTGAGCTCGGGTGCGGCTCAGCAGCCCTTGAGGAGGCCGATCTAGAAGGCCGTGGAAGGCAGAAAGAACGCACAGCGTAGAGGCAGAAGGGCCCGCGGGGCACCACTTCGTTTCCGATTCCATAAAACCCCCTCGCGCAAGGTGCCTCTTTATTATTCCGCCGACCTCGTCAAGGCTGTAAATTCCTTATAGCGACCGAGGGAATTCCCTCGGGCCAATGCGATGTTTGTGCTTCAAAAGTGAATTGGAAAAAGGAACGGAATGGTCATGACTGGGCCCGGAAATGTTCGCAGGTGGGTGTGAATTGGATGAGAGGTCGTTGGGAACTGAAGATGATAAAATTCACAGTTGGAACGGCATTTAAAACGTCTTGTCCTGCTGCAAGGTTGAACAACGAATCTTTTTTACGGGCTCAAACCTAAGGTTTTGTATCTGATTTGAGAAATGTCAATAAAGAGCAAACATTATGTAATAATATTACATGGTGGTTGTACATCACTATTTATGTACGCACCATTGATAGAAAAATACGCTTTACAAGTCCATCTATATATAGTAAAACTGTAATAAACTCGAGTTTTTGAAAAAGAAATGGGCAACGTTCGTGAGTTGGAATTTCTCATTTTTGATCAAAGAATCGTATATAGCATTTCCAAGTCAAATTCAACCTTTTCCAAGTCAAATCCAACCTTTTCCAAGTCAAATTCAACCTTTTCCAATTCAAATTCAACCTTTTCCAAGTCAAATTCAACCTTTTCCAAGTCAAATCCAACCTTTTCCAAAACAAATTCAACCTTTTCCAAAACAAATTCAACCTTTTCCAAGTCAAATTCAACCTTTTTACTATTATTAAGGAAATGACGAAAAATACGCACAAGCCCTAAATGTAGTACCAAATGCTTGTCTGTGATTGGGGACTGGGCTGAAAACAATACTCCAAACGCAGTAGGTAGGTACCTATACATAAAACAAAATCATGTTTTATTAAAAAAGAAACCAACAAAAAATATAATTTATTACAAGTACCTACTCGTATTTCACAAAAGTGAAAAAAATGAAGATCGAAGATAGACTTTTTACAAGTAAGATTTTTAATTTTAAGACTTTTAAAATATTAATTATGTAAAGAAGAGAGAAGAGTTTTTCTTTCAAAGAAATGTTGATTTTTTTTTAAATTATATTTTTTGTTGATTTCTTTTTTAATAAAACATGATTTTGTTTTATGTATAGGTAACTACCTACTGCGTTTGGGGTATTGTTTTCAGCACAGTCCCTAATCACAGACAAGCATTTGGTACTACATTTAGGGCTTGTGCGTATTTTTCGTAATTTCCCTAATAATGGTGAAAAGGTTGAATTTGACATGGAAAAGGTTGAATTTGTTTTGGAAAAGGTTGGATATGACTTGGAAAAGGTTGAATTTCACTTGGAAAAGGTTGAATTTGAGTTGGAAAAGGTTGGATTTGAGTTGGAAAAGGTTGGATTTGACTTGGAAAAGGTTGAATTTGACTTGGAAAAGGTTGAATTTGACTTGGAAATGCTATACTGTGCCCTCAAAAGCTCCCGAGTATGAATTTTCAGTTCGAAACTCTCAATGATTCGGACGAAAACCTTTATACCTTCTCTAAGGTACCCCCCTATTTTCTATCTCCACGGGGGAAGGCGGGGTTGTGGTTGTTCTGCTATGACGTCAGTCAGTTTTCTTTACAATACTGTTATGGCCACTTCCAATAGCCCGATAACTTTGATAACCTTTTTGGGAATCTCTTTTTCGAGATCTTCCAGCTGATGGATTAGAATACTAGGTGGAATTTTCCAATCCATAGAAATATCAGCTGATCCGACGTCGTAGGGACGTTATGAGGTGACTACAAGGTATACACACAGTTCGCTTTCACCCAAACGTTGACGATATTTTTTCTCCACTAAGATCTAAGCCCTAGAAAGACAATTTTGTCTGAGCCCTTAGAGAAATAAGGGCGAACATATGAACTTACAGGGAACCGGGGTGTCATTCGATTCAGTGAAATTTAATTAACCAATAATAAACAAAAAACAGATGCAAATTATGACACAAAGCTTTAGAACTGAGTTCAACATAAATGAAAGGTTTCGCTTCATTATTATTTCGATTCATTAATTATTTAAAATCACAACCCAAAATACAAGTCTTAGTTTGAAAGGTTTTGAGAATCTGCTTTTAAGAAATTTCAATGCCTAGATTGTATGCTGTACGATTGTTCGAAAGTGATGCTGGGGATTCGGTCAGTACGAGGTCCCATAAATGTAACTATCAAATGGCAATGCGCGGCCGTTTTCTGGATTCTAGGTATGCATTTGGTAATGTAAACCAACGAATTTTGAGGGAAGTTGAACATTTTTGTTCTTGGTTGATTAAAAAAATTCATTATTGAAAATAACAAACCAAAATCTTGCTCAAGTCTTCCTACACAATGTCATGTGCTTCCTAAAATGATCTAGGTATGTTTTGACATCATTCTTTATTTTACACGTTCCCCGATGAATATGTATGTACTCCAACACTGTAACCAGTAAATACTGCAAGAAATAGGTAGTTATGCATGTATGCATTCACCTCATACATCGCTTCATATATGTACAGTGAAACTTGGATAATTCGAACCTCAAGGGACCAGTCCAAAACTTCGAATTAACCAAAAATTCGAATTAAAGAAGTTTTAATAAATTATATTTTAACAAACTACAGTACGAAGTAAAGTACATACAGTAACATTGAATACTGTATTGACCAACAGAATATTGAACAATAAATATAAAGACACCTGGAATGGTACTGTATTTAACTGCAACCATAAAAAACAATCTATTGTTTTTCAAAACAGGATGATATTTTGGCCTGTTTCCTTGAATTAAGTCTCTCGGCCATTATAAAAGATTCCAACGCATTCAAAGAGTTGAAGTATGAATCACTTACATCAATTCGGCTTTCAAAAAAACGTCTAAGTTCTTGTACGTGATTCCTGGCGTCAGCTGCACTCGGCACCGTGACTTCTTCTGCTGATTGTCGGGAGGGGAAGGGGAGTTATCAGACTGTACAATGGCACTGACTTGCATGCATTTGGTCTAACGCAAACCTTTTGCCAAATATCGTATTTCCCCATAAATTTACAATTATTTTGAGTCGCAGCTTAAAATTTATACCTTAATTAGCACGCCGAAAATTCGAATTATCCAAAATAAAATTCGAATTATCCACGATTTTTTAGCATTGTTTAAATACAAAATGCTAGGGACCAAGAGAAATATTCGAATTAAAGAAGATTTCGAATTAAAGAAGTTCGAATTATCCAGGTTCCTCTGTATATGAGTTCTCATTATTCTTTCTTCCTCACCTTTTCCTATTCCAAGTTTACCGAAAGAACTACCAGCATCTTTTTCCGTAAGTATCGTCTTACTGAATGCAAAAACAGGACCCTCACCTTCATGAGACGTATGAATCGGTCGCATTTCATGAATTACTTCTATTAGATCCGGACCTAATAGGTACTTAGGAATAATCTCATGAAAACTACTAGCCTTCATCCTTTTGCACAATAACAAACTAAAATTTATTAACCTTGCGTCTGAATCACGTTTTTCACTTTGCTTCGCAACTTGGTTTTATCGTGCACAGATTTAAAAATGACAGATATACAACATCAAGTTAGCCGGCAACCTGCTTTGAATATGGAATTCAAGTCGGACGAATCACCTCGATTTTATAGCCCTTCTCGCATTCACCACCTCGTGCGTCTTGCGCTATACTCGTATATCTTATGCTCCCACCCTGACTGCAGAGATTGAACAATTCTTAGTACCTATGTTTATTATGATTGTTTAGATCATTCAAACGAATACTCGATTTAATTTTCTGAAGCACAGTTAGTTAAGGAATCCAAACGTCAAGACAGACATGAGGGGTCAACGTTAAAGTTATATTTCAGGAAAACTTAATGCAAATTTAAATTATGAATGGGTATTTGGATTTATCTTTCGCGAATTTACTAAAAGTACCTTAAACCCGAACTGCTACTTTCCCAACACTCTGAAAGGGTAGATAGACCTTCAGTAGATGAAAAACTTCTGCCAAGTTGGGTGTATAGTATATGATTCCCCCATTTATTGTAACTGGAGGGTATCTAAAGCTGAATAATGGGCTTTGACAGACTTCAATCGAAGCAATATTAACCTTCCAATGGTAGCATAAAAAATAGAAATTCAACGTAACACTGAGTTTGACAGACGCAATACTCAAAAATTTAATTTCGAAAAGATTAAATGATACCAACAGTACAAATTTACATTAACTAGGTACTTTATAACATTCAGAGGAACTTGTTCATTATGACAAGAATATTTTTTCTTCGATTTTTCATTATTTTCAAATTAATCTAACAGTATACTTTATTTGTCATCACATTATTACCCGACAATTTTAATAAATAGATTTTCTCAACGCTCTTTACACCTACTGAACATTTTTCAGGTAAGCTTTTCAAAAATAAACTATCATTAGTCTCAGTCTTGTCATCGTAAGTTTTGGTAATATTAAATATTACCTAATATGTTTTTCTACATATTGTACTTTTAAATTTTGAAAGTATAATATGTAAAACAACATATTACAGTTACCAGTTACGAGTATATTACATGTGGTCAGACATCCAGTTAATCCTACTGCTACATAATAACTCTCTTCCTCTGAACTTCCTAACAGAAAGTTTTACAGTATTTGTTAATGAAATGCAACATATGCCAACATCAATATTCCAATATAATGCAACATTTTCCGACGAGATCCTCTAGTATTTTATTTATTTCTTTGTTATTTTTAGTACCTGATGAGGCCAAACCGACGAAACCAGTTGTACCTACTTATTACATTTATATATCTTACCTTATATATCTTCCCCCCTCAACCCCTTAACATATTAATGTTTTTTTAAAAGAAAGGACTCACCAACGTTGATCATTAAAAAACCATTAAACCCTACATGCCGAGGGTATCACAAATTCGCAGGAAGGCAAAAACTCAAAATCAGCCGCCTTCTTAATTGGATTTTTATTTACATAATCAGGTAACATCGGGCAGACCCAGAGGTCTCGTTTGTCATCACGCTACTGGAAATATTATGGTCAACAAATTTTCCAAAAGGTTCCTCTTTCTTCCATAGCTAAAGAAATACTTATAGGGAAGGAACTTGAATCGTCGTGACGCCCAACCAACTCTTCAACACAGTATTAACAAAACAGCGTGCATCAAGGTCATTATCTCTAAATAAGGAATCAATATGCCCGGGGTATACGCTGAACGTTGTATTTTTCTCCGTTCGAAATTGCCAGACTGTACCCTCAACGATTCTCTTCAGGTTTTAGGAATGAAGTAAATTTTCGGTGGTTAGGTGTGTGTATGTGAGAGGGATATATTGAAACTTCAGTTGGAGCTAAAATAAGCTCATTAAGGTAAGCTCATTTTTTTCGTGCGTCGTGCGTCATAGTTGTGCGTGAAAACAAATCTAGTGTTGTGATTTTCTTAGCTGTGATTTTCTATACCGCTATTGTACATATGTGTTGTTTATCTCTTTGTACGACATTTTTCAGCTTCTATAGTATTCATACCTATCAAAAACATGGGTTTTCTAAGTCAACTATGTTTTATGTTAAATTTTTAAAATGGTGTTTAAGTAGTTTTTAAAGAATGATTTTACTATGAATTAGTGCAATATAATAATAACAAAAAGTCCAGTCATGCAGCATGACCCCATGAGCGAATTTTTGAAGAAATCTTCGACATTTCAGTCGCTATTGATCGTGTAGAGAAATTTTAGTTTATGATTTATACAGGGATACTTCCATAAGAGTAATTCAATCTGAATTTGGACAATGTTTCATGCAAATATTACCGATTTTTTACAACTAGCGAACGGCATTATTTCGATTTTTGACTGATTTTCCAACTTTGAAATTTTTGAAAACTTGATATATATTCTTATAGGAAATTTTACGCTGATTCCGAATATACCACATGTTAGTATGCTGAAAAAATTATTTCGCACAAAAAATCGCAAAAAACTGGTTATTTTGAAATTGTTGACTACATTTTTGAAAATTTCAACCCGAAGATGTAATCCGATCATGCTGGCCAACGAACTTGAACTTTCGTTTTGTGTCCTTAACATTTTAAAATGGACTCATTGAAAATTATCGCTATTTTCAATTGGTACTTGTACCAAGGGAGTTACAAATAGTTATTGAAAATAGCGTTGATTTTGGACGTGTCCTCACCTCCCCCCATCCAAACTTCTTTCCTTCAAAATTACCTGCCGATCCAAATATTGCTCCAATTGAAATCTGTCAAAGTTCATTCGTTTCAGGGTTAAATACTTTCCATTTACAATGAGTGAGGAATCTATACTGCCCAAAATGGAAGTTAGTGAAAAACGTAAAATGGGTTTCCACAACTTCGTCGCGAGTGATTTAGTTCTATACTGCCCATTCAACTAGGTAGACGTTTTCCATCTCCCGAAAGTGACAATAATGCTTCCGCTACCTAGATAGACACGGAAGCATGTAAGCGTATCATCTGTAAGTGAAAAAGCAAAATATGTTCATTTACGAGAACTGCGGCTTTGTGGTAAGAATCCAGGATTTTGCTTCCCATAGTAAATGGAGATAGTGTAAGATAAGCAGCCTTACCACCAAGGTACCACTTAAACCAAGGTGAGGGTCAGCTTCCCTGTGGCTCCGGGGGTCAGCCTGGTCAACGGCGTGTCGTCATCGTCGCACTCCTCCCGTTCCCACATAGCGCCCACTCTCACTGCGGTATGTGGGAGATCCCCAGCCTCCCGTATATCACTTTCTAAAATGTAAACAAAATATCTCCACGCCCGCCGACGTCCCCGCCCATCCCATCCCCCATTCACTTTTACTCGCGGGTGACCTGCGACCGCCGTTTCCTTATCTCCGCCCCTCATCCGCCGGCGAGCGTGATCGCGCTTGCGCTCTGCAATTAAAATGAACGCCCCGATACCACCTGCGATAGCTCATGCGCCTGCGCTCTGCCGCCTTCCCTTTCAACATCCTTGGCTAATACCATCTTTTTTTCTGACCGTATTTCTTTTTTTCTTCTTTGTGTGCTGATTGTCACCTTCTAGTAGGAACGGTTGCCCTCAGAAGAAGAAGGAAAAAAAAGTAGAAAAGGTTTGACGTTATACTTTGAAAATTAAGTCCATTGGGAGAGAGAAGATCATTGAATGCTCTCTCAAAACAGGTGAAACACAAAATGGCGATATTAAAAATATAGCTGAAACAATTTTCCCAAGTCTCTAATAATTATTAAACTGCGGGAGCACAACGAAAAACTTTTATAGGCACCAAAGCTAAAGCATTAAAAAGAACTTCTGCCAAGTTGGGTGTGGCACATAGCTTCCTGGTTTACCTATCATGAATGTATAGATCATTAAAAAGTTTGAAATGATCTTGAAAAATTCCATAGCGTGAAATGTCGTAATTGATCAATTAAGAAACGAAAAAATGATACTCAATGTAATTTACGTTTGTGCAAGCGCAGAATGAACTGAGGGACCATTTACAACCTAGACTGCGAATCCGGTGACGATTCCATCAAAATCGGGTAAAAACTGTGTAAATTAAGGTCATTACAAGTATTTCACATTGGCGCATGCGCAGTAGCTATTAATGATACAATTACGTTGAAATCTATGTGGGATGATCAAATCGTCATCCCCCAACTATCATCCAAATCTGAGCTAGATCGGACGACTAGGGCGTGAAAAAATGGAGCATTATGGAATTTACGTTTGCGCATGCGCAGAATTAAGTATTGATTTGGCAACGATGAAACTGACAGGGGACCGTCTACCACTAGCCCGCACATTCCCTGAAAATTTCATCCAGATCGGATGAAAACTGTGGAAAATAAGCTTGTTACAAGGATTTCATATTGGCGCATGGGCGGTAGCTATTAATGATACAATCATGTTGAAATTGATATAAGATGATCAAATTGTCATCCCCCAACCGCATTTGAGCGAGATTGGACGACTAGGGTGTGAGAAAATGATGCTTGGTGGAATATACGTTTGCGCATGCGCAGAGTGAGGTATTGAATCAAGATCGATGAAACTTATAGGGGACCGTCTACTTTGATTGGAAGGGCAAATATTGATTCGAATTCTTACCCAAACGCAAATTTTGGATCTCTGTCAGTGAGGAACCAAAACATCCAATTCTAAGGGAGAGGGAGAATTAATTTTTTTTTCTCGATATACAATAGCCTTTCAACAATTTCAACCCGAAACTAATTCAACGAGGTAAATTCATTGGATGCGATAAGCATCATAATTTTTTCTAGGTCGATTAACCCTAGGAGGTCACTCGTAGGTTTTTGTGACGTGGAGGTCTCACTGGGGTCCAAACAGACCCCAACACCAAAAACTTGTATAATATTCACCAAAACTAATTATAAATGGTTTCTCAAGCTTCAAAAAATCAAAAAATAACTTACCCGGTGATTAAATCTTCTAACTTGGCACGTTGTCAAATGCATTTTTCTAGGATGTTTCGGATCAATAATTAAAACTCATAAAATTGAAAAACAGTATTTTTGAAAAAAAAATTTTTAATTTTTTTCCTGAAAGGTTAGCAGCTGTTTTTATTTTTTGTTCGTCTTGAGGATATGCGGAAATCAAAGAAAAAAAATCAACCGATTTCAATCATCAAACTCCTTATTACACCATTCCGAAATTGGCCGTTGCTGATGCTTTCACGATCACTATACTTTTTCATTTTGAATAAAAAAATTGAACCATCATGATTTTGTGTAGCCCCAAAAGTTATCTGTCACTTAATTTATTCCAAAACACTCGATCAAACTGAGTGGAAGGGAGGGAGGGGAATAATATCTATAGATGTGAATAAGATGTCTGAGTGGTTGAGTAGGTATAATTTCTAATATAATGTACAATAAAGGTTCGAAAATAAATAGATCACTGAAATGAAAAAATATTAACATCCGAAATACACGCAGAAAAAAAACTCGGAAAATAAGAAAGCTATGAAAAAAAGTATAAAATGTAGTTACAAAATATATTGTTTCATATAGGTCTCATTCTTAAATTCTCAAAACTACCTAATTTTACGCTTCACTGTTTGTCAAAAGTACATTGTTCAAATTCTGTGAAGAGAGCTGTGAAGTTCAAGTAGCAGGATCGGTGCAAAACATTCAGTGGCTCTTCGTACATTGTCGAAATATAAACAAGAACATATAAAATTGGACATACTAAATTACAGTGGCTCGAAATATCGACAATCCATACCCCACTGACCGGAGTTCTTTTTTTTATCATTTAATAATGATTAACAGGACGTTTCCATTTGTTTTCGTCACGTCACGAGCGTGACGTTACTGTGGGATTTTCTATTGATTTTCACGTACAACCAATGCGTTACTAGGGAAGTTTAACTCCCTTAGTTTTCATAGCAGGAAAATCGTTAGCCACTTTTTGGAATGCTCTCATTTTATCACAGTATCTCATAATCCCTAAGCCTCTGTAGTGTCAAGGAAAGCTGATTTATTATGCTCAGTTATAAACTAATATTGCTAAGTAACCATAATGAACTAATAATGTGTAAAATTAATCATTACTTAATGATCTTACAGTAGAACCGTAGGTCTACCGTCCGTTTTTTTTTTAAATCACAGATATATATGAATACAATATGAAACAATGGGGTCCGCGCGGACCCCAGTGTGACCTCCTAGGGTTAAGAAGGATAATTTTTGAAATGAATAATCCAATATCTTAAAGGCTCTCAAAAATTGATATAATTATCTCATATCGTGCCACTAATGAACCTTTTGGTTGAGATGCGGCTTAAACCGTAGGAAAAAAAAAAAAAAAAAAAAAAAAAAATCTCATCATATCATCGAGTCATATCGTACACGTCATCATATATATATATATATATATATATATATATATATAGAGAGAGAGAGAGAGAGAGAGAGAGAGAGAGAGAGAGAGAGAGAGAGAGAGAGAGAGAAAGCATGCTTTTATTAACAATAATAATCATAATACATAAATTACCAGGAGCTATGCAATAGCCATGTTCCTATATAAGGAACGTCAGGCGAGTTCGCGCCTCCAATAATACAAACATCCAAACTATTAATATTTAAATATTATTGCAATTTGATCACTTTAACTTATAACAATGATGACAATGAGTAGAAATATATATATCTATATACAAAGTATAGGGTGCTTGTAGTCTGTCCGAAATTAGGGTAAACATTCTCGATGTGCTCAGTATTTTTGTAAAATAAGTTCCTAAGGCAATACTATCGTGTCAGCCGTCGCGTAGACTATCATGTCACCGAAATTTAAATGAGATTGTACTCTCTGACTGCCCTATATCTTAGGGGCCAAGCTATGGTACAAAATCTTACCAGTAAGGGGTCAGCCTGTCTCAATAGCTCTTGAAAATAAACTCGTGACATTTCTCTAATACTAAAAATTTTCAACCTTACGCTAGTTAATGCTGTGCACCTGCCTACGAAATGAAATGCATCTTCGATTTCACGGGCGCTGCATAGTGGACAATTTTTGTCATCAACATTCCTATGCTTTAGTGCCAAAAGATCCCCCCTCAACTTGATGATCCACCTACACGCTATAAAATTCCTAATTTCTAAGGCTGGTTTGACTTCAGCCATTCCCGACCGTAGATCCCGGTATTGGACATGTCTAGCTGACTGCGAAGCCCTATGTTCATACTCCCTCCCAATGCTCACCATGATAATTTCGAGAGATTGTTCCATTTTCGCTGCCCATAAATCCCGACCTTCCCTTCTGTCAAATGGAATGCTATAACGATTAGTTAACTTCTCCCAATCCCCAACCCAAAATACATTAAGACTCAAGCATTTTTCAGCAAGCATGCGAGGCAAACGGTGTTCCGACATACTTAGAGCCTTCAAAATGTAATTGAAGTGTAACCTCAATGTGTGCACATAAACAGGTTCCATCCTGGTTTCAAGATAGAGAAGATAGTACGGGGTACTACGTGGAAGAGAAAATACCATTTTGAGAAAAGATCGCTGCACGGATTCAATTTTATCACTGTATAAATACCCCCATATCTGTGCACCGTAACAGAGGATGGACCTGACCACCGCCTCAAACAACTTCTTCTTGTCAAGGAAAGGTATATGGCTATGCGAGAGGAATGCCCTCCACATACAACTGATCGCAAGTTTGGCAGACGCGACTCTGTCTTCGATGTGAGCTGCGAAAGAGAGAGATGGAGTTATCGTCATACCTAAGTATTTGAACTTATTCACTACTTCGATTTTCTGGCCATGATAAGTCCACTTTTCCATCCGAGCCGGCCGCCCCCCATTCCGGAAAACGATAATCTTTGTTTTTGCTATATTGATCTCCAAGTCCCACATATCACAGTATTGCTCCAGTCAGTCAATCATGCGCTGTAGTTCCACCACACTAGATGCCAGTAGTACCACATCATCCGCAAACAGTAGTGTTGGTATATTATAGTCCCCCAACCATAGACCACCCCCTATAGAATCAGTGAGGTCATTGATGAAAAGCGCAAATAGTAGGGGGCTCAATGGGCAGCCTTGCTTGACACCCAATGTTGTATCAAAATACTCTGTTGTCCGCCCGTTGGCCAACTTCACCGCGGATTCTGTGTGCTTGTACAATCCTCTCAACGCAGCAATGAATTTTGAAGACACCCCAATGCAAGAAAGTTTATACCATAGGTACTGGCGATTGATTCTATCAAAAACTTTAGCGAAATCAATAAATAAGGCGTAAACTTTGGTTCCTTTCATTCTTAGCTTAATTTTGATAAGGCTAATCAGGCTGAATATGTTGTCGATAGTCGAATAGTTCCTTCGAAAACCTGCTTGGAACTCACTTAATACTCCATTTTTCTCCACCCAAATAGTCAGCCTCGTATTCAGTAAACCAGCATAAATTTTTGCGAACGCATTCATAAACGACAGCCCTCTATAATTATTTGTCAGGTTTCTCAGTCCTTTCTTAAATAAAGGAAAAATGAGCGACTGACCAAATGCTTTCGGGGTGCATCCAGAGCCAAAAACCTCATTACAAAACAAGAGTACGATTCTTAGACAGTCATCATCCATTGCTTTGAAAAATTCGTTCGGAATCTGGTCTGGGCCTGGTGCCTTGTTGGTTCCAGCCCTCTCGAGCACAGCCTTCAGTTCCGAAAGTTCAAAGGGTCTATCCAACTCAGTGACCTCTGTCAACGATTCCGCGTACTGAATAGATCCCATAATTAAGTTTGGAGCTAGTAAATTTCTAAAATAATCATACCATGCCCGACCGTCAATGTGGGGATCCACGTTCCTGGTTTTATTAATTTTAAATGAAGAGACCAACGTCCAGTACTCTTTAGCGTCATTAATTGCCCGCAATTTCTCGCCAATGCTCAGATAAAAATTCTTACTTTTTCGCTCACACATTTGTTTGTATTCACTAAGCGCCTGCACATACATAACTCTGATTATCCCACAACTATTATTCCGATAATTTGAGAGTAAAGCAAAGCACCTTTTTCGTTTCTTAAAGCAATCATAGTCAAACCAGGGTTGCTTCCGAAAATTCTTAGACACTACATTTTTCATTTTATTCCGATTCTTGGCCTGTCCCGACGCTTCAATGATAGCTTGCTGAATGAATTCACCTTTTATCTCTCCATCAGACCCGGCGGGGTAATTATCAAAAATCTGTTTCAACATATAGTTATACACATTCTTACGAGTTTCAATCCATGTCAGCCGCGGCAGCAACGGCAACTCCGCCCCACCTCCTTCCCCCCCTCGAATGAGAGTGAGAACGACAGGCATATGGTCAGAGTATATCTGTGGTGTAACCCCAAAATCGATGACCGACTCCAACAATTCAACACTGACACAACATAGGTCATTTACTGAAGATCCATTTGCCCCAACAAAGGTATACTCCCCGAATTCATCCGAAAGCGTTCTGCCATTCATGATTACGTCATCATATTTTACACGGCTGAAACGTTTCCACGCGCGACCAAATCCACGTACCTACTTGTTTGATAATAAATGTCATAGAATTTATTTATTCCAATTTCGAAAACTTCAAAGGTCGTGTTTGAATACAAATTTATTGATTTATGCGGATTCAGTTTTAATATTCTTTTCGTTTCAGGATTTTACCTAATACGGGCCGCGGGAGGTCAATAAGCAAAATATTCTCGGGCATTCA
Source organism: Adelphocoris suturalis (assembly GCA_030762985.1). NCBI lineage: Eukaryota > Metazoa > Arthropoda > Insecta > Hemiptera > Miridae > Adelphocoris > Adelphocoris suturalis. The sequence continues at coordinate 16,729,169 of CM061044.1, forward strand.
AACTATCCGCTTGCTTTGACAAATCGCCGGAGCCTCCTTCCCCGCAGCGGAGACTTTAATGGATGGTATGACGGACTCCGGGATCGATTTCGCCTCCTATGAGTTACTGCTTCGCTAAAAACCGGAAAAAATACCTTGTTAGGGCCCCATAAAGCTGGTACGTGAGGGTGAGAAAGCGTGTAAAATAGTTCGTGACGGTTTTTTCCAAGACGTCAAATGTTCGCTAGACGTTCTAACTTCGTGCTTAATCAGTTATTGGCTGATGTGAGTTTACTTTCTACTTATCTATTTGGTTGTTTGGCTGAATCCGTTTCGTTCTTTTCATTTTTAAACGCCTGAAAATATGAAAAATTCGTTCTTATAAACTGATTCTGGTTCGTCACTTGTGCTCAAGGCGCTAGGGTTTGTCATTTGTGCTCAACTATGTCGTTTTCGTCACACATCAAATCAAAGTTAAAATCAGTGCAAATTATTCCGGGAAGTTTTGTTAAGGGCATTCAGGACCCGAAAAATCAGCTTTTCAACAAATTTAGTATTTCTGACCTGCTTTTCTCAACTTTGGTTGATCAGATCTTGATGATGTTTTTTAAACTTGTAGAGCTTGAGGAGATCTAAAAATATATGGACGGCCATTAAGAAATTGTAAAATTCTAAATTTTGATGAGAGAGCAACTATGAATTTTTTAGCTAATTTTTCATACAATTTTTGCGCTTTTCCCTACCCGTTTCCTCAACAAAGGCTAAACCGATTTTGATGATTTTTTTAAAAATAATAGATATTAAAGATATCTTTAAATATATAGAAGGGAATTTAAAAACTCCAAAATCATGATTCACGATGAGGGAGCAAAATCATTGTAACCGAAGCAGATCGATTTCAGAGTTCATTTCGTAGTAGAGTGCCTAATAATGAGTTCAACAAAAAACTGTCTTATGTAAATTTAGAAGAGGTTCATAAAAACCCAGCAAAACAAAAAAAATTCAAATCGGATCAGGATTCACTGAGAAAACGGGTCAAATAGTTGCAAAAACACTACTTTTCAGGAGAGCATAAAGAAAAATAGGTACTCAATACTAGCGCTGATAGTGATTATTTGATGCTCTAAACGTTCTACAACTAATACTAACTCCATGGTATACTAACTCCATGGTAAGCTAACTCCAGGATAAACTGGAAGAAGATGAGTACCAACAATAAGCTTATTCTTACCACAGAAACAGCTGTTTGGGTATTCCTGAGTTTTGGAAGTTGATTTTGAGTACCAATTCGGTTTTCTTCTTTCTTGATCATTATAACTAGACCAAAAAGTGTTTTCAAGAAAAGCAATCGTATTGCCAACCTCCGTAAAAAGTTGAACATGTGTAGCAGTGTGACTTCACCTAGTGAACCATCAACCAATGGAGAACCTGAACAATCTACGGCACCTGTACCATCTACCCCATTACGATGAAACCAGCGGCTACGATCTGGGCGGCTTCTGAGCCAAATTCTAATACTTTATGTTTCATCAAATAATTGAATTAATATACCATTTTGTTCAGGAGAATCTGCAGTTTTTTTTAGACCAAAAAGCAAAATTTGTTTTAAAAAAATTTGTGTGTGTATCCTGAGTGCCCTTACTTAAGTCGCAAAGGTATTAAATGCAAAATTTGCTATTGCGATTCACAGTCATGTTCATGGTTTGAGCTCCCGAGTCTACCGATCTACAATAAAAATTGTCACTCGCATATTACATTTTAGACCATTCTGAGCAACTGTGGTTTTGTGTCTGCCTGTTTGTGGGTCGATCCTCGTAACAAGCCGTATTTCTCCAGTTTCCACAAAATTTAGAGGACATTTTCGGGGAATGTGCGAGTTAGGAAATTTCCCATCGACGGCACATTTGTAAGCGCAATTCGTTAGGTTTTGGTGATGCGATCAAACCTACGCTATACAGTAGAAGTACTGGCCGTAATATTAATCCAAGTAGGACCTTCATTACGAACGATACGTTTGATCGCAGAATTCTTACGTCCGCATCGCATGCACTCTTTTTAGGACGTCTCTCAGAAGCTAGGTCATACAGGCAAGGCTTCTTATTTAAGAGGTACTACACATTGGAATTGATCCAGGGGGGTAGGGGACAATCCGATCATGAGAAAAAATAACCACATACAAATCCGTTTCAGACCATTCTAAGACCGAATCCTTGAAAAAAAAAATAAAATAAAATAAAATAAAATAAATAAAATAAAAAATAAACGATAGGGGTGTGTGTATACTAATGGTGGCCGCATTTTTACAGTCCAATACACAATACAGCCCATATGACCGCGAAGATTTGTAATCTATATAGGTATATAAAAATCAATTGCTGTTCATTAGTCTCGCTAAAACTCGAGAACGGCTGGACCGATTTGGCTAATTTTAGTCTTAAAAAAAAAAAAAAAAAAAAAAAAAAACGGAAGTTAGTGAAAAACGTTGTCTATTTCCACGAAAAATAAAGAGTTACACTGTTAAATCGATTTCGATGGCTATGCCATCATCAGTAACAAACAATAACTTATTTTGTTATTGTTTGTTACTGATGATGGCCTAACCGTCGAAATCGATTTAACAGTGTAACTCTTTATTTTTCGTGGAAATAGACAACGTTTTTCACTGGGGATTTGATTGTGAGTATGTTTGGATTACTCCAATTCAAGTCAAAGACTACTTTTTTCAAAATTTTCAAATCTGATCCACAATGTAGGGGGAGGGGGTGGGGGAGTTAAAGCGTTTCGAACGTCACTGAACCAACTGGAGATCTGAGTTGCTGAATATGTTTGGAATACTCTGATTCAAGTCAAAGACTACTTTTTCAAATTTTTGAAATCTGACCCAGTGGGGTGGGGAGGGGGGACGATGTTAGAGCATTTTGAACGTAACTGAACCAACTGGGGATCTGAGTGGACGAATCTATCAGAATTACTTCAACTTGGGTCACATCATAGGCTATTTGATAATGTTCAAGTCAACCTGTGCAACGCACGGGTGAACCAGCTAGTTTATATCAAAACTAAATTATGAAAAATGATTTTTAAAGAAGTCAGGAACGAATAAGAGATTTACATATCTCTTTTATTGTGTGTTAAACGATGTTCCAACGATATTGAAATGAAACCTGTACATCTTAATAAGTATTCAATAAATTACTCCTCCTTGAAAAATAGCTGCGATGTGCTTCTCACTAGTCCTAACACGCTTCATATATTTCTATGCTGTCTGGTTCTCACATAAATTTTATAGTTACCGAGTGGACAAATATTCACCGTTTTGTTCTTATTAAAACCCCTATACCTCGTTCTTCGCTCTACAACACGCTCATAAAGTGGAAAATTGACGCCTCAGCTCGAATTTACTGCTCGTACGCTACCAGCTATTTGCAGATTGAGTATGTTCTACCTACGCCGTTTACACGGCTTTCCATTTTTTTCAGTGAAAAGAACCCGTTACGGATCCGGATTTATTTTCTTTCTACCGTTCGTTGCTGGAGCAATATTTACGATTTATTCCCACTTCAAGGGAATAGAAAGAGAGGAAACGTCGGACTAATTACATTCTCTTGACGTCCGTCGGTGGGGAGATCGTAAAAACTCGACCTTTGTCGGCAGACTTTGGAAAAAGGTTCCCGAGAGCCTCCGGGGATCCGCAGCTCCCCTCCTTGCTGAATATTGTCAGCAATTACTGGATAGGGTTGGTTGGTAGTTCTGCCTACTACTCGTATTTCCGAGGGACGCAATGCAACTCATTACTAATGTTTCTCACTAAACCCCCTCCGGTGTCGCTTCCCTTGGGTGATTTGTTCGAGTTAAAAGCTGGCAAGAAAATATATGTTCTTCTATTTTTGCTTCCTCTCTACCGAAGGTAGGAAAGCTCAACATGCATGCTAGAAGTCAACAAAGTATAGTCCTCTAAATAGAAATGCCATTTTCTTTTTGCGTTTCAAAGCTTTCTGAATAATCTTCGTATGTATGTTTTTTCATAAAGTGAAAAGAGATTTTGGGAATCTCCCAGCAAAGGGTTCGGGAATCACCCAGCAAAGTTTGGGAATCAGTAAACAAAGATTGGGAATCAACCAACAAAGTATTACGGAATCACCCAACATTGTTCGTCCTCAAAAAAGAAGTAACATTTACTTTTTGCATTACAAATCTTTCTGAATCACTTTCGTTCCGTAGAGTAAAATGTAAAGAAATTTTTGAGACTCACCCTACAAATTTTAGAAATCACTCCACAAAGTGCTCGTTATTCACCCAACAAAGTGTTCGTCCATAAAATGTAAGCGCCATTTAATTTTAGCGTTTGAAAGCTTTCTGAATAACTTTTGTGTCGTAGAGTAAAGTATATAGTAGGCCTTGTGCACACCGATTCTAACGCTTGCTAAGGCGGCTGGCGTAAGTTCCAGCCGATGTTGTTTGCACCTGTTATTTGCAATAGGTGTTACTGAATTCTTCCTTCTTTCACAGTAGAAACGTCTTCCGGATGCCATAAAGCAATATTCATCTATGCTACGAAACAGCATGGATACTATTTATTACAACGGAACTTTGTGTCCCCCGAAATACTTTGGGTTGGTAAAATACTCAAGAAGATTATGATGTATAAATATAAGTTCGATACGTTGTAGTCCATCGGCTTCTACAAAGTTTTTAGGCTAACCGCATTATATTTCATTACTTGTCATTATAAAATATCTGTATTTGTGAAAAAATTATTTGCGAAATTGAATCATTGTAGTCTGCTCCGTGTCTACAATCTGGACATCCGGGATTACAGGACATCACATCAGGATCACAGGACAGTGATTCAAGGACATCCTCGAGGTGATTTTAACATAAATACTGGGAAGTTCATCCCAGCGCTTGGCAGACTTTATTTTTTATTTTATGATTTTTTTGTTTATTTGTTCAATTTTACCATTATTTGCGCACGAGGAATTTACTTTTGAACTCGACCCTTCATTCATTTGGCAACCACGCAATTTTCGTAACAACTATACGATATTATAAAAAACATTGCGCGAAGGCGGTTTGTTTTGTTTGCGAAAACTTTGTACACTCATCCCACTCATCGCAAATGTGCACATACAAGAAGCTGGCCGATGGTTGTTCTCAAAACACTCTTCAGACAAGTCCAACTTTTCTTCTATTTTCAGCGGTGACACTGCATCATCTGTTGTATCCGTGACCCATCATCACTAAGTGGATATTCGAGATGTTTTTTCATCCCAAACTATCGTGAATTTAATATGAAATGTTGGAATTATTTATTGCTGTGATAAACTACCTATTTAGTTTATGGGAATCAAGTTGCAGCGCTTTTTCATGAATCGAATATGATTTGTTTTCAGTTTTGTATTCTGCTTTTAGGCAGGCATGAGGAAATTTTATGAGTGTTGATAAATATTCATAAAGTTAAAAGTCATCTGTATTTAAACAAAATAAAATATATACGTTGCTGTTCACTGAGATTTTCGGGCTTTGTACTTCAGACCGAATTGGAAGTAATAACTTAAATAAGTATCCAGGATAAAAATGTTAAGATGAAGAATCTCTTCTCCTAAAAATATGTTGTCTTTCCTTTTAATTTTTGTGAATTTCTAAACTTCTGATTAAAAAGAGAAAAACAACCGTCCTTTTGCTGGAATTAGTCTCAAAACGTCCATTTGTCGTAAGATAGTGGTCTGAATTTACTCAAATTCGGAGGATAAATATCAAAGAAAGACTGCTTAAATGCTCAAACGTGAAATTCTTGCAAAGCTCATGATTGCTACGATGACATGAATTTGACCAACTTTTGTCGTGTATAGCTTCAAGTTAAGTTATTAGGTATTTCGTATATTGCAATGTATTTATTAGGATATCTTTTAGTGTAAACAAAGTTTCAAAGTTATGCAAAATCCTATACATTTCCATAATTCTTAATGCACATTACCTAACTTATTATTAATTCAAGAATATTAGATCTGTGCCTAATCATTTGAATACAATATAATTATTTGATTACAAATCTCTCCAATAATAATAACTAGGTGAGTAAAGTTGTATACCTACTTCCAATAACCATCGTCAGGCCCCGCCCCAACTACAGTAATGACTAGTTTCACTCTCGCATTACTGAAGAGGTCGCTGATTAAGAACCGAAACGTGCTAGGTGAAAACATTCTTCGATCGAAACATTCGTGATCATCCTCCTTTTTGATGAACCAAAAATCACGGATCACGGAGCGATTGCCCATCAGCATTCGATGCGTACAGTACTCGTTACCGGAGGAATGCGGTTGCGCAATGCGTTTCACAATAGTCACAGATGGGTAGGTGTAGGCGGTTGTTATTGAGATGTCCCCGACAGAACCCCAGTAAATCAGAGCTTTACACAGATGACCGATCCAGCATCCAGGGGCAACAAAGAAGGCAATCACGGGCCAAACATCTGGTGAAAGGGTTGCAACTACCATCCTAACGCATGTTTTCAATTTACTTTGATGATGTTTGTATTTTACTGTTCAACAATTTAAAAGGGTAAAAAATATTTTTTTATAAGTTTCCTGGATGGCTTCGAAGGAGACGAAAACAAAAAATATCTGCGGGGTCGGGTGTGGCATACCTACAACTTCCTTGTATCCATAACATGATTTTAAGAATCATTGGAATGTATAAGGAAGATTTAGAAAACAAGTAGATCAGTGCTCACAAAGTTAGTCACATGAGAGCGTATTTTCTTGTAAGGAGATCCGCGTGAAATAGACGCTTCCTGCGTTGATTAGTAGACGAACTAGCTTTGGGATTCATTCATTGGATTGATGACCTCTCAGTCGTCTTCAGCATTCTCCCTTGAGCCTACCTTTCAAATTTCAGCTTCCTGCGTCAAATAGGAGACAAAATGGCTTTGGAGCTCAATCAGCTGATCAATGACCCGTCAGTCGTCTTCAGAATTCTCCCTTCAGCCTCCCTCTCAAATGTCAACTTCCTGAATTGGAGAGCAAGTGGCTTTGGAGATCACTCCGCTGATCAATGTCCTCTCATGCATCAGCGGTTCCTGATACATCTTTATCCTCGCCATGTTACATATTACATCCACACTAAGTTTCATCAAAATCGGACGTTAGGAAGTGGCATTTCAAACGATTTTAAGAGCACATACATACATACATCAACGGACGAAGTGAACACACCAGCTCACTTTACCTTTTTTTAATAAGAAAATACGCTAAAAATAGCTCATAAATTGTTTTACATAAGCATAACTAAATGATTTATATGTCATGAAAGTAAAATCATGGATTCAGAGATTTTGGGGTTTTTATTTTATTTATTTATTTTACGTTTGTTTATTCGCTGACGCTACCTTTTGATTTGGCAATCAATAGATTCCTATAGTGAACCTTGTCAGCCCCAGCGCACATTCCCTGAGGAATTCATTCTAATTACTCGGATGAAAACTACATAAATCACGTTTGATACAATAATTATTCATAAAAATGTGAACATGCAATTGATTCGGCGGGGATAAAACTGTTAGGTGACGAACAAGCCCCCCATCCGCACAATTCCTGGAAGATTAATATAAATCGGATGCAAACTGTAGAATCTACTGTTTGACACTCTTCAAAAACTAGGCTTTGTTTGATGATTTGGTAAAACGAAAGAATGGAAAGGAATGTTGTATGAACAATCGAATATTGCAGTACAAGTTTCGATGTTTGATAGTTTTCTAAAACATAAGTTTCTGAAAATTATTGCCTTTTGAACACAATGGCAAAACGTTGATGTAACTCGTGATTGATGATTGACCTATGTACATCGAAAACCTATAAAACTGGTATTGATTCCTACAAAACCATGATTTGGTTGATTTAACTGGACCCGAATTCGGAGTGCGCAACATTCAAATCAAATCATCCCCGTGACTAAGATGAGGTTTATGAGTGAAGGAAACGGATTTCGTCCGAACTGAGATTCGCTATGAGTTACGAGTATCTTAGGACGGCGGAGAACAATGTCGCTGGTTTGTGCCACGAAACCGGATAAAAGGCCTAAACAATGCCGTTTTTATCGCAAGTGCCGGCTCCCGAGATGTTCGAGCCCATCTGATAACCAGTGTGGCTCAAGAAAAGCTGGAAGATGAGCTCATAGGAGGATTTCGGAATTGTACATTAGCCAGGGCTGTGTCTTTTACATAGTTTGTGTGAATTAGGCGACGTTAACATTCGGATGATTCCAGGGAAAATTGGATCATCTCAGTACTGTGATCACATGAATTGCTTCCAGGTTTATCTTGGCAAGCAATCGGAGGCGAAAAAAGAATCACTTTCACCAGTATTGAACGTTGAACGTTGAATAACTTGCAATAGATTAAGAACCTATATTTGTGTCAGAATGCATACAAGAATTCGAGAGAAAAGGATGTTCTCTTCTAAAGCCTTATAAATTTACAACTTAGAAGTTTCTCTCTAAAAACATTTCCTTAATAATTACAATATTTTATTTGCATAACTCACCAAGCGAACTCAATATCTGCCCATCCCTATGATGATCATCATCCAAGATCACTCCAAGTTGTAAGTTGTTTTTCTTTGAAGTTCAGGATAATAGTAAATCTAGGTATCTGAACATGTTGCTACAGTTGTATGCATTTTAATAGCATACATAAGATCAATTTTAAATTAGCTCGTTACGAATTGACCTTACCGACTATAGTCCTTACTGAAACTTGGTATTGACTTGAGATGTGAGGTGGGACTGGGTAGGAACTTGGTTGGGATGAGTGTGCTTTATGGAGATACCAAATTTTGGAACGCAGCCTCTCCGAGTGTCGTAGATTCAACTGTAGACAGTATTTCCCTGGCAGTACTGACACAATTGACTAGAAAACCATGTGATGGTACACATTGATCTACATGCATGTCTGGGACGAGCGAACGAAACGAGCGGGCACAGCTAGGAATGTATAAATTAAAAACTTGGAGGATGGTCAATGTCTCTAGTTCAGGATGTATCAACTGAAGAATTACCTTCCAGGGTAGTAAGAGGTTGAAATATCCGCCACGGGCAATCTCACCTATTTGTTTTAATACCATCAACTGTAAGATCTAGCCGTGAACTTTCCAAAAAGATACAATAAGGAGGGTATCAGATGATTGGAAGTGGACGAAACAGCGCTGTTAAATCAGCCCGGGGAGCGAACCTCTGAGCTGTCCACCTATGAAGTTAATTCATTTTCTTTCTATCGCAGATTTTTGTCCAAAACATTTGGAATTTTGTGCTGAGCATTTGCAATCTGGGGTTTCCAAGAACGCAGAATCCGATCCTTCGATCGAAAATGAGGAATTTCAAAACACGAAAATTTTCCATTACCGCTAACTCAACTCAATGCAATGAAAAGCTTCTATGACAGAAGTATAAACGCGGTTATCTTTGAACATCTGGCACTTGTTTTGTATACTACTCGGGGTTCCCCGATGTAGGTTCGCTGCCAGCCGCGGACTTATCTCGCCCGGATTTCACAAGCGATAGGTCGCTGGGGCGGTCGCTATTGAGATATGTGCGAACTACAGGCCAAGAAGGGGAGTAGGTGGTCTCACGAACTGTCCTTAGGGCCTCTGTCGTATCTTTCAATGGAAATAGCTTTCTGTGGCGCAAGCCGGCTTCGGGTATTGGGGCGACCTCCACCTGTTTCCCTGGATCACGCCGTCAAACCTTCCAAGGGTCTCCGACCGATTATTTCCCCAAATACTAGGCAACATTTCCAATACCCTCTCACGACTTACAAAATGGTCTCTATAATCATACTGAGTGCCTGCACCCAACTGCATTTCAATACCTGAGCCTATTACTAGTAGTAATGATCACTCATTTATTTGTCCCACTAAACTGTATTTCACTGAAAGGTTTTGATTTTAGATTTTTCTTTCCACTTTATGAAACTAGATCCAAGAAATCCCGAGTAGTGCAGCATTCGATCAAATTATTGTATGTTACAGCCTAAGAATATATGCCATATTTTGCACATACATTTTTTCTGAAAATTGAAGTCGTATTTGTTGCACGAAAACCATGAATTAATGTTAAATAATTAGTCGGCTACGACTTCAGAATTTCGTTTATTTCTATACACAGATGTAACTTTCTATACATCTATAATTTTTAGTAATTTTGATTGTTTTAGAGAACAGTAAAGAGTAGAGTTTTGAATTAGGGATTTCGCTTGTGTTTTCAGTTATCATTTTCTCATTTTATTGAATGACTGTAGTTGGTTGTGAAGATAATGGTTTTTATGAAAGATTCTAAATTTGCTCTGTAAAAAATTGATGAAATTGGTTGAAAGTGGTTCGGAGTTGATATACAATCGTGTTAGTGATCATGATTGCTACGAGTACGTTCACCATTTTTTATTTCCAGGCACTTGGCGCCATTCCGAAGTAATTCCGCAAAGGAAAATTTTATGTGGTACTTAGTTTGACGTTTGTAGTTGAGTTTTGGCTGTAGTGTAATGTACATTGGTAAATGGAGTTACTTCTTGAGCTGAATAAGTCGGCAGGTATAAGCACCATTCGTGGGACATTGCATGGTTTTTGTAAACTTTGCAGATTCTCTTTAAGATATCAACGCGCTCCTTCAACTCAGTGGGCCCTGAGGGACTGTAATTAAAATTAATGAAATACATTGCGATGGTTGCATTCAAAGTAACCACTTTCTTTGGAACAGATTCATAATTTATCTTTGCGAAACTTGTTTCTGCATTATTGCTCTAACACCCCATGAGTATCCATTGGGAACGGAGTGGGGAGAACGCTCCCGATTTTTTAAGTTTTCAACTCAGAACACCAGTCAGGATTGTTCAGAAAAGGAAGACACAAGTTGTTATGCCGACATTGTGATAAAAAAAGGTCAGCCAGTGAACTTAACTGAGTTGAAGGAAATTGGTTACTCCCTCCATTAAAATCTCTAGCGGATGACAATAGAGCGTTTCTATAAAAAACAACTAACTAAAAATCGCGATTTATATATATATATATATTCTATATATATTCATTAATTTTTAATTTATATATATATTCATTAATATTATTATATATACGCTGATGATTGGTGCGGTTTTCGGTATACCAACTCATTTGAAAATCTCAGATTTTACTCTGTGGAAAGTGATCCCACGATTTCAAGACTCTTTATCTTCGAAATGAGGTTTGTTGTTAATGTCAGAAGCTTCGGTCCTATTTTCAATTTGGAAGGATTATAAATTTTATAATATGATACTAAAATAATTTAAAAAAATATTAGTATACATTATTAGAATCTATGCATCTTGAAATGTAAATCAACAATAATTTGACAACGAACGGTAATTTAATACGAAAAATCATTAATCGGATTCGGATATGTTATATTGGTATTCGTGATGCAGGATTCGGGAAATATATGAGATATGATCGTTCTGTAGAACTGGAGGGATAATTTAACCGGAACTCAAAGGGATTTTGCTTTATAGCGTCGTGGAATACATTAGATGCGTCGAGAGGCCTCGAGGCGACTACCGCCAGAGACCTCTAGTAGCCAGTGCCTGGTGCTCTGGACTTCTGTTTAATTGGTAGGAAATGCCACACTGACAACCGGCTTAGCTATGAATCCCGCATTCGGTCCTTGAGAACTTACGACTGCGATGCTGGTGGATTGGAAATCCATTCAGTTGTTTTACAATCGACCGGCGCGCAATAACGCTGTTCTTTGAGCGAGAACATCGGCTGATTAACGAGATCTTGATTGGCGCGATCAAAGCTGATATTCATCAGTAGGAACGATTGAAGGGCACCAGGAAAATCTTTTTTAGAGTTTTTTCTTTTTTCACTTCAGTGTAAAGACAAGACATGTTTCCCCGTCACTTTGTAAGTTCAAATGGATAGTTTTTTCTCATTCGTTTTGGTTTATTATTTTCAATAATGAAACTTTGTGATCGACCAAGAAAAATGAAAAGTTTAACCCCCCTGAAAATTTTTTGATCTACGTTTGAAGATGCGTAGAATCCAAAAATCGAAAAAAAAGAAAAACAATCCGTCTGTCCTCCGTCCAGAGCGTTTCTCCGAAACTAGAGGACCAAGCTTTATGAAACTTGGCTCAAAAATCATACATCGTCCGGGGATGTGCCAGTAACCTGTAGCATTAAAGTTTTTATAAAACTACGTGGATCAACCCTCAATATCCGATTTCGGATTCAGGGCTAGTAGGAAATTAAAGGGCTAAAATGTGGAACCATTGTTGCTCGCTTCGCTCGCAAGGTATTGCTGTATATTTGTAGGAAAAAATCAAAAATCGATATCCCGAAAACTTTTAAGGTAGCAGTAATGATTTTATGCTTGTCAATGATAAAAAGAATCCCGAAGGATTGATTAAAACCATCCGCAACGCTGTAGATTGTACGGTTTGCTCTTACTAAAGGCTAGAAGTTCGAAAAAGTACCTTCGGATTTATACAGAATTTCATCATGCGCTAGGAAAACCTACGAATCTATTGATTAACCAATCAAGCTCTATAAGTTCCATTAATGATCGCTAGATAGTGGAACCGGAAGACATAGAAATTGCCTTGTAAATATCAGCTGATATAATGCCAATAATGGAATTATCAGGTGATATAGTTGCAATGGTATTTATTCTAACTTTGCGAAATCGAGTTTATTAACTATTGTCCGTGCGAATGTACCTACTAGTGAAGTATTGGTACCTAGATGCTAAATTTCATCTCTTAAATTGCTCCCAAGTCTACCTATAGGTAGCGGAAGCATTGTTTTCACTTTTGAGAGATGAAAAAGTTTTAGTCTCCAAAAAATCAAACGGTTGTTGTTTTTTACAGTGGTAAAATTCCCACTCGCATTTTACGTTTTAGACCATTCTGCAAAACTTTCGTTCCGTGTCTTTCTGTGTGTGTGTGTGTGTGTCGTAAACCTTTGTGAAATAATTTGCAGCATTTTCTCCTCCACTCGGATCTACAAGAACCATGTTAGAAGGAAGCTTTATCTGGCACTAGACCTGTCATCCCAATTTGAGTACTGTTTGCTAGAGCATCAATTGGAGTCAGCTGCACAGTACTTAACTTATAAGAGAACTCGCTTGTAATTTCGTAAACAGATTTGTAACGTTATATAATTTTCCTACATTTTATTTTGTAATGTTTGTTTTACATTTTTGAATGAAAGTAGATGAAATTCTAAGAATGCAGCTATCAACCGCACTATTCCAAGATAAGCAGTTTTCTTTCTATGATTTGATTCACAGTTCTGGAAGCAAACTACGTCTTTCACCCTTCCCGCCTTGGTGTGATGTCACGTTTTGTCAGAACTTGAAAAAAAAAAAAAAAAAAAAAAATCAATAAATAAATAAATAAGTAACATAAATCATGAACGTAGTAAGAAATACCAAATGGTGTTCAAATTCTCAGATTGATCTCTATGGCCACTTAAGAAAGGTCTGCCAAGTTGAGAGGGCGGTGTAGCTTCTCCTCACTTGTAGCAACAATTATATATGATTTTCTCTTGCCAAACCACCCGAATCTGCTGAGTGAGCTTTTAGCGCTGATTTCTATGGCATTGATCCTACGAAGCTGATAAACTTTTCTTATTTTATTTTTTCATTCCTTGTGAAACCAATCTGCTTGGATGAAAATGTGCTTAACATATGGCTTACTACGTGAGTACTGATCTATGTTTTTAAGTTCCATCCTAAGTGTATCACGGAGAAATTCAATTACCTAATATTTGCAGCAACAGAGATCTAGCCGCTATAAATAATCATCATCACATACCTATGGAGAATTCCTAGGTCTCTACCCATTCTTCTATAAGCATGAAGGACTTAAGAAAGGAATCCTTGTTTTCCCTCAATGACATCGGCACGGTATTTCGATTGAACAAAGGTGGAAGTCACCTGCTCCTTGTCCGGTACCCACGCTCCAATCTCTAATGTATTCCACGATCACTAGCGGCTTCAAGGAAATGAAATGAAACTGCGTCGATAATACAAGAATCACGGTTGGCATTGGTGTAACTTGAATGAACGTTTTGATCACATACCTATGGAGAATTCCTAGGTCTCTACCCATTCTTCTATAAGCATGAAGGACTTAAGAAAGGAATCCTTGTTTTCCCTCAATGACATCGGCACGGTATTTCGATTGAACAAAGGTGGAAGTCACCTGCTCCTTGTCCGGTACCCACGCTCCAATCTCTAATGTATTCCACGATCACTAGCGGCTTCAAGGAAATGAAATGAAACTGCGTCGATAATACAAGAATCACGGTTGGCATTGGTGTAACTTGAATGAACGTTTTTAGAGAATACAGACGAACATCATAATCTCAGTCACACATGGCTGTCACTAACATCTCATAGTGCCCCACTAACAAGACTCACTCCAATTTTGGTTTATTATTTTCATGATAATATCACTGGACTTATGATGGCATTGATTACTTCAAAGTTTTGCTACCGTGCATATGTCGTTCAAACGTGAAGTATGCACTATCCAGTCGCGTGGGAAAATTCACCGGACTAACAGTCGGTTGATCTGAAGAGGGAAATGAAAGACACACTGCTTATTGAATGTACATATTTGAAAAACGGCTTTCGAGATGCTAGGGACTAATTAGTACCAAATAAGTACGGGTAGTACAGAGATTTATAACAACTGAATTGAGTACAATTTGCACCAGACGTATGTAATTACAACTTCGATCTCAAACATACCTACTATTACTGGGACCTACTTAACATTCTTAGCAAGCCCTTCCAGAAAAATAAGCAGGCCCTACTCGGGACGAACCTCGGGTTGGCGGCGCACCACACCCTACACGACAGTATCCCCATCAACTTTATTTTTCCAGATAAATATGTCACTTCAAAAATATGTCGGGCGTGCAATGATAAGGGGACACCCTGATAAAACAGGTCCCAAAGATTTTGGATATATTTATATTATTATTATAACCAATTCTTGGGGTAAGCCTTTCAAATGTAGCCATTTTTCCTTCGTTCACAGACCTCCATCAGTAAAGTAGAGCTGCGCCATGTCGTGAACATTTGAATTTCCGCCTCGTCCCTCAGAGCCCCACTAAAATCGCTTTTATTACAAAAAACGGGGTGTTTTCTCTTTCCCATCCAAGGCCGCTCGAGAAAGAAACAGACCTTTTTTGGTAAAGTTGCAGCCAGACGTCTCGTGAATGCTTCTAAAGCCTTAGAAAATGTGATGAGAGAAATGAATGAAACAAGTGATCATTTGCTGCTTTATGCTTTTGATGAGCAGATTGGTTCTGATCAATAGTAACATTAAATTATCTAAGAACTGATCTCTGAAAATGTCTACTAAATCGAACTCTAAATTACCACGTATTGTATTGGCCGAGACAGAAAATTACCACAGTGCAAGGAATCAAAATTGTTGTAACAGCTGAAGAACGCAAAAAGCAAGTGGAAAATTCAATTGGGGGGTCTAAAATATTGTCACCCTCATGCACTAATCAAAAACTTCACTACCCACCATGAAAGCAAACGTAGTATTATTCAAGAAAAAGTTGAAACGAAGCGTGTTACAGGGATTTGAAGTTCGCATGTGAACAGCAGCTACTAGTGATAAAAACGTGATGGAACTCATAAAGTGTAATCAAATCTTCATTTCACAACTACACTCTGAATTTGAGTGGGATCAGAAAAATATGCTATGAGAAAATGACGTTAGAGTGTATAAATGCGTAAATTTACGATTGCGGATATCCTAAGAAAACTATCAATTTTCGTGAGATGAACTTGATAGGGAACTAATCTCTACCTTGACTCTCAGATTCCCATAAAATTTCATCGAAATCGGAACAAAACTGTTGAAAGAATACTTGTTACGTCAAGGATTTCACATTTGCGCATACTCAGCATATCCTAATGGTCAATAGTGATGAAATTTATCTGGAACGATTGAATCCTCTTTTCCTGATTTAGTATTTGATTGATTACCTAATACTTCATTTCCAATTTTAAGTACAAATTTCAATCATTAGTAAGTATCAATAAGATATTACCCTACCGCTTTAAAACCATTAGGCTTTGAGTTGCGGGGGGAGTACATTAATGATGTACATACATTGGCTGATACATGCACGTAACAGTATTAAGTATTATCAACTGATTATCCTCCGTATCAGAATGGTACAGTAAAAATGACATGGTACATTTGGATAAAATGACCTGGTAACCTGAAAAATATTAGGGATTTTACTTGTGTTGTTTTTGATAAAGATTTGCAAACATACCCACAAAATTATGTAGAATGCAAAATATGATTGGAAATTCGGGCGATAGCGAATTTTTCATTCCTCGAAAGAGAAAACAATGCGTCTGCTACCTCGGTATACTCGGAAGTAGTAAGGGTAAATTTGAATAAATCTTGTGTGTAGTTCCTAAGCGATTATTTACATTAAACTCATAGTCCAGCAAAATCTATAGGTTGGGAACAATAAGTCATTCTCAATGCACCAATTTCCCTTTTTTCACAGTTACGGGACGGAAATCGGTCGTTTACGAGCGTTTATCGGGAATGCACGACGACGCAAATGGTTTTCTCACGCTCATTCAAGAACGCGGATCCGCGAGGTCTGAGCAGTTATGCAAAACGCATTTTCTCACAGCTGGGCACCACTGGGGATAAAATAGGCTCACGGAGGGCTTAAAGAGCCTCATAAATAAAGTGTCGGTGTGTCGGTAAGTGGTCTGCAATGCTATGCGATGTGACTTGCAGGAGGTGATGCTGGACTGGGGAATGAAAGAGCTTCACGCGCGCCTGCTACATTTTAACTCAGTTGTAGGTAGCAGCTAAACGATTAGAAGAACAGAAAATCTTTACTGAATTTTGAGGAAGATATCCGGATGGGTGCCATCGCTCCTTGCAATCATCTTCGGAAACGATTGCTGGTAACCTGAACGCAAGCTAACATCAGAAATGAAGTTTCGTTCCTCTCTAATTCGGGTGAAATCATTATACCGGCGAATCCAAGGATTTCCCTTCGCCATTAGCCCGAAAATGCCGCGGATAATGGTTTGGTGAATGCGAATTGAGCACACAGTGACCTGATTAATCTTTAGAGGTTGATTACCGTATCCAAGCACATTTTGGCCTGGCTAACCCGTAGAGGCTGTTTATTTACAACAAATCAACAGCAAAGCGGATCGCGGCAGCAATCATTCGAATTGAGCGCAACAAATCCAAAAATATAGCACTGCGAAAGTTTTTATTCGAATTTTGCGATTTCCTGTAAAAGTCCAGATATGTGAACAGTAAAAAACATTCAACAGTTGGAATTCGAATATAAATTTCCATCATGGCTAACGAATTGTACACTACATGTATATAATTAACATTCTTTCTCACCTTTGTATCTACAAACTGCTAAAAAGAAAAAAAAAATGTTGCAAATCCCTGCAAACAGATTTATTTTCTTTATAGGTAACTCTACTACCCCAATCACTATTCTTCGAAATCAATGCTGAGTATAGCTCTTACTCATGTTAATTTTGGTTTGGAGTCTGTCTATCTGTGGTCTATTCCTTGTCCTAGGCATAGCTATACGAAATAAAAGTCCGATTTTGATGAAATTTCCAGGGACTGTGCTGTGCTTAGTTCACCCTTGGTTTAGAAGTGTGCTCAATGCACCTTTCATCACCAATGGACTCAGTTCGATTCCCCCCTAATTGCTGCCAAATTAGAGCTAGCTTGGGATTTTTCTTCCATATTATCTATGACCTTACAGAAGGACATATGAAGTTACTATTGAATAAGGCGACCGTTACGTTTCAAGCAATTAAATTTCCTCAACACCGAAAAAGATTGACGTTTCTTTTCAAGCAACAGTGATCTTTGTGTTATTCAGCAGCAGTACGGAAAGGGGGGAAGTTTCAATGTCCAAACGATCGATTTTGTATTGCCTCACAGAGAGGTGAATCATTATTTTCCTTACCACGGAATAAGTTCACGTTACTGTTCAAACAACTGTAACAATGCGTGATGTTTATTTAACTACATGGTGTAGTGAAAGCGTCTTCTTGCTTTACTTGTCTCTACGTTTCGGACCTATCTGCTATTATTTTCCTGTTATTGTTTTGTTTTGTCTAAGTCTATTTTTTATCTATTCAAAATTATATACAACTTGTTTATTTCTCATTTCATGCATTACTATGTTTTTCTGAGAACAACAAACGTATATTAATTTAGAATTTCCAATTTCTAATAATTTAAGACATCCTAATTTCTTTCCAAGTCCCAAACTATATAAAGCTTGTTTCGTATTTCATACGAGTCTTAATTTTTAAAATATTATTATTAACATTAGATTCAGCCCGCTTCTACATCTGATTACAGGCTTTATTTACAATATATATTTATACTAAAATATTAAATGAATAGTACTCGTAGTGTAGTTAATAACAAATTGTTTCCCTTGAGGTTATATAAAATAAATCAGTTAATGCTTGATATCAAAGGATATCAAAATTGATTGAATACAAAAACCTAATCAAATTTTCTCAATAATCCCTTAGCAGCACTCCCATCAAACAAGGCCATTCACCTCTCGTCAGTATGCAACTATGCTGAAGCTGGGCACAAGGAGCATCCAAGTGTGAACAGAAATACAATATGTGGTTCCAATCTTGGATTTCAGCGGATCTGCTGCTGCAAGTCTCTGACAACATGAATCGGTTTAGGTATGCCATCAGCCGTCCACGAATGGAGAGCATCATGGTTAACCTATAGGAGAGTGCAAACGAGGTCTTCAGTCTATCTGCTATGTTCGGAAATATTCTGCGGGTGTGACTTCCATCTGTTGTAGTCCAGCAAATATGCTCACAACAGGTGGCACTCTCAGTTGTCAGCATCTTCTTCAAACAGCACTTAGACTTCGTCGAGTAAGCTTCGGGCTTGCTCACTTTGGCTGCAGCATCTTTGGCTAATCGATCGGCCTCCTCGTTACCCTCTATGCCGGCATGTGCCTGGGTCCATTGTATACCGATTTTCTAACTGCACCCTTTTCGCAATCGACCAATTGTGCACGAATCTTCTCAATATGTGGCAAGTGATTGAGTGAGTGAGATTTCAACCTTTAAATAGACGCTGAGGCGCGTTCCGAGTTTTGGAATATTTAGTCATTTTTTCATTCTCATTGGTTGCCATAGTTTTGAGCCCAATACGTTCCGGTTTCCACTGTTCTTATTTTTATACAGGTATCTAACAAATATCTCGCATTCACAGTGCTCAACATATCACACAATTATCATGAACAATTATAATACAATTATTTAAGAAAATTCGCTCCTATTATGCATGACTGCATGACGGGAACATAACAGCAGGTCTGTTATTTGTTCGATTAAATATACTATAGTCCTTAGTTTACCATACGTTTGCTAGCATAGTTTGGCACAAACATCACTACTAAGAATAATGAGAAGTTCCAACGTTAGAGCTATGGCCGTATTCGAGTTCACCTTTCAAACTAATTTGGGCGACCGATTATGCGAACATAGCTTTCCGCTTGAGTTCCCTACGAAACCACGACTTGCTCTCCTCAACTCTAGCTCTCTACCTCCCAAAAAAACCTTCGTTCATCTTCTTCGAAGTTTAGGAGTCCTCCCATCATCCTTGAACTTAAGGTTCCTTTCAGTGATTGATAGTATTAGAGCTATGCCCGCCTTGACGGATTACTCTTTTCCCTCTTTTAACTGTTTTCCTCCCACGTCTCTTCTGAAGAATAAAAATTCAACGACTATGACTTCGCAAAAAGCATTTGTCAAAAAGGGGTTCCCGAACCATTAAACAAGAGGTAGGAACTTCTATAAGGATATTAGAGGAAATTGCTGCATGTTCTTCGACCCAGCAAGCCATTACCAAGGTGTTTGCGTTGTACGCATCACTCTTCACTCCTTCCTTTTTCATGATTACAGCCCGTTGAGTTACTGTAATGCACCATCTACCACCAATAAAATGAGTTATTCATAACCAGTAAGTCCATGTTTCCTGTTTATCGAGAAATAATCACCCATTCCCATTTTTCTAACAATCTTAAATTACAATATATGGTATTTGCAGATGAAATTGGTCATTTCGCAAATAGAATTGGAATTTTCGCACATAAAATTTGTCTTTTGACAAGAATAATTTATGTCTTATCGCTGGGGGTTATTCTAAAAATTCTTTTACCCGTTCCGCTACTTTAAATTTTACCACGTTTTCTTATGATTTTCACTTAAGACAAGCTCGTTTCTAGGGAACTGTAACTCTTTTAGTTTTCATTGCACAAGAATCATTCTCTATTCGTTGGGAAGCTTTAACTTTACACAACCGTATCATATTAACCATTGCGCAATGCATGGTCAAAAACACGAGAGGAATGAACGTGGTTGTGAGAATAATTGTTTATATACAGGTGATCCTTCTCAATCAATTTTGTAATCATAATTGCAACCACTATTGGGACTATTGAGACGATTGAAATGATGGGTTTATCCTTGATCAGCTGAATGAGTTAAATTCTCTCCTGTTCACCCTTGGTAGTTGAAAGCTGATAGGGAGACTTTCTGAATCATTAAGAGACGAATGAAGTGATGAGATCTTTCCTGATCAGCTGAATGAGTTAAATTCATCGAATACTGTAGTTCGTATCGTCCTCTCGTTTCGATTACGATCTATACCTTCAATGTCAATTATGTTAATGATAAAAGCGCCAATGGACATATTAATGTCACAATGTATCTGCGTGAAGTGTTGATATTTTGATTTTGGACATAAATATGTTTCGCACATAAAATTCATCTTTTTGCAAATAAAATTAGACTTTATACGAATGAGTTTATTTATTGAGTTCCAGCCATGCAGCACGATCGTATACGCAGATTTTTGAAAATTATCGTATTAGGTCTATTAAAAAATCAAAAATCAAATTCCGACCCTAGGTACAGGCCTCTCTTCTTCAAAAACTTGCTGGTATCCTAGGGAACCTCCACAGTCTTGTCTTGACCAATATTTTTAATTATTTTGTTTTATTATAATTTTTTTGATACAATTCAAACATCTATGCTAAATGATGAGTATTTATTTTTAAAACAGACCTTTTGAACAATATGTCATCTAAAAGAAACTAAGAAAAGTAATTACAAAAACGTTTCAACCAATAAATTGTGATAAACGTCTTGCTATTATATTTGTAGCTGTTTCTTATAGTAAATCTTAACCAAATACGACCAAATGGGAATGGTAAGCTGACGTCATTATTTTTCTCTGCTTGCATTTGACGTCAAACAAATTTGTTGAACTTTCTCGATGATTATGAGCTCTTGGCACGGGAAAGTTGACGGATCTAAAGATCATTTTGTGATCGCCAAGCGTTCAGAATACCAATCAAGTTATGAATGAATTATTCTGCCCGGGAATGGTAATGAGGGCCCGGTTACTTTCGCTGCAATAACGTCAAGCCTTTTAGTTCTTGCATATTTTGCTTTTGTAATGAGGTATTATGCATTTTTATGCATTTCCTGGATTTGGTTTACTTTTAGATTTAGCAATTGTAAAATCCAACCCGACAGTAGGTCAGACGATCATGTTGTATGACACAGTATGCAACCTTCTTTGTTGCATGACTGTTTGAACCTTTGTTCCTGATGTTTCTTTCCAAATCTACCTTCGGTGCTGCATTTTTGTAGTGAAGCTTCTATGGGGCATTTAGGTCACATTTACGGGGTACGGTAAGGAATCGTTCGCCGCAGCAACGAATTGCAGGCGGCGCTCGATTCGGCTTTTTCGTCTAATCAAACCTTTTTGAAGATTTCATTGTACATATTTCATTTTTCGCATCTCATCAATTCATTCTGCGCATGCGCAAACGTAAAATAAATTGAGTATCTTTTTTCGTTTCTTAATTGATCAATTATGACGTTTCACGCTACTTCTTGATTTATTCTTTTCCACTATGGAATTTTTCAAGATCATTTATAACTTTTCAATGATCTATACACTCATGATACATAAACAAGGAAGCTATGTATGTACCACACCCAACTTGGCAGGCTTTTTTTTCTTCTTCAAACTACATCTGTAGTTAGGATTACCATTTGCCGTAAGCCCTCATTCATGTGAAATCATCTTGAAATATGTTAAACCCGAGTTCCTGCTCATAGCAAGGTGCTAAAGCACTTTTTATTGATTTGTATTACTATTTATTATGAAATAAAACATTTTATAATGAAAAAAAAAAAAAAAAAAAAATCAATTCAAATTCAATTACGGAGTACGGAGCAAACTGATCAGCTGAGGTTAATTTTTTTCCTAATCGGCCTGTGGTGCTGAAATTTGTAACTACTTTCACCTACTGAACATTTATGGTTAAAATCGGCATGATGTGATATGATTCATCTTATAGAGATGGAATTTCCCCCAGCCCAGTAAGGTGAAAGTATATTTTGAACGCGAGATTGCTCATATCTCAGGTTATGGTTCCGTACAAATTTAGTGATCACTATGACCCCGTGAAACGTTAATTCCTTGCATAACGCCGTAGCCTCCAGCTTCAAGGAATAGGTCAGCGATCCTACCGGGTCGAAACTCCTCTCCCCAAGAAAGAAACAGATTCCCCCCTAAGGCCAAGCGTCGGTAGTTGGAGCAAAGGACTTGGCCAATCTGCCCCCGAGCTGGTTCTGGTAGCAGTTTCAAAATCTCGTTTAAGGAAATATGAATGAACTCGCCGTCACAACTAATCCTTTTCTCATTCTCTATTCAGTTTCAGGAATGAGTTATACTGACGAGGGAGAAGTCAAACATGATAAACTCCCGACACTACAAGTTACTGTAATCTGCACTACTCAGTCAAAAACCAAATCATGAAAACGTCTGACAAGTTGCTTATGGCATATAAACCATTCTTATTCATGGAACGACTTAAGATTAATAGTCGATAGAACCTATGTATATATAAATGTGTTAGTTGGGTGGAATTGGAACATTTCGGTTCATAAACTGATATACAGAACATTTACTGCAACAAAATTTGAAAATAAGAATTACCAGTAATATTATCGAGAACAGAACATCGAGAACATTTATAATGTCTAAATATTATGTCTATAATATTATCGAGAACATTCATGATGTCTTTTCGCCGTTCACTTCACTTCATTGGCCATCCATATTGCATCAGTGGCCAGCAGCTAAATCGCTTTGAGCAAGCAAAGGACCTTGGAGTCATATTTAACACAACTCTGACGTTTTCCTCTGTCCACATTGCCTACACCCATCTCAGCTACAAGAAGTGTTTGTTTGTGATCTTGACCTTACATATACATACATACACCTATATTGTTATTTTCTTTTCTTCTGAAACACCGATTTTGTTTCCTCATCAAGAGACGAATTTATTTCGTTAATAATATTGTAATTGGGCATCGCCCGTTTTGTAAATAAATAAATAAACAGGAGCAGTGTTTTGAGGATTTTACGTTTGAATGCTCTATGGCTACTATTGATGCGAGAATGATAAATTTTATAGGAGATTACTTACCAAAGGCTTACACTCGTATTAAAAAGTTAAGATTCCGAAAACAACTTTTATTTATCAGAAAACATCTCCAACATCAGGTAAGAATTGTGGAATTGCATTGAGAATTGCATTTTTGTATGCTGAGCGATTTGAGCGTAAAAGTAAAATTGCTGGAAATGTTGATATTTGAACAAAGGAATCATTCAGTTCATACTTCATCATAATGAATACCATACTTCTGCTATCTTCACTGCACTGACACGTATGCAATCTTTTCTGTAGTTATTTCCTCTGCCTGAAAAAACATTGTGGAACGTAGTTATATTGTACGATGCTTTTGACGATATACGATCTTGGGGGATGATAAATATTTGCTGCTAGGTTTCGCACTACTTTCTCATTACTGGTATTAATAAAGTCGATTTCAATTATTGTTATGTAGAGGCAATCAACAACAGCCAACAACACGGAGCTGACCGCTTCCAATGCCAGCTTTGGCAGCCTAATGATATCAACTAAATGCAAACACCTTATTATTGCATGAGGTAATCGTAACTTGTACAATAAGAAGTGTTAACTATACAAAATGAAAATATGATATACATAGAATCAAACTTTAGTTTATTGTGGCATTTAATATAATTTTAAATTAGCCAAAATTGTAACCTATGTAGATTTGATTCGATATCATATTTTTATTTTGTATAGTTTGAATTACATGGGCATGATAAAATCATGGCTAATTTATAATTATATTAAATGCCACAATAAAAGAAAAACCTATAAAAAGAAACAGTCACAACAATACTTCTTAGCATATTATTTATTACATATTACTTATAAATGAGCCGATGTAGATCCATACAGGAAATGAAAAATTCATAAGGAAATAATTAACAAATATAAATCAAAATCAACTAAGCATTTAATATTCACCCCTACAATACCTGCGTCCTCAATTACATTACTTGAAAAGAATCCAGTTTTCATGTTATGTCTTTAGAAAAGCACCCAACATTAAAAATTATTTCTTCCTTCAATTTGTATTTTGATTACATTTACGACATAATTGGGGGCATTGGCTAAATATATGTAATCCTACAGACATTTTTGAGGTTCACGTAAAGCAGGCGTTTGAGTTTTCAACTAAAACTACAAATAAAAACTATATTTTTCAAACTGTATTGGATGTGTTTGTCACTGGCAAGCCTGATATGAGCTATGACTCTTTTCAGGTGTATTGGTACGCCTGCTACCAAAAAGCCAATCGGGCCATGACTTGGGTAGTATAGGTATCTTAAATAATCTACATTAAATGAAGAAAATGACCTTTAGAATTCGCAATTTCTTCGGACTTTTTATTGTCCCACAATTTTTGGAATTGTAAATCCATCAAAATAGATTTACAGATTTTCGAACAAAGAAATCGTTCACCTCCCAATAATGAATACCTTTTGCTACTATGACATCCACGTATGCAATGATTTCCGCAGGTATTTCAGAGTCTAAAAATATATCGTGAAACGTACAGTGTTCAATGCTTTGGACGATATCCCCTCTTAGAGGATGATAAAGATATGTTGCTAGGATCTGCAGAACTTTCGAATAGTAGGTATCAATCAAATCGGTTTGAGTTGTTATATCGAGGCAATACCTGACAGCTTCTGATGTCAGTTATGGCAGCCTATAGGATACCAACTGGGGATAGTTGACATGGGTTATGAGTCAAGCTGAACTCTCGACCTGACACTGCTAGCTGTCACACTCAGAAGGAATCCATTAACATAATTAAAGATCTCTACAAAACTGATGCCTTTATCTCTACCCTCATTTCCATTCAATGGGACGTCCCATTCGATTCAGTTTGGAGGCGTTTCACGGAATCGCAGTTTAAAGTTACGACTTTGAAAATGTGCCTTGACTGTACAAGAGCGTTTATCGTCCTGCTGTTACTCCCCTTGTATCAACAAGTTCCTTTGACACAAATGAAGTGGGGTATTTTTTCACGCTGAATCACTTAGTGATGTTTCTTTATAGATATTCGCAATTCGATCTTGGAAAAACACCCAAAACGACCGGAATCATACCTTTTTCTCTTCGAACAGCGCAAAGTAATTAACATTTGCTTTTTTTGTGTGGAAGTTTTCCCATTTCGGTATTCCGAATATCAATAAAAACTCATCAATCACTACGTGATGTAGCGTAACAAAATATCTCAAAATCATGTAACACATGTGGCAATTGTATACCTACAAAAACTCAAAACTATGCATTTTATGCTCATTTTGTGTGGAATCGCACAAGTTTTTGCGCTCTCCAAAAAAACGTGTGATGAGTCTTTTTTTCGTGAAGTTAATAGTGTCGTAGTTTCAATACTTGTTTTAGAAAGTTCTAATTTTTCATGTACCATGCTCCACGTACTTCCTGGTTCACAAAATCGTTCATACTCGGAAATCCATGTCTCTTAGCTCGTAGAGCCGAACAGCTTAGTGGAGAGAATAGATGCTGGTTTTCCGTGAAGCCCCGCCAAATTGCTTCTACCATGGACCACACTTTAATCAGTAAGACAACCAACATACTGCTGGATGCTGCATTATCAGATTTCTAATACGGGAATTACAAGCTATAACACCAATTCCTGTAGCATCTCAGAGAACCAAACTGTTTAGTGGAGAGAGTAGAAGATATTTGTTTTTGAGAGGGACAGTTTCAGCAAAAACACCGTTAGCGGGCAGGTTTATTTTATCTAATTAGGTCATTAGGTATTACTTCAGCTTACTTCTTTCTTCTCATGGAGCTTACTTCTGAGCCATGCAGTTGGGAACCACTGCTCTAAATAGTATCACAGATGAGTTTCAATTCACTTCTACAATATTTTTTCAACATAGCTATGTATTGATATCGGTCTGAATTTACCTGGTCAGACTTATCACCATTCTTATACTCGTATTAGATCAAACTTTTGCGACATCGCAATTTTCCGGGAAAATAATAGTATTTGTGTAAGTATTAAATCACCCTAGAGATTACCTAGACCTAGTTCGAGCAACTGCTGGTGGGTAGATGTAGGCACTTTCTAATTCAGCTCCAGGTATAGTTCCTAGTTCACCCAAGATTCGGATTACCAATTCAAGTAATAGATATGGCATCTATAAGGTTAATATTGTCTGCAGCAGGATCCAATATAATAGATTTGACTAGAATACATATTACATAATTTGTTTACTTCATAATATTTTATAGTACAATAGTATGGATTACATTACATTTGCTGGATATTTAAACAAATGCGGACAATGCTAGCAGTCAAAATACCTCAAGGCAGCATCATTTAATGATTAAATTGACATATGCTATTAAGTACAATATTTAAATGAGTAAATTATCTGTTTAAAAACAACAAAATTCTTAAGAATCGTAACTAGGAGAAATCAATAATCTCGAACTAAAGATTCTCTAGAAGTTTTCAATTCCTAACTGATCTCCTACCTTTAGGTTGCTGGATCGTCAGGGGCACATGATTAATCATGATCACACCATCTAATTAAAAGCTATTTCGCAAGGTGGTCGATCTACATCGGGATATTGCAAGATAATATCTTTTCCGTGAATGGTGAGGGTTGATTTTACTGATATTATTCCGAGTATGGACCATAGCAACACATGCACATACGGTAAAACTGTCTTAATTATTTTCAACTTTTCGTGTTTGGTTTTGCATGCCCTCAGTTCTGAATCTTCCTAAAAGAAACCAGCTTTCTGCTGATTTCCCATATACAAAATCCAGGCCTACAGTTCACCGTACTTTTGGGTCAATTTGAAAGCCGAGTATTCTCATAAAATTATGAAGAGCCTATGGCCAGAAAACTCTAATGATCAGTTGGTCTAATGGGCACACATGGAATTTAATGAGGTGGAGCTGTAGCCAATATTCCCGTAGAGAATGTTAATAGATGATCCAATCTGTAAATCCGTTCTTTAATTTCATGGATTCCGAAACCGTGTTGACCTTAACTTGAACGTAATAGTGAATAATACAATGTTTCCGTGCAACGAGCACTGCAATGATCAAATCTTGATTAAAAGAAAACTATAGAAACTGCAATAACTGTAGATACGCATAATAATCTTCCCCTCTAAGAAATAGGATACGTCTGCCACGCAACCCTCGTAATTCATAAAGGCGATTGCGCACTGAGGAGGAACGCACTAGCAGCTCTAGCGAAGTAGAAGGCGAAAGGCTGACGAAACCTTCAGGAATAGCGTTAGCCTTGGTTCGCGTTACTCGTCAGCTTGTAAACCCAGCGAAACCTATTTGAGCTTAAGTGAAAATGAAAAACTCGTCTCTAATTACGCATTCGGGTTTTCACTTTTAATAAGTTACGCTCTAATCCGCAGAAACGCCTCGCGGCAGGGACTCCTGGAGGTCCACGACCTGCTGCCGCACGCCTAGGGAAAAAACTTTCACATGATCCCGCCGAGACGTTGCGATGGTAAAGTTAAACAAGCAAGAATTTTTTTCTTAAATTAAGGAACATTTATTGTTAATTACTAAACTTTAAGGTTGAGTTCTTATAAGTATAAATTCATAATCGAACATGGGTACTTCATTTTCAACTTTTTTGGTTGGCTTCCAAGTCAACCATGGTCGCAAAAGTCTTTTGTTAATTTTCAAAGACATGTCAAAATTGTTTCCACCAAATCACGATTTTCTAATTGTCTTCTGATTTCTTCATGATCAATATCGGACAGCCGGATCAGTAGTTTTTCGATGCACCAAGGGCCTAGTTCCATCAACGAGAGTTAACTCCCAAGTCCAGTAACACAGGATCTAGATAACAACCCCGAGTCAGTGTTTTCACTGTTCCACCATCAATTTTTAATCCTAGATTAGCCGATCCGCGGATCAATTAGTTAGCATCAGAGTTACTGTCCTCAGTGAACAACAGCTGATAAAAGTGGAGCTATTTTTTGTCCGCCACATATTGCCCTTCCAAAATCAAAATCAAAGATGCCGAGTACAGTTTGGCGGCAAACATTTCTTTCTGGCGGCAATGTTTGTGCTTTGGTAGGTTATCATTATCATTCCAGGCTGACCACTTGAAAGAAGTTGATTGCTGTTTTTTCTTTTTTTCGGTGAATTTTATTTTATTTTACTAAGTTTTTCGCATTGTACGACATTTTTTCCGCTATCAAGTCTAGCACAAAATGGATAGCCCCCGTGGATAACGACCAAAAACATTCATCTTCGCTGTTCACGTACCAAAACAATATTTATTACTCTCATACCTCGAAGATTGTTTATACTTTATAGTTACTCAATAACTTTGCGTGTAGCTCAGCTGCTTTTATTTGCGGAGCGTTGTAGTGTAGGCAACGTAAGATTTTAGCATAAATTGAGATGTTTCCAGAGTGGTGAACAATTTCCGTCAGATAAGAACTGACGGAGCTATGTACATTTCCCCTTGGAACGGTTCCATTGTAATTGAAAATCATCGTAGCAATTTTCATAAGTACCTATCGCTGCAAAAACTGTCCATTTTTCCGTTGTGGGCCAAAGTAAACATGATGAAAATTTCCAAATCGTTGCCCATCTACTTATGCAAGAGGTCTACTCTTTCTCTACATAGGTACTCTCTGAACTTTCTTTTGACTTGTTGCTGCAATGTTCAGCCATTTCTTTGACCACCTGACAGCCGGCTTGCTCTGTGTGGATTCGACGGTGAATTTAAGTAAGGTATTGTTACACCTTTTTGAATCTTCCATTTGAAGGAAAGTTCCTGTATTAAGGAGTTCCAACCAATTGATGAGATGTATCTACTATATCTACACATGCATTATGTTAGGTGAGTGTATTCCCATATATAATACTTCATGTTACATCATGATACTTGTTCAACATAAATATTACCATTGAATATCAACATTCACCACACCTTCAGTCAGGATCATCATTGCAACGATCAAAGTTAGTGGACTCCTTACACAACCACTGTTATCACAGAAGTCTACATTGCTAGATTAGGTGCTATAAGACATTATTTACTTTTCTTCTGCACTGCTCAATATTTCCACGGCCGTGTAGGTAGAGAATATACAGCCATTGGCCTAATTTATATTAATATATCCCCCCTTCCCCTAAAAAACCCCCACAGATTTGAAAATTTTCAAGTAGCCTGTGATTTAAGTTAGAATACTCCAAACATAGTCGACAACTCAGATCCCCAGTTCGTTCAGTGACGTTCGAAACGCGTCAACTCCCCCACCCCCTCCCCCTCCATTGTGTGTGAGATATGAAAATTTTGAAAAAAGTAGTCTTTGGCTTGAATTGGAGTAATCCAAACATACTCGGTGCGCGGTTCAGTGATGACAAATATACCCCATTCCCCCCTCCTCCCCTAAAACACCCCTAGATAGATTAAAAATGCTAAACCTTTTATTTTAAACCTTCTCTAGACTTCCCCAAACAATGTAAGACTAAAATTAGCCAAATCGGTCCAGCCGTTCTCGAGTTTTAGCAAGACTAACGAACAGCAATTGATTTTTATACATATAAATATTGGATGAGTTACATATCTACGTTTGACTATCATTTCTTAGCATCTGCCTCATTCATACAAGTTTATTACCAAAAGGTACAAAGAATAGGTAAGTACAGAATAAGTAGGTACATATTTACCAACATAAGTGTCTCCAATCACTTATTTATACTATTGGAGTGGTCCTTCGAGTATTTATCATTTTTAACACATATTATTGTTGGCTGTGTTTGATCAATCAGCCCGTTCATCACGTTTAGGATAATTGGCACCTATTTACTAGGGATTTGCCCCATCCTTACGTAATAGGTGGATTCCGGAATCTGTGACTTATCACAAGTAGATCCCGAGTCAAGCGTTGCTGGAACCGTCTTTTCGCCGTTTTGACGAGAAACTCACGGTCCTGGGTTAATCTATGGAAAACTCCCGTTGGTGGAACTGGCCCTGAGGCTCCTATTGATCCGAGCAGACACGATCATTAGGACGAACTAAACCACTCGCGACCAATTCAAAGAAACCCATTTCAGTGGAGAAAACGGAAGTTAGTTAGAGAACTTTGTCTATGTCGAAAAGTAAGAAGTTACAATATTAAATCAATTTCGACGATTATATAGATCATCATCAGTAACAAACAGTATCTTATTGTTTGTTACTGATGATGACCTAACCGTCGAAATCGATCTAACATTGTAACTCTTTATTTTTCGTGGAAGTAGACAATGTTTTTCACTAACTTCCTTTATCTTCAAAGGTTATTGGTCTCTAATTAGGAACTAACCCACGTAACTACGATTTCATCAAAATCTTAAAACTAATGTAATGGCTATGAGTACAGGAATATGTAGGGACACAGACCGGTTGACAGACATGTAATAATGGAACCTAAATCGGACATGGTGTAAAATGCATGAGGTTTGGGGCTAGAAGATTTTTACCGCTAAACAATTAAAGTGCTTCCAATACTTTGGCAGACCTAGAAGCAAAACATGTACAGATCTCTTGCAGTTTTTATATATATAAGTGTTGAGATGTGGTATGGAGCCTCGCACCCAATATTATAATAACAAAACGAACTCATAGCATAAGAAGTTGTTGGTACGAATGTCAAACCGGTCGTGGCAACAAGGTGAAACAATCACAGAAGGGGGTGTCACGAGCGTGTAAAAATAAACCAGTTTGTTCATTCTTAATCCAGAGCCTCGACATTAAATCCTCTCGCTGCTCGCTAGAACTCGGCTGATTAAATCATAGCGCTGACACCAGAATCACGGTTTGACTTGTCAGGCTGACCGCCTTGTTATAGTTCGCCTTGCGAAAGGAAACCGCGAAGCGACGTGATGGGCGCGCCCAAAATTTGCTTCCCGATGTAAAGAAGAAAGAGAACACGTCGATGACGCAACAAGTCAGAAGTATCAGTATCGCTGTACATGACTGTTTATACATGTTCTGTATATGTACTGGAGATGCCGAGGTACGATTAGTTAACCGGTGGCTTTCTCAAGATGACTTGTACAGATTTCGAATCTAAATTCTATCATAAGTTGCCACATTTATAAGAGCGCAAGTCCATTGGTGAAAACTTACACGAAGTTAATATTTGCGAGTTTGCCAAGCAGTTGTTCGAAAAATCGCTATTTCCACTCGCTTTTGTTTTTGCTACAATTTCGTTCCGTGACTATCTGGGTCTCCACACGCATAACTCGTAATCAGGTAACCAAGTTAAAATCGATTGAATATCATCTTTATTCATAAGAGATTAACTAAAGCTTGATTCATACAATCAGTAGCGGTTTTATCAACATCATATACGAATTGCGGTAGTAGGAATTGTAGAGGGTTACTACTGAACTGACGATGGTGAAATTACTAGAGAATGAATAATGTGACGTTCATTCCTCAGTACCTTGAAATTTTAACGTACGATCCGGAAAAAAATTATGTTTAGAGAATTCAACGTTTGAGAAGGCACAGCCTTCTATTGATCAGACTACCATGTTACTATCTAGAACCTAACTCGCTCCCGATTTCATTTTATTTATTTTAATTTATTGGTTTAAGCCGCACCTCAACCACAAGGGTCATTAGCGGCATTCAGCAAGGTGTCTAAAGGGACACTGCACGAAGTGGCACGACCAAGGAGAGCAATGTTCCCTCTGTCACTAAACGGAGTGCCATCATAGACTCCACTGGCAAATCGGAGGGGGAAAGAACGAGGGGTACAGTGATGACCACTGTAGTATGAGAAATATCCTTAGGGCTTTGAATGATTACTGCATCTCAAATAGATTAATGATAAACCCTAAGAAGAGTAACATCATAGTTTTTCGGAGGAGAGGTCCTATCCCTAAGCACTACGAATTCTTCTGTGGTTGTGATAAAATCGATGAGGTAAAATCATACTGCTATCTGGGAGTGACTTTTCAAAGTACAGGTCTATTTACTGAAAATGCATCAAACTCAATCAAGAAAGGCAAAGCTGCCACCCAAGCCTTGTTGCCACTTGTATACCGAATTAGGGGTGGACCTAAGAGTTCCTGGCTGAGAGTTTTCGAGGCAAGTTCCTTATCTACATCATTATATGCAGCCTAAATCTGGGGCCTCCCATAAACTGAGGACTTGGAACGAATTCAAGTAAGGGCAGTAAAGTCAGTGTTGTTTTCAGGAACGGGAACAACACACTGTAAATGGCGTGTGATGAAGATGGCTCTCACATGGTGGGAAAAACTATGTAAGATGGAAAATGATAGGCTACCCAGAATTTGCTTTAATCGCTTATTAGCTCTAGCAAGTTCAGAATCGGATACGAGGTATAATTGGGCTCTTCAATTAAAAAACTTTTTTGTGGAGGTAGGTAGGGGAACTTTATGGTTAAACTGAGATTACGAGGCTTTCAGGCGGGAACGTACAGCGATTCTCGACCAACATTTGGATATTTGTTGTAAGAAAGAGGCTAACCGCATTAAAAACTCATCTTTCAATGATTATTATCCATTAATTTGCTCTTTGGGTTTCCCTGCTCCTTACCTGGAGATTGACCTGAGCATTTTGATGAAGAGGGTTATGGCTCAGATTAGGTTGAACCATAATAGTAGAGCCAAATTAAGTGTTCCTAAATTCACAGTGCACTTGGATGGTTCTCAAAAGTGCCCATGTTGTAACTGGGGGGGAAATGGATATGCACCTTCATTTTTCATGTCAATGCCCAACCTATAGGGGGGCTCGTAGGGAGCTCTGTTCTGACGAGTTAATGTCAAGAGACCAGTTTATTCAATTTTTAACTTTTGTTTTTATTCTCTAGAATATGCTTAATTCTTTTCTCTATCTCACTTTTCATATAAATTGCTAGCAGACTGTTTATTTCTTAATGTAAATTGACTGTTTTATGTCAACCTTGTGATACCCATCCGGGTTTTTTACGCAAATGAACATTCATTCATTCATTCATCAATTATATTATAAAAAAATTACATAATTAGAGAAAGAACATATATGAAATGCTACACTCTTCCTTTGAGTCAAACTCGTGCTGGAAGAGGGAGCGTCAAAACGAAATAATATAATTTCTCTTCTAAAGAGCCATATAGTATGTATACCTACATACCCATATCTACATGAGAAAATTATTCAAAGCTTGTATATATTTACAAGAATATAGAGTACAATATTATTGAATTGCATAATATTTTTTAATGTTTTTCTTAAAAACATTTAAATTGACCGCGGAGCTTCTCAATTTTGCTGGTAGGCTATTAAAGAAAGTAGCACCTTCAAAAAGGTAAAATCTTTGAGCCGATGGCGTGTTACAGCGCGGTGTGAGAAAGGTAATCATTGTTTTAATATTGTTGTTTAATAAATTAAACCGTCCATATCCAACGAAATTCAAACTCATCTTAAAATTAATCACAATATTTTAATGTAATTTTGTGTTCTAGGTACCTAAATACATGCCTTCGGACACATTAATTTACAAAAATGAACTTTTACCTTTTTTGTGTGAAGGGAAAACTCTATTATTAGGTTGATTATAAATTCCCCGAGTCAAGTTTGCTGAAAGCCTGAGATGCTAACAAATTTGCCACCAAAACGTTTGCGAAATCGAACAGTTGTTAGTATATGTAAAACATGGAGAAGAAAACAGCGATTTTCCTCTAGCTCTCGAATTTGGTGAAAGCTACACAGGGCTGGGGGAGTATTGTGATGTGGTTCTACATTGTATGTAATTTTTATTTCAGATTTGCCCTTTAAATTCTCTACTTGATTCAGTTTGATTGTCCACTGATTCGATTTTTGATCTATAAGCCTGTCCTAGTTACCATTAATTCCAACATGATTTCAAACTAAAAAAAAATATTTCACTCGCCATCTAGAAGAAGTTATAGGAATAATCAAAATTAGAGTTATGAACCCATTTTTTTAAACCCCACGCCTGGAGGGGGCAATTGAGTCTGCACTTTCCTTGCAGCCCAATACAGTATATATATTTTTTTTCCACTGAGAGGAATCGTGATTGTACTGTGTTGTAGTTTCTGGCACAATAGTAAGTACTTTTTGTCCTTAAACCCAAGACACTCCATACTGTTTAAGAAAAGTTTAACAGTCTGAAA
The DNA here is from genome assembly GCA_030762985.1 of Adelphocoris suturalis. Classification (NCBI taxonomy): domain Eukaryota; kingdom Metazoa; phylum Arthropoda; class Insecta; order Hemiptera; family Miridae; genus Adelphocoris; species Adelphocoris suturalis. The sequence goes on from CM061044.1 coordinate 16,763,890, forward strand.
TCGGTGTTCGTCCATTTCACAGGAAAACGAAAATCGATTGTGAAATCATCTAGCAAGACGAAATAACTGGAAAAAGTGGAGACATTCCTATATTAGGGTGGTTCAAAAAAAAAAAAAAAAAAAAAAAAAAAAAAAAAAAAAAAAAAAAAAAAAAAAAAAGGTTCTGGGATTTCTTGTCCCCATTGCGTTTTTGCTTCTTCGGTATGTCAGAATGACCCTCTTAAATTTTTAGCAAAAAATATTAATCCTAACCACTTTACCTGGGTCGATTTTTATCAGTTATCGACCTCTATCGTAAACCAACCTCTAAATTGGTACCGAGGTGATAATTTGAAGGACGGATTTCAATTTTTGGGGTCAATTTATGGGTTTTCACATGCGCTGAACACGATGAACTTATTTATTTTACGCTCCGTCCACTAGTTATTCGGTAAACTGGCAGAGGGCACTGCTTGAAGATAAGTAAAAATCGAAAATTTCACAGAAAATGCTGTCGTCTGGTTAAGAATTGTACTAGAAACATGCTATTATGGTCGGAGAATATGCTTTGGCATGTTCTGAACATGATCCCGTTTTTTAATATATTTTCCGCCGACGATGGCTTCGTTTATCGTCCATAATCCTCAAATTAAGTGTAGGGTAATAGACAAATTCACCCTAATTTCACCGGAAATTATGTCGAGTTGATAATTTAAGGTCCCGAAATACCTTGTGCCGATAAAATTGGGTATTTTCCAGGATACTCGGTACAAAGCCGTTGGTAATTTGGCAAGGACTTGAACCGGCATTGTACTTATTCGCTAAATATAGCGGTAAATGGAGAAAATAGCTAACATTTTCCCATTTTTCTCTAAAATTCCGTAGCTTCCATCGGTTTTCCGGGGTCAAAGTCGTAGTTTTGAATTGTCTGAACTATGATTATATCGTTAAATAAAAAATGATGTAATATAATTGAAAATAATGTAATGCAATTTCAGTTTCAATTGCTCGAGGGACAATCTGTAATTTGGTCGATAGGCTGAAAGAATCCATGATCGTGGAACTTAAATCATAACATTTTAACGAGAATAACATATAATAAAAATATACAAAAATAATAATTAACCTCGATATAATGTTGAAACATAAAAAAATGTATTTCATTCAGTCTTCAAAGTTTCAACTATATCCCGTTTACGGCAAGTTTTAGGAAATTTTTCCTTGTGGTGTTGTAATGATATCAATAAGGCTTGATAGTCAGGCTGACTATCCTCCAATCACAGTTCAGACAATTCAGGACTACGAATTTGACCCCAGAAAACCGATGGAAACTAAGGAATTTTACAGAAAAATGGGAAAATTTTAGATATTTTCTCAATTTTGCCGGTATATTTGGCGAATAAGTACAATACCGGTTCAAGCCCTTGCCAAATTACCAACGACTTTGTACCGAGTATCCTGGAAAATACCCAATTTTATCGGCACAAGGTATTTTGGGACCTTAAATTATCAACGCGACATAATTTCCGGTGAAATTAGGGTGAATTTGTCTATTACCCTACACTTAATTTGAGGTTTATGGACGATAAACGAAGCCATCATCGGCGGAAAATATAGCAAAAAACGGGATCATGTTCAAAACATGCCAAAGCATATTCTCCGACCATAATAGCATGTTTCTAGTACAATTCTTAACCAGGCGACAGCATTTTCGGTGAAATTTTCGATTTTTACTTATCTTCAAGCAGTGCCCTCTGCCATTTTACCGGATAACTAGTGGACGGAGCGTAAAATAAATAAGTTCATCGTGTTCAGCGCATGTGAAAACCCATAAATTGACCCCAAAAAATTGAAATCCGTCCTTCAAATTATCACCTCGGTACCAATTTAGAGGTTGGTTTACGATAGCGGTCGATAACTGATAAAAATCGACCCAGGTAAAGTGTTTAGGGTCATTCTGACATACCGAGGAAGCAAAAACGCAATGGGGACAAGAAATCCCAGAACTTTTTTTTTTTTTTGAACCACCCTATTGCTATACAGACCTATTAACTCTATTGTTGTTATCGCTTACGTATTATTTGTATGCATTATAGAGAGAACCTTTTCTGTACATGATAGGAATCAACCCATTCTTACAAGCTCATCATTTGGTTCCCATTTCATCTTATATTCTTCTGATGAAGTGGCTACTCATCGAGTTGAAGAAATCGTTTTGGAATGCGTTTGAAATGCTATAGCCCAGGAAGAGAAACAGTTTCGTTGACGTATCGCTATCCGATTTGTAAGGCAGCTCAAACCTGCTGACGCGTTATTATCAGAAAGACTTCTGCGTCAATGGAATGGAACCGGGTGCGGTGGGACAGCCAACGGACAACAGACGGTACGCTCCCAGACTTGATGAGCTCGCGGGCTGATGGACGAACACCTTCTCTGACGGACGAATGATGGATGGCCGACCATCCTGAACAATGCTCGTATATCATCGCCGATGTGTACCTTATGAGTTCGGTTACAATATTCGCCTTTGTTGACGGCCCCGACTCGGGAGGCATTGCACCACACCAGGAAGGAATGCCGTCGCAAGATGCAGTGGATGGATATATCTCCAATCTGATGTTTCATTGTAATCATAGACGTTCATTTGTAAAATAAACTGCTGCTATCCTGACGACAGGAGCTGCGGAATGGATGGTACCACATTGTATAAGGGGTAGGAGAATTGGAAGAAAATATCGTGATCTGCTACTTCAAATCATGTCCTATCATCATGGTGTGCACTAATTTTATATCAAAACCCATAAAGAGCCGATTCTAATGGGGCTCCAAACATGAGAACTTCGAGGTAGAGCGCAGCACGTCAACAATGACCTTACCGATTTGCTATTCTTTTGTTGCCTTTAAGGGCATTCGTGACGGACCCAAGGTGTCTTTGTTGTTTTGTCAGTTTTTTGTTTGTTTATGTGTTTCTTTATTATAATGATTTATTTATTAATAATATAATTCTCATTTTTGACCAGTATTGATGAGATTGATGGTGAGGGAATAGAATTATAGAGTGACAAGGCAAATTCATGTCAACCACCATGTTCCTTAGGTACTTCGCCTCGTAGCGGTCCTAACGGTGGGCCTTGTTAGTTAGGAGCCTCATTCTCCATAAATCTTATCTCCTCGATTCAAAACTGCACATTTCATCTAGATTTTCCTATATACACAATATAAATTCAATCTTCATTGATTTCACGTTTATTTAATAATTATTGTGTCCATTGATAGTGATTCAGTAGTAGGTTTTAGGATTTAAATGTCTCACTTTCTTGAGTGGATCGTTCTTAGCCGAATAAGAGTTACGATTACGTACCAGGCTACACTGAAGCACTCGTACGATCGATCATAAAAAACAGTGCTGGTATATTATAGCCAAAGTGTACCTTATGAGTTCGGTTACGAAATTTGCCTTTGTTGAAGACCCTGACTCGGGAGGCATTGCGCCATATCAGGAAGGAATGCCGTGGCAAGATGCAGTGGATGGATGTATCTCCAATCTGAATTTTCATTAGTAAAACCTTCATTAGTAATATATTCTGCTGATATCCTGACGACTTGGAGATGCGGGATGGATACCACATTGAATTGGACTAGGAGAATTGTAAGAAAATATCTCTCTGCTACTTCGGATTATGTCCTATAATCATGGTATGCGCTAGTTTCATACCGAAAACCCATAATGACCTTTACGTAATTCTCTCAACCTTATCCTCTCGATTCAAAACTGTACATTTCATCTACATATTCCAATAGGTTATCCCTTCATTCTTCATCCACTTGATTTGTGTGTTTTTGTGAGTGATTTCATAGTATTGGTCGTCAATCATCATCAGTCCAATTCTGATTCACGTTTATTTTACGATCTGCAGAATAGTTACGATTGGAAATGCGATTTAACAGAGTTGTGCCGAATAGATGTGGCGATTACCTATATTCTGGTAATCTGGTTTTATTGAAGTGATTGATGTAAGATCGATCATACAAAACAGAGCTAGTATGTTATCGCCAATGTGCACATTATGAGTTAAGTTACAATACCTATTGGTATTTTTTGCAGGCCCCGAATTATTAGGAGATATAGTTCCGTACCAGAACATCTATCTGGTGTTTCTCCAGATCTCCCCAATCTGGTGTTTCATTGTAATAATAGATTGTTCAGCCACATTAATTTTGATGAGGAACGAATGCCACATATTACAAAAGCATAAGTCCAGATGGGGTGTTTTGGATTGATGAGTAAAAACTAATAAGATACTTGCTCAGTTTTTGCTGCACTCTGTTTCTCTCTCGTTGTACGCTCAACCCACTCTAATAGTGGAGAGAGGGTAGATAGCTGTTACTGTTTGAGTAACTACATCGTTGGACAGTGAATTGTTCACAGAATCTCATTGATGTTGGTGATGTGACGAGGAAATCACAAGACATTACAAGATCATGTTACAGATGAACTTAAAAGGAGTCAAAGACAACAAAACTTGTATGTACTTTATGGTCATATTGAAAGTTGTTCTTGTTAATAAATCGCAAATATTAAATTTAAATAATTATGAAATAAGCCAATAAAATTATGCAAATGAGGTCTTATGCAAAAAATCTAGAGTTTGTAATGCTTGAGAGATTTGTGAATTTCAAAACGTGACTAGTTTATATAACGGAATGGTTAGGAAGATATATAGATATTTAGTTGGATCAATACAAAAATGTTTCAAATAAAAAACTTGTTGAATATTCAAAACAAATACAAAACGTGGTCTTCAGTCTATTACTTGAGTAAATAACTTACCTATAGAACATTTTATCGATCACATATCATTATAGTTGTCATACAAATGTAATATTCTTATCTGGATAAAGTTGATTTTTTTGAGTAATTTTTTATCGTGAAGCTTCAGATGTCGGTTTTCAACACCCAGTCCTGTTTTTGGAGCAATTTTTTCTCTGCCTGAAAAATAGCTAAAGAAATACATAATATTTTATGGCCATCGAGGAAGTAGATTCGATGTCGTCATACTCATTAAGACTAAAATGCAGTTGAGAAGCTGTTTTTCGTTCAGCTAGATATACAATTGTGTAATGCATACGTAGGGATCTGAGATCGTAACGTCTTGTGTAATGTAGAATAGCTTTGTGGCATTCTTGTGGTCATATGAAACGTCGTAAAAGCAGTTAACTGCATAGTTTATAATAAATTAAGATCTATTTCGAATCATCTTTTACTGATTGTTGCTTACTAATATTATTTGGAACACCTATTTTCTGGGAAGTGTGGTGTAATGCTACAAACGTCAGTTGTTGTTTCCTGTCATTTCGATTGAGTAACTAGAGGTGTGAACGGCATAGGGGCTCAGAGTCGTCACGGATTTAGAAAGCTTTCGGATGATTCATGTGAACGAATGTGTGTCCCACTTGTCCGATTATAAGCTCGAAGAGCTGAGTGATCATGATTTACAAACAATCGGACCCATCGGGAAGGAACAAGCGCATTATCGGTCAAACCGTTTCACGACCTCGATGTCTGCTCCGTTCAAGTTTTCGCAGGGAACTACTACTCTTGTCTAACGTACGATAAAATCGGAGCAGAGATTGGCCAACATTAGCGCATGCGCAAGGTTTTCAACATCTTATCATCACGTTATTTCAAGGATACGGGATGTCGCAAATAACAGAGACAAATTTAATTTGAAATCAGTTTTATACCTAGCAAAAACTAAACATGTAATCAGAAGAAGTACGAAGTCCTCAAATTATGGTTCATGGGAACCAAATCCTAGAGCAGAACTGATTTAGGTTTAGGTAATGTGTAAAAATTATCTATAATTTCAGTGAATTTTCGCAGAAAATGAAGCTATTGCAATGACGAAAAAACAATTTAAATTCTAATTTTCTAAAATTGTGTTAATGGCAATCCGTTTTGTGGTATTTTGAAATCATTCCTGGATTTCACGGCTTCTTCATATGTATACCTATGTATGTGCCACTCAGACTGTAACTCCTAGAACTGAGATAAAAAATCAGATAAATTTTTGTGTACAGCAAATTATCTCTCAAATTTCAATAAATGTGCTAAAATGAATCTTTGAATATGCAAAAAAGGATGAAAATTCCAGTCATGGAGCATGATCGTATGAGCGAATTTTTGTAAATTAGCGTACTATATACTTTGTCACATTGTTTTGAAAGTTGAGGACTTTGAATGAAAAGAAATTGGAACTACCAATTTTATGGCAACAAACTCGTTCTAAATAATGATTTGCTATCCAAAAAAAGATTTTCGATTTTTACCTTTTTTGCAATTTTTATTGATTTTTTTAAGCACATTTTAATGGATTTTACGTACATTTTTCTGCATAATTTTGTACGTTAATTTTTGAATGTTCTATTTTATAGTTTATAAACTTTATTTGAGCAATAAATATTCTGCTAAAAAATATAAATAAAACGATTATTAGCCGTTTTTTGCTATTTTTAGTGATTTTTTTCACCTCTTTTTTTGACATTTGACCAATTTAATGTGCTCAAAAAATGTTGGCCTACGAACTCGTCTTTTCGTTTGGAAAGATTGATATTGGGCGCAAGAACGGAATTTTAATCTCAATTGTAAGGATATATATATATATATATATATATATATATATATATATATATATATATATATATATATATATATATATATGAAAAGGCGTTAAACTCTCGGATTCGTTTTGTCTCAAAACGGATTTCAATGAAGACATTTTTTGAAGATTTTTATTTTAACATTTCCAGAGCCATTGCAGTGCGAACTAAATCACTCGCGACGAAGTTGTGGAAACCCATTTCAAAACGGATGTTAGTGAAAAAGCGTTGTCTATTCCCACGAAAAATAAAAAGTTACAATATTATTTAACACCATATAATGTTATATAACACTGTAACTCTTTATTTTTCGTGGAAATAGACAACATTTCTACACTAACTTCCGTTTTGCCATTGCAGTAGCTTCATTTTCTGCAAAAAATCGCTAAAATCGATAAAATAATATCGTATCTCAGTAGATTCCCCAGTAGCTTGTATGAGATATCGCCGCTTGAGTCAGAGTGGCGCGACACCCCAAAGAACGCTTTTACCTCAGAAATGATTGGGCAATCTTGGAAACGTCAAGATGGTTGAAGCTTTTGCAGTTATCAATAGCACTTCTCTCATAAAGAGGAAATGTCGAACTTCCAAACTTAACTCTAGGATTCGTGAAAGATCTAACCAAACATGATAACGCAATATCACAAAACAACAAAATACTTTTAAAGTTTCCAGATTCTTCATATATGTAGGTACATATCGGAACAGCAAAAAATGTGCTGTTCGATACAGAATATTTGATATCCAAACTAGTGTAAAATATAGCTTATTATCATTTAATTGATCAACGTTGAATTATGATGGGCCTCTGCTTAGCGGACGCAATTTCACATTCCTTAAGATCAAGGATTCCACTTAGATAGGCGGGTAGAGTACGAGGCGGGGTACGTAGTATGTCGTAGAGAAATATTGACCGCTTCGTAACGATGTGTGCAAAGTTGGGCACACATAACTTTCTCGTATCCGTAACATGAGTGTATAGATCATTGAAATGTTTTAAATAATCTCTAGAGATTCCATGAAGCTCATTTTGAGGGCGAGAAAGGTATTATTTTTCATGGTGACTACTACTGAATAATTCAATCTAGCCGATAAGAATGCATTATAAAACCCCATCGAATCGGAATGACTCAAAAATTGTTCCGTATCAGCAAAGCGGACCCGTCGCCTAAAACGTTTGGCTAATTTGGAGAAAATTACATCATCTATGAGCAATTGTTCCTTGATACGATAACCCCTGACTTGGGGGATTTCACAGTTTATCGCTTAAATTAATATGGTAATGAAAACCTCATTAGCATTATCTCCTATGCCCACATACGACGATTAAGTAATTAGTATAACAGGAATCTTGATTATTAACGAGGCGAAGTGATAATCAACGATTAAATGAGCGTAGATAACTAACTCTCATCCTGTACAAGTCACTTATACAAGAAGACAAAATTAAATTCCAACGCATATCAAGCTTACATGCATCAGCACAAAAATAGAACTCTTGCCATTATTGAATATTATTCACTGCTAACTTATGATCTAAAATAAGTAATTGCAATAAATTTAAGGTTATCGAATTTTGACATATCGATATTAATGATCATAGCAAATATCCTGGACATTACCTGATAAGGAGGTAAGTAGGTACTTGAAAAAGAAAGAAAGAAAAAAAATATCGTGAGAGTTAAAATAGTTTTTTGATAAAAATTAAAAATCTAAAAAAATTTTAAACGTGTTAGGTAGGTATTTATTTCACGGTAAGCTTGGGGAAGGGGTATCTCTGTATAAGTCGCTCCGTTGGTGGTCCAAACTCCAGTGGGATGCTTGTCTTTCATCTCACGTTCCAAAGAGAATAAAATTTAAAACGGATGAATATTAACTGCCAATAAATGACAGGTATAGCATAAAAATCGGTAGAACACGAAGAAACACGAAAAAAAGGTTCCGATTATCGACCTCTTGAGAACCTCAGCGAGGATTCAAACTTCTCTATTTGGACTTCATTATGATAAACGTTCTTGCATGATGATCAAATCCTCCTTCCACAGAATAAAAGAGAAACAGCCCCCCAACTATCTTTTATTTGTGGAAGGTAAGATGCTAGGTAGGAAGGTAGGTATCATCCTCGAAGGCCCACGCTATCTGGAGGGGTCAGTTTATCGTGTAATTGCCATTGAGAAGTAAAGATGTGCATCACGGAGGAGATATCCCACTGCAAGGAAGGGAAACAACCACGCACGTAAACTTAAATGAACCGAAGAGTTACGTTTTGCAGATAGGTGGATAGAGATTTCCTACCTTTGTAGTTGACCATATATAAGATTAGATTTTTCAAAACAAACAAGAATAAACTAGTCGGTTCGCTGACCAGGTTCCTCAAGATGTTAGAACTATACAGTGGTGTCACCAAAAACTATACAACCAATTATGGTTGTTTCAGGAGTCTACCTGCAAATTTTTAAGTCGTTATTATGGAAACGGTACCAATTGATTTACCGACCGGAATACGAGGGGTCGTGATAACAAACACATAATTTTTGAGAAATGGCGCCGCGGCACCATAGGGTACCATGTCACCAATTTAGTGCTTGAGATAGTTTGATGCACTTTAAAAACCTAGACTGGAAATGTATATGTAACATGTTGGTGACTCCGTGGTGCCACCATTTGAGGTAGTGGTGCCACCAAAAACTATATGGCCAATGCTGGATGTCTAAGGAGTCTTCCTACAAAATTTTAAGTCGATATTATCAAAAATGTCTATTTTAACATCGAAATTATGCCTTGGCACCACCATTTGAGGCACCTGAGACTAGGTACACAACATGTCACGCTCCCCTACTGAACTGAATTGTAACTACGTCCCTCCTTAGTCTTTTCGCACGAATAGGTATACGAATAGCACGAAAGTAAGACGGACCAGCACAGACAAACTTATCTGCTTGATTGATATCAAAGGCAAACGAGATAAAATAAGGGAGAGCAAAATAAAGCTAACTGTAGCCAGTTGACGTTAGTTCGAATTCAGCTCGATAGGGGCGCGCAAAGCGGGATATGTTGTGTACCCAGTGTCAGGTATTTGAGGCAGTGGTTCCACAAAAACCTATACAGCCTATTCTGGGTGTCTAAGGAGCTTGCCTACAAAATTTCAAGTCGATATCATCAAAAATGTCTATTTTAACTTGGAAATGACGCCTTGGCGCCACCATTTGGCGCTCTGGTGCCACCAAAAACTTTTCAGCAAATTTTGGGTGTCTTAGGAGTCCATCTACCAATTTCAAGTTGTTTCAATTCTTTCTTTTTGTACCAAATATCCATTTTTTCCTCATGTCAGTCTCCGAAGGGATGCTGGAATTGGTGATGTAAAAAGTATACTCCAAGTCCATCTACCAATTTCAAGTTGTTTCAATTCTTTCTTTTTGTACCAAATATCTATTTTTTTCTCTTCTCAGTCTCTGAAGGGATGCTGGAATTGGTGATGTAAAAAGTATGCTCCTTGACTAAAAAAAGCCATTTGCAGTACAAGTTGTCACGATTTTGAAAACTCCAAGATAAAACGAAAAAATTATGATCGTATACACAGTTATGATCGTAATAGAAACAATCATAGCCACTAAAGCAATTGAACTAACAGTAAACTGTAGGTAGGAAGTGGTTTTTGCATACCACAGCCGTAGCAGATTTCCGAAATTGTACGATTGTCGCCGATGGGTCTGCGGAATATCTCAAAACCATTGGTCCCACAAAACCTTCAACGTAGCAAGTGGCAGTGAGTTTAGGGGATAGTATGTGCTCCTATATCAGTTTCTAAATTTCAATAGGAATAAATCATTTCTACGGGACAGTTTAATACCCGCGGTAGGTACAATGTTGATATTCTTGGAGGTTAAGAGTCTCCACTTGTTGTTGAAAGCAATTTTGGCTTAGCTTTTGGTATGATGGAAGGAAACATTAGTTCGTATTTATCCACATTCCCGGGCCAGCAGGTGGTTGGGTATATGTTTATAATAATTTGAAACTAAAATTGGTTGACAGATTTTGATGAGATTTTGGGCAATGTTCGGGTAACCCTTAGGCAATCCGCTATGAATTCCATTGCAATTGGGTTTACAGTACCGCGCGTGAATGCGCCCTAATTACTCACGACCTGTCGTCGGTAAGATTTCGTTTAAATTTGGGGGACCCGTACTTGGGTACAAGTAGGACGAAATCCAACGAGTATCGATGTAAGTAATTGATAGAAGTAACCATCACGGGATTCTGAGGATATTTTTAGGTTGCTCCTTCAGTCTCCCTCATAGAAAGACAGATAAAAAAGTAGTACATAGGATGAATTTTTATCATTTGATAGAGTTTTTTCCGAAATAAAAAAGTCGTTTAGAAGAAGAAAATGAGCCAGAAGCATGTGGCTCACAACAAAAAAGTGACCTCATAACCTCTCACTTTTTTGTAAGCAGTTACTGTATAGTGAAGCTACCTGAACTCTCATGAAACCATCCGTAATCCAGCAATGCTTCATTCTCGCCTTTCGAGTCTCACCCATTGTGTTCCTCAAGCCACTCAGTTGGCGTTCTAGTGTATCCTTACGCTCCAGCCGTTACTATGCGTTTTGTGTCTCCAACTATAACGATCCGACGGTCCCCAAGGTTGAGCACGTAGGCATTTGCATGATATTGTTATCCCGTCCCGGGCTCTCTGGACAAATAATGGAGGTCTCTGAAAACAATGATATTCGTTTTTAGGGCCGAAGCCAGGATTTCACTGGGGTACCAGGAGTGTCTTTACAAAAACAGCGCTTTAAAACGACAATAAATCAAACAAACAACACTGTTGGTTCACAAAATCCAATATCAAAATAAAGAACCAAATGGACCAAAAACATGAAACTTTTACCCCTCTCTAAAATTTGTAAGGATTTATAAATTGAAAGCGACCAGGAGATGCACCATTGAAATAAACCTTTCCCCTTTAAATCGACCAAGAAATGTACCATTGAAATCAACCCTGAGGTGCTGCACCATTGAAAGCAACTAAGAGATGAACATTGAAATCGACCTTGAGATGCACAATTCGAATCGACCAATAAATGAACCATTGAAAGTGAACAACACGTGCACCATTGAAATCAACCTTTCGATGCTGCCTTGAAATAGACCAAGAAATGTACCAATGAAATCGACCAAGATAAGTACAGTTGAAATCAACCAAGAAATGCATCATTGAAAGGGACTTAGAGATGCACCATTGAAATCTATCTAGAGATGCACCATTAAAAGCAAACAAGCGATGCATTATTGAAATCAACCCAGAGATGCATTAAAGAAATCAACCCTGAGATGCACCATTGGAATTGACCTTGAGATGCACCCTTGAAATCTACCAAGAAACGTACCACTGAAATCGACCAAGAAATGTACAATTGAAATTAACCATTGAAATTTATCTAGAGATGCACCATTAAAAGCGACCAAGAGATGCATTATTGAAATCGACCAAGAGATGCGCCACCGAGAGTGACCTAGCGATGCACGATTTGAATCAACCAATAAATGAACCATTGAAAGCGAACAACACATGCACCCTGTCGATGCTGCCTTGAAGTCGACCAAAAAATGCAACATTGAAATCGACCAAGAAATGTACAATTGAAATCAACCTAGAGATGCACCACCGAGAGCGTCCTAAAGATGCACTAAAGAAATCAATCCTGAGATGCACCATTATTAAAATTGACTGAGAGATGCACTATTCAAATCGACCAAGAGATGCACAACTGAGAGCGACCTAGAGATGCACTGAAGAAATCAACTCTGACATGCAACATCAAAATTGACCGAGAGATGCACCCTTGAGATCGACCAAGAAAAATGTACCATTGAAATCGACCCTGAGGTGCACCATTGAAAGCAACGAAGAGATGCAACATTGAAATAGACCTTGAGATGCACAATTGGAATCAACCAATAAATGAAACATTGAAAGAGAACAACAACTGCACCACTGAAATCAACCTTTCGATGCTCCCTTGAAATCGACCATAAAATGCACCTTTGAAATCGACCAAGAAATACACCATTGAAATCCTCCACGAAATACATCATTGAAATGGACCAAGAGATGCATCATTGAAATCGACCAAGAGATGCACCACTGAGAGCGTCCTAGAGATGTACTCAATAAATCAACCCTGAGATGCACCATTATTAACCCAACGTCGACCACGTGGGGTCCAGGTGGGCCCCATGTGCACCTTCCCCTCCCTCCCTTATAGCTACTTTGCCCCTCACTGCCTTCTCCTTGAGTAGCTTCCTACTCAGTACTGCTCCAGGGGTTGGCGAGGTAGCAATGGTCCTCCAGGAGAGTGTACCTTTTGAATTCATTTCTGTTTGATGAAAATCGTTGTTGGGGTCTGAGTAAACCCCACGTGGACTTCCGAGAAAACAAATTTTCGGCACATTCACTCACATGTTTTGTCTTAATTTTCAATCGTTTGAGCATACATACGTAGTGGTTACTTAGTTCTCCTGTTTGCACCTTGGAAAAAACTGGGAATGTGAATCAGTCGTTTTTTGTCCATACTAGTAGACAGTGAAGTGGAGGACGAAATCTTGCCTCACAATGACTCAGTGTCCGACGAGTTCTTTGTTGTGAAAACATAAAAAATACCAATCGCTATGTGACTGCAAACAATTGGTTCACGTCATATGAATTAGCGGAGGAGCTCACTAAATGTAAACTCACTTTCGTAGGCACCATGCGAAAAGCAATTTTCGAAAAAGTTCTATGTTGGCTGAAGTTCCGTATTTTATTGAAAAAAATGGGCCTACTTAGAGTTTATATGCCTAAATAGTTGACTAAAGTATATATTTCGTTCTGATATAAATAAAAGACTTGAACGTTTTGCTTTTTATTCCTTTCTCCTGCGTTTTGGTTTTCTTAGATGAGGAAATTCTTTGGCCCATTTAATTTCAGAGCTACAAGCTGCAGATTTGCTACCTTAGACACAATATTAGAAGGGTATCCTCGTAGACACCTCAAAATTGATTGCATGATGTTTTGATGCATGTCCCATGCAACAATAGGGCGGCACAGCCAGAAATGTGAGTGGGGTCCCGACTATTATTCTAGCTCCGACGTGGTCGACGCAGGGTTAAAATTGGCTGAGAGATGCACTATTGAAATTGACCTTGAAATGCACTATTGGAATCGACCAATGAACAAAACATTGAATGCGACCAACACATGCACCATTGTAATGAACCTTTTGATGCACACTTGAAATCGACCAAGAAATGAACTATTGAAACCGACCCGAAGACGCACCAATGAAAACGACCTTGAGATGCACCATTGGAAGCGACCATGAGATGCACCATTGAAATCGACCACGAAATGAACCATTGTAAGCGACCAACAGATGCACCATTGAAATCTACCTTTCGATGCACCCTTGAAAGAGATCAAGAAATGCACCATTGAAAGAAACCAAGAAATACAACATCGAAACCGACCAAGAGATGCATTGAAATCGACCAGAGATGCACCATTGAAATCGGCCAAGAGATCGACGTCGTACCTTGAGACCTAGGAAACTGGATGCCGGGCACTCCTTCGTCCTGCAGGTACCTCAGGTAAACTAAAGAGCCGGGGACGTGAAGGAAACAGGTGGGCACTTGGAGGAGGGAGGACGTCCCGCTCGGGCCTCAACGCCGTACAACCTCAGTCGTCTTCTCACCCCCAATCCGTTTCGAGTGAAGTCCGCTGCGCGGCCCCGCGATTTTGACGTCCGCGAGTGTTTTTTTTTTTCCTTTTATCTGTGAGGTGTAGACCGAGTGTCGTTTGACGTTGCAGACGACGAAGCATACGTCGCCTTTGACGTTTTAGACGACGTAGCACACGTCGTATTAACGTTTCAGACGACGTAAGGTCGTCGGGGAAGCGTCTAGATCGCCGGGAAACAACTCCAGGTACTGCTTGCTCACTTATATCGATAAATGCGCCAAGAACGGATCGGCTCTCCCTTGTATGCTTTCCAAACACTCAAAACAATTATTATGATTCTTATCTATTTTTTAATACATAAATAATGTACCTACTTACAACCATGCATACCTACCTATATATTGAATCCAAAATATTGTAATACGTACCAAAAAATATATAGTCAACTTTAGACTACGCTGGATCTTTTAAACAAGAAGCTCTCTATTACTTCTGTGCTGTAGATATTGTAATTATACGTACCTACAGAATGAAAAGTCAATTTTCTGGACTTTGAGCTGACGATACATTTTGATATGACTTATTGGTATACACTATCCGCTAAATATATGTTCGGGTCGAAAAGATGGATAGGCTTTTAGGGCGCTTTACAGAAACGACGTACATATGAGAAATGGGAGCTTTATGAAAATTTGATCAGGACTAAGTTAATATTTTCTTAAATTTTTATTGTGATTATTGTGTACCTGCAATACTATCAGTGAAAATATAAGCATAATAAACAAATGAGCATGCAAAGAATTTAAACCTTAAATTTCGGATGGAAATTTCTGACATTCCTCGTTTTTATCGCGTAATTGATCTCCGCCGTTTCAATGTCATGTTTGGAATGAGTAGACGGATTTCTCTCTAAATGACACCAGCCCCTCATTCAGCGAAGTTTCCGAGAACATTTATTTATTATACTTTACGGGATTTCAATCCCAATTACATATTCAGAATTTTTTTAATACAAATACTATTAATAGTATAAACACAAAATGTACGAAAATGAAATATAAAAACATTGGTTGAAAAAATCAATGAAATTTCAATGACCACCAGAACCAATGACATAAAAACACTACTGCAATATACGCTTCAACATTTTTAAACAGAGAATATTCTGCTCAGAAATCCTTTCTGGGACATTGTAAAATGTTACCAAAATATCAACATTTTGTATGAAACTATAACATTTATAGTAAATGGAATAAGTGCCTAGGTATGTATACCTTCTTGTAATTCCAGAGATAACTGATGTTGGAATTGAGGTGAAATTCCTTCTTTTTCCAACTATTTACCTACGTAATTACTATTGCGTACCTAATGGGGCGTGGCAGCATAAGAAATTAGTACGCAAGATGGCAGCTTTTAAAGATGAATAGGAATGATTAAAAAAGTTCAATAAAGAATATCACAAAATAAATTAATGTTTTTTAAATTTATTTATTTAATTTTTTTTAAAGTCAGCAAAGTTGGGTGATTTTACTATGCTCCAATTATAGCAACACGGAGCGATAGATCTTGGGAAATCGGTGTTTCAGATAACTAATTTTTGCGCATCTGTACATCATCATAAGGGACTAACTAAGTGCCAATGGGCAGAAACTTGACGATTTTATGAAAATTAAGGTATTAGTCTCAGAGTGCCATCTGTATCAACCTGTTTCAGGTAGGAAACCACCACCAAACATGTAGTGTGTACCATTGTTATGTTACTACAACCGATAACAACGAAATTTACACGACAACATACCGAGATTTGTGCCCAAATATGTAGGTACCCCCAAATTTGCATCAATCGGATCGATAATTGAAGGGCTAAGGGTACAAGGGCGTAAGTGCCATAAATACCAAAACAGTTTATTGACACTTGAAATTTAATTTGCTTGCTATTCTTACAAAATGCGTTCTACATTTTTTTCGTCATTTTCGACTTTTTTCGTAATTTGATATTGTTGAAAGGTATCTTATTTATAGCTCAATTTGTTTCCAATACTTTTCCCGAATATTAAAAAAAAAATTATTTTGATTGCAATCCTATGAAAAGGGCCTAAGTGCCTCTTCCTTTTACCACCTGCCTAAGTTCCATAACCACCTACTTATTCAAGTTTCCCATAAGTAAACGGTTTAAAACAGGGGTGCTCAAACGGTCGATCGCGATCGACCAGTCGATCGCGAGTGCTTTTTGAGTAGATCTCGAGAAGAAAAAAATTAGCTATTATAGGAATTAGGAATAGGAATTAGCTACTGAAGTAGCAAGTCAGTTTCATTTTGTTCTGTTGAAAATGAGTTGGTGCAGATTATATCAGATATACATCTCAAAGCTACAGCATCTGATACAAATTTCTGGTGTTTTATATCTGAAGATAAATATCCAAATCTAAGGCAAATCGCCCTTCAACTGACGGCAATGTTTGGGTCAACTTACTTGTGCGAGTCTGCATTTTATGAAATGAAGATAATTAAGTCAAAATATCGTAATCGACTAACTGACGATCATATGTCATCATGCTTGCGATTGGCACTCAGTGGTTACGCACCATCTTATGAAAAGTATGCTGAGGACATGCAGTGCCACGCTTCAACATCCAAAGTCACTCCTTAGTTGAGTTTAACACCATATGTAACCCTTTTGTTTTCTAAGAACGAATAAACTCGCAATTTTGAATAACTAGGAGTTTTTTCATTGGTATTGTAGAGAAGAACTAAAGTAAACCTAACCCAAACCTTGACTATAATAATGTAAATTGTGCGGAAAGCTAATATCTATATATGCTACGGTACACCCTACCTAGGTAGGTAGGGTGTATCTTGTATGTACGACAACCCTGCATCACACATACTTGCAGCCTCTCAGAGTCGATCGTAAGTAGTCTAAAAATATTGAGGTAGATCGCCAGCAGTTCAAGTTTGAGCAACCCTGGTCTAAAACATTAATGGTTTTTCATTTTAACAAAATTATCTGGGGATGTGGATTTAAAAAAAATTGTTTTCACGTGATCAGTAGTTGTTGCAAAAATGTTCTAATAATAAATTCAAATCATTAACATTCTTCCTATGACTAATTTTTTTTTTTTTTTTAAATAGTAATTTTCAATATCAACTCAGTCTCAACATTTTATCTAATTTCAATTATTGATAGATCGTGAAAAATCAATGTTTCGGGAGATTCAGTGGGAGATAGCAGTGGGATATCTATTACAAATTAGTGATTTTTCTTTTGGTGAGAATGCGCGGTAAGTCCTGCACTGATCTCAATGAAATGTTTACTGTACTTTCTAAATCGAAAAAATGAGTTGACGTATTTAGCCGTTTGACAAATCGTATTGTATACCTCAACCTTTTAAACCTTGTGGTTAAAATACGTAGATTTTTATTTTTTTGACAATTTTTTGAATTTGGGGTAGATTTCTGACTGTTACCTGCATAATCTAGCACGTTAGGTACCCTATCCCAAAGGGAATTCAACGCTCTTTCCAGCGGTATCCTCAATTTTTTTTTTTCCGAAAATTAACATAGTTATGGCCATTTCATTAACTTCTGATCAAAACTCAAAAAAAAAAAAAAAAAAAAAATTGAATAATTCGAAAACAAAGCGTAAAAAAACATCTCAAAGAGGAACTTTAGATTCGAAATTAGTTGTAGAATACGTGGGTAAAGTTTCCCGGATAAAACATGGAACTTTCAAAACAAAAGTTTCAACCTTTTCTGTAGGCCTAGGTAACGATTCCTAATTTTTTTTTTTTTAATTTTGTTGTGAGTTTTTTGGAGTTGCTTGTTGGCGCTATCAGTAATAGAGTAAGCTCTATTTTACGCGCTGCATTCTTGCCTTCCTAGGGCTTAAATGTGCCCTAAACAGCAGTATAATGTTTTTGATGTAAATACTGCTGACCCACTTTCATTGTAATTGGTTCAAACATGTGAGAGCAGCATTAGTTTCGTGTAACACGAAATTATCCAATTTTCGACCTTTTTGATTTCAACATGGAACATGTTTTTGCCATCATAACCCGGCCAAAAATGAGACAAAATTATAATTACGTGACATTTAGTGCGTTACGGTACTATTTTATGGTGATTATAGCTTTCAACCAAAGCGTTGCTACGGAACTGTATCTTAGTTTTCCAAATTCCGAGGGCCCTTTCTGTCAAACTGTAAAATATGTGTCAGCTTATTTTTGATGTGGAAACCCCAGTACATATTTCATTGAGTTCGGCGCCGGATTTACAACGCACTCTCCTTATGAGTAATTTGTGTTAAGAGTTATTCAGGAAACTGCTGCCAAACGTAATTAGACGTTATTTATATTCTGAAGTACTCTTGATCTTCCGTTGTAATATAAATCTACGTCTTGAATGAGTCAACACCGATGGCCAAATATCATTGCGAAAAATCTGACATTCAAGATTTACATCTGACGGGATAATGTGCCATTGGGGAGCCGTCAGCGCGGGCTATTCACGGAAACTGACTTTCCGCTCGTTGGTTCCAAGTAATCGGCCAGTGAGTCACAATTTGACCTCCGATCCCATCTGACCGAACATCAGCGTGAAAACAGTGGCGGTCGCTATTTCAAACATGTGCAAGTAATAAAATATGAGGGTGAGGGATCACCTATATCGGAACCTCACCCAAATATGTGCCTCTCTCCGGGAGTTTGTGGAATTTTGGAAGCCACTCTTAAGTGCTCACAGCCACACCCTGGTGTGCCAGTGGTACCCCAGCTTCCACCAGGGATTCCTTACAAAGCATTATGTGCATGCTAGTGCTTCATGACGAGTCATATAAGTGTCGAGTCAAAAACTCCACCTCTGCAGGACCTGATGGTATTTCTGCCCGGCGCTGGAATAAAGCACCAAAGAATGTTAAGGTGCTCATTCTCAACCTGTTACTGCTATCGGGAAGACCCTGAAAGCCTTGATCCGTGCCCGGACCCGCTGGTGTCATAGGTGACGTCCAGAGTGCATTTCGGCCTCCATGTGGCACAACAGAGAACATAATAGTTCTCTAAACTGTCATTTTGCTGGTCCAGATCAAGAAACCGCAGCTTCACCATGCCGCTCTGGACGTCACTAAGGCCTTTGACACTTTGCCATGCCATTTTGCCCTAACCGATTGCCTTCGTGGTGTTGGGACACCAGCTCGATTAAGTTGCCTGTCTGCACCACGAAGGGCTCGTGCTCGAGCTACTTTTAGTGATTTTTTAAATTTAAGCAATTTATTCGCCAACTTCCATTAATTTAACCAATTTCAGATTTGCGCGTGTGCAATGATTACCTACTGTAATCAATCGTTACGAAATTCATGGAATACTATTTCGAAATTTTTATATATCCTGCTAGGTACCCTCCAAGTTTGATTGAAATCAAACAGACAGAAAGATCATGAACAATTGACGTTAAAAAGAATTCCTGTTTGCGCATTCGCTTACGTTACTTTGGATCTGAAGGCTGAGTTATTTATAGTGAGGCATCTAGAAGCAAACCCGCACAATTCCTGAAAATCTCATGAATATCTGTCCATTTGTTTCGAAGTTTCGCCTGTTTCAAGCAATGTTAGTTATGCGCATGCGCAAATTTTATTAGGTATTTAATACATTGCAATAAAATGCGTACGTCACCATCTCGAAACATATACTGAACTACCCCCCAAGTATGAACGAAATCGGACAGATAGATCATGGGGAATCTGCGTCAAAAGAAATTTGGGTTGCGCTTGCGTAGAGACCACCATTGAAATTCACATAGGAACATCTTCAGCTCAAACTGTCCAATACCTGAAAGTTTCATCTTAATCGGATGAAAACTGTAGAAGCCCTGCATGCTACAACTCTCGAATGTATTTGCGCAAATTAACAAGATTTCGTTCCTCGATGCCATAACCTTTTCAAGCAGTAAGGTCACGGCTAAAGCATGTTTCATGCTAAAATGGAAAAAAAAGTCCAGTCATGCAGCATGACCCCATGAGCGAATTTTTGAAGAAATCTTCGAAATTTCAGTCGCTATTGATCGTGTAGAAAAATATTAGCTCATGATTTTGATAGACAAACATGGAATCAAATTATTAAAAATAATTAGAAGGTACTCATACTTTATTATTATTAAACTAATCTTGTAGATTTAAAGATAAATGTAGGTAAATATTGATAGATTTCGATGGAGGGAGGCCTTGAGATTAACGTTACTGACGGCCGAGCGGAGCGAGGCCTTGGGTCTGGGTGCTAGTACGTACATAAATAGAACTTCTTCATAATTTCATGGCTGATATTTTCTAAGCCACAGTCAGTATTAAAGCTACATCAAGTCCTAAAACAGTTGAGCGTAAAACATTAAAGAGAGCGACTGAGAGAATCGGAGAGAATCGAGTAAACTCATCAGTTGTGATTACATTTTTTTTAGCGAATTTTTGAAGAAAATTAAGCTATTGCTCTCGCCTCAAAATTTGTAGAATGTGAATTTTTGAAAAAAAATTATGCAGAAATCCGTTTCAGGCTATTCTGAATCATATTCTGAAGTTTAACGCATTTTTTTATGTATGTATATATGTATGTATGTATGTATGTATATATGTATGTATATATGTATGTATGTATGTATGTATATATGTATGTATGTGTCATTCCAGACGATAACTGTCCGTAGAATTGTGCTAGAAACTTCAAACAAATTTTAAAATGTTAAGGGCACAAAACGAAAGTTCAAGTTCGTTGGCCAGCTTGATCGGATTACATCTTCGGGTTGAAATTTTCAAAAATGTAGTAAAAAATGTCAAAATAGCCTGTTTTTTGCAATTTGTCATGCGAAATAATTTTTTCAGCATACTAACATGTGGTATATTCGGAATCAGCGTAAACTTTCCTATAAGAATATGTATCAAGTTTTCAAAAATTTCAAAGTTGAAAAATCAGTCAAAAATCGAAATAATGCCGTTCGCTGGTTGTAAAAATCGGTAATATTCTTCAAAAATTCGCTCATGGGGTCATGCTGCATGACTGGACTTTTTATTTATTTTTTTTTTTTTTTACAAGCACCTTCTACCTACGTTTTAAACAGCATGGTTCTAGGATTGGTTATACAGGGATACTTCCATAAGAGTAGTTCAATCTGAATTTGGACAATGTTTCATGCAAAATATTACCGATTTTTACAACTAGCGAACGGCATTATTTCGATTTTTGACTGATTTTTCAACTTTGAAATTTTTGAAAACTTGATACATATTCTTATAGGAAATTTTACGCTGATTCCGAATATACCACATGTTAGTATGCTGAAAAAATTATTTCACACAACAAATCGCAAAAAACAGGCTATTTTGAAATTTTTTACTACATTTTTGAAAATTTCAACCCGAAGATGTAATCCGATCATGCTGGCCAACGAACTTGAACTTTCCTTTTGTGTCCTTAACATTTTACAATTTGTTTGAAGTTTCTAGCACAATTCTACGGACAGTTATCGTCTGGAATGACACATACATACATACATACATACATACATACATACATTCATATATATATACATATATACATACATACATACATACATACTTTTGAGGCGAGAGCAATAGCTTAATTTTCTTCAAAAATTCGCTAAAATGAATAAAAATAAATAAAAAATCAATGGTTTCGTCTCTGTTTTGTTTTCAACGGAATAACGAATGTACGAAATAGGCGGTGACTATTGCATTTTCTAGTTCTGTCAAGGCTAAAGCTCATTTAGTCAAATTTTGAATGATCCCCCATAGCCTGGAAACGTGGCCTTTCATGTTTTGTGGGAAACATGGAATCGGATCAATCTAACGCGTTCACTGAGTATATATACCACATTCCAGTATATAATAATGGAAAATGAGAAACGGGCAGTTAAAATAGATCAAGCGACGCGCTAGAGGGAAATCCAACGAAGATAATAACTATAGTGGTGACATTGAAGGGTTAGTCATTCTGTCCTGGCTCTTTCTTTGAGTTCTGAATGAACGATCAGTTATAAAACCTTGGTAGGTTCATCTCGTGAAATGTTCACAGTAAATGCTGAATCATGTCACGATAATAAGTGTCTGGATTCTAATCTTAAAAAGTAAATTATAGAAGAGACTTCATAACCGACAACAACGACTGAGGATTTCGAGGAACTCGCGAATCAAGTTTTATAATATGTGGGAGGCTATTAATTGTTTAAAGTTTAATTCTTCAAGTATTTTAAATTTCCGACAGAAAAAGGGACATCAAAAACTGTAAAGAAATCGAGAGAAAAAATTGAAAACGATAATCTAAAAAAGTTAAATGATTGAATATTTTTCGAAAGATTTAACACATTCAATAAGTGATTATTGAGAAAATACGCCACTTTTAGCCAATTTTCGTAAATAAGTTCCAGTCATGTAGCATGACCATATGAGCAAACTTTCATAACACTACATCCTAATTTATTGGTTCATTCATAGTGATAGGAAACTGGAGTTATGCAGAGGAAATCTACCATTTTTCAGTAAAATATCATGTGTTTACGTGTAAGGTTGATATGTGTAAGGTGATGAATACATTTTAACACAGAATGTGTTTTAGCCATGGACTAACTAGCCGAAAATGGAACGCGGGATGGGAACGAAATGTGTGACGGATGATTTTCACGTACAACCGAGCCGTTGGTAGGGAAATGGAATTTCCGCCATTTTAATCGCACAGAAATCGTTCACCATTCGTTGGAAAGCTCTTGATTTATCACGAATTTATTTCGTATTTTTTTTTCGTAGTTTCATACTATAACTATATAAATTGATGTTATAAATGAATAGTAAACAATGACGCTTGTTTGGTTGTCACTTGGTTGCGCGACAACGCAATTTTCGTAGTTTCATACTATAACTATATAAATTGATGTTATAAATGAATAGTAAACAATGACGCTTGTTTGGTTGTCACTTGGTTGCGCGACAACGCAAACACATTCTGTGTTTCAATAATTTCGTCCGAAGTATGTAAATAGAGGTAACCGGGGGTCCAGGGGGCTTGCCCCCTGGCGAGGCGCGGAGCGCCGAGTTTAAAAAGGAAGTAATACTATTTATACTTCAGGAAATATGTGGCAAACAAGGAAAAAAAATTGATTCTATAAATACATTCGGGATAAAAGGAAACACGAGGTTTTGCTTTCGCAGTAAGAGGTGATTTGATGGAAAACTAGCATAGTGATTGATCAATGATGAATTCCTTTCCACCTGGTTGATACACGAAATCGATCAGTCTCGTTATAGTGTGGAACAGTTGTATAGGTTTAATATATTCCTATACCATTTACGATTTTTGTGCTTTCTTGGTCAACGTAGAATCCCGAGACTTAAATAATCAACTCAAAATATTAATGAATGTTCATCATCCGCTTTCTTTGAAAACTAGGTATTGATACAGTTGATAAAACCAGGCTTAAACTCATATACTTGCAGCCAAAGGTCCTCAAAGCCCGGTATCATATCCAAAGCATCATTGAAGGAGTACATTTAAGGTCAAAATTTATTCGAAAATCCGAAGACATTTCTACTGTTTGAATACCGATGACAATCAAAACCAAGCAATCTATGAAATAATAATATGGATTAATTCACTATAACTATTTGAAAAGTTTATCAGGATTTGGTATATGAATGTGAATAATTGCATATGCAATTTGCATTTCGAGCAATTGTAGATATTTACAGATAGAGCAAAGTTTATGAAATTCGGCTCAAGAATCATGATTTAGCCAGGGCTGAGCCTGTAATCTCGACCTTCGATCAACTCCCAAGGGGTGAAATTCAGTAGGTAGTTGAAATATTGAAATGTAGAAATCTCGATTACTTTTGAAATAAAAAGGGAAGTTTTTAGTTTTATTGATATAGAACTCAGTTCAATGAATCGAATGACACCATCTGAACCATTGCATGACCAACCATTCGCGCTCCAGGAGGGCTTAAGTTTCGGTGGAGGAATAGTCGTCAACACGATTGTGAATCGTTTTGTGTGTCGCAAATATCGGCCTATTCGACTCGATCTTGTTTGGTATGTTTCTAGTATGATGAAGTTGTCTATACGGGCGTGAGGTCTGACTTAAATGTAGACCAGTGATCGTCCGCGGAAGAGAGCTATCTGATACAGAAATGATAAAACGTTTTGTAATGATTTGCTGTGTTTATTTAAAGGTGGAGACAGCAAAGATTTAACCAATAATGTCCGATTCCATCCCAACAATAATCATACCATGCAGAGTTTATGAGAAAGTCCATCGAACTAAGAAATGGCAGCTTCCCGTCCACGCCGACGGTCGTGCCTAGAGAGGATGGGTCCTTGAGCAACGTTTCTCAAAAGTCAACATCACGACAGGTTGCGACTCTGACGTAATGGAGCCCACGTGACTGCGGGGGACATCCATAGCCAGTTCCACCTGACGGCCTCCTCGGGATCGTTTTCGTTTGCAAACTGGGTGAGGTGCAAAGTGACTCATCCCTTGACCCACCATTGATGGCATCTCGTCCTGTACAGAGGCTGCTAATTTCAAAACCCGTGTAGATCACAATCAGACCTGTTCCATTAAGTCTGTTTAATGTTTCATTAACGCTGATCATTGGAACGTTACGTGCCTGGATTGTAATGTCATTACAGGAAAAATCCAGCTTGGCTGACCATGGATGACCAAAGCTGAAAGACGGGGACACGAAATCTTGGATGCTCCTCAATCCTTACCAGTTAACCCTCACATTTGTCTAGAGATTTTCCAAGGTGAACGACCAAAAAGCTTCAAATAATCTACAAGAACATTTGAGCGTCGATCACGCTTTTATCGGGCACAATTGCTAAAAAAAAGTTACTGTCATGCTAGACCATTTTGCGAGAACAAAATTTTTCAATAAAGTAGCACATAAACTTTCGCTGCCTAAACCTCTCCAAAATAAATATAAAAAAACATTTGGTAAGTAGATCACCTCTCCAGGACATCAAGAGACGAATACAATTATGTGCTTTTTGATGATCAGCTGAGTAAGCTAAATTCTCTCCTTTTCACCCAAGGATGATCAAATTTGGTATGGAGCAGTGGCGTAACTAAGCCATTTCTTATGGAGGGGCAAATTTCAAGGATTTCATTTTATTTTATCGTTTTAGTATTAATCTCTAATACTTCTTGTTGAATTTATACGAAGACTGTGTAATAAACCGCCAAACGTTCAAATGCATGAATGTTCAATGGCTTTTTGTCATGATTTTAAAGCACGTAGGTACGCTTTCATATTCACAAACCTACGTATTGATTATTAAAGCATAATCTACCTAGAAGAAAATGGTACTCTATATTAACTAATCCGAACATTAAAAACTACGATAAATACGACTAGAGGCCTATTGTAAACTATTATACCAGACTTACTGCTTGAAAAAACATATCATCTGTGGGCGTTTCTCCCTTACAGGTTTATCCTCAATTGTTGGGTGTTTCTGCGCGAAAAACACTTTTTCTGGATAATATCACACAATTGTATTATATAAGTACGCGAAATAAAATACGAAATACGAGACTGAATGCAAACAAACTCAAAACACCAATATTCTAGGTATAGGTTAGAATATTAACATTGCTACGATAGAATATCTTAATCTTTTGCATTAAACTATTTCAATCACCACTGAAGTCTTCTATTTATTGTATTTTCGCTTCATTTTAACTGGGATTTAATACGTAAATGGCAAGATATGTACGGTATACCAACAATCAAAAATTAATTAAAGAAGTTTATTAGGGAAACTGTTTTGGATCAAAGATCCAAGCGTTGTCAGGTAGGCAGTGAAAAGTAGGGAAAGTTCTAGGAGAATTTTTGTGGATACTGAGCTGTGGATATTTTTCTAGGGAAAAATCGCATATGGGCTAGCCCCAGAAGGTAGTGGGGAACGACTTAATTTCAGTTTGTAGTATCCACATTTCCGTTTCGTTGACTAGGTGTTTTTTATTACTCTCCGTGGGGCTCTATAATATCCACGCCATTTTGCCCTCACACAAATGAACCTAATAAGAATTTCTTTATTTCTAAGACCGTCTAAAGTTTCTAGGCAAGCAGATTCGTATAATAGTATATTGTTTTTTGCGAATTACATTATCTAATTGAAGGTGTAGGTACTGAAAATAGAAGGTTACAATTATTAATTTTAATTGTATCCATAAAACAAAATTCTGCATCCTCTATGATTGATGGAGGGGCTCTGCCCACCCTGCCCCTCCTCAAACTACGCCACTGGTAGGGAGCCTCTAGTGCCAACACGGAGGTAAAAGCATGTTCAGCATTTTTCGATTTTTAGCCGTTAGGCTTAAGGTTAGCAAAAAGAGGAGTCCGAGGTCTTTTTTTAAATATCTTTTTAGAGTAAATGAGAAATATTACTACTATTTCAACAACGGATTCTAACCAACATACAATCCCCATAGAATTTTTATTTATTTATTTATTTAATGCTGCCTCAACCAGAAGTCATTAGCGGCCCTTAGAGGTTGTTCGTGATATAGTGGTATTGTGGTTTATGGCAATTTATTGCGTTTTTAAATTGTAGACAGGCTATGTTGTTGGGTTTTTGGGAGTCGTACCAGTGAGAACAATGATGCTTTTAGCTAACGTTGTTTTGTTACCCTAAGGTTGTGGAGGACAAAAATATGTTAAGATTTAAGTACTGGTAATTAAGTAGTATAATAATATATATTGTTAAATTCTACACTAGCTATACAAGCACTTAATCCAAAACCATGTTCACAACCCAAAATCTCGAACTTTAATAATTTCTTAAGAACAGTCAATATCCCGTTGCCTGGAGTTTACATTAAACACATGTCATAACTAATACTGAAAAACCCGTCAATAATTAGGTATTGAAGTCACCAACATCACACTTTTCCCTCCTTTCTTCATAAGGATTGAGGCGGTCGTGATGCACTACGCGAAGCTTCCCTCTTGTTGTCTTAATTCTGTACACAACATCATTCAGAGCTTTCACTACAGTGCACGGACCCTCCCAACTTCGCTGTAACTTAGGATTTAACCCCTGGCGCCGTCGGGGGTTGTAGAACCACACTCTATCTCCTTCAGCGTACATAATGGGTCGAGATTTTACATCATATCTTGCTCGCATCTCTTCAGCCTTCACCCGAAGTCGTTTCCTGGCCGCTTCGTGGGCCCCTTGAAGTCTCTTGCGGAGCTTTTCCACGTACCCAGGTACTGATTCCTTCTCTGGCAATTCCCCTAGCAACAAATGAACTGGAAGATGCAACTCTCGTCCAAACATCATGCGTGCAGGAGAAAACCCTGTGCTTTTGTGTTCTGCTGCTCGGTATGCCATCATTGCCACAGGTAGGTGGTCATCCCAGTCTTTCTGGTTATCAGAAACCATTTTCGATAACATCTGCCATATTGTACGGTTCAAACGCTCCACCAAGCCATCACTTTGAGGGTGTAGTGGGGTGGCTCTCGTTTTATTGGCTCCTAACAGCTTCACAACGCCTTGGAACACCTCACTTTCAAACGATCGACCTTGATCGGAGTGGATTTCTTGAGGAACCCCAAATCTAGAAATGATATGGTCCACTAACGCTTTTGAGACAGTTTCGGAGGTGTGATCTGGAAGGGGGATTGCCTCTGACCACTTCGTAAAATAATCTTGGAAGGTCAAAATATACCTATTACCTTGATTTGTCAATGGTAAAGGTCCCATTATGTCGATCCCCACTCTCTCAAAAGGTACTCCTGAGTTTCGGGATTTCAGATGAGCTCTTCTTTGCTTCTGAGATCGCTCCTTACATCTTGAACAGGTGCGACACCAGTCATGCACATCTCTATCCACTCCTACCCAATAAAATTTCTTTCGGAGTAAACTGACAGTCTTTCTTTCCGCAAAGTGTCCTAATCCATGCACATTCTCCCATATTTTCTTCTTCCAACTTTCTGGGATCACCAACTGAAGAACTTCTTGTTTTCCATCTGGGCTCTCCCACCTCCTATACAAGCCTTTGTCATTGAGAACCAGTGAATTATACAGTGCCCAGTAAACCTTCAATTCTCGCCGATGGCTGGTGATTTCCTCCCAGGGAGGCCGCTTTCCTTCATTCAACCACTGGATCACTTCTCGCAGAACAGCATCAGCTTCTTGGGCCTTCCTGCAATCGTCCAGCCCTGCCCATCCTTCTAATTTGCATCGAGCTACCACACTTTCGTCATTAGTCTGCTTCTTCTCCTTGGCAGAGCAATATCGGCGGCTACTGGTTAGGCAAGGGCGTCGTGAGAGAGCGTCAGCATTTCCATTTGCAGCCAGACGTGATACATGATTTGATGCATGCCCAATTTCTCCACCATCATCCGGACGCACTATCTGGGCGCACTATCTGGACGCACTGTCATTCGAGACAGAAACATAGGGTTTACAACTGCAAGGGCAGATGCAAGATTGATTCCTTTTCTTTTCTGTGCATCCTCTACTATAGTGTCCGGGCTTATTGCAGTTGAAACAAATTATATCGTCCTTTCTTCTCGAGCTGTCTTCTCTGAAAACGGCTCTAGTACGACAGACCACGTCCTCTTCAACCTCCTGTGGTTGGAATAAACCATACCCAACTTGACGAATGGGTGCTCGTGAACTGGCAGCACTCAGAAGATTGGCTTCCAAACGCTGAGCGTAAGCCAAGGCTTCCTGCACAGTGACTGCTGGACAAGAGAGCACTTGTTCTCGAAGACGGTCATGGGCAATGCCATGAAAAAATTGTGGAAGTGCCAATGCTTCTATAGTTACCTCTAAAGCACCCGGAAGAGCTCTCCTTGCCAATAATTCGACGTCTGCTGCAAACTCAGCAAGATCCTCTTTTGGACCTTGTCTCCTGTTTCTCAATTGGCTCATATATAGATGCTCTTGCCCTTCACCCGCATATCTTCGTTGCAGAGCAGATATAATTTCACTATATGTAGGATCACCTGGTAACAGTGAAACTAGTGTCAGAGGGGGACCTTTTAAGGCTGCAATTAGATGACCTTTCTTGTACATATCCAGCGTCCAACCATTAACACGACACACCCACTCAAATTGGAATACAAAGTCCCTCCAGGATGCGGAACCATCAAATGGCACTGGGCGAGCTGTTGAACGGCGAGCTTCTTGTGATGCAAATGTTCCTTGAGACGTTCCAGACGGTCCACCTACCTGTACTGTTCCCATGCCATGTGAACCTCCTGATGGTAGGGTTAAATGGGTAAGGATTTGATCAATTTGACGTTGCATCTGCTCAATGGAAGCAGTCCAATCTGGCCCTACATCACTTTGTCTTCGTGTGCGTGGCATAATCCCGTTTTCTTGACACCACTGTTAAATTCTACACTAGCTATACAAGCACTTAATCCAAAACCATGTTCACAACCCAAAATCTCGAACTTTAATAATTTCTTAAGAACAGTCAATATCCCGTTGCCTGGAGTTTACATTAAACACATGTCATAACTAATACTGAAAAACCCGTCAATAATTAGGTATTAAAGTCACCAACATCACAATATATAATTAAAGTAGTATTAAGTAATTGAGGGGTCTAATTAGATGAAGGTTGGCAGCAAATTTGACGCTTTTTTGTTGATTCCTAGGTTAAATCTACATCGGGAAAGTTCCTAATCGTCCATAATAGCAATTGAACCTAGTAGTAAATACAGTGTACACCCTTACCTCGTGAATACATCAGGGAGCTAATGATAGGTTTCGAGAAGGATGCATTATGTTGTGCATAAGACGATCTGAAATGGATGAAAATGGAACACCTGCCTCCTAGAGACTGATATCTACCTACCTTGAGACCACGCGCAAACCTTTCCCTCCGTTCTAAGACGGAACTTACGGGAATAGTGATCCGAAGATGGCGTTCAAAGGTTTTCATTGGTTCAAACCCGAATTAGAGGTGAGAACTGGAAGACCCCGAACTTCAATAATAGACGTCTTCCCCATTCTAAAAAACAACTTCTAAAAGAACGAATAGTGACCTGAAAACCAACAAATGTCATTGATCTAGTTCATGATTTTTCTCGTCTTCACTGACACGGAAGGTAGCATTACAACGGTAACAAGACTAGCGTGTCGATAGGAATTCAGAGCTGTCGACCAGATTCAGATCGCATGCATTGCAATACTCTCCGACTTGAAGTGGATTTCTGTTTCCTCATCTAGATCTCTCGATAAGACCCTTTCTCTCAGAGGTATAATGGAAACGGTACGATTTGATTTTGCATGCAACGGTTCTTGCAGTTTTACTACCGACCGACTCTGCATCGATTGTGGTATGAACGAGTAGGCAGTAATTGAACGGTAGAATTCAGGTGGAATTCAACTGTTTTCTCCGTTATATCGCGTCGATTTGACGTAACACTCACATGAAATACGCTGCGATTATTTTAAAAAATTTTGTGATTTTTCACAGTAGAATATATTATTTTAACGAATTTTGATAAAAAATGAAGATATTGCAATAACTCCGAAAAATTTTCAAAATGTTGTGACTGTATATTATGCTGATTTTATCATAAATAATAAACTTCTTTGTTATCAAGGGAGTCCAGATTGGGGGGGGGGGGGGGGGGGGGGGGGGACTTGAATTATAAACATCTATGTAATAAATATGTTACCTAGGTGACGAAAACACTTCGAAAAACTAATTGCCTATAAGCATGTTTTGTTGGAGTACGTATCTTTCGTCATAAAAATACGAAATTATTTCCTAGATCGGTTCTGATAGAGCCACACTACGTCTCATTTTTACCGCCATTGATAGAATCCGTATTACTTCGATTTGAATAGATTAAAAAAGGTTTTTCCGTTACATTCTCGAAACCAGCGTTTTATAGTCCAGGCTTCGAGATTATTGCAACTACAAAAATTTAATAGGTATTCATATTTTTTAACATGGAAGACAACTTTTCCCTCCATCGAATTGCAACCAACTGATTAGGCTTCAATCCGATACGAAGAAATGAACCTTAAAAGGAATAAAGACCCGATTTAAGAACAACCGCCATTTAAATATTTGCCCGCTACCTTTATATCGTTGAAATTATTCCTGATTTAACTTCTTTTCTTTTCAAGTGCCTTCAAATGCTATTAGTATGGCGAGCAGCCAGGAAGAGCAAAGATATTTTATAAGGTAGAATAATCAAACCAGTTTAGGAAGCTTTGGGTGGAAGCTGTTTCAAGGTAAAAACGGCCTTGGGGAGAAGTAGACCTCTTTTTGCTCCGCGCGTTGGAATTGTTCATTTGATCGGCATTGAGACTGATTGATTTATGTCGAATTTATTGAAATCGTTGATTGTTGAAGGTGTTCTCAGTTTGAGCTACAAAACCCGATCCAATAAGGAATTTCGTTTAACCTTGTATGGGGAAATCGAAAAACAACGAATGAAAACTAATAGGTGGGTACAATAAGCGATGCCAGGGATTCAATCAATATTCACTCACTCTGAAGTTATTAGTTTATTATTTTCAATACGTAATAAATATAAACTATTAAATTCAAATCAATAACAGGTAGCGTATAATCTTCAGTTTTTTTCTTTTTTCAATCGTTAGTTACCTACGTTTTGGTTTACTAATTTCAATAATAAACCTTTGTTTTCGAACGAGAAATTTTTTGTAACACTCCCTTAAAATTTTGTTGGTTTTCGTTTCAAGATTCGTAAAACTCAAAAATCGAAGGAAAAAAAAAAGAAAAAACCCCGTCCGTTCGTCTATTTAAAAAGGTGGACTTCACTGGGTGAGCGCGAAAATTGATTCTCGCAAGGTTTGACGAGACTCGGCAGGTCACTTGACCCCTCCGTGTCTGAACCTTTTTCCAAACCATTATTTCTTGATAAGATAAATTCCAGAGCAGAAACGGAAAGTAGATAGAAATGTAGTATGTTGGCAGTAAATAATACTAAGAAGAGTGTAGTTTGGGATTGCCATATTTTTAGTCACAATATAGTAGGATTTACGAAAACGTTACGGAACTACCCCTAACCTCGGAATGAACAGTCAGGATGAATTATTTTCTGTTCTGTCCATGATACTGGAATTGGAAATGGTATTTAAATGAAAACAAGGATTATCCAGAAAAAAAGGAATAGCAAAATTCATGATTCTAGTCAATTAACAGACGGGCACGCTTAAAATGTTATAACTAAACTCAACAGCAAAAAAACCGGCGCACCCTATATTTTGTTATTTTTTCACCTTAGCTTCAATTGGTTAATTTTTTTTTGCATGTGCCAAGTAAAGTCGGTATCTTATGAGAGAACAGCAAGGAACAGAGTGGCAAATAAAAAATAGCCGTTTGAAAAAATCAGCTTTATTCACAAAACTTCGATGTTTGGACAAAAGTAACAAAACATTCTTCTGCAGTTCTCGTGAGAAAAAAAAATTGAAAAATGAAAATTGTTTTTGAAAGTAAATTTTTTTAATATCGGGTGGTACCGTCCCTTGCTTGTACCACCGCCTGCATTCTTCTCGGCATGCTGTTGATCAAATTTGAAACCGTTTTTTGTCTGATGAGGTCCCATTCTGCGACCACCGCTGTCCTGAGGTCTTGGAGGTTTACAGGAGGGTTCGGTCGCTTTCGGATGCACCTCTCTAGCTCTTCCCATAGATGTTCTAAGGGATTGAGGTCGGGGCTGCGAGCTGGCCATTGTAGGGTGCGCATGCCAACCTCTTCGAGGTAGTCAGTAACTACGTTTGCTACGTGTTACCGCGCGTTATCGTCCATAAAAATAAAATTATCGCAGGTGTAAGGGGCGAATGGCACTACATAATCTTCCAGGATGTCAGAAATGTACCTCAGTGTGGTTAGACTCCCTAGGGGATACACATGGAGTTCCGTTTTCGCCTCTGAAGTGATTCCACCTCAAACCATTTCAGGCCCACTCCCGTAAGGCACCCTTTCAGCACTCTTAATGTTTTCCGATGAGTCCAGGTTCTCACTGTTCGCTTCAGATCGTCGTGTTAGAGGGTGGAGGAGACGAGGGCAGCGTTTCGCTCAGTGCAATATTTCTGAAAGGGTGCCTTACGCGGGAGGTTCTGAAATGGTTTGGGGTGAAATCACTTCAGAGGCGAATACGGAACTCCATGTGTACCCCCGAGGGAGTCTAACCACACTGAGGTACATTTCTGACATCCTGGAAGATTATGTAGTGCCATTCGCCCCTTACACCTGCGATAATTTTATTTTTATGGACGATAACGCGCGGTAACACGTAGCAAACGTAGTTACTGACTACCTCGAAGAGGTTGGCATGCGCACCCTACAATGGCCAGCTCGCAGCCCCGACCTCAATCCCTTAGAACATCTATGGGAAGAGCTAGAGAGGTGCATCCGAAAGCGACCGAACCCTCCTGTAAACCTCCAAGACCTCAGGACAGCGGTGGTCGCAGAATGGGACCTCATCAGACAAAAAACGGTTTCAAATTTGATCAACAGCATGCCGAGAAGAATGCAGGCGGTGGTACAAGCAAGGGACGGTACCACCCGATATTAAAAAAATTTACTTTCAAAAACAATTTTCATTTTTCAATTTTTTTTTCTCACGAGAACTGCAGAAGAATGTTTTGTTACTTTTGTCCAAACATCGAAGTTTTGTGAATAAAGTTGATTTTTTCGAACGGGTATTTTTTATTTGCCACTCTGTTTCTTGCTGTTCTCTCATAAGATACCGACTTTACTTGGCACAAGCAAAAAAAATTAACCAATTGAAGCTAAGGTGAAAAAATAACAAAATATAGGGTGCGCCGGTTTTTTTGCTGTTAAGTGTATAAACGTATTCATCTACCGTGTACATAATGTGTAGTTTAAGACATATCGTACGTTGCATATTTTTTACGTAATATATTCATATGGAACTATAATAAAAATATCAGTGTCTGAGAAATAGAAATGAAAAGAAGATTAGCATGAATCGATAGCAATGGTGCTCTTTGTCATCCAGTAACTCAGAAACTTCATTTTACAGTAATGTAAACTAAATATTTATATTGTGGTCATGTAAACTGGTTTCCATCATGGGTTGTATTCCTCTGAGAGGGTTGATTTTGGGTTAAATTCAGGTTGGTTACTAGGCCTTCATCAGCTGGACTGGTGGAAAGGGTAGTCAAGGGCAATAGGCAACTCTAAACTAAGATAGGAAAGAGCAATGAAGGCTCGAAGGATCCGAACCGAACCTAATGGTTTGAGACTATAGTATAGAAATACTACCTAAACTTTCCTACTATATTTTGTAAGGAAATACAACACTAAACACTACCGTCAACTCATACAACTTTGTGCCACTTTTTTGGTTTTTTGAGTGTCAGAACTTTATTTGTAGTCGTATCTCGTTGAAATGTTTACCCAAGATACTTACACATCTCAGTGATCAAATGTCGCTAAGGAAAAAATTCCATCTGTTCAGCGAATAGAAGGGGAACTATTTATTCGTGGCACATTCATTACCCCAGGAAGGTGCAACTTTGAGCCACCATCTTTTTTAGCCTATAATGAAATGAAAAACCTAATGTGGCTCATCGTGGCGGTCTGAATCTTGTTAATCAGCATGTTGACTTTGCAACGTAATACAAAAAAAAATTTTCCCTCGGAATTTTTAGTGTTTTTTCGATTTTTTAAACAAGGTGAATATAAAAATCAATGCAAGGCAACTTTCTGTTCGTTTTTATTATAAAATCTTAACAATTCATACAAAAATATTCCAACAAATCTTCAACTCGTCCAGCCACCTTTCTCCGATTCTGTGCACCCATTTTCTGTAAAAATACAACAAGAAAGCCTTAAATTTTATTGCAGAAATAATAAAAAAACGGTGGCACAAAGTTGTACCCCTAAGTTCCCGTTTCTAACATATCTGGTCATATCATAGAAACAAACAAACTTTTGATAACAGCAAATACTGTAATTGGTAGCTGACAGTATAGGGATGAAAATATGAACTTACCAGACTATTCAGAAATCCGCAGCATACTCATCCAAAGGAGACTCCCAGCACAAACTGAACAATTCCCTTTTAGTGGACTAAAGAAAGAGCTACTTTGCCGGCATTGAAATCCACAGGGAAGACTTGTGGAAGCGTCGGCATCCTCTTCTACCATCCCGCTGCTCGTGGGAATTTTCTCGAACTAATAACTTCAAGTCTGTTACCGTTAGAGAGCATAAGGTTCAAAAAACGAGATTGGCACAATGTTGAACGGGGTGCACAAAGTTGTATGCGTTGACGGTATACTGCGACACTATACTAAATATTTAAAGTAAATACTACTTTATTAAATTCTTTATTATCTATTGTTTTATATATTTCAAATTTCAGTTTTGTAGGTGGAATACGAATTACTCCTACTATACCCAGGTCGCTCTGTTGGGCCATCTCATTGCTAGCCCATAGTCCCAAATGTGCTTCAGTTTTAAGTTCAGTATTGTAACTATTTTGATCGGATACGATTTTATTCAGTACCATAGCTTGCTCGACTGATATGAGTTACTACATACTCATAAGTTAGACAAGCACTTTTTCTTTAAGTATTATTAGTCGATTGGAAACAATTTATTTTCAGAGCTTGCCAGGGCATTTGCTCCTATTTTAGCCAGAATCATTCGCTCGATTACGTATAACACATAAGGATTTAATCGCAATCGGATGAATGATATAGTCGCGCATAGATGATAAATAGACATCAATTTTTATATATGCTAGAGAGATGCGAGTATTCCATGTGTGGACACGTGTAATAATTTGTATTTGTTGTGCATTCGCGTACAAGCCCCTGGAGGCTTCTTGTTTCAATGTTTTTTTCTTTTCCCTCGCGGATGCCTCACAATGTGTACTAACAACAAAAGGATGAGGTGAGCCTTATAAATAGAGTTCCGAGTTCCTCGGAAAAACGACCCCGAGGCAGTGAGAGACGCCTTCATTTCACATTCATAGGAGCGGTAGGTAACCTACCTCCCAGACAACCACAGAAGCCTGGCAAAAGGACAAACTTGGGATTGGTCAGTTTTTCTCACATAAGCCATGGGAAAATTTCCCTCCTTATCTCCCCGCATTACTCCACGTTGCAGAGTTTGAACTCTCCGACTCATTGTGCCCCTGCCATCCGGAAGGAATCCCCTGCACTTGCATCCTTTCATCTTGTTAACCCTTGACCTTTTGATTTACTCATCTTTTCCCAGTTGAAGGGGTCGTGCAAGAATAATAACCCCCAGGCATTTGTTCGTCGC
This sequence comes from Adelphocoris suturalis, assembly GCA_030762985.1. Classification (NCBI taxonomy): domain Eukaryota; kingdom Metazoa; phylum Arthropoda; class Insecta; order Hemiptera; family Miridae; genus Adelphocoris; species Adelphocoris suturalis. The sequence goes on from CM061044.1 coordinate 16,800,547, forward strand.
AGACTTTACCAGAGCTCATTATTATAAAATTCTCTCCAGACGGCGCTCTCTAAATATTTCCCACTCAGCGCCGAGAGCGCAAGCAAATTTACCGGTCTTTCTTTTTAAGTTTCTGCGAACTAAAGGTAGCTCGGAGGGGTTCTTACGATTTCAATCCAACTCGTCGTTATGTTATTAGAACGATCAGTGGATAACAAGAAACGTTTAGAGGTTGTTTACCAGGTTTAGTGGTGTCGATGCCTTCGCCAGAGTGATTTTACTGGAGTTTCGCATTACGGAAAACCGGGATGTGCGTGTCCACATGAAGAACACGTACCTATGGTTTGCAGTTTAGTCATCAACTGGATGCCACGTTGCATTCCCTATAAAGAGGGCTTTTAATTCGATCTTTTGTTCCACCCCATTTTATAATAAATATACTACAAATAAACTAAAATATCTCGTTAAGAGTTAATTAAACGATGCAATATGACCACGAATGTTTGGTTAAAGCAGATCTTTTAAAATTAAACCTCCATGATATCGATACACTGAAATCGACGTCTTGCGGTATCCATTCATCACACTGTATAACGAAACTAGCCGAGAATTATAACTGAAAAGTGATACTTACATTTTCGCTGCGGACCATAAGTATAATCCAGAAGTTGCTGACAAACTGGTTTGAGTTCCAGCCGACAAGTGGAGGGTCACCTTCGATCCCCATAACGAACATCTGAGAAATGTAGGTTATATTTTTATATTTACACTTCAGAAACCCTCCAACTACGCTGTGGATGAAGTATATGCTTGCTGTTCTAATGCTTGCTGTTCGTGTCATCTGTTGCTTAAGTTCCTAGGAAGAAGAAGGAAATAGTTTTATTATTAGGCAGAAAAGTTATTGTCAAAAAATCCCTGGTAAAAAAACATTTTAATCCATGTTCAGAATAGGTATTTGTGGTTGAAATTGCCTCACAACTTGTCCGATCTACCGACCAATCATCTTTAAAGTTCCCCGTGCTCGTCAAAAGCCCATGATTCCTCATTTCAACCACAAGATGAGACTAGCATCTACCCCCTTTATCTTCTTATCAAATGTTTTATAAAAACCATCTCTCTTTCAAAAAGTTGAAATGTGCAATTATGATTGAAATTCAAGAGCTTTATCAACTGTTTTTAATTATTCGTTATATGAAAATTTTGATTTCTTGTTTACCACTGATTAAAGAAGATACGTTGCTTAGGAAATAAGATATTTTTATTCAATAACAATATAGAGAAAGATAAACACAACATAAGAGAAAACAAGTTAAACATAAGTTTAAAAACTTATTTAAGATGGTTCCTTCTGAATCAAAACCAGTTAGATCCAACAGAAAGTCGCCAGTTGTTACTTTCGTAAGCAACCTAAAACAACAGCAGTGTCAGCGAGCTTAATGCCAGAGGGAATGCACACAATGACTTTACTTCAGCCCTGAAAAATGTTGTCGTTTCTTCATGAAATACGTTGTTTCCTTGGGTTTTCTGATCTCCTGCCAAATTAAAAAAATTTGATCAACCTTACTTTGATTATACCTATCACCTCAATTAGGAGTAAAGAAGTAATTGCAATAGTTCCAGAGTTGGTTAATAGTGTGGTAGTGGTTATAGTTATAATTAATTAGTAAATTATCTGCCATTAACAAGTAGTAGCGATGTAGTTAAGTATTGACTGTAAATCGAGCCAATTAATACTTAATTCAATCCTAAGAAAACATTAAAATACTCCAGTGCCTTTTATTTTCTGAAGAATTACGACCCTCGATGAGGACTTTTATCCGGCCCACCGCGAATAAAGTGGACGGTTTTCTCTTCGCCTGGGCTGCTAATTTGATGGAACTAACGACGCTCGCGTCTTCACGTCACGTAATCGCGACCCTTTTTTACGAGACAATGGGAGTAAGCGAAGTTCAAATGACGAGCCCATTACAATTAGAACGGATGGACTAACCCGCGCGTTGAGGAATACTGACCTGTAAAACTGAAAACAGTAATTAGCTGAACTCAAATTAGTAATAATCTACTATATTCTACCATATCCAGGGAGTCCCAAAAGTAACCCCCCTCCCCATCACAACTTTTTCTACAATTTTTAAGATATCAATTTCGCTAAGTCATTTTGCTTGTTCATTGTCATTTTTTAGGCTAGGCCTTTCAGAAAACCCTGTTAACTCCTTGAACACCAGCAATATCCAGACATTCTCCTTTAAACCAAGGTTTACTGTAACTATTTCTGCTTCACACGATGAATCTGCAACTATTTCCTGTCATCTACTTCACCAAGTAATAGCAGTACCAGCGATTTTTATTACCACTCCACTTGCTGCTCAGTGTTTGAACTTCCAGAAAAATCAACGTCACTAAAACACTCAAGTTTTCTTGAGAGACTTCAGAACAGAGTTGCAAAGACATGACTGACAAAACTACCAGATGATTTAAATCAATAGCAACTTCGAATAAATTATTGAGGTACAAAATACTCCAACAGATCTCCCCTCGAATCATCATTAACTTTAAACTCCCAATTCAGATAAACCCCCTCGGGACCACGTCGCATTACTTCTTGTTTCTATGTTCGGGCAACAGTATAGTGAAATAATTATGAAATAATAATGAAGTATACCGGAATTATGAAATAATAATCCAACGGTTGAAATCATCGACCGAAAATCAGCTAGGTACTTCAATAATATAATTCAGAAATGGGCCTCCTCGTTCATAGAATAAAAAAATGCATTAGGATAAAACTCCACCCCAAAATTGTTTACCCAATCTTCAAACTCTATTTCTCGTTTGCCGTATTGGTGTTTCTCTTTTATAACCACTATATTATTTATTAATTTATTTACGGGCGAAGTCCAATTACACGCGTCTATGCGACGTTTATATAATAACATTACCTATCAAATAAAAAACCAACTTTTGATTGAAATGGTTATCCCAACGGGCGGTAATGGACTGAGCTCATTAAAGTAGAAAACATCATCATTGCGTTAGGAAACACCCAGTGGTCCTATAAGGAGGGTACCTAACATTTCCTCAGTGAAATCATTACCTGGAAAGAAACAAGGTGGTTCACTTTCACTGAAAACAGTCGCCACGGTCCGCCTAACATACGAGTACACGACGTATGTAGGGTGACGTATGATGCGCTCACTCTTATCCTGTAGGTGGGGTCTTTACTTTCCCTATCAATCGAAGGTTAAAAGAAAAGGAATGGAGGGGGGAACATTCGAGCCGCCATTTTTGTGATAATAACCAGACAAAATTTGTTGTCAAGTTTTCACGCTACGAATGGATAAAAAGGAACATCGAGTTGTCCAAATTGGGATTCTCACCTAATCTTCCATATTGTTAGTTTTCAGCAGTAATGTTGGCAATCCGTTAATAACTCCGCATTTAAATGATAATATTCTTAATAGATTATGCCCACAAATCTGATATGAAATTTGCGTCCTAAAATATGAATACAGGGTGTGTACAGAAATTATGGAACACACTCAAGATATCGATTCTAGAGCTCATTTTAGATCGAAAGTTGCTCCAAGAGATTTCTTTTGAAACGCTTTGTTTACAAGTAACTCAACTTTTAAGATTTTTTTTGTGTTTTGTACCTTGTGACATTAAAACGGCCATAACTCCCCCCAGAATCACAGTAAACTCAAAACTAAGAACACCGATGAAAAGACTGTTGAATTTCCTGTAACCCTGATATAAAGTAAAGTTGTTTTAGTTAGTTTTAATTGGTAAAAAAACGCCAAAATACAAAACTAGAAAAAATTGTTAAAATCGACGTTTTTCCTCCCGTTTTTCTACTTTCGGTTTGGGATTTTTCGGCGTGTACTCTTCGGAAAAAACTTCATCAAACTGTCAAATTTTGAACGGTATAGTCAATTTTACTTTCACTTCGCTAATTGGGGGAGAAAAACATTCAAATGTTGAAACTTTTTTTTTTTTTTTTTTTTAAACGAAATCGATGGTTTTAGTGAAATATGACCCTCCATGAAAATGTAAGTTTGGGGCTGGTTACTACGTATTTTTTCACGCTGACTTGAATGGTAACACTTGAAAATCTCCCCAATTCCGTTATAACTGAGTTTTACACTGTAACTCACGAATTTTTAGTTTACTTTTTATGCTAAATTTCATGTGTTTTTGAGGTAAAACTAGTTAGTTAAAGTGTAAAACTCGGTTATAACGGAGTCGGGGGAATTTGCAAGTGCTACCATTCGATTCAGGGTGAAAAAATACGGAGAAACTGGCCCAAAACTAGCATTTTCATGGAGGGTCATTTTTCACTAAAACCCTCGATTTCGCAGAAAAAACCGTGTTTTGCAAAAAAAAGTGATAATATCGAATCAATACAATTTTAAGGTTGAAATAAAAATTTTAAAGAAATATCGATTTTTTTTTTTTTTTTTTTTTTTTTTTTTTTTTTTTGGGTTTGGTTACCACTTTAATTTAGAGTTTATGCATGTTTGTACATCCTGCCCTTTGAACTCCTCCTACTACGTAATGGAAGCATTGTTCGCATTAATGAAGATGAACTTTTTTTTCTCGTCAAATTCAAAATTTCCTCTCGATAGAACACACATCATTTAGTCACGTTCTGAACTGATTTCGTGTCTGTCTGTGTGTGTGACTGTGCGTCTGGAAATCGTAACAGGCTCAAATTTTATCATAACCCTTCGAATTTTGATGAAATTTACATGGATTCTGCGGGTTTGGTTAAGGATTATCCACTACCAATTTCACCACTCATTGAAAGTTTTCACTGCGCATGCGAAAATGCAATGTCCATCAACTATCACTTTTATAAGGCGTAGAGACGCGAAATCGCTCATACGGTAGTCGGGAATAGTCGATTTAATCATCCTATACCAAATTCATCACAATCGCAATATTGGTAGCTGCTGCCCATGCGAGAACCTAAAATTCTCGGATCAAGCATGACTGCTAATCTAGTTTTCTATTCCCCACTATGGGATCTTTCAAGATTATTTAGCATATTTCAGTAATCCATTTTAAATATCGGATACGACAAACCGTATTGCCATACCCAACTTGGCAGACGTGTTTTCGTCTGGTTTGTATGAGTTTACGTACTCGAATTTAAAATTTGCGCATGTTCATGTTGTGTTGTGCCCTTTGAACTAATTCTTTCTTGCAATATATGTATATATTTCCTTTTTTCTTGGTGGATTGCGGTTGTCATTCGGCATTTATATGCACCGAAGGTTATATGCTGGCATCCCCAAGCTCCCTCTCACCCGGGCGAATGATAACTCACAAAGTCACTTCCCAAGGCTTTTTGTGGCTTCGTGATTAGCCTGGGCGCACCTGAGGTCGGGACCTCATGACCCCCCGATAAAACATCAAACGACTGGCTGCGCCCGATTTCTGGAAAGCGGTTCCCAAGTCTACCGGTTTATGTTCCCACAACAAACTACGAATCCGGCAAAATCTGAGCACGTTTAGCTCCTTCAGCATCTCGTTCACTTTAAATTACAAAATATTTATGTTCACATTGATGATGAAGTCGCATTATGGTTCATTATTTTCAATGATACAGGGTGTCCCCAAACCCCGTCCGACTAAAATCGTTAATAATGAGTCATATAAATAAAAAAATTTTCAATCTTGATTTTGTTGTTGTAAGATCTAAAAAACTGCAAAATTGCGCATTGCGCACGCGCGCAAACGTGCGCAATTGAAATCAACTTCGTTATTTTAAAGGGGAACCCACGTTTTTTTTTGCAGATTTGAATTCTAAGTAAAATTTTATGAAGAAATTACTCATAACTCGATATTTTAAGTGAGCGCAAACGGGCGCAATTCCGCTCTAAAAGTGCAATAAATGTAAAATGCTGAGTTTATTAAGGTACTCAATTGCCACATGTAATAGGTACATGATTTTGAAGTATTTTTTCGAGCTGAACCTCGTAATGATGGTCATTGATTGATATTTGCATCACCAACTTGGGAAAACACCGAATAACTGACCAGAATCGCAATTTTCTCACACATTTCTACAATGAACATAATACTAAAATGTAGGTTTTTCGGTATTTTCCCAAGTTGGTGTTGCAAATATCAATAAATGAACATAATTACGAGGTTCAGCACGAAAAAATACAGCAAAATCATGTAATACAATTGAGAATCTTCAAAAACTCAGCATTTCACTTTTGGGGCAGAATTGCGCCAGTTTGCGTACAACTAAAAAATCGAGTGATGGGTCATTTCTTCATGAAATTTTTCGTAAAATTCAAATCTGCAATAAAAAAAAAATGGTGGTTCCCATTTAAGATACTGAAGTTGATGATGTCAATTGCGCAAGTTCATGGACGTAATTTTGTCATTGTTGAGATCCTTACAAAAAATCATTGAGATTGAAAAAAAAAAAAAAAAAAATTTTTTTTTTTTTGGACCCATCACCTATTGACGATTTTAGCTGGGAGGGGGGGCTGTTTGGGGACACCTTGTATACCAATGTAAGCGATTATGAGAATATTATTTTCTGTTTATTAGATTCCACACTGTTTGACAGTAAATCAAAAGTTTATGAAACTAACATTAATAATTAAATTTGCCCTCTTTGATATTTCATCAATATATGCTAAAAACAATTTATAAAACTGAATAAGGTTCCTCTCATGCCGCATGAGCGTATGTAAACGTTAAAATGTTTTGAAATTTGAACGCTTCGTGTGGAAAAAAACTTTAATGACAAACAAAAAACTTGAAAAAAAAAAAAATAAATAAATAAAAACTGAAAAAAATAGAATAAAAACATTAATAAGAACCAAAAAATCCAAGGTGCACTCCCGGAAATGTCATAGTAGGTCCACAGCCCGGTTAACAGGTTCATTATTGTTAGATATTTCGTACATTTGTTCTTAGGAGCAAGAATTATACGAAAATACGACCCAGCTGATTGCAACCCCTTCTAATAGTCCCCAACTGGCTTTGTACCGAATTTCAGATCTCTAGATGTACATAAGAGAGCTTTATTGCTTACACATCTAATCTGACTTCCTCGCAATCACTTCTAGCGGTCCCCAAGAGGATGTGTACTGAATTTCGGTGTTCTAGGATGTACAGGAGAGAAATTAGGTTCACTGCTTACCCAGCTAATCTGACTAGGTACCTCGCGATCACTCTCGGTAGTCCCCAAGAGGCTGTATACCAGAGGTTCGTTCTCAGAGCGCGTTCTGACAGTTCTCGAACTCATCAGAACTGGGACGGGAAATCCCGGGGCGTTCCGGAACTTGTGGAACAGCGTCAGAATACTTTTAGTGCCCGTGAATATAGTACTCATTATGCCCGTGCATATTACTTAACGGCAATAAAAAAAATAAATAAAAAATAAAAAAAATCCACGATGACTAAGGCGTCGAAAAAACTTACACAGACGCATACTCGAAAAAATTTGAGTTTCGTGGGTGTAGACGAGATCCAACTATAACTTCAATCTCGTCCTCATCGTCTACAAACCATGAAACACCATCGTCGAAACTATCGCTTTCCGAACTTGACGAGCTAGTTGACATTTCGATAATAGAATAGGTACTTATACTAACGTATAGAGACTAAAGTATGATTAAGTATGATTTCGATGAAGAAGATAGTTGTTTACTCCACGAGATCCGAAAAATTGTGAAATGCGCATGCGTTATGCATTAACTTCCGAAAAAAAAAACGGGGACTGTCAGAACCGTTCGGAACTGGGTTCGCACAACACTGCGAACGCCTAACTCGGCGTTCTTGGCGTTCCGGAACTGGGCATTCTGGCACTACGAAAGACTGCGCTTGCCCAGAACCGTTCTGAACTCGCAGAACGCACAGAACTCTGTTTCCACTGCTGAACCGCACAGGTTCAGGCCAAGTTGCGCTTGCGCAGTGAAGATGGAGTAAGAAAATGGCGTTTCCGCACTTACTCGGTTCATATTCGGTGCAAGATGTCCAGTGTTTCCGCTGCTCAAGGAACATGATCCGAACATGAACTTCCTGCTCCGCCAGAAGAGGAGGTGCAGCTTGCTCCGTGCATGCGCTCTTTGGAACTTTAAATAACCCGATTTATCCTTCCTCAAACTTCTGTAACCTTACACCTTACAAATTGTGGTTTCCTTTGATTTCGAGCATGTTTTCGAGTCATTTGTTCGTATTTATTCAAGTGATTCTGCGATTTTGAGCTTTTAAAAGTTTTAAATTTGAGTTGTATATTCCTTTATTAGGTCCGGGTGCTTAGAAAACTAAACTAATAAAATAGAAATAACTCAATATTCGGGGGTGAATCACGAAAAGTTGACGTCGAATAAGAATCGAAGAATAAGAGAGACACAAGGTTTTGCTAAAGTACCGCTAATTGCCTCCATTTCATGGATCTGCGTGAATCCATGGTTACTGCCCCGAATATGTCTTTGAGTGTTTCCTCTACCATCTGAACTGAGGTACCCTTGCTCTGCACTTGCTCTGAACTGAACCTGCTCTGGTGCAGTAGTGGAAACAAAGCTAGTGAGAACGAAGCTCAGATTTCAGGGCTCTTGGCTGTACAGGAGAAGAATTTTCTTTATCGCTCACCCAGCTGATCTGACTTCCTCCCAATCATATCCAGTGGTCCCCAAGAGGATGTGTACCAAATTTTAATATTCTTGACTGTACAGGAGAGCATTTAGCTTTATCGCCCACCCAGCTGATCTAACTTCCTTGCAATAAATCCCACATGTCCAAGTGGCTGTGTATCCGATTCCACTGGTAGTCTGTCGAACTTTGGTTTGATGAGAAAGAACAATCAGTGGTGGATTTGCGCAACGCTTAGTTTGTGCCGGATTTTTCTATGTCACTTTTCATACCTCGCATATTGTAATCTCTCGACTACAATATAAATTTAATAATTTTCACCAGTTTCATACTTACACAGATATTAAGCCGCAAGTTATTCAGAGTGGTCTAAATTATAAAATCCGAGCAGAACTTTTGATTTTCTTATCTCCAAAAATGAAAATAATTCCACTACCTCGGTAGACGAGGAAATAATCAGTTGAATATCACACAAAAAATCACAAAAATTTTCTCATAGGGTCAGCTGCATGACTAATTTTTCCCGTTCCTACGGGTCTCTGGCCGTCGGTTCCCGCAGCGCTAACTCAATCAGAGGCAAACAACCAGTTTTCACGCGCCATTAAACCCGTCTTGCGGCTATTGCCCATTTCACGCCTCCCTAACCACCCACTTAATTAATTTCCACGGGCCAATATCTCACGGCTCATTTTTGAAAAAAAAAAAAAAAAACACTCATTCGTATTTTTTGATTCACAACGTGCGATAAAGGCGTAATTTTTTTTGCTGAAGGATTTAATAGAAAAAAAAATTTTTTATCTTCTTTTTAATGGCGAAAATTTCAAGGGTGTGGGGGTTATGATTTATACGAGTGGTTTTCACGATAGCACCGCGCTTAGGCGTTAAAATCTAATTCCTGATTAAGTTAATTGCTAAGCATTGGAAAGCTTTAACAATTAATTGGCAGAAGATGAGGTACCCAACTTGTTAAAGATTGAGGCATTGAGATATTTTATAACAGTAATTTTCACATTTTGCTTTGAAGTTATACAGCTATTCTAATTTCCTCTTTTCAACTGCTAAACATTCCTTACGCGAAATCGTTGAGGCGTCTTTAGGTGTAAACTGCAATTAGAACCTGATGAGTTGTTTGTTTCCTTCGAAACCACATCATCTACTCGATGGTTCCCTGTGCGTTGGCTTCATTCTCTTGAACAACACAACAGCTATTCCAATCGAATTAGTGTAATTACCCTGGCGTTTTATGTTTACATCTCCCTTGATTTTCTACTGATAGCAGTAAACTCCGAATAATCTCTTCCAAATCAACTTAAAGATTAGGAAAAATCAAAAGTAAGTAATTGTTCTTATTCAAAATTGAATCAGATACATGAAATGATTGATAGATCATCGGGAATTGTTAAAGGGAAGGTTTTGAATTGATTTATTAAAATTTATTGACATTGAAAATACTGGTAATTATTTTGGAAGCAGAAGCAGAGTGTAATGAATATTTTACGTTTTGCTGAAACACATCAGTAGCTGCCTTTGATCTGGGATCTGTGCATTTTCTTTCTTTTGATGAATAAATTCTAGGATCTAATTATGACTAGAGGGTCCTCTGACCAGATGCCATACAAAGTTTGAGTTAATTTACAAATTTTTGCTACCAAAGGTTTAAGGCAAGGCAAGGATGATAAATCTAGCTGTGAACGTCATCCGATTCGATACAGCGTCCCACAAATAACTAAAATATGACCACGAATTAATTACGGTTACCTATTTGATGTGCTGTTCCTAGTCTTTGATGATGTCATCGCTGTATGGCGTATGTTATATTTTAGAACAAAAGTTGAATTAAATTATTACTAAAGGGTTTCAGTAGATTTCAATTTGAAGGAGACTATTCAAAATGATACCAAACTCGATTTTTGATGATTTTACAATGACTGATTTCAGTGACGATGACTTTGGGGTCTTATTGTCCTCAAGGGCAGCTTTTGAAGTTTTTATGGTGGTTTCAGTAGATTCTGTGTGGCGAAAACAATCGAAAACGATACTAAACTAGTTTTTTTGATGATTTGATGATGGCTGACTTCAGTGAAGACAACGATGACGTTGTATTGTCGTTAGTCGAAGGAACTTTCCATGTCCAGGTGAGACTCGTCAACGTCTGAAACCTCCTTAAAAATCTGTGTTGTAAAGTACAGTGATTCAGATAATTTTCCGTGCGTTACCTTGTTAATCATAGAGACTGATTTACGGAAATATTTCAAAAGCTGACCCTAAGACCCGTCGCATTGTGAGTAGTAATAGCCTATGTCACGTATGGGTAAGGCGAGGAGTTGTTTGTTTTCGTTTGGGACGTGTGAGGCGTTGGACGGTCTTCCAGATTATAAAACGCCATATCGATTGTGTGGGACGTAATGAAAAACTGACTCGACCGGTTTGGGATATGACCCACCGCGTTATCCAATTACCCTACGGTCATTATACCGCATTATACCAGATACCTGTCTAGGCCTCGGGGAGGGCAAGCGGTTTTTTCCAACGAGTTTCTGGAAACTTGACACTGTCCAAGGATTATGAAACTCATCTTCGGCATTGCAATGTCTTTACTTCGAGGTTTCTGCGGTTTCACAAGGATTATCGAAGCATTAAGGTGGGAGTAAAAAATCAAAGTACCTATGCTTTTTTTTTGGTCGCCCCCTTAAATGGTAACGTTATTATAAAACGCTGCAAATTATTACATAATGGTATATTATTTCTGAATCATATAGCCAGCTATAGTAACCAGCATGCTCTGGGGCTTTCGCCAGTCTCTTTTCTAGTATCCACCTCTGTTCTTCCTCTCACTCCAACCCCCTCACCACCCACCGTGACCCCCTGCCAAGCGTGCCAGGCGTGCGCGCGTGCGTAAGTCTAACACTCAAAGCCTCGAAAAAGACAATTTTTCGCCCGTTTTTGGCCCATAGCATCTATGCGAGTAAAGCGATCGGGATGGTTAAACGTTAGGACCAACTAGACCCCAAATGGAGTCTATGTGCGAAAGAACGGGTTTTTTAAGTCAATTCTTAGGCCTTTTATGGCCCGGACGGCGGACGGCGAACGGCGGACGGACATTTTAAATTTGGATTCTACGCACCTTGAAACGTAAAGTGACAAAGTTTGAGGGGGGGGTTATAAAAATTTTTTGCTACACGATCACATAGGCTTATTATTGGAAATAATAAACCAAAATATGGTCTTCTTTATGTGTAGATGACCTGTTTTTGTGTGGTGAAGACCACTTGGTAGATATCTACATGAAAGCGTGTAACGTGTACTAGAATGTTAGGGTGGATTTATGCTTTCAAAATACGCTTGAAAACACTATTGCTTTAAAATGTAAAATACAATATAAATATGAAATAATAACTTACAACGCATTTCATTGTTTGATACCGCATTTCTTCATGAAACTAGTACCTACTATAAAGTTGTTCCATTTCTAAATTTTATTTAACGGTACAAAAATAACAATTACCTTGATTGATTCATAAACAAAAACAGGAAACAAATCTTATTACTTACAGTAATAACTAAATCAATGTTAATCTAAACGAGACAGTCATAAAACATTGATATGAACGAATAACGTCAACAGCAGCAACAACAACAGCAATTGAACAACTGAAAAATCGATATGGCCAATATTGGTCGTTCCTCCGCTTCGTAGGTTTCTCCTCTTCGTGGGATTGCTCTCGAGATTTCGCATTCCAGTAATGAAAACTACCTGGTTTATTGAGGCATTGACAATAATGTCATGCTGCAAGACTAGAAATCCATAATCGAAGAAACTTTTTTATTTTCGTAATCAGTTTACTACTAGTTTGATGGTGTTTCCTACTGATCGATAGAGAAATAACGATCTTCTATATTCTTCTTTTTTCGCAAAGGATTTCAGCTCTCCATTGACTGGTGTTGTATAAACACCAAATAGTAATTTATTATTTTATAATATTAGGTTACTCTAACTAATAACCTCCACTATATTACTGTTTATATTGATAAAAATGGTTTCAAGTTTCAATTTGAAAATTAACAATAAAACAAAGTACTAGAATAAAATTGGTAAATATCGATTGATTACGGTTTCGAGTTTTTTTCAGCATCAGAGTACTTGCATCTGCTCTCATTTCAATCAGTTCCGGAAGTTAGATTGATTATTTTACATTTTTTGTTTTTATTTTATTCAATATTTAATTTAATATAATTTTAATTTAATATTTGGCATTGCATTTTGTATGCTGCCATACCATCAATAAAAATTATTCATATTTTAAGATTACAATTTTTCAAAAATTTAAATAGTTCTTCATTCAAACCATCACTGTTTTTGAAGCTAGAATTTAATTATAGGCAAAATATGTATTCGAACTTCTCATAATATTTTATATTCCTACCATTGTTGTGGTTTTATTTGGGAAATGTCTCATTAGCAAATTTTCGTAATGTATATATATAATGTCATTTCAGACGATAACTCTCAAAAATGTTCTTTCGCCAAAAAATCAACCTTTCCGAACGAAAAATAAGAAAGAAGAAGAAGAATTAGTACGAAGGCCAAGGCTTTTTAGCACCAAAAATTGTATTAAAAAATCATTAAAAATAGTTTAAGACAGCCCAAAATCGTTGAATATATACCTATACACACACACACACACATATATATATATATATATATATATATATATATATATATATATATATATATATATATATATTTTTTTTTTTGTTTTAAAGCAGAATTTTAGCCAGAAAAGATTGTCAACAACAAACGTGCGCATTATATAATTTATGCACAAAATTATACAGAAAAATATTTTCAAATTTCATTAATATTTGCGAAAAAATCTATAAAAACTCCCTGAAAATCTTACAATTTTCAAATCATCTGCAGAAGATAATTTTGAACGAGTTTTGTTGCCATAAAATTGGTACCTAGATAACTGTTTCTTTGCACTCAAAGTGCTCGAATTTCAAAACAGTGCAACAAATTTCAAAACAAGGTAACATTTAGTTTAATACGATAATTTACGAAAATTCGCACATTCGTTGGAGGATTTGTACTTTAAATGGTAGTGTAGGTTTAGTGTAAGTTGATTCGTAGATTTGGGTTTCTATGATAGGTACGAGTACTTCAATCAAAGATCTATTTTTCCACCAGCCGATCCGTTCAAAGGCGTCTATTGTGATAACCAGTTTCCATTGTATTCTGAAACGGCCTAACGCTTGATTGTTATTGGACTAGGAGACAGAGCCAGTGTGATGTTATGGTGGTGATACTGATCGTGGGAGGTGAGCACCCCTCCCCCATCCCGTCCTCGACAACTGTTTCTATAACGTCTTCGGATTCGCAGGTGTCTCCCGACGAGCAGATCGCAGCCAGCAAAGAAGGTGAGCCAAAAAGCCGGTGGTGAGCCAATTTATATTTATTGCTGCTAATCATACTGCTTTTATAGAATATATACATTATTATTTCACGCTTTCAGGCATACACATTATGATTATGTACATAGATGTGTTTGACTCATGTATGAGTGAAATTGCGAAATGAAAAAATGAAAATGAGGAGAAAATTATACAATTCAACTCCTACAATCTAATCAGTGACTATGATAATTGTAAGACAAAACTACATAACAGCTGTACAGAAAGTGAGAAAAATTATGATACGTTTAACTAATAAACTAGCGCTTAAATGTAATAGTCTTGAAACCAAAGTGTGCACAAGAGTGCATTTTACGTGATGCACAATTTCAGCTTTCAATTAGGTTCAATAATTCAATCAGCCGTCCTGTAAATAAGGTCATTCTAAATTAGTTCATTCAAGGGCCCAAGATCATAGTTCAAGAAATGCAATCCCAAATTCCCATAAATCACAAGTTTATACGCCATCGCATCGTTTTGGAACGGTACCGAAGACTGTGTATTTCCCCCAAATTTTGCAAATTGAACGGTTTTATGTTACACAGCTCACACTAATGTTGAAGAGTAAGGGGTTGATTTTCATATAATTTTCCATGCTAAATAAAATGGTGACACTTGTAAGCCTCCAGAACAGAGTTGAAATTAATTTTTACAAAAATTGTAAAAATCTAAATTTTTACATTTTTTTTTTTTTTTCAAAATTGATAATAGAACACAGCTGAACCTAATGGGTTTTATAATTAATTGTTACTCAACTGGGATGCTTAAGGTGGACATTATTGAGTACAATTATGTGGGTGTCAACACCTGACTTTAGTTTATGTAGGAGTCGTGTATCGTGAAAACAGTAAATCTTAGCCTGTTGAATAGCTGAAATCTAGAAGTTTTGGGGAGATTCGCATTACGCTAGAGGTCTTTCTGGCGCAGAAGGTTGTGCAGAATAACCATGTTCTTGTATTATTCATCTTTAAGGTTCTTAAATCTGATGTGAAAGTTAACGTAGATTTCAACAGTTGCGTCAAAAGTTTTAACATATTGCAAAATGAGAGAGAAAATTAAGTATTTGGTCAAATCCGGTTAAAAAAATCAATAAAATAGATAAATTAAAATTAATTTCTTCACTAGATTGCGATGTTTTGAACCCCGTGTTTTGAGGTTCTTTCTCTTTCGATGTGGAGTCTCACTCATTTCAACACAGAAAGTGTTTTAGAGTCTCACTCATTTTAACACAGAATGTGTTTTAGCATTAGCCTTGGAATCTCCAACCGAAAACGAATCGTTTATGTGTACCTAACGAAAATGTGTTGCAACGATTTCATATGATTCCCGGTTACAACCGAGTCGTTGCTAGGGAAATGGTACTTCGTCATTTTTCATCCCACAAAATTCGTTGACCATTCGTTCGAAAGCTCTCGATTTATCCAACCATATTATGTTAACTACTGCGAAGTGCGTGGCCAACAAGCTGAGTTATGAGCATGGTTATTTGAATAATTGTTTACACACAGGTGATCATTCTCAATAATTGAAATTGTGAACATGGTTGCAACCGCTTGTTATTTCTGATTGAGTTGGTAGTGAGTCGTTGCGCTGGTGATAAATAAAACAACTTGACATAGTAGTGATAAGATACACCGCAAAATTTGAGCCATTCTTACATGCGGCTTTCACGGGTTTATGTGAAACGCGTGAGCTAAAACACATTCTGTGTTTCAATAATTTCATTCGAAGCTTGTAAATAGCGGTAACTGGGGGTCCAGGGGGCTTGCGCTCTAGCGAGGCGCGGAGCGCCGAGATTTTCGTGCTTATCAGAAATCATCCTGTGTGTCTTCCAAAAAAGTAGATAGAGAATTCGAGCGCTCACATGTCGGAGGCTTTAGTAAACGATTCTAGTTGTGCTAGTTGTACTTGTTGTGCTGCTTGTAGAATTTGTACATTAACAGTTTCCTCGAGGCTCCATGCTAGGGAAAGAGAGTTTATCGTCACTAAACCCGAGTGAACGGGGCCATAAAAACCGAAAAAAAGGAGGGCAAACGACTTCACCGAGAGGATCAGTGCATTTTGTGAGGGTTTAATAATCAGGAACTCCGAGACCTCCACTTTCCTCAAGTCATGATCCCTTCGAAATAGTCAGATATCGGACAGTTACTTCGTGCTCGATAACAAAAATTACCTGGCGAAAGGGAAAATTACTTTTGAAATATTGGGGGAACCGAAGGCAAAAGGTTTTTGGTTAGTTGAGGACGTAACTCTGTCATCAAGTTGCATGCAGCCTGCATTATATAAATTGTAATAGGTACTCGAGTTTTGTTGTTGTCTCAATACAGAATGGCAGTTGTGTAACATATCTTGTTCGTAGTCGTTATTATTTTAAAAAATACTTTATTGTTTTTAGTGTATTTGTACAGGAGTGATATTATTACTATCGGTGCGACATGTAAGACTAGACTTTATTGGAAAGTTAATAAAATGAAATCAAGTTGTAAGATACCTCGGATGATCGGCAGAGAGTTATTGCTGAAGAAATAACTAAACTAGAAGAAACATTTTTATGCAGTATCGTAAAGCCTGATGGTTATGACAAATTTCCATTGGTTTTTAGGTATGGTAGTCGTCAGGCAATCAAAAACGAGAACGCATTTGCGTCTATAAATGACAATAGCCGTACTTATATCCGTTTGTTCCTTGTGTTTCTATAAAAATATACAAAACACTGTAAATTATTACACAAAGTTTTTCTTCTTTTAATTTTAAATGTTATGTCTACATTAAGTAGCGCATCTACGCAGATCACTGGAGTATAGATAACTTCAAACTTCAAATTTTTTTTTTTTTTTTTTTTGGGTTGTCATTGATAGATTTTATTTTAAAGAATCGAATGAATCCATTCGGATTACTAAAACTTCATTGGTTATAGCAATGTTCTAAAGGCAAAAATTCGGGAGTTTTTGATCGAGAAATTTGGAAGGTAGACTCCGACATCGAAATATGTTGCAAACCTACATACAGGCAGCATATTGCTGTGTTTTTGGTGCCAATCCGACATGGAGTGGTGAACGTTGTGTCAACGACATCGACGAAACATCTTAGAATTACGTGTTTAGTAGGGATTTTGAAGGGTTCTGACGCATGAAATCCAATTAGCCGAGTGTCAGAGTGATCCAGTTCGATGCAACGATGATATCGCCAAAAACCGTCGACGATAAATCTCAAAAATACGTGTTCATTGTAGTTGTTGATGTTTTTGGGATGCTGAATTGTATGGATAAACTTCATCGATAAAGTAACAAGTTTTGAGTGCAAAATTTGTACGTTAACTTGTTTGGTTCCTACAGCATCAGTTGTAAATAGTAGGGTCAACTTTTTAGCGAATTTGTGAAGAAAATTAAGCTATTGCTCTTTCCTCCAGATTTGTAGAATGTGAATTTTTGAAAAAATTTTATGCAGTAATCCGTTTCAGGCTATTCTGAATCATATTCTGAAGTTTAACGCATTTTTTATGTATGTATGTATGTATGTATGTATGTATATATGTATGTATGTGTCATTCCAGACGATAACTGTCCGTAGAATTGTGCTAGAAACTTTAAACAAATTTTAAAATGTTAAGGACACAAAACGAAAGTTCAAGTTCGTTGGCCAGCATGATCGGATTACATCTTCGGGTTGAAATTTTCAAAAATGTAGTAAAAAATTTCAAAATAGCCTGTTTTTTGCGATTTGTTGTGCGAAATAATTTTTTCAGCATACTAACATGTGGTATATTCGGAATCAGCATAAAATTTCCTATAAGAATATGTATCAAGTTTTCAAAAATTTCAAAGTTGAAAAATCAGTCAAAAATCGAAATAATGCTGTTCGCTAGTTGTAAAAATCGGTAATATTTGCATGAAACATTGTCCAAATTCAGATTGAACTACTCTTATGGAAGTATCCCTGTATAACCTTTCTCTACGCGATCAATAGCGACTGAAATGTCGAAGATTTCTTCAAAAATTCGCTCATGGGGTCATGCTGCATGACTGGACTTTTTACTTAGTAAGAAAGTGTAATTAGCAGGTGGCCATGGCCATGGCAGGTGGCATAATAATTGACGGATGAAGTAAAATCAACTCAACTCAACAGAACAGGACTTCAACTCAGTAGAACTCAACTTTGATTTTGGATTTTTGTCAGCTGCGTGCGTAAATGCGTGTTCCGCACTATGGGCCGCAATTAAGGGGCTATATGGTAATTAGACGCTTTAGACCTCTGTAAACTGTATAGTTTTTGGTGACGATTCGACGACGTGACCTTGTCGTCGGCGACGACGACCGTCGTCAACTCAACCAAAAATCGAGTTTGGTATCGTTTTCAATAGGTAGTAGTTTTCGCCACACAGAATCGACTTAAACCACCATGTTTCAAGCTAAAAGTTGACCTTACGAAAATTCGACGTCTTAGTCGGCACTGACGTCCGTTATTATCCAATTATCAAAAATCAGGTTGAGTATCGTTTTCAATAGATTTCGCCAAACTTTTTCAACTAGTTTTCAGAATTCGAGACAAACCTGGTTAGCGGACCTACTAGTTTTAGTTCCCGGTGGCAATTACCCTTGCTTTGTTACTGTAATTGAGTACTTCACTCAGGAATGTTTCACATAAAAAAAAGAAGCGTATGAAGCGCAAAGTAAAATGCAAAAATTATTGAAGCTACAATGACTATTCACCAATCATACCACGGTTCCCCAAATAGATACACCATGAATTTCTAAACGAGCGGGACGGTTCTGACCTCGTTGGTTAGTCAGACCCTAGCACGAGTCCCTTCCCAACTCAAATAGAACATTTCAGCGCCAAACTGCTTGAGGAAAAAAAAGTTGACAAGGCCTCCGAAGAATTACAATAGGGGAGATAACGAGCGGCGAGATGAAGAAAACGCTTGGTTGCTTCATTGGGGACAAACTTACAATATAACTTGTTGAATATTCTACGAATAAGTGAGCTCTATTGCATAGTATTATTGGACCTAGTTATTCGTATTATGACGATTTTTTAGCACATTGGAGAATGACCGTACGCTTACAAAGAGAAAAATTGTTTAAAACCCGCTGCCAGTTGTTACACAAAAGTTAATTCTATCTACATTAATAGCCTTCTAAGCAGTTTATAGTATATTGGATATTACCAAAACTTGGCGTTTCGCGCCTCCCAAGCGGGTTCACACCTTTATAGCTCCCAGGCCCTATAATTTTACGCTTTTATATAAATTTCAGAAAATTTAGGAAAAAATCGACCTTTTGTCACTAAAACGATCATAACTCCCTTAATTTGCTGGATAAATTCAAATTTGAGGATACCGTTGGAAAAAACATTAAATTTTTTATCGAATGAATGCCTTACCTTTTTTAGAATTTAAGGTTTCAGACTTGAAAAAGCCCTCTGAAAAGCAAATTTTATCCAATATGGGAAACCCGGAGTTGAGCTAAAAAACACCAGTGATGCCTGGAGCTGCTAATGCTAAACACAGGTATAAAATATATGTATGTACAAGCATAAAACCAATAATGCAACATGTACCTACCATAGCTAGCCTATACCTCACAGTTTCCAGCTGAATCAATGGTAACGAAGTCTTCTGTATAAATACAAACATAAAAAGTACGGGACCATCTATAACTAAACAACTCGTAAACGAGTTCCACTATCTGCTTTACAAGCAGATACCATGTTACATGGATATGTCTTTGATTGGGGATTTCATAACGGTTGTCCTCGAGAGTTGTAAACAAATCCTGTAACTTTAAACAAATCCCTGGGCCACATGGCCGCATCCCGACTAATTCCAACAAAACAACGGTTTACTTTATAGAGAGAACTTATAGAGAGAGCGGAGAGAAGCCACTACAATGAGTTGTTGTTAACAGTCGACTGTTGTCAAGAGGATGAAAATGTTTCCTATGGAGTGGAGTAAATGATGCTATTGCTTTACGTTAAGAATATTGTAACCGGCTTGTTAAAGTTGTTTATAGCACAGTAGGTCAAAAAGGAAATAAATTAGCCTCAGCTGATCAGTACACTTCCGTACCTCGTAATCATTTCTGAGGTGTCCAAAAGGTACTCTATCTAAATTTCAGCACCATAAGTCGATTAAAAAATAAATTATAGTCGGAGATCTCTTTCTAATCAGTGGGCTTTATTAGGTACGGGCACTGAAATTGTATGGTCGAGCGAAAGGCTGACTGTGTCTTCAATATGTTTACGTACATGTAGACACCTACAGAGGGAAAATATATGCAATTAATTAATACATCTATATTTTACAAGTCCACCCGATCTAAACATAAAGGCATTTAGGCAGGACGCTTCACTAGTACATCCGTAGGTACAATAGTCATACTAAACTCGATTTCGCGAAGTCAGAATTCCCTACAAATTACATCAGCTGATACGATCATCTGATTTTACTAGGCGAATTTTATGTGTTTCGATTTTACTAACCCCTACACTTTCTAGAGGGCATTAGTGAAATTTAACGATTGACTCGCTAATTCAAAGATGTCCACCAGTCCATGTTATCTCCAAGTTCTCGCACTTTAGAGGTCCGAGGTATTTTTCTTGAAGTTCTAGCCCCTAGGGAGAGCGGACGATTAACACCCAGTGTTCCGGATGATTTCAATCGATTCTTTGTGATAATAACTCAATGACAACCAAAAAATCATTACCGCTACCGTGAAAGTTTTTTTAAATATATCGGACTGTATTGCACCTCACTTTACGGTTTCAGCTGCAAGAGTGATTTATCACCCTGCTGCAATAATAGCAATTAATATCAAATTGCACAGTTCTGTAAATTTTGTATTGCCTATTCATATTTTATGGAAATGATGATTATTTTCGTTTCATCTCATTAGAACAGCAACATTCATAGCTCATTTTAAAAAGCCTTAACTATTCATACGTACCTACCATTTTCACGAAAATATTTGGGATTGTGTGGATTAGGTTCTGGTATATTAAGTAAGTTCCATTTCCTTCGAGCGATTCTTAGCGTGTGCAGATGTTCAGCCATGAATTCCCTAATACACCGTTTTAACGATATAATAGCCACATTTCGATCGAAATTGGGTACGGCATTGTTCAGGAATCCACTTAAATGAATCAGCAGAAACTTTCAGTTGGCACTTTTATGACGATCAACAATTAAGGTTTTCATCATCAACAAATTTTTGTGCAGGAAACTATAGTATCCATTTAAAAATCATTAACGACCTCCAGGAATGGTTCTACGAATTCTCCCGCGCGCTAAAAGCTTAGCTTCCCTTAACACGCTGAAAGATGTTTCCCAATCCAGTTCGAAGATGTCAGTTCACAACTGATTCGTAAGAAACACGTTTATGCACCTCCGCCCCGTCAAATTCAAGGCCCACAAAGAAATACGTCCAACCAACGCAACCCAGCGGAGTTGGCAATACGCGAGGACGATAATGGGGGGTGCGGACCGCCGCATCCGGCCCGGAGGCCCAAACAGCTGAGCAATCCCGGAGTCCAATTTGGGGTTGTGTGGTAACTCGTTTCAACTAAGTAAACAGGTTGTTTCAACAAGGGATTATTTGAATACGAATATTCTTACCACCAACTATGATCTAAATTTGAATATACAGTTTATCCCGTAGGTAAAAACTTCCCGTTTGCTCTTGATTAGGCTGAAAAAAACTGTTCGGTTCCTTGGAAGAAGAATGCTATTAATTGGAAGCCAACTATACATTGAAACGTAAATTGAATAGTAATTTAAAAAACACTAGGTTCAGTTGGTCATTCATGATCTTCATCCATTACCTGGATGTCCCCCTGCACTCCTGTATCCTGTCGTAGACATCTGAGCAGGACTGTGCCGGTGAGGTTCCGTATTAATTTCAAACTCACCTCACCCTTAATTGATCATTTTTGACGGTGTCCTAGCTACTCTGAGATAATGGTCAGATTGAAATTCTCCATGTATATTAGTTGTGAAAGTCCTATTGGGATTTTGTTTGACTCACTATGCTCACTTAGCACGAATGCCATTTTGCTTGACTCACTTAGCACGATTTCCGTTTCGGTAGACTCACTTATCCAATTTTTCTGAATTTATTTCACACACAACCGCAACAAAATATATAAAGTTATATATTAGTGTTGCGTATCTTGGATTTTATTAAGCGTAATACTAAGTTGGGCTTTTACCGCTATGTAAAGATCACCTGAACATCTACCTGATGTCATAGAATATGCATCAGCTGTTTGGAGCCCTTATCCCAATTGTTACATTGACCAGCTTGAATGAGTACATCGCCGGTTTTTGCGTTATGCTGCATAAAAGCTCCGTACCCCTAGATTCATTAAACTACACTACACTCAACGAATGCTGCAGAACCCTGCATTCTGTTGATGAACGCCAGTATTCCGATAAATAAGTTGGTCTTGAGTTTTAGTCTTGAACTCCTTATAACTATATATTTTGTAGTACCCTGCTCAGGCTCATGTTCAGCAAGCCTCTTTCAGCCATTATGCGGACTGCCATGACTCATATATCAAGCCTTGAATATATGCCAATCCATCTTGTTTACCCAATCACCTGCATCTCTTCGCATTGCATCGTTGAGAACCACATCACATTTTTATTCAAAGTGATTCATTTCTTTTTAAACGCGGACATTATTTCTTATAACTTTTTGTAAGTAATTGATTTTCCTTTTGAATTTAATTCTGTGTATTTGTTTTACCCGCAGTATCTGTACATAATAAACAATGTATCTGTCTATGTGTCTGTCTGGTAGACTCCAAAACGGCTGGATCAATTTCGATACGGGTTTCTGGAAATCATCAGTCTGTTCCTGGCACTGAGAAAAGCTGTATTCAAACCTCGAAAACCTTCCGCAACATCCTAAATCAAGAAAACCTAATTTAATTTCAATGGTATAACTTCGTCAAATGTTTGCGAAGTATCATTTGCTGAAAATCATTTTCGTTTTACGCCACGAATCTAACAAGACCAGAACGATTTTTGCCCTGTAAGCCAAATACAATTCATTACGGTCAGTTCTGGGGCAACATAAAAATTCAGTCGTAAGCGTGGTGTTTAGATATTTTATGTGCCAGTAGGATGCAACTGTGTGCTGCCATGGTCATAATTGTATTTATAATCATTCTGTACTTATATTTTTCTAGCAGTAATGAAACATTTATTTCAAACGTCCCTGTACATAATTATGATGAAACGCGATTATCTACATTTAGGGCGAGCGAGAGAACCCGCTCACTTCACAGCTACCTCCTATACCTCTAAAAATTACTAATTTCGTACCAATTCAACTTGAGATGCTAAGCGCCTCTCGCTGTGGTAGGGTATAATTGAAGCATGAGGAACTATTCTAATCAGCAGCGTGAGCTGTGTAGCATATTTATTTGCTATTCAACTCAGATGCTGAACTTTCAAACAGGGCCTCTCTATTTGTGATACAGTGAGCTCTGCACCTAATTTTGTTCCTATTCATCAGAAGACTCTTAACTTTGGAATGAAGCCCTCTGGGTGTGGTAAAGTATAGTTGCTGATTGAGGAACTACTCTAATCAGCAGAGTGAGCTCTTTAGCTAATTCAGTTCCTATTCAACTGCAGATGCTGAATTTTGGAACAGGGCTCCTGTGGGCGTGATAGAGTATGTTTGCAACACGAGGAACCACTCACATCAGCAGAGTGAGCTCTTTAGCTAATTCAGTTCCTATTCAACTGCAGATGCTGAATTTTGGAACAGGGCTCCTTTAGGCGTGATATAGTATGTTTGCATCACGAGGAACCACCCACTTCAGCAGAATGTGCTGTGTAGGTAATTTTGTTCCCATTCAACTCTAGATGTTGGACATTTGAACGGGGCCTGTCTAGATGTGATAGGCGATAATTACATCACGGGGAACCACTCTAACGCTGAATGAGCGCTGTAGCTAATTTGTTTCATACTCATCCGATGGTAAAATTAGGAACGAGGCCTATCTGAGTGCCGTAGGGTATAAATGCAGTTTTTTATTTTCCCGGCTGTATTCACACAATTGATTTTCAATTTGGTGATCTTCATTTGAGTCTTGGAGGAGAGGAGCGGCCAAAGCTAGTCAAATAAATAAATGAAGTCCCTAAATACACAATGGAATGTGATTTGCCGACAATCCAGCACCTCCAATTGACGCCATTGGCGAAACCGACGTAGAAGGAAACTCCTGACGACGATCGGGGCCTTGGGAGGCAGGAAGCAGAACCAGTAGGTGCTCAAACGTGACAATAAATACTTTGATCAATGGCAACCGACTACTTTTGCATACTAAGGCCCCCGTAACCCGTTCAGTCGCTAATACTAAATGTGTCCTTGTCTCATTCCTTCCTCCCACGCCGCCTTATTCGCCAAACGCATGATTTCAGATAAACAGGCTCTCAGCCCCGCGATTTATTTTCCAAACAAGATTATCTGATTATGTAAAACTTCGTAGTTTGAATGCTCACGCTACTTTTTCCGTGATTATCATAAGAATTTCGCGGTGAATCCATTATCTGTTAGAATTATGAATAAGGGATCGGGATTTCGGAATGCTAATTTTACTTCAGTGGTGGAGGGTAATTCATAGAACGGCTGCACGCAACAAAGCTTACAAGCTTACTAGCATGGCATTAAGTATTGCTACAATGCAATTTATTTAGTTCTTTTTAAAGCTTTCAGTTGGTGAAAATGTCATTTCATGTCATGTCATGAGTCATTTAAATTATCCACTTACAAAAACCGATCCCCAAGGAGTGTTGATAAGGTAAAACTTCAGTTTATTATTCAGCAATAAACAGTTATACCTAATTTTTATGAAAGAATGAACAGTATTTATCCATACATTTTAGGAATAAATTAGTTTGTTAGTATGTTTGCTCAAATTGACGAGCAAGTTCCTGAAATGGTTTTAGGCCACATTACAATCCTTGACGTACTCACGTACTCTTTCATCGACAACTTGGCATTCCGTAACGACGTCACCCAGGGTAAACCACTTTGTAATAAAGAAAAACCGGGCACTGTTCGAAGTTTTCACGTCAAATGTGGATAGGGTGGGTTTACAAGTTCAAAAAAAAACTTTGTAAATAAAACGATAATTTTTTCACGTCAAATGTAATAAAAAAACAAAAAAAGCAACGATGAATAAAAATAACAAATTCAATGATTTTGTTGGGTTGAGCCGAGCAGTTTTTATTCGTAAAGATAGATCTTCAAAAATTGATGTTGAAAAAGCCTTAACAGCAGAGATGTAGTTCGGGAAAGAATTTTAAGTAACTCACAATAGCGGGTTTTTCTTTTTTTTTCGCATTTTTAATGCTGTATTGCAGGTTTTACTGCTTTATGGCGGGTTAGAAAATAGCAACTGAAAAATTATAGAAACGTGAATGAATGTTGAAGAGGAATAACTGCAAACACAGCGCATTATGGAGGAATGCAGTTTTTATTGACTCTGTCAGGTTAGAGCTCTTAGGAGTTTTCCCAAGGGTTACGTTTTAACATTTTTCTTGCGTTGAGGTAAAAATTAGAACACGTTCTAATTTTCTTAAGTGAGCTTAAAAAATGTTCAATTTTTGATAACTTTCCACCCTCAGCAGCACGATTATTATCCTTGGTCTGACTATCTTGTCTTTCATTAACATTATGTATGTGTCTATTAGTGCTTGAAAACTTGACGAATCGCTTATTCTTAGAATAAATGAATAAATCAATAGGCAAATTTTGAATGAATAAGCCAATGTCTTGGCCAATATTTCCAATAGGTTTAGGGTCATTTTTAGAGGGGGGGGGGGGGGGGGTCCATTTGATTTTGAGCTGCTAGTTTGTTGGCATCTTGGATTTTAGTTATTATATACCTGTAGCACTTGACAGCTTGTTAAATCTGTAGGTCCATGGGGATTTTATTAAAAATTTTTTCTTTTAGGTTTACGTATTTTTGGATCCAAAAAGAAAACAATGGTTTTATATTAATTCAAAAAGCTGTTAAGTTCTAACGAGATATTTATTTCCAAGGTGGTACTTAATTATACATGACTGTCGTCAATATTATACGTAACTACAGACTATTTATACCAAATTATAGCTGTCTCCGCCTGCCTCTGAGGCGGAATGCTAAATGATCAGCCTCAAGGTTGAGGAGCACTAGGTGTTATCCTTATGAGCAATATATAATCAGTATGTTCTTCAGAATACGTGTATTCATATAAGGAATACCTCTATCATTAGAAAACAACGAAAAACGCGTTAAGACTAATGATTTGCATATCTGCATCTAATGAAGACATAACTGATTGACAAAGAGAGTCCCTCCTTCGACTCGGCTGGCATTTTTCACCGTTCGTGTGTGTTCCATGCTACTAGTCGCCATTTTGGAGCTATCAACTTGAAATTTGTTAGTCACTCTTTTGACATCCGGAATCAGCTGTATAGTTTTTGGACGATCCGACGACAACTTGTCTTCAGGGACGACGAGCGTCGTTGAATCAACGGAAAATCGAGTTTGGTATCGTTTTCAATAGTTTCCGTCAGATAGAATCGTTAATAAGAAGCTAGGTCGAGTACATATCATACTAGACCACCAGTTTTTCAAACTACTTGAGGAACCTGGTGAGCGGACCAACTAGTCATTCTCTTTGTAATACTTTGCAGCGTTTCATTTTTCTCTGACCGAATTCGAATGTAAATTTTATTAATAATAATAAGCCGAAGTGAGGATAGCAAGTTCACGCTTTCAACGTTGAAATTCTGAACGTTAGATTTCTATCCTAATCTAGTTTAATTTCTTGATGCCATATCGGGGTCCAATCAATAAATCTTGCCAAAAGGTTGTTAGTTATGCCCGTATGCTATTAGATCTGGCACACATCGGGTTGAGAAACCTCATCGAGTTCACACTAATCATCTAGCGAGAAAATACCGCGACTTTCTCTGTTAAGCAACCAAAATTGTATTATTGATCGAGTTACGGATCAGTTGCCTCTTACCACACACATGCGGTGTTCACTCCATCCTAGCTTGGCGGGCGTATCGGGTTCAATAATTAGAGCATATTTTAATAATGATTTAAGCAAAGCACGGTGTTGACACTGCAAAAATATATATCAGTACTCACGAAGTAAGCCACATGCTAAGCGCATTTCCATTAAAGTAGATTCGTGTTTCACAAGGAATGACAAAATAAGAACACATAGAAATAAGCTTCGGGAGCTCAATAAGGTGATTGGAGTGGTTCGGCGATTGAAAATCATATTCTACCTGTCTCACAGAGGCTTTGTTCTAGTTCAGCTTCTTAGTATAAATAGCATCAAAATTGGATTTTTCGAATCACAAAATCAGCTCCCGCTGCTGATTACCAATGACGATTTTTTCAACCACTGTATCTTGAATGATTAGCTGATCATTTCGTGACCCATCCCGTCAAATTCGAACCAACCGTTCCCGAGTTGAAGCGCTTTTACGAGGATACACTTACATACATACATACTAAGCGGACAAACTGAATACAATAGCGCTTTTTTTTAAGGAAATGCAGCAAAAATATCCGTACAATTTTTCAGCTTTTATCATACTTAAAAAACAATTACATACGTTTTTCCCAAGAAATTAGGAATCGCATATAAAAATAATAGTTCAAAGGGTGGCCATCTTTGTGCTCATAGCTTTGTTGAAACGACAAAAAATGAGCTATGAAATTGCAAAAGACTATATTGGCTGAAAATTGTATAATACATCTTTTGTAGCAGCAAACTAGATTTATGGAAAACTTTCGTAGGAACGTCATACGTTAAGAATTTCCTCCCAAAATAATTAGCAGCATTGGAACGGGGTCTAAAATTTGGAACGATCCCTGGTGATGTGTAGCAACTCAGTACTAAGGTATTCGTTCTTCTTAACTACTATTCTATCGAAAGTACGCAAAGTATTGAACTCTGTTGCTAATTTTGTTCCTATTTAACTTAAGATTTTAGATCGGATCTTCTCTAGTGGTGGAGGAGTATAATTGCAGCCACTATTATCCTGAAAACGCATGAGTATGAGTCCTGAGCGAGTGTGCGAAGCGGGCGGACACAGCTAGTTAATAAATATAATATTTTCACTAGGATAAATGTATACATTTCACGGCGGTATCTTGTATGAATTAGACGCTTAAGTCCAAAGCCTTGAAGAAGGCGAGTAAATGCGAGAGAAGAATGCCTTTAATTGACCCGGCTGTTGGCAAACAAGATCGATTGTTTTCAGCACATTGTGATATCCGCGGGAACGTGAGCCCGTGGGCTTTTAATATTAATGTATTCCTTTCATGAATGGTGTGCTGTATGGGGCCTTCGATTGCCTCGTTTATTGGCGATAGGCGCAACTCTCTTGAGCGCTCTTCTTTTACGAAAACAACTTAAGAGACGAGGAGTCGAGCCAATTGTGCCAAGGTCGACGTCGATTACGACTATTACAAAGTGCAAACTGCGTGACTGACCGACTGCTAATCCGCGACCCTACCGGCGCGACGCATCGTTTCGCACGCACGGAAAACCTTCTTCAGGATTCCTCATGGCTTTTAGAACGCGTATGAAATGTCTAAGAGCTTGCGTGGATAACAGAGAAATTTGGTATGGTACAAAGCATTCTCGAGTCTGAAACACGACTGTAACTATAGTTGAAATAACAGTAAAGAAAATAATGAATAATTCAACAGGATGGTATGTTTATGACGAATGGTGTATTATATTAAGACGCAGTGACAGATAGGTATGGATAATAATAATAATGTAGCAATAGATAATAATATATGCTATGATAATATAATGAGTATAATCGATCTGTTGGAACGTTTTGTTGTACGAATTTGTGCATGCTTGCATGTAATGGTGGCGATATTGCACGTTGGCGAAGTATGGACATAGCTTTCAAGTACTACGATACATACCTACTTCGGAGTCTGGCTTGTGTATTTAGAAGAAGATTTATTGGCAAACGAAATGCATACACATAAGCCTCGTGGGCCTTTCAGTTGTGTAAAAATTAAAATTACATTAACATACAAATCAGCTCTTTTTTAGACAATAAGATAGTTAGGTATTTGTAGTTTACAAAATATAGATAATTAAAAACAAAAATAAAGTATGCTAAAACATAATAATGAAAACAAAAATGTGGTGGTTTAGAATAAATAATTCAGGCTGCAAAATGCTTCTCAGCTAGCAAAAGGAAGGCAGAAAAGTCAGGGCAACGACGGATGGCAATGGGAAGGGCGTTCCATATCCTTGCACCAATACGAAGCGAATTACCCAAGGAGACCGTTCGATGGGGTGATACATTCAAGACATGGAGCCTTCCAGAACGCCCATAGGCAAACATGCCCTCTAGGTATTCTGGTGTAGCAGGGCCCTCACCATACAGCTTAAATATGAATACACAAATTCGAAATTTAAAATAGTTTACTAAAGAACAACCAATTTATAGGTTGAATATGAGTTCAAGGGACAACTTATATCAGAGGTGTTAGTATTTCCATTTATTTGCCGAATATGAAGCGCAATGTAAGATAGCAAATAAAATTTGGAACGATCCCTGGTGATGTGTAGCAACTCAGTACTAAGGTATTCGTTCTTCTTAACTACTATTCTATCGAAAACATTTATTAGATTCCTAGGTTTTATGGTTTTAAGGTCTCTTCCGCTATATTTAGATAGAGATAGAGATAGATTCTTCCGCTATTGATAGTTTACATCAAACTGGTTGAGACGTTAGCGAAAATGTATACTCTCAAATGTTTGTAACCAATTCTTCAGCGAAAAATACGGTAGTTTAGGATTATTTATTACCTGATCAATAGAGCTGAATGTGTAAGCAATGATGTCAATGTAATCCATATAAGAGGTCTCATCCATCAGAATCTTTATCTGGGAGTTTCGTCGGATTCGTCTTTGGGATCCTCTCTGGCGATAACCGGACACGACATCCACCCACATGCTTAACTGGTGGTACCTACAAGCTTTTAGCGATGGATCATGGGGAAAGATTACCAAAAATATGTTACCTTTTTATATAAATAAAAATTATAAAAATATATTACCTTTTATTTCAACTAGGTACTAATTTGGTACTAACCTCAGTTGAACTTTTACCAGAATTAAACAGAGTTGATTTACTCCCTTACTCTCGAACTAAAAACCGTGATCCCATCGCTGATCGAAGACCGCTTGTTGTTTGTTGTTACCAAGGATCAGACTTCTATTGAAAATTCTTCTATTTGTACATTTCCTGAAGCCCTTCTAAGGTTTACATGAAACTGGTTGTCTACTCGCGAATGATTATAACTAATTCTTCAGCAGAAGTACGGTACTTTAGGATTATTTATTACCTGATCAATAGAACTGAATGTGTAAACGATGATATCGATGCGATCCATCACTCTTGTTATCTGGGGGGTTCGTCGGATTCGTCTTTCGGGTCCTCTCTGGCGATAATCGGACACGACATCCACCCACATGCTTAACTGGTGGTACAAGCTTTTAGCGATGAATCATGGGGAATGATTGCCCAAAATATGTTGTATAAGCGTTTATTTCAACTAGCTCAGCTGAAAAGTATAACTGGGTGCTGCAGCAAAATTGTTTTTACTAGAATTAAACAGAGTTGACTTACTCCCTTACTCCAGAACTAAAAACCGTGATCCCATCGCTGATCGAAGACCACTTGTTGTGTTGTTACCAAGGATCAGGCTTCTATTGAAAATTCTTCTCTTTGTACATTTCCTGAAGCCCTTCTATACAGTGGCACATCTGGGTACCTTTCATCAGATCTCCCTTTGTATATGAAACGGCTTCTTTGCCAAGTTCGGGCTTCTGTGAATAAAGTTGGAAGGTTATACTTCCCTCACCTTTTATCAAAATTTGATGGAACTGAACCATGCTCTTTGTGTAACTCCAAAGATTTCAACCGCATTTTTCATCTACTGTCAGGTTGTCTTATATTTCAAGTCGAGAGAAGTAGGTTTCTAATACTCCGAACATAGCTCATTAATGCTATTAGTAGGAGTGGTATCTCTCTGACGGGATACTGTCATCCTCCTCTACCTCTTTTTCGAGGATTTAGGACCCCATTGCACCTCTGGGGGGAGACCTAGATCTTTGATAGATCTTATGAAGTTAAATAATGTTCAAATTAGTCGTAACGTATTTTTCTTTTTACAAACAACCCTCCGCCAACGCTCCTGTATCTTGACCGAAGGTCGGTACTTTTGATTGTAGCTAATTATATCCAAAGAACTACCTATTAATAAATAACTTGTCTGTAAGTAAATAT
Source organism: Adelphocoris suturalis (assembly GCA_030762985.1). Lineage (NCBI taxonomy): Eukaryota > Metazoa > Arthropoda > Insecta > Hemiptera > Miridae > Adelphocoris > Adelphocoris suturalis. The sequence goes on from CM061044.1 coordinate 16,831,944, forward strand.
TAAAGTGCTATAGCTGTCAAAATGTGCAAGTGTTCAGTGTGAGTTCTGTGTCAAGTGTTATTACAACAAAACCTATTCATTCGTTCATTCATTCATGGTTTACATGAAACTGGTTGAGACGTTAGCAAAAATGTCTACTCGCAAATGATTGTAACTAATTCTTCAGCGGAAAATACGGTACTTTAGGATTATTTATTACCTGATCAATAGAGCTGAATGTGTAAATGATGATATCGATGTGATCCATATAGGAGGTCTCATCCATCACTCTTGTTATCTGGGGGGCTCGTCGGATTCGTCTTTCGGATCCTCTCTGGCGATAACCGGACACGACATCCACCCACATGCGGCGCCCTTGGATCTGGTCTTGTTAAGATCAGCGAATCAGGTCAGGGTCCCCTCATCGTCGGATCCGCTTGAGTTACTGAGGCCTATAGCTGTAGCTGTCTTGAAACGTTTTCCCTGTCTCCTAAAACATGCTTGCGATCCGCTCGCACGCAACATGAATTTCCTCCTTATAGGTCATTGCTCATTTCCTCGTTTCTTGCTCAGTGACACGCAAATAAATAAGGAAGTACCTCCCACTCACTAGTTCGTATGCAACTTCTAAGTGAATTTTGTTTTATTATTTTTAATAATGAAACTTTTGATCATCCAAAAACTCCACTCTGATGATTAAGAATTTACATTTCAAGAAACGAAGATATGAAAAATGGTGAACATTCTTGTGTCGGAATTTCTCATTTGTTATGTGGGACACCCTGTACCCTCTCCTTTGGGGACTATTGTTACGAATTAGAAATGCAACTATTTGCTACGGAACATAAGTTCTCTACTAGTAAATCTATTTCCGTGGAACCTTTTTAAAGAAACTAATATTGTGGTTTTCCTCTGAAAACTTTGGGACCAGAAAGCATTCTACCTTCCGTTTACATTTAATTATTTCATTTATTAAGTAATACGGAAAAGCCCAATAATTCTAAAAGAAGTAATAAAATAAAATGTTCGCCTTTAAAATTAAATAAATCCCAGTCCAAACATTGTTAATCTGTAATACAGTAACAGGACTATGAATTTAAATGCAATAATATGGTTCTCAAAAATACGGTACCTAAAGCTACAGATGACTGTATTAAACATCGATAGCATGGCATTAATCGTGGCTTGATTTTGAAGTCTGATTGGCTAGGTTGCATAATGGCCAAAGTGACATATATAATCAGTGGGAGAAAATAGGATTTGAAAGAGTTCAGGAGTATTGCAAAGGCTCCAAAAATTATAAAATCAAAATTTTCTATCAATATAAATATATACAGCTATATACAGGTGTGTGCGTTTTTATATGTATAAATAGATTTATATCCAGACAACCTCTTAGGATAATGAGATAAAAATCCCGTCCATGCACCAAAAACTCAAGCTTTTCAGATGAAAGAATGGGTTGGTTGGCCAGCACGTTTGAAGAATATTAAATTGGTCAAATTTCAAAAAATAATTTCAATTTTCATTCCTCAGAACTGCATTCATTCTAGTAAGCGTTAATTGTTCGATACGATATTCCACAGTCCGCCTGAAACAGCTCTGTTGTTTCCAAAACTTCAGCATATTATAAGGCATACCTATATGTTCGGTGTCACTTACTTCTTGGTCAAGGACTTACTGTTAGTGGGCAGTAATTTGTATTTTGATTATGCAGCCTCGTCGTTGGCGGTGCTCAAATCGGAGACGACGTACGGTTTTAATTAAATTCCTATACAGACTGCAGAGCAGCACTTTCAAGTGTAAACTTACGAACTCTCAACAGCAGGGTTGTTAAGTAATTTCTTTACATAAGGTAAGTAATTTTGGTCCTAGATTGACTCCCAGTCATAGATCATAATTCGTCTTGAAAAGTAAAATTCAGTGCTGACCCAGCGATCAGTGGTAGGTTCCTCGCGTTATGTCATAGTCATTCATTAGTCCCAAAGAAGATACGATAGGAGGAAAACAGATTTGATACCCAGCATTCATCATTGAACAGAAACTAAGCGGGAAAATTGGCTGTGTGATATGTTGAGAGATGGTTGGTAAATGAAGAGCTTTCACGCGAATGTGAAAGGATATTATTTTTCTGAGCAGGAAAATTGGCAACGGTTGCTATTACGTAAGAAGCATTAGAAATCTTATATTTACGGAAATTTGATACCTAGCATGGTGTCAACGCATACATGTTCATGATGGTATGTTCGATGAAAAAAGTAACTTCCATAATCGGTTGACTAATTCATTCAACCTTAATGGAAAAATAATGGCACGAACTTCGCGAGTCATGTTTTATTGCAAAACGAGAGATTATGGCAAAAAAATTACCGCGGACAAAAATACGATAAGGGATCAGGCGGAAGGGACGATTGGATGGAAGGACGATTCCGCAACCCCAACCATTGTGGTGGGTTTTGGTGGTGGGGAAAACTTAGGAGGAGGTTTATTGAATGAAACTATCAGGGAAAACCGATCGAACAATGAAGAGACTTTCTCGTTGTAGCCGCCAAGAAGGCTCATATAGCTGGTTGTAGCTGGAGCTATCCTCATTGCCGGTATCTTGATTCTTGAGTCTTCTCCCGTCGCGGGTATCTGATGTGTTTTGGTCCGATTCATTCAGAGTCATCACCATCCCGACACCGGCATCGCTAAATAGGAAAAATCTCGGAGGTTTTTTTTTCCTTTTTTTGGCGCGCTGCGCGGCGTTTCCTGGTCTTGCGAAAGCTCTTGACCGGATTACGTAAGGAATCTTGTCATCACCTGCAGCGCTTTTGAATTCATTATGTTGATGGCGGGATGTTGAACAACTAACATCCAAGTACACGGCTGCAATGCACATATTGCGATCGAAATCGCTGAAACATCAGGTGCGAGACTCGAGGCAACTATTCAGTCCATTATATTTGCGTGAGTACTAACCACAAAATATGTTAACAAGGACGTTAACGTGATTAAGTTTGTGTTATGAGATTATTGAATATACTTCGATATTCCCCTGGGACTGATTGTATATAATTTAAAGCTAAATATACACTACAATACACATTGTATAGTAGAACTTGTTATAGGATTTCGTTTCTTCGTTTTGTTTTTCAGTTTTTATTATGAAAGAAAATGTTGATATCGTAGATTTGGAAATTTATATTAGTGTTTATACATGGTGTTCCAGATAAAGAAAATCCCCCCTTAACATTCTTGATACCTAGGTCGGAAGAAAAATTTGAATGGTAACCGTCACTTGTTTTTTCCGCGGATCTCAAATATGATATTTTTGCGCAAGTGCGCTCTAACTTTTTCATTTAGAATGAGAATCTCCAATTTTTATTACAGATTGAAATTTTGCGTGAAATTTCATAATGAAATGACCCATTACTCGATTTTTTGAGAGCGCGTAAATGGTCGCAATTCCACTCAAAAAGTGCGATCATTATGAAATGGGTACCTACTGAGTTTTTGAAGATTTTCAATTGCCAAATATTTTTGTGGTATTTTTTCATGCTGAATCACGGAATGATGTTTATTTATTGATATTTACAACATCAACTATAGAAAACACAGGAAAAACGACATTTTAGTAGGATCCTCGTTTTGTGGAAATCAGTGAGGAAGAGTGCGATTCTGGTCGATTATTCGGTGTTTACCCAAGTTGGTGTAGCAAATATCTATAAATGAATATCAGTAAGTGATTCAGCAAGAAAAAATATACACAGCTATACAGAGGTGTGTGTGTGTGTGTTTTTTATATGTATAAATAAATTTATATCGAGACAACCTCTTTGGGTTATGAGATAAAAATCCCGTTCTTGTACCAAAAACTTAAGCTTTTCAAATGAAAGAATGGGTTGGCTGGCCAGCACTTTTGGAGAATATTAAATTGCTCAAATTTCAAAAAATGTGCTCAAAAAATCACCAGCAAAGGGTAAAAAACGGCTAACGATTTTTAAATTTATATTTTGTTGTAGACCGTGAGTACATTATAAATTTTTGTAGAAATTAATGCCGAAAAATGTATCTAAATTTCATGATTATTCCCTACAAATGATATTTTGAAGATGTTTCCTGCGTTTGTGTAAGGTAGCTCTTCCCCACAGTGCGCGCGCTTGCGTTTTAGCCAACCAAAACAATCTGAAACACAACTGAAATACATCAAATCAAATGGATCAGCTGATAATCCGCCAGATTCAATTCCTTGCACCCTCACCGGCAGCTTGGATCGATAGACCTATGAGTCGTGGGAGTTATTTGACGATTGTACGTATTCAAGGTGCAATATGTTCTGCTGTATCTCGTTCCCAGTTTATTCCAGAATGGCCCGGGAACCTGATATTTAACACCTCTTTATAACATGAGGGAGCTGGCGGCATGAATAATGGACTAGGCAGTCCTCCAATCCCAGGGTATCCCGGTCACTGGTGAACATCGTGCCAGATGTTCAAGTGAACGTATTTCGCGTGGGACGCCGGCCATACACCCTTGCAAACCCCGTTGAGTATCTGCCGACTGATGACTCAGAACGTTGAAAAAAAAAGTTAATAAATAACCTGGATTTTCGCCCGATAAAATAAAAGGTACCTTTGCCGAAAAAGACCGGTCACGAAAAAAGTTCTCAGAATAGCGGTCCGTTCATTGTCGGCGAATAATACGAGGTGAGGAATTTATTATCAGCACGCTATATAACTGGGGTTGGAATAGTTGAAGTCAGACAACGACCGTGAAAAATAGGAGGCCTATGGACACGTTTCCCGCGGCACGCTCGGATGTAAGAACGTGATGCCTTAATCGCCTGAAATGACATCTCATTTCATTCAAGGAGTTTGGCCACGGAACAAAATAATGTTCCTGCTTGAAGGAGCCTGCAGAGTCTTACTAGCTGGTTCAGACTAAACTGACCGATGAACGGCCTAAAGGTAATGTTTGTAATTGGAAACAGTAGTTTGTTTGTTGATTGATTTGCTTTTTTCAAATGAGATACAACTATATATTATCTTTGACCTAATGGCCAGCAAATATTGCAAAATAGCTCTCGAAATGAATGCAATAGGTACGGTTGCCTGACCACTTGAGAATTACGAATGCAGTGTTACTTAACTATTTTTTCTCTACCCAAATGCAGTGTGTTATTTACCAGGAGGATTGTTTATAGTTCATTAATAATTTTACCTGTAGATCAGCTGCCTTTATTTTCAGAGCGGTTTGGGAAGCGCACAACTTTTGCGAAAAGTGCAGTCTTTTCAACGAGTGGAAAACCATTTGAATGAAAGATGACTTTGTTCCATTTCCCTAGGAGCAGCTCAGTAGTATAGGCACAGAGCAAAGTAGCAATTAGTAGGTAGTAGGTGAGCGATATTCTTGCTTGACACATAGTAACAGTAGTCGTGATGGGCAAATTTTATCGTTCACCAATGATTGACATGACGTTTTGCCAAATTTCCCTAGTAACAAGCCATGTTTTTTGACATCACTTTAATCTGGAAGAAAGCACTTGACAACTTATTAGGAAGCTTATTGAGAAATTTACTTAGACACGTTGTGTCTAACATCATCAATCATCAGTGAACGCGCTGACTGCAGGCTTCTTGCTTGCCGCCGCCGTTTTTGAGATTTTTCATGTCTTTATTTTGACTCATGAACTGAAAAATCGTTACAGAAAAGCGTTAAGCTCTGGAGATTGTTTATAATGTTGCCGACTACTTTTGAAAACCCTGAAGTGTAAGGTGAATGAGTGTCACTTGAAGAGTGAAGTAACAAGAATAATTTTCACAAGTACAGTTTTTTGGATCATTATTGAAGGCCGAGGGATGTCCTACAAGAACGAAACCCTAAGAGAAGGAAATAGCCACCGATAAGTTCAATGTCGTCTTCATTCGTATTTATAAAACTCGCAAGTTTTTTGGTGCGAAAGGAGTTGCCGACCATCAGTAAAGTACAGGAAGCACTGAAGGAGGATGATGTCGACTGTGTAAAAAAGTACGTGTATTGAATTAGGTAAGATTTGTGGAGTCAAATGGAAAATCTGCCTCCTGTCAAATCTGCAAGTCACTAGTTATTGGACTGAACTAAGTGCTTCGGATGCTAGATATTTTGGCACCATCACGAAATTTCGCATTATTTAGGCAAGGCGTACGTCAAAGATGTGCTCATTTTCAATGTGTTGGCAGTAACGGAATCAATTCGGAGCGGTTGAACCGCATAAGAAAGTCTCATCATCGGTCTTGGAAAGAAGGAGATGGGGTTCGTGCCCAACAGTAGGTATTGAGTTTTGAATGTTTACCATTAGGCACCTACATACGCTAGATTGTCTCAGTTTGATAAATAGGTACAAACTATTATGATTATGAAAATTTCAGTTCGAAGCTCCAATATTTATTGCCACTGATCTCAAAAGCTGGTAATAAAAAATGAACGCTGGCTTGTCGAGTTAAAATTAAAAAGATAAAGAATAAAACTGAATGAGGCTTAGAATCCAGAATGATGCTAAAAAAAAAAAAAGAAAGTAGGCAGAATCCAATGGAAATTAACTTTTGGTTCTATATTTTAAAATAGTATAATGGGGTTTCCCAAATTTTGATTTTTTAAAAGAATTACCTACGTCAGTAATAAACTGCTAAAGTCAAACAAAGAATGAGAACTATTGCACAAACTTTCTACCATTAAAGCAGATAATTGTGTTGGTGGAGTAGCGAAATTACGATATTTTTCCTCTTCGCTTTTTTGAAAGAAAAAAAGGAAACCTACGTTGGTATTCGACACTTACTAAGGCTGCTGGTGTTGTTAAGTTGTACAATTGTCAGGGGGTTTAACACCCAGTTTTCTAACCGACAAATTTATTTTAACGACCAACAATCTTCTCGTAACACCTTATAATAAAAGGAAATTGGTGAGTGTAACTTAAATTGTGCCCCTAACGTTACACAACTGAAGTAATACTGACCAAGGGATTGATTGGGTTGACCTGGCGATAATATGCAATTTGGTGTCAAGTAATGCAATTAACTTTAGTGTAGGGCTTTTCAACTTCAGTTTTTTAAGGAAACTATTTATTGAAGATCACTCGCGCCTTTTGTTAAATGTCTCCTATGACATTTGTATTCAAGGAGTACTGATCGTCGTCTTACGATACCAGCTTTTCCCAGATAAAAAATGTAATCGTTGTTGTGACTTGTAATCATTTTCTGACATCAAATAGGTTTAGCTACCTAGAGGAGAAAAATTATCACACATAGTATACTTACTAATTTTTATGTTTCAACGCTCTCTTTTCTGTGCTTAATACTTCAACTTCAGGGTGTTGGTAACTAACCACCAATATACCCATGGCAGTCAAGTGTTTAATTGCCGAAATCAGGGTTGCTGGCAAGATTTTTTCTAAGCTGTCCCTCCACGGCTTCAAAGTGATTTTTAAGCAGGGAAGTACCTATGTGCCCATTGCGTAACGATGACTTGTTGTTAAAGGGTTCTTAAAGCCAACTTTGTAAATCATCAATTGCCTAGTGTCAACTAACATAAAATTTTTGGAATAATACAGATCAACAGAGCAAAGGAACATTTTACATTAGACAGAAAAATAGATACAATATTTCACCAGGAATTAGGTAGGTGAACAAACAATTTTTGTTGGACGAAAATATTATTACTGTATTTCTACTTTCTCTATTAAAACCTCAAAGTTATTTAAAAGGCTGGAAAAGTCGATTCTGGAACTTGGAGTTGAAGTCTAAAGGAAAAACGGTAAGTCTGTCAGTTTATAGCATTGCTGGTGGAGAGCCCACAACATCCTGTTTTGAAGTCGGGGTTCGCTTTTCAAAAATCAAATACTTGGATTTATTATTAAGAGTTTGAGAACAGTCTTTTAATATTTTCAATTGTTTCGACAGTTTTCATGAAATTGAATGGAGTTACTCTTTCTGAGGGTGATTAAAATGGTTCATTTTTGAAAATAATAAACCGAAACTATAGCTGAAACCATCCAATTACACCACCTTAGCTATTTGCGCTTTTGGCAACATTTTATAAAATCAGTCACCAATAAAACAGGAATTTTAAAGTTATTGACAAATAACACTAACGTATGAATAACGAATTTATTATTGCGAAAAAGGTTTATCAAAACCAAGGGGTTTGGGAGGGGTGGTTTAATTTGAATAAGCAATTATTCTCTGAAAGAAACTGGTTATTTAAGAATGATTGGAAAACAATGGTCGATTGTGGAATAAAATAATGTAGTGAAGGTGCAATAAATGATCAAAGTTATTTTCAAATCGATTCACGTTTCGAGTTAGACTAGTTTTCTACCTACCTAAGTGATGAAGTAAATTAGAAAGCCCTATAATGTACTTGTGTCAGGTTTGCTGAGGAAGGTTATGTTACCTGAAACCGTTCCTTAGACTAAGAGACATTTGTTGAACAAAATTATATATTATAACAAAATATGTGAAGATGAAAACTTTTTGAAGTTATCTAAAGATATCAGTCACAAAACGTTTCCAAGTTGGGTGTGGCTTCATATCTTTATCATAAATATATAAATATTACATTTGCGCATGCGCAAAAGCTACTACTGAGTCGAAAGCAGTGATGATCATAGGACACCATTTACAGCCTAAACCATTCAATCCCTGAAAATGTAATCAAAATCGAATGGTAACTGAAGAAGCCACGCTTGCTGCAAGGATTTGAAGTATGATCGCGGGCATCAGCAACTAATCCACGAATGTGATGTACTTATCTACCATATATGACAATTGACCAGTTGAACAATTTGTAGTCCCATATCCGACAATAAAGCCCCATTAGACAATAAACTCGTCATTTCTCAACAGCCTTCCGGTTTTGAGAATCAGATAGACAGACACGAATCCAAAGTTGTTCGGAATGCGTAAAATGCGAGTGGAAATTATGTTTTTTATTTCACGAGAGTGAAAACTATGCTTTCGCTACATGAAGGTAGACTTGAAAGCAATAAAAGCACCCTTAACACTCTTGGAATTTGAGCAAAGTTTAAGTAGGAAGAACCCTCCTAGAGTCTTATATTCATTTATTTCCACTACCTATATTTAGTCCAGCCTTTTCCGCGATCTTGGGCACCCGCTATGCTCCTGTCGGGCGCGACCCGATGAATAAATTTATGGGCACAACCCTCAGATATGCGGTTAGGGCGGGCGATGGCGGTTAGGCTAACCGTAGCCCCTTTCACCTGTACGCTAGGTCAGGTTCGGTCCTCCGAATGACCTTTGAGAACCTTGCGAAACGGATTACTCGAGTTCCCTGGTCGGAGTTGAAGAGTTGCCGAACATTATAGACTATTTTTTTAGAGGAATCGAAATTTTTGCTTCCCCACTTTGTGTTCGTGCGAGAAGTCGAAAAAGAGTTTATCTTCCAAAATCTCAATTTCCACTTGCTTTATGCGCTTCAGAGGTCGCCGATAAATGTTGGTGCCGTGTCTGTATGATATCTCTGTGTGGTAAATCCTTGTCACGCCCAAAACTATACCAAGTTTTAGTCCAATTTTGATTAATATCTCAGAGACTGTGCGGGTTAGCTCCTAGACGGTCCCCTATAACTTTCATTGCCGACGGATCAGTAGTGGACTGTGCGCATACGCATCCGTGAATTTCTTATAACTTCGATATCTCATGATCTATCAGTTCGATTTCTTTCAAACTCGGGGAGTAGTTGGGTATATTTTCCAGGAAGATGCCCTATGAATCATATTGCGATTCGTTGAGTAATAACTATTGCACATGCGCAAAACTGAAATTGATTGACATTGGCAAAACTATGAAACTAAGCTCCTAAATTATGTCCTATTAAGTTCATTGCCGTAAGATTAATGTCTGTGCACATGCACAAACGGGAAGTTCTTCTAACGTCAATTTCGCATGATCTGTCTGTTCGATTTTGATCAAACTCGAGGAGCTGTTTTATATTTGTCCAGGATGGTTCCCTATATATTTTATTGTATTGGTTGAGTAATAACTATCGTAAGTTGACACTCCAAGACTAATGGACCGATTTTGATGACATTTTTATCTATTATGCGGAACGGGAAGGCAATTCGAAAGTTGACAGGTTCACTACTACACCGACCACGAGATAAAGAGATAAGTCCTCAATGAGCGATCTCTGGTAGTCGATTCTGTGAGTGTAGTTGAGAATCAGGCAACTTTCGAACTGCCATCCCGTTTAAAACAAACTATACAGTTCGCGCATGCGGAGACGCCACTTCTAGAAACTTAGGCACCTACCGACAGAAAGTAAACTAAGGAAATTAAGTGAATACCTCAAACGAAATGAATTTAAAGGAAATTAATACCTTCCTACATTTCCCAAAACAAATTTTCCACGTATCTAAGAGAAAATGACCAAACCCAAGGAAATTGCGGGATTGTTCGCATTCAGCCTACCAAATATTCTAAATTATGTCACTGGTTCAAAATCTATGTCATTTGCTCTTCATCAGTATACGGCGTAATAGATAATTTGCAATCGATGGACGCTAGTTTTATATAAACAAATGAGATTTTATCGTGTGTATTTTCACGTAATCATAAGTACATGATTACTGAAAGCAGGAAATTTTAGAAATTTGGGGAGGTATCATCTGTATGTTGGCTTCTTATCTTCAACACTTTTTTTCACAATCAATGTTGGATCAACGTTATAATTTGTCATCGCTGCGGGTGTTTGATTTGGTGGTAGAGATATCATGTCTTCCAATGCCGCTACAGTGGTGTATGGATGCTCTAGAGGATGGATTTCAGGCTTGATGTAGCCATCATTGGCAGTCTCCTCCGACCATTCTATCAATTGCTTCCTCTCGCTGGTTTTCACGAAGGCATGGTAGCCAAAGTTCCTTCTAAATCTGCCGTATTTGTCGAATCGCTTACAGAGAATACCATTCACTTTGTATTTAGCCATGTGATTCCTCAATGTCTCTTCTTTCTTCGGATCAGAATCCAAGCAGTACACGACTAAATTGTCTTTCACGATCCTTTCAATGTTCTCTTGTTGCATAATGGTCTCTTCATTCAAGCCTATACCGTGAAGCTCCATACTGACGACGAAATTGCAGGCGCTGTCCAAATCTCTGCACCTCACATCCTGGTCGTATCGTGGATATTTATCTGGAATACCCTCCAGTAAGAATATTACTGGATATGTGTTTTGTTTCAGTCTCAACATAGTACACACATCCGGATGGAAACTGGTCAAGATTATATCTCTTCTTCCTGCTGATTGCTGCAAAGCCTTCAACAATCTTTCCAAATTTTCATTGACATCGTAGAGATGGTATTCGTTGTAAGTTCCATCTGTTCGGGGAAGTATCGTGCTGACTTCTATGACAAACCCCGTCTTTCTATCGATGCTGTTAAGAAGCTGCATTAACGAAGGGAACGGTCGGTTTTTATCGTCTTTTGGATAATCTTTTCTCTTCAACTTTAATATATGATCACATTGGTCGACGGGAAGAATTCTTAATCTATGCAGTTGTGACAATGTAAATTTTTTCACTGGTACTTGATATTGTTCAAGAGGGTTTATATCGTTCGTATTTTTGAGAGCCACAACAATGTAAGGGTTATGACTAAAGATTGGGAGATTGTCTCTAGTATATTCAACTGATATTTCAACATAGTTGAATCCTCCCGCTACTGTTTCTTCAACCGACGCAACTGTATTATCTCTCGTTTCAGAGCAGGTTTTGATATTATTAGTGTCATCTGGAGATTCTGGGGTCCACATAATATTCCACAAACTGGCCAGGGAATGATTCAGAATGTATCTAATTTGTTTCAGACACTTGATATGTACATATCTGAGTTTGATCTCGCCTATTTGTTTCCCTCTGATGTCAAAAATGTCCGTTTTCGCTACTCCTTCTGGATCAGAGATTGTGCAAGGATGGAGACAAGCAGAACCTGTGTGGTACGGTTTGCTCAAATCATCCGTAACCCCACCTACAGTCTTACCGTAAACGTAAAAATCGATTAAAATACCAAGTACTTTCGAATTTCCGTGAAAAATAAGGTAAAACAAATTGTCGCCGCACCACCGAAAACCGAACTTCTCCTGGCGTCTGAACGTTCTATAATTCTCATTTAAGGATGATACTTCCACCACTGGCCACCCATCGTTTGGATCCTCACAGAAATCATCAATACCATCGCTCCCTGTCTCAACTCTGATTGTACGAAGATTTATGAAGATTGGCTTTTTCGAAAAAGCCTTGTCAAATAATACCAGATTCTTTTCAAAAAGTTTGATTAACAGAGCGTTCTCAGTAGTAAGCCAACCGAGAGAAATTAATTTACTGTTATCTACGAGACCGAATGTGTGTGGCTCTGGTGGCCCAGTTCTTTCTCGCCTAGCTTCTCGGATCGCTTGCGCAGACATGTACAGATATTCTTTCCTGAACGATGCTGTGGACTGTAAAATATCAAATGGAATCCGGCAATTATTTCAAATACCTACGTTCAATTTCAATTATTTTTAGGTAAATACATTAATTTAAAAAAATACATGCTTATCTAATACATAGAAATAGTATCAAATCAACAAACAAACATTGTATGCCACTAATTCCACATCAATACATTTTCTTTAACAATACCCATAAGATACTGACAAGGTAACGAAAAAGCTAAAGAATACCTCCTTCAAGCGGCAATATTCAGGGCCAGAAAAGTCTAAAAATCTAAACCTACGAACACGTCACAATGTTTGCTGACAGTGGTTAGAACTAAGGTTTCTTTTTGTTTATTACTGATACATGAGGAAGCGGTACTACCATAAATAATCATCAACTTAAGACAATTTCTTGTCTTAATTCTGGAACAAACCTGTATAACACTTGAAATTGGCGCCACTTTTCTGACTGTCCGGTTGGCCTCCCATCTCCTAAGCGATTTTATGTTCGGCGGTCTTTTTCCTCTTTTGTCGTTTTCATCTTCATAATTTTCGTCGGTGACGACTACATATCGATATTTGATGAAGTTATCGGAAAGCAGTGGTAGCATAATGTCCTTGCTCCATATATCCGTGCAGCCTTCCCTGTCCAGTAGGACGACATTCTCAGGTATCCAGGATCCAAGCTCAGCGCAGTTCCCTGACACACCAACCCTCTCTAACCTGCTCGTATTAGCCTCGACCCTACAAACAATGGAGCATTAGAACTTACTAGTTGGAATGGGTATTGCAGTAGAATGTAATTTGCTGATGACGCTAGCAAATTGAATAACTTAGGGCAGTTAATTAACAACTATTAGATAATTAAGCAGAATTTCTGAAAACCCGTTGCTGCCCTGTTATATGAAAGCACCATGGTTGATTCATTGGTTCGATTGATGTTCACAGATGTCTTGGACAAACCTGTCAAATTTATCTAGTTAGCTTCGAAAGACTACAAAAGAGAAATATTGAGTGAGGCACATATAACCGCAAGTTTAACGATATATTTAAATAAGAAGGCCAAACCGATCCGGCCAAATTGTGATAATAAGGGTCTACTAGAACGAACAAATGCTTCAGCTAACTGCATAAATTTTTCAGCGTAATTTGGAGAAAATTTTTTTTAATGTTCCATTTAAAGAATCAAATGTTTAATTTAAAATTCAGTTAAAGAATATAAACTTAACGATCTTTGGCCGTTTTAGAAATATTTTTTAGTACATTTTCCAAAATTTGGCCAATTTAATGTTCTCAAAATTGTTGGCCAACGAACTCATCCTTTCGTTTAGCATGCTCGATTTTTTGGCGCAAGAACGGGATTTTTATCTCATCCTAAGGAGAGTTATCGTCTGGAATGAAGAAATTTCCCAAAAATTTTGATTTTGAAATTTTCTGATCCATTGCAATAGCTTTATTTTCGACGAAAATAAGCGAAAAGGAAGTAATTTCAAGTGAAGGTTTGAGATTGGATTTTGAAAATTTAGGCCATTCTGAGTGAGAACATTTTTGGCTACCATCTTGAAATTGGTGGAATACGAAGTGGCGGCCTCATAAAGATGGTTTAATTTGCCCATTTTAAAGTTGTCCTCTAATAATTCCTAAACCGTAGATCCAACAGAAATTTTCATACGTAGCAAAGATGTAGACCATAAAAAACCAAAGCGATTTGAGACAAAAACTATGAATTATCTCCTGAAATAAGGGAGTTACGGACAATAAATTATCGGACTAATTTTAGAAGGGTCCCCCCCCCCCCCCCCCAGGACTTTTGCCCTTTAAAATCACCTAGTGACCTTAATATAGGTCTGATTCAGGTCTGCCAAACCTTACTCAATTCATGGTTAAATACTTTCCAAAGTTCATAACAAGCAAGTTTTTGCTCAGACCGATTTCCATTCAACTACGAAGTAGAAGGCCGTTTTTTATATGAAAATTACATAAAATTCATGAGTCAATGGGTAAAGGTCTCAGCTGAAACATGCTCGATATGAACTTTGGCCCAAAATTAGCCCGATTTTCAATTGTTTATGATTCGCTGATTTTATGAAATAATTCCGAGTTTTGGGATCGAATTGCCCTGTTAGCGAATTTTTGAAGAAAATTAAGCTATTGCTCTCGCCTCAAAATTTGTAGAATGTGAATTTTTGAAAAAAAAATTATACAGAAATCCGTTTCAGGCTATTCTGAATCATATTCTGAAGTTTAACGCATTTTTTTATGTATGTATATATGTATGTATGTATGTATATATATGTATGTATATATGTATGTATGTGTCATTCCAGACGATAACTGTCCGTAGAATTGTGCTAGAAACTTCAAACAAAGTTTAAAATGTTAAGGGCACAAAACGAAAGTTCAAGTTCGTTGGCCAGCTTGATCGGATTACATCTTCGGGTTGAAATTTTCAAAAATGTAGTCAAAAATTTCAAAATCAGCCTGTTTTTTGCGATTTGTCGTGCGAAATATTCTTTCTTCAGGATACTAACATGTGGTCATATTCGGAATCAGCGTAAAATGTCCTACAAGAATATGTATCAAGTTTTCAAAAATTTCAAAGTTGAAAAATCAGTCAAAAATCGAAATAATGCCGTTCGCTGGTTGTAAAAATCGGTAATATTCTTCAAAAATTCGCTCATGGGGTCATGCTGCATGACTGGACTTTTTTTTTTTTTTATGCTTTACCAACAATTTTGTACATATAAAAATTTCTGTTCGATGTATGGTTTAGGAATTATTAGAGAAAAACTTTAAAATGGGCAAATTAAGCCATCTTTACGAGGCCACCATTTTGTATTCTACCGATTTTGAGATGACAGAAAAAGATTTTCTCACTCAGAACGGACTAAATTTTCAAAACCTAATCTGAAACCTTCTGAACTTACTACATTTTTTCGACCTTGTTTCCTCCCCGAATCCTATCCTTACAAAGTGTGTGGAGATATTGCTTCGCCGAAGTTTGTATTACCATTCCAGGAAGATCTACGGCGACATTGTTTCGCCAAACCTTGTTTTCCTGCTGAGGGGGCACGATGGTATTGCCATACCGAGCTTGAAACACTTACTCATCTCATTCTACAGTGATATTAATTCGCCAGGTTGATTATAATCTCGTTCCTATTTTAAATTGCATTAGGCTTGCCTGTATCGTAACAATAAATAGATTAATAAATCCTTCCTCTATTCTTCAATATACCAACCTACCTAACCTGTTATATTCTCTCTCTATGTTAAGACAGTTAGTAGCTAGATAGATAGTCAGTGCGAACACATAAATTCACAACAATGTTCATTCCTCGAGAAAAATATTTGAGATCAAATGGAAACATCCTCAGGAACTTCTGATCCAAATCACTGTATTATGCTTGGCTCAGAAGAGTCACATAGATAGCCTTACCTGAACGTGAATTGTCTCAATCCTTTGCTTTCGTTAGCGATTTTCTGGTCTTCTTCCAGTATCAACTCTTCCCTCATCCTTAGAACTTCGTCTTCCGACTCGGTTCGTCTCTTTATGAAAACGTCGTTCTCCCACCATCGCATCATCCCGTATCCGTATGGCAAGAGCTGAAAACTTTGAGTTGGACGTCGTATTGGACTTGAGTTCCATATTGTTTACGTGTTTACGGTTACATGGTGAACGGATTGAAAATTTGGGTGGTAATCACGATCGAACTTCATTCAAGTAAGTTCGTTTGAATGAATAATTGTTGTTGTTGAATAAAAGTTTCTATGAATGGTCTAGTTATGTATGTTATTTTAAATTTTGTTTTCTTTTTCAAATAAACTTTATTGCTTAAATATTAGCATTACAGTTGGGTAGATTCGATTTATACTATATCTAACTTGACACGCATGTTGAAGAGTAAGTCCAGCGACTTTCTTCCTTTTGCAATTCAAATACAAACACTGATTTTCGAGGTTCGATAAGGTACCTAATGATGTTCAGGTATGGTGTATTTAGTTTATGGTGAGAACGTTGTTGCATGTTTTGAGTCTGCGGTAATCAGGTAGTTTTGCGTCAAGTATCTCTACTACAAGCGGATTCGGTGGGTTGAGAACTCGTACTTGATAAGTTTTCAGTTTCGTAGTTTTCATTTTTTGCGAATTTCAAAGAAAAAGTGAGCAATTTAGATGGCTTCAAAATTTTAAATGTTGGGGGGGGGGGGGGGGGGGGGTATTTTAGGGACATACTTTATAAATGTTTAATGTCACATTCCGCGTTACCTTCGTTGATGTATCGAACCAACCTATTTTATGAAATACTTATATCAAGTATTTATTCGTGACCTCTTGTAAGAGGTCCCTCAGTAGTAGAAATGCCCTTGTGGTTTTTATCTAGGTTGGATGATGACATTTATACATCAGAAGAAAGTACTTTCTGCGAATACATTAAAGAACTTTCTGAAACCTAATCCGTGTAAAAATTGCATGTGAATCCAGGTACGACAAAATTCGGAGCACGCTATTACCCAGGAACCAACCACCTCATCCACCAACCGATGAGCATGGATATTTTTAAAGTTTAAGCTAAAGTTAGTTTGTTAAAGTTTTTAAAATTTCTTTTACTAGAGATTACTTAATGCAGAAACTTTGAGTTATTATAAATTTGTTAAAACATTTAACTTCTTACATAATATTTGAGCCAATGCAATAGTTGATTTTATGTGTCACCTGTTTAGCTAAAAGTTGATACGTAGCGAGCAACAGAAGAGCATCACCACGGATGTCACAGGTAGGTATAGGTTGACTATTCATTTCTATCGAGGTCACCAACTTGCTGGGTGCTCACTTGAATGGGATGACGTTGGATTTCCATCTATTGGAATGCAAATGCTCCGTGACAACTAGTCGCATGGCAGCTTGCCTACTGATTTCCATCTAGCCTGCACAGTAGTTTGTACCAAAGTATAATCGATAAATTATAACAATAACTAGGTCGGTAGTCTTTATTTGACGAATGTATGTAAAAAGAATGAGTACGGCAAACATACAAACGTCTGCCAAATTATACGAGGCACATAGTTCCTAGTATCCGTAACTTCCGTATCTACCTATATAGATCATTGAAATGTTTTAGATAATCTTGAAAGATTACTAATCTCTGTAAAATTCAAAGAAATCGGATGAAAACTGTAAATTGGTCTTACTTATTTCGAGGATTTGAGGTCCCACGCATAAGCAGGAGCTCGAACGATACGATAGTGATGAAACTGTATAGGGTAATTAAATCTTCATTTCGAGCGAGATCAAACGAATCAACCATGAGACGCAGACGCTTGATGGGTTTTACGTTTGCGCAAGTGCAGTGAGAACCAATAATTTTTGAAGAATGCAATTTATAAGCGGACATCTGCAGCCTACCTCTCAAATTCCTATAAAACACCATGAAACTTGTATAAATTGCTTGATAAGATCTGAAGGCACACAGTCAGTCACACAAAAAACCAATGTACAGAATGGAATAAAACGTAAAATGCGAGTGAAAGTTTTAATTTGGCGAAAATTTGTTTTTATCTGTTGAAAGTGCAAGATGCTTTCGCAACCTTGGCAGACTGGGAAGAAAAACATACAGCAAGCCTAATACAAAATCTAGAGAAAAATTAAAATTAAATATCTAAGAAAGAACAAAGTTTCCACATAAGGTAAGGATGTAAATAATGTAGGAATAATTGAGGAGCCCAAAAATCTAAAGAACATTTTTTTTTCGTCGAAGTGCACGTAAACAGTCACGCCAACGGCCTTAGGTCTTCCCGTCCTTGCTAGATCGCACCCTGAATAAATGTGTGACCTTTGCATGGAGAAGAGATTATGTCATAAATGGTGTGACAGATGGTTATTTACTTATTTGTTATACGGAACAAGCCCAATTACAAATATAATAAAAACAATCAAACATTTAGGTGATAATAAATTCATGAAAGAGACATGCAGTTATATAAGAGCAAAATTGTAACAAGAGATTTGAATCACAAAATGATATAGATTATTTTGAGATATAGACCACAAAATTGGTGGATCATCAATTACGCATCTTTCTACGTGTTACTGCAAGTGACTGGTGAAAAAATCTTTGTAGACGATTCGGAACTATGCAATTCCTTGTAATGCCTTGCAACTTGCCGCGGTGTAACGCGGCATAATGTCATCGTCAAATGTTTACAGTAAAACATTAGGCTTTTCGAGTCCAGCAGTTCTGTTCACCTGAGAAATAAATAGTATTTTGTAGTAGTGAACGTACAAAATCTTTGCTATGGTGACTGGTACATTTTTAAATAGTTCTCCTTGTCCAAAAAATTATCGATAAATTTTGTTTTCCAGGTATGTGAAATCCAGAGTCCAACAAATGCAAATCGTGAGTATTCACTTTAAATGTGTTCTTCAGAAGTAGTAAGATTAAGAAGGAGACTTAGTAGATCAATAGACAATCACCAACTTGAATGGGAGTGAAAGAGTGGGTGCTATTACTTCATCCATTAAGAATAGGTACTTACCTTTTATCATGGAATATGCTTTAGCCTTGACCCAATTGCCCAAAAGCGTTACATTCTGTGTTGCGAAAATATGACCCCAAAGTATTCATAGATTTTCCGCTAGCTGCGTACCTACGTTCCTGGAGAAACAGTCGGAGGGTTATAATTACATATAATGTTGTAAGCTGGATACGAAGACATTTTTATAGGAAAGGTTGACTGTTTCTATAATGTCAAGCGAGACGCTGCTCTACCATTGTCAAGAATTATGATAAAATTTGAAACATAGGCTACATTTGTCCCAACAAAGTGCCTTATGGGGTTTTGGAGCCACTACATTTAAGTCCTGATCAGCTAAGTAAATTAAATTCTCTCCCGTTCACACTACGTAGTTGAAATTAGATAGCGAGACTCTCGGGGACAAAAGGAAAGGGCGATTGCAGAGTTTGCTGGGGAAACGCTTACAATTTTTCCTTGAATAATTCCTGAATGTTTGAGGTTGTATGAGGTTGGATGTTTGAGCTGCCCATGCTTCAGTAATTTCGATTTTTGAAAGAGCGTTGCAATGTGCTCGTTCCTATCCACCTTGCCATGACACGAATTTTCATTTTCTTAGATGATTCTTTGAAAGGTTGGTGAATACGCACCACCCCATATCAGCAAGCCGCACAGCGCGCCGGGCTGAACTAGAGCACAAAGAAATTAATTAATTATTGAAGTTGGAAATTGTTTTCAAAAAGTAGTGCGCACCTTATCTAGTACGCTTTGTATATTGCGTTCATTTCTTCCAGTGGTACATCGTTTACATTCAAGGTAATTGTGTTGAAAGGAGAACCTAATGCCGTGACCTTGTGATGGATTTGTCTTTTTGAACGCTAGGCTTTTCTTGGCCCAACACGGGCAAAAGGCAAATACCAAGAGAGCTTCTTCTTTTTTATCTCTCTCTTCTCTCACTTTTTCTTGAATGGAAACGAAAAAGTCGCAAGTCAAGGGAAGTGAATGCATACGGCTGGATCGGCCAGTCACTTCCTGGGAGTCGAACCAACGGCGACGCAGTGGCGGGAAGTGGGACCGGTGGGTGAACCGTTCGCAGTAGGCGACCCATCACCCGGCCCACAGCTTCTAAACCATTTGGAGCAGATCGTGAGTGTGAAAAAGAGGCGTTTTGCCGTTGTGTTTCCATATCAGGGGAATTTCGCCCTTCTTCCTGGGGAAAAAAAGGAAAAGGTTTCGAGTTGGGAAAAAATGAAAAAATTGGAAAACTGTTGGTTTTACTAAATTTTGGTAGAATCTCCTTAATTTCTCACTGGCCCTTCCAAGTGTGAGGAAAAAATTTGATTTTCACTGGTATATTAGACAGAATTAGCTGTTTAGTTTTTGGTGGCACCGTGGCACCAAAAGATGGCGCCGAAGCGTCACGTCCAAGTTAAAAAAATTAACCTCTCAAAATTGAGGGTTTTACGTTTTAGAATGCTTTGATTCTGGTAATTGAAACAAATTAAAATGAAGCTTTCAAATTTTACAAAAGGTTTATTGTTTCTCTATAGGTTGCCCATTTACGCGGATCACCATGCTTTTTCGACTAATTCGAATGTGCAGCATATAAAATCAAAATATATCAACAATTTGTTTCTTTTGAAATCATAAATAATATATATATATATATATATATATATATATATATATATATATATATATATATATATATATATATATATATATATATATATATATATATGAAGCGAAGTCAAGTACGAGCACATTGTTTGAGACAACCAGTTTTTCAAACTTCGTGAGGAAACTGGTCAACGGACCAACTAGTTGACCTACTGAAATACTGAAAATAGAAAAATAACCTCTAACTACTTCTGAAGATCGGCAGCAGTTTAGAAGGCGTTGAAGAGATGAACAAATAGTAAATACGGCCAGACATTGCTTTGAAAAAGTGTGTTTATTCGGAAAAATTCTTCAGAAAACAGTATTGTTCAGAACAACAGTGTTGTTCTTTTTTTTTTTTATGTCTATCGTGTTTTTATGTCTATTACCGAACGCAATCACTCATGTGCTCCTGGTTTCACTTTTAATCCGCATTTAGTGCGATTACTTGGATGTAACTGAATTTGTATCAGGCGCTATTGAATATGGAACGAACTCTCAGGAAGTAGGTAGAAATATGTCCATCAGATTCATTATTGATTCCTCTTCAAAGAGACGTTGCAAGTAGAGGCATATGATGGGTTCATATCAAGTAACAGATAGGTACCAGAAGTTTGTTTTCGGATGAGACCGAGATCGTTTTATAACCTAGTGGATAGCCCGGGCGTTGACCGGATTTACAAATCTGTAAACAACTTCCCTTTATTGGACTATTAAACAACTTCGACTTTACTGTGTTGTTAACTGGACTCAAATTTTACTTCGATCTGAGACAAGCCCAGAGATCACCGAAATTACCTCGATCAGTTTTTCCATAATTTTTCATAAGATTTACCCTTTTTTCACCCCGTATTTCTCAATGTTAGGAGAAGTTTTATGGCTCTTACCTCAAGAACTTGGCCATTCTGCAAAAAACTACACTAAAGCCGTTCCATACGCCATAATTCTTTCAAACGCGTATATACATATACTGATATAAGAAAATGTTTTGGGTAAAAGTATCCTGTTAAGAGCATTTAAAACTGATTAATAACGTCACTTTTAGGAAGGGGAAATCATAAGGGAGAATAAGGAAACAATGATCGAAATGACTTCTGGAAGTCTCTGGGCTGATTGAAATAAATGAGGCAACGTAAATTAATAATATTAAAAAATAATAATAGTAATAAAAATTTACTTATTGCTAGCAACCAACAGTAAAACCCACTCCTTTAATTTGCAGAGAAACTTTTAGCACATATTCAATTAATATGTGAGGAAGCTCGATTAAATATGTCTGCCATGTTAGGTGATCAGTATAGCTTCCTTTCATTTATCTAATAACGAATATTAGCTACTTATAATATTAAAATAAATCATTCACTGTATTATTCAGTAGAGCAGTAATAGTTTTACATTGGCCAAACCGGAATGAAATTTGTAGTGGGCTTATATGAGCAAACTCATCAGTCCTCTAAAATTGTATCGAATTTGGCAAAATCTTTAGCAACGAATATTACGTTATTAGTTGGCTCAATTGCATGCCCGGCTTGTTGAATCTAGATCAATTTCATAACCAATGATCCTGACCATATTTCAACAATATTCAATTTTTTGAGCAGATTTGTGTGATCAGATCGCTAGAAATAACTGTTCTGGGAAAGTAATGTTCGCGCATGCGCTCAAGCTCCTAAAGGTCCGACAAATACGAAATTTTTAGGGGATTTGATAATGCCCACTCGAAAAAATTATATATTAATTGACTATGACGATCGAATCGACTGATAAAAATCCCAGTGGAAATATTCAACGGAATTCCTGTGTAGTTAGATGTTTAATTTATATAATTCATTCTTGCTTGGAAGGTGTCTTATGTCTAGGTAAGTATATATTCTTAGATTACGATGTACTCCCTTTAATTATTGTGGGTAGTGCAGTGATCTGCTCAAAATGGCTATCTAATATGGAAATCATGAACCTGTGTTAGGTCATCCAAATATAATAACGAATGAATCTACTCTAGATCTGCTGTTTACCTTTGTGTTGTAAATTGCAGTGTTTTTATAATTACATTAACTTCCGAGAATATGAGGGAAGAAGCCGCTTTATTATTTACCTTCCTACCTTATTTTTCGCTTCACTAAAGCCCCACACTTCGCTGTCCAGCCCGGTGAAACCGCGAAACCTTCATTATTTAATACGCAATCGCAGCCTTCGAAGAACAGGCAGGTTCTCGCGTTACTCTTCACCTACATTACAAAAAACAAGTTCTTGAAAACATTCCTCTTTATTTTCCCCGACTGGATCTTCCTTATTGGCTCATGGGTGTCCCGCAGTGAAGTTCAGCTGGGGAATCCACAGCACTCGGAGAAACTTTAATGCCAAGGTCGTTTCGTTATCTATGGTTGTCATCCTCAGGGTGGTTCTAAAGTGCTTCAGCTTATAATTACGCCTTTTTCGCTCTCGTTCTTAAAGCGGCAACCCATATTATTTCCTCTCCGATCGATCCCTTCAATAAATCTATTTTGAGACCTCGCGATGGGAAATTATAAAGTCTCCACTACAGTTTCCGTAGTTACAACCATATCAAACTCTTTGGCGGCATATCATTTGCATGTCCGATCTTTTTGTAGGCGTTTTCGGTTTAAGATTAGGTTTTGCAAAATGGGGAGGAGCATCGATTAGAAACCATCGATCAAATATCGGTACAAACGCATCAATAATAATTGTTTACGCCTGCTGACTACCAAAGTTAAAAAGGCTCCCGAACCTGTATTTCCAACTATCAGTGTTGGCTTGTGATACTCAGAGATGCGTGTTGGCAGAGTTTCCTTTAACTTTTTGTAGAAAAGGGGTAGTACAGCCGTCGGCGCGGTGACACTTGGGGGTGGGGATGCATTTTCTTTGCGTTTCAGAGAGAGTAGAACAAGTTAACAATAGTCATTCATTTTCAGATATCTTTATATATATTGGTGATATAACCGAATGAAATGGCTCTAGAAGAGCATTTACGTATTCAAACATGTTTTAAGGAAAAACAATAATTGACAACACGAAACTAATTTTTATATTTCGGCTTGGGTGTGCCTTTTTCAAACTAATAGGAAAGAAAATTTTGTTTTTGGAAATGATGAAATTTGTAGAGAAAATCTTGCTATGAAGAAGCGTGGTTGCCCAGTTAACGCCTGATGTTTGCCCAGTGCCTATAGAGGAAGAACACTTCACGTCTGCTAATAACCCCAACTCATACTCATGCATAGAGTCAGCAGATTGCCAGACGCCTATGTGTTAGTATCAGTTGTTGTACAAAGAATGCCCTGCCTTCTATATAGGGAAATCGGTGACAGCACTTAACTTGCGGGTTAATAACCGTAAATCATCAGTGGTTATGAAAGATACACCAGTAAGCCACCATGCCTTGACGCATGAAGCGACGTTTGATTACTGCTATGGTATAAAGATATTGCAGAAAATGAGACCCACAGAAAATGAATTAATGCTACTTCAGTCAGAGAAGGCTCATTCGAATCTTTTGGGCACATAATATGAGCCTCCAGGGTTGATCATCAGGTGTTAACTTGGCAACCACGCTTCTCCATGGCAAGATTTTTTCAACAAATTTCATCATTTCCAAAAATAAAATTTTCTGTTCTCTTAATTTGAAAAAGGCATACTAAGCCGAAATACAAAAATTAGTTTCGTCATAATTGTCAATTATTGTTTTTCCATAAACATTTTTAAATATATATATATATATATATATGTATATATCAGACTACTACTACTACATGTACGTGTTACAGACATATTATATGCATAGCTTGCTATTTTCTCGGCCGATAGAAACCAGAGTCCTCAGTGATGAACGACTTGATGGCAATGCTATGAAAAGGATAGGCGGAGAAGGGAAAGGATGAAGTTGAACGGTCGGAATTAGAAGAAGAAAGAAGAAGAATAAGAAGAGAAGAGAGAGGTGTCTTCTGATTGGGGTTTGAACCAAAGTCATCAGTCAGTGTCCCGACCGCCTCCCACCAATTTTCTTTGCCTCTTTTCACACCTGGTTTTGTCCCTTCCTCCCTCTCATCTGCTTCGTTTCCTTCTGTAGGTCCTTCCAGTTTTTTCTTCTGAGTTTCCCGGAGGTTTCAGCCGGGATGTGAAAATTACTCGAGTGTGGAACGACGAGGGAGATTGGAAGAACTACGGTTAGTTTGACTACTTAGGGGACCCTGTTGAATTACTCGCAAGACCACTACACTGACACGTAGCTGGCTTCGGTGGATGTTACATGTAGCATTTATTAGCATCCGCAAGTTTCAACGCGTGAGCTAATATTGTAACATGGAATCATGTTTTAGCGATGTATCCCCCGCCGAAAAGTGAGATGAAAGTAGCGCCAATAATTGTGATGATTTCCGCTTACAACCGAGTCGTTGCTAGGGATATGATACTTCGTCATTTTTCATCCCACAAAATTCGTTGACCATTCGTTCGAAAGCTCTCGATTTATCCAACCATACTATATTAACTACTGCGAAGTGCGTGGCCAACAAGCTGAGTTATGAGCATGGTTATATGAATAATTGTTTACACACAGGTGATCATTCTCAATTATTGATATTGTGAACATGATTGCAACCGCTTGTTAATTTCTGATGATTTCATTGAGCTGGTGTTTCGATTATGTGATTCATAGCAAGTGATCCGAATATTGCGAGAACGGTTTGATTTGTGAAGCGGTGGTTAAATCATTTTAATAGGTAATTTCTATACTTTACACTATAGGAAGCAAGAGCTCAATCGTCGTGATCGTTTCTATAATAAAGTGAGAGCGAGGAGCTAAAACATGATTCCATGTTTTTTACATTTTAGCAGTCAGGCTCAAAGTAATAACATCCGGGGGGTCCAGGGGGCGAAGCCCCCCTGGCGGGGTCAAGGGGCGGAGCCCCTTGCGAGGCCCGAAGGGCCTAGTTTTCGTAATTTTTCCCCTGACAGGTATTTTCCTCCGTTCCACAGGCCTTCAAACATTTCGTTTATCAACGAAGAATCATAACCGATTTTTTTATAAACAATTTTTCTACTACACTTTCGGAAATCCATCAAGTGTATTTAGCTTTTTATTAGGTGAGTTTACTGTTAGTAAAGCTGGTACCACAGACCAGTCTAATAGAAGTTTTACCAAACCGTTAAATTTAGATTTGGTTAGGGGTCGCATGGAACTTACCGTCCATCAACTATCAATAATGCAAACTGTGCTTCACTCTCAACACCCGTAGCAACCCCCTCAAGGCTTCTCCACTTATCACGAATTTCCGCCGCTAAAAAAACGGTCTGTTAGCAATCATAACCAAAGTTCGGGAACTATACTAATCGGTTGCGAAAAGTAGCACAGTTTATGAAGTAGAAGAATGTTTTGGAGGTTCAGACCTAGCCTATATTGTGCGCCGGAACTTGCTGAGAATCTTAAGACCGCTCCCATCAGAATCGGTCGAGCTGTTTAGCCATCTATTGGGAACATACGAGGAACATAGAAACATCGTTCATAGAAACATAGAAACATCGTACATAGGAACATAGAAACATAAATAGATAGATAGAAACAAACTTTGAGTTTTATGTATAAGGATGTAAAAAAAGCTTCGTTTTACTTATGGTTTATTTATTTTCATGCTTGAAATTACATTATTTTCCTGTTACCTCTCAGGCACTAAGGAAAGTAAAAACATGAGGTCAGAAATAACGACTGTGAAATTGTTTGTTGTCATTACTTAAACTCGCAACCCTTGTCATAATACACTTCCTGCCACGAAATGCCAAACTGGATTCCCTCCGGAATTTCCCAATAAGGGCTCAGTTGAGTAAAATCGTAAAACCACCGGGGAAACAAAGAGAACGATTTGTTTTTACGACGGGGTCACCTCTGGGTTACTTTAATCTCAGTCCCCTACTTTTGGATGGGAAACGGATAATAGGCGGTTCTTTGAAGGTTCACAGAGTGGCATTGAAGTCTGCAGAATGTTATGTTGAGAAATAATGAAGGCTGTGAAATTAGACCTAGGTAATATATTGGTTTAATCATAACCACAATGATTGTGAATATTTATTATATGATGAAGCTCTGAATGATACTACGGATAAATGGTAGCTTTCATTTCTAGCTAGTTGAGTTATCGGTGTGAATATAAAACTATCACTTTTCGGTACATGTGTATGAGTATCATGTGCTCTCCCTCCCTCGTTATCCGAAATTCGAGGGTAGAACGAATATGTCAAAACCTTTTAAATTACCTAGGTACTTTGTACCTATTCTTATAATAGTTCGGTATCTAAATGTATACATTGAAATAACTAGCTGATATCAGTGACTCCAGATGTAGAAGTTTTAGATGTGGGCTGCCCTTTTACCTAATACTCTCATAAATTGCGAGTTTCGAAATATCTTAGGTGCCGATTGTGAGAATTACAACTCTTTTAAACATAGGTATTGGTACTGATTTTCTCTTATCCTTTAGACCTTTCCACGATTTTATGTTTTCCCCAGTATGGGAGAGAGTGAGGGAGGAGTGAGAGAGATCTTTGTATCGAGTGAATTTTTGTACCTGGAGCTGAAATAATATGACTTAAATGATCAGCGAATCGTACATCAACTGGGGTTGGTTACAAAACTGACAGCCGAAGACCGAGTTCTTGGGTTTTAGAACCCAAAAGTTTAGAGTTTGCTAGTGTTTGTTTAGAAATTTAAAGTTTCACATACGAAATTGAGTTTTAAAAAGCTGAAAATAATTACAAAAGATTGACATTTCCGTATTAGGTAATCCTTAATTATTATGCTTCTTCACTACCGAAGGTAAGGAAGCTGGGTTCGTATGATAAGTCAACAAAATATGCTTGTTTTCCAAAATCAAAGTTACCACTTGCTTCTGTGTGAGTTAGCGCCTAGATGATACCCTACTAATTTCATCTCCTTCGAATGAAATTCATTACGTGATTTTCTTATAAAGCCCATTTCTTGTGCTATATCTGCCCTACTCCATTTAAACTTGAAGGATAGTTGGGTACTGGTTTCCGAAAGGTGCCCTATGAATTCTATCGCATTTGGTAGAGTATTCATTATTGTGCAAGCGCAAAACTAATGTTGGCTTACAAACGTGAACTCTGAGACTATTATAGGTTCTAATTTTGATGAAATTTTCAGGAATCGTGTGGGTTAGCTCCGAGAGAGAAAATTTTTTTGCTGTCAGATCAATGCAACCTTTAAATTCTAATAACGTCGATTTGATCGTAACTGGTTCTTTCAACTAATTCTATGTGTTCATGATACAATACTCGTATGTGAGGAAACTGTACTGTCCTGTTATTGAAAATAATAATCCAAAAACTATAACTCTCTCTTTCTACGATCCGAATGAAAAGTATAAGTTCCCCAGTCAAATGTTGCACAACTTGATGGATTTCCCAATCTCAAACTAAATTCGCAGATCGAAAGATATTTTGTCACACCTTTTGTCGATATACTTACGTCTTTTATATGAATAGCAACGCCATCCGGTAGTTTATTATACTTTTTTACGTTTGATTCACCCCATAAACACTCCATTTAGTGAAAACCGGAAGTCTCAAGATGACCTGATAGCCAATTTCTGAATGGCATAGACGGAGAAAAGCATGCGCGTATAGGCGTCTCCAAATTAAGTTTGGTACGCTAAAATGCTTCCGTATAAGTCCTCAACACAATGAAATATTTTCTGCCTCCACGGATATGTCGTTCAGGAATCAAAATTATCGAAGCTATAACGACAAAACATTAAATCATAGATATATTATATTTTCGGGCAACTGAAGGTCAAATTCATGATTCAATGCGTTTGTCCAAAATAACATCAATGGTCAGTGGACATTTAAACATTCTTTTTTATAACTACCCCAACGCTAATTAAGAATTATGTTACGCAACCGAATATTTACGATCGCGAACATATGGAGCTGAAACTGTAGACCAATCCTTAGCGACCAAGCACGATTTGTTTATCTTTCTCGTGACGCTCCATTTCGTGACGATTTTTGAGTCCATGTACCAAAGAAAAAACATGAAGTTTTCATTACTTCAAGTCTTATTAAGCTGTACCACCAAGAGTAATAGGATGTGGGTTCAAAGAGCAGGCCCAAAGTCAATTCATTGACAAAGGCACATTGATATATTCTGCACGTTGTGATCCAGTAAAATGACGATCCCGATAGCAAATTTATTGATTCCCGGGAATCTTACTAATAATTCACCACCTGGGCTAATGGACCGTTAGGATGGGAAAGACCTCCGCGGGGGCTAGTGGTTCCGCTAGAACTATACAGGGGCCCCTCTCAAGCTGGATATACATAGTGAATAGATGCTAATGAACTGGATCAAGGAAGAAACAGAACGCAGCAAAAAGGCCGTAGATAATCTAAATGGATGGAGAGGAAACGTCGAGGTGAGTGAACAAAATGGGGATTGGCTAGCAAATTAGGAGAGACCTACTCACACACAGGGTAAAACTTCTTGGTTCGGGCATTGCTTCATACATATTTGGCGATGAATGTGATCAATCATGAATCACTTGACCGATTTGGAATCTTATGAACATGCAAGGTAATTTTAGATTTTACGACATGTAAGGTTTGAAATAGCCGGAGAGGTAGATACTAGATAGTTTTCAAAGTAAATGAGTCCATCGATATGGGTAATAAAAATTAGGACTAAAATACTTTTTTACGAATTTCTAAAGAAAAAGGAAGCTATTGCAATGGCTCCCACAATTTTTTCTGGTATTTTCTCTCTAGAAATCTGTTTGGAGTCATTTGGAAACTATTCCATGATTCTAACGCAAATACAAACACATCACATGCGTGAGAATGGACAGGTGAGTGAAGGGATAATATTATTACTAACTTGCCAAAGCTACAATTATCAATAGATTTTCGTGATTTTTTTTTCCGTTTAATTAAGAATTTAGTCTAGTTTTGGAACATGTTTAAAGAGTTTCAAACTTTATTTTGATAGGAGGGGGGTGAATGGAGGGGGTAATAATGATGGATTCTGATCATATTTCAGACTGCTGGTTTATTATTAATAAAGAAACCTTTGTTAATCAACCAAGAGAAACAAAAAAAGTTAACCCCCTTCAAAATCTGTTAATTTTGCGTTTGAAGATACGCAGATTTGAAAAATCCGAAAAACGGTTTGTTCGAAGCTTTCCTTTGATACTACTGGAACAAGTTGTATGAAATTCGGCTCGAAAATCCTACATCCGCCGAGGATGTGCGTGTCATTTTGTCATCGCTTTTGATCGAACTCAAGGGGTGAAATTCAAGGGTTGAAAAAATAAAAATCGAGATCTCGAAACATTCAAATGAAAGGGAATTTTTTCGTTTGATTGAGACATAACGCATTTTAATTAATCGAATGACACCATCCGGATCATTGTGCGGCCAACCGTTGTAGCTGCGGAATGGGTGTTGAAGGTAAAAAGTCCTCAATACGAATGTGAACCGTAAAGCAATTCGATCATACATAGGGTATTGTTAAAACTGCCTATACAGTGTGATGTCGTACTTATGTACATGTAGACCAGTGATCTACGCGAATGACCAATGTAATACAGAAATAATGAACCATGGAGTGATAATTAGCAGCTTTTTCCCGAACCAGATTCCACTTCAGTTAGATATACCAAAAACCTTGGGGGTTAAATAATTATGGTCAATGGGGGTAATCGGAGGGAGTAATGCCGATAATTGATACTATTTTCACTTTTCTAATCCGCTTTTTTAAAAGTTTTTGGTATAGATACGGAACATTTTGGAGACTTTATTTTGATGTTTGCTGGTTAGTTAGGAGGAATGGTGGAGGGGAAAATAAACTGTACCACGGACTCCATTCTCAATCGATTTTCGTGATTCTTTTTTATTTGATTATTTTACTATTTGCTATAGAGATGGAAGAAGGGGGGGGGGGGTTAGTGATAAATCGCGATATTTTTTAAAACTATTTCCGTGGTACAATTTAAAAACAGTTCACTTCATTATAATTGTGAAGGGGGGAGGCGGGTTCGCTCTTAGCACAATCAGGCTGGGTTATAGTCGAGGGGGTACGTCCAGTAATATCATGATCTATTCGCTATCCTCACCAAAATCATGTACAAACCAGATATACATGGTGTCCCGAATAAGGTGGTCAGTACTTCAGGGGGTGATTCTAAAGCTCATTTCTGATCGAAAGTTCTTAATAGAGATTTTTTTAATAATCGCTCAATTTACAAGTAATTCAATTTTTGAGATTTTTTTTTTTTTTTTTGGGTGTTTTCGGCTTTGAGACTAAAACAGCGATGACTACAATAATTAAAACAGGAAGTTTAAATTTGAGGATACCGTTAGAAAGACCGTAAAATTTCCTTCCTATCTAATGCCAAATCAAAATTTTTTAATAGGATTCATTTGGTGGGAAATCTGCCTGAACATGAAATATCCACGTATATGAGAAATTATAATTTTTTGAACTGGCTGTGAGTGTCCCATTTTTGTACTGTTTTTCGTGCACCTTATCTATGAAAACTGGCCCAATGTCTCAGCTTTCTAACGGTATAATCAGTTTTTATTTTACTTTACTAATTAGGGGATAAAAGTATGTTTATACTTTGAAAAACATGGGTTTTTCTAAGAAATCGAGGGTTTTCGTAAAAAATTACCTCTAAACAAATTTGAGTTTGGTGCCGGTTTCTACGTATTTTTTCACGCTGAATCGAGCGGTAACAATTGCACATCTCCACAACTCCGTTTTTACAGAATTTTATACTCTAACTAGTTTTACTCTTAAAAACACATAATATTGAGCATAAAAAATGAAGTAAAATTTCGTGAGTTTAAGTGTAAAACTCTTTTATAACGGAGTTTGGGTGATCTGAAAGTGTTACCATTCTATTCAGCGTGAAAAAATACGTAGAAATTGGCACCAAACTCGAATTTTTTTAGAGGGTCTTTCTCACAAAAACCCTAGATTTTTAAAAAGAAAAAACCATGCTTTTCAACATACAAACGTACTTTTACCCTCTAATTAGTAAAGTGAAATAAAAATTGATTATACCGCTAGAAAACTGAGACCTTGTGCCAGTTTTTACAAATGTGGTACGCGAAAAACAGTACATAAATGGGACACTCACAGCCGGTTTAAAAAATTGGGATTTTTCATACTTGTGGAAATTTCATGTTCAGGCAGTTTTTTCACCAAAAGAATCCCATTGAAAAATTCAGTTTTGGCATAGGAAGGAAATTTAACGCTCTCCCTAACGGTATCCTCAAATTGAAACTCAATATTTTCATTATTGTAGTTATTGCTGTTTTAGTGACTTAAGGTCGAAAACACGAAAAAATCTCAAACATTGAATTACTCGAAAATGAATCTTTTAAAAAGAAATCTCTATGAAGAACTTTCGATCAGAAACGAACTCTAGAATCACGCCCTGAAGTACTGACCACCTAATGCGGGACACCCTGTATATGGGTGTGTTTAGTTATGCATGCATTACTTATAACATTATTTCTTCTTAGACCATACTACCAAGCTGCAGCCTTAGTGCAAGAATGCAGACTATTGTCGTGAATTCATCTAAGCCGCTGAGCAGTTGGTTGAGAAGCCCTCAGGGCCCGAATGGAAGGCTAGTGCCGCGATATTTCTCACTTTGTGGCATAACGTGCTCCGTCGGTGTTGCGAACTGCTTTACTTTACTCGCAAAACATGCATTTTCCCTCCATTTTAGTCCCGGGGGCGGGGAGGGGTAAAAGCCGTAATTGTCTCACTTTAAGTGGCTCGAAACCGTCAGGGAGCTCCACCGTACTGAAAGTTCAAGGGTCAGCTGGAAATACTCTTCAGAAATTATGTGCAGTATACATAGGACGAGGGAATTGCTGACCAGGCTTAGACATATAGGTACGGTACTGACCATTTTTCAACATATATGCCAGTTAAGGAGTATACATTTTTTCAACCTGGGTCAATAACGATAAAAATAGGGACCTTTTATCAACATGTGTATGTTTCAATGTTTCTACATGGCGAATCGTCAAATTATAGTGAATTAGTGAAGTAGGCACCAACGTCATAGTTTATTTGATCGAACTTTCGTTGCCAATCCCATTTTTTAAACAAATTCCAATGTATGTAAGCCACCCTCTTTTCACTGTTGGATTTGTTGTTATTTTCAACCAGAAACCTACGTTGCTTAGGGGCTTCCTCCGATCTGTTTATTTTCAAGCGCGTCTCAATTTGAATTTCTCGCAGCACGTCCAAAACGAGTCTGATGTTGGGACTTGAGGAGTAGAATTGCCAGTTAAATGCAGCATAAAATGACTCCGCTCCGTTTGTAGTGCGAGGACGATCACAGTCGGAAGAGGCCCACATTTCGGGAGGGAACGGGCAAAACGTAATGAACGTTTTAAGTTGGTAGTCCAAAAATTTGAAACATTGCTTGAAGTTGAGTGGAGCTTCGTTCACAAGCATAGCAAAAATATCAGGAACGTTGCCTGGGTCTATGTACTGGAGGCCAAAAACCACTTGAACCAGTCCCCCACCTTTGACTCTTTTTTAAGGAACTCGCTGCCTATGGGTCCCATCGATTTTATTTTCCTGTACCAGGACTGGCCTAGATGGAATGAGCTATGAGAGCACTAGGGAAACCACTTCCTAATGGCATTGTGCATTGACAGTTCAAAATCGACAGCAATACTATTTGGTTGGAAAATCAAGCCATGTTTCGTACAGAGATCTCTATAAAAAAAATAACATTTTTCTGTATACCTACATTTTCTTTCTCCTCAGTTAAAAAAAAAAAAAAAAAGAAAAAAAAAAAAAAAAAAAAAAAAAAAAAAAAAAACGAGTGGAATGTGCAACCGTTGTCAAATAACGTGAAACGTGTACATCTAGTAAAAGTGTTTTGGACTGCTGGAAAAGTTTCCATCACAAAAAATTAAACGACTAGGTACTGCACATCCACAAAATATTCCCATTCATGTAGGTATTATGCTTAGAAAATTGGCATTTTTCGAAGATTATTGACAAGGACACACGCACTATTGAAGCGGACACATGACACGAAGGATACATTCGACCAACTAACGTTCAGAACCAAGAGGTTTGAGGTTGACGCAGGTTGAAATACGGTTCATTTGATCAGGTTGACGTACGGACTGCGATTACTGCCGCTGAGAACAATAGCAGGTTGAAGAACGGTCTGTACCCTATAGGTAGTTCAGTGACTAGGTAACTTCAACAAATACTTACTTCCTCGCCCGTTCTTTGGAACCCATTTCCTCCTTGCATCCCTATTACATGTTCCAATAATACTTTATCAGATCTTATGCTGTTCCATATGTTCCAGTCAGCGTGAGATAAATTTCGGAACTCGGAATCTGAAGGTATCCTTCAGTATAGCCAGCTGTACGAAAATTATCTTACGTACGATAGATCAAGTCATCAATACGTACGATGTAACTTCATACGATTTGCCCTATTTATTCAATAATGGTAGTTAACTTAAATTTTGGTTTATTTAGTTTCATTTTTTTTTTAGTCCAGCAGTGAGGTACTTTTGCCTGGACAAAATTGGAAAGTTAATGAAATTTTGGGGTGTTGTTTTGGGATGCCTAGGGAAGCTAAATCCGAGTTTTCTGACAAAAAAAGCCTGTGCTCGATTGTGGGTGGCCGAAAAACCACGATTTTTTCGGACTTTTTTCGTTTTTCCGACTATAACTCGAAAACTATGCCATGTAGAGGTCTTTTTTATTACATTTTCGGAAAGAGCATTAAATTTCCTTTAAATTTCACTAGTCACATGTTTTTTTTTAACCGAATAGCTGCTATGTTACAGCCCTTCCAAAGTACATCAAATTTCTCAAAATGTACAATTTTACGGAAAAATGCATGTTTTAGCCTCATAACATTCATTTGTACGAACTATGACTCACATGTATGTATGTTATACATACTATATGAACCCCCCCTCCCCCCCCTCTTCCGCCAATGTACTGTTCATTCCCATCATAGTGAGTGTAGTGGATTTATATATGTTTGACTAGGGGTAGGTACCCTAGAGGAATGCCTTTAGACAAATCCTGAGTCGGGAGAATTTCATGAGTCTGGTGATCCGGGTTTGCTCCTTGATGAGAAACTTGTTGAAGGTGCTGAAAAGTACCTTCAGATTGGTGTTTATCCCAGTTTCCAAAGGGGTGATATTTGTCGGACTCATAGGCACATGTCTCGCCATGTAGAGTGGCGATGTGCCGTTCTTTTTGAATATCTCTTGCGTGGGAGAGATATGTTTCATCCGTCGAGGGACCTCTTTGTGTCCACTGGTAGTGGAAGTCTGTGGGTCTTGAAGAGTGCCTTTTTGTTCATTAAAAGTGGAAGACTGGAAGTTCTGAAAAGAACTGTTGTCTTGTGAGTACCCGGTCGCAAAGGACGGGTATGTTTCCTCGAGCTGGTAAACCATGCAAGGAGCCCCAGTTGTAGGGGTCTGAAACTCGTGAACTACGTCTATTCCGTTGTTGAAAGGCCGGAATACGTGAGTTTCTGATTGTGTTGGAACCCTCTGTGTTTCAAGAGGGGTTGTCCGGGCGTAATTCGCAGGGAGATCGGCGTGTGAAACGCCGGTGATTGTCGCGGAGGGGAAGCCTGAGCTCCCCGGGCCCGCGTAGGCAGCGCCACTATTTATTGTAAGTACATCAATGTACAGTTTTACGTACATGAATATAATAAGGTATATATTAATCAGTCCTCTGTCGATCTTTGTCTTTTTGGCAGAGCTGGCTCGTCATCCTCACTGCCGTCTGTGACATCTGCTTCTTCGAATGGAGTGAACGTGGTGGGCTGATCGTAGTTCAGTTCTTTGTCAGTGTCGTAGTATGTGTCCTCTTCATTGAAGTCGGGCTGTGGGGAGTTTTCACACGTAGTCCTACAACAGTTTTTGCACACAGCTGAATAAATGAGTCCTGCTTTTTTGCAAATGGAGCCTCCTGTAGTGCACCCACTAGCCCACTTGCACCTGGTGATGTCAGGAGATGGTCTGGAGCAGCTTTTAATGTTGTTCTTTTGGGATTCACGCCTGAAAATGAAAAGATTGATATGACATTTCTGTTAACGTCACAAGCGTGGATTATACTAAGAGCAGTAATATCAAATAAAGGTGTGGTACCGTGAACAAAGAACGTGAGCACTAGTAATACCAACCTCGTTTAGTTAAGCTCCAGCCCTAGGCAGATGGTATTTTTAGGTGTTTTCCTGCACATCCAAGCCATGTTTGGACTTGTAGGTATTTCCTGTAGGAGTGGTACTTCGCAGAATCTTGAGTGGGTGGCAGTCTGGCTAATTGAAACGTTGGTTTAACCACTACAGTTTGGAATGAGCGGTACCGCAAGCCATCCAAATCATCAACCTCCACATTCCCTCCATACATCTTCCCCAAGAACTGCTCTCCAGCATCAGAGATTTGGTTTGGCGTTGCTTCTGGGTCCTTAAAAATGCTGACTATGTCTGACAGCCAAGGATTTTTTTCAAGCACTTGCACGGCTTTCTTCTTCCCAATTCCAAAGGGAGCTGATGTTGAGCCCCTCCCACTAATTGCGTGCAGGAAGAGAATGTGCCTAAAAATACTATCTGCCTGGGAACACCAAACGAGATTGGTATTACTAGTGCTCACGTTCATTGTTCACGGTACCACACCCGTGGTACGGGCCGAGCCAGCTCTGCCAAAAAGACAAAGAACGACAGAGGACTGATTTATGTAGGTATACGGTATTATACTCATGTATGTAATAACTGTACATTCATGTCCTTACAATTAAAAAAAATTGTTTTGGACTATTGGAATATTATACAGCACACCTCACTGTGGTGAAATCACCCCCAAATAATATATTACAAAAGATGTCGGACTGCCTTATAACAAATGCCTTTGAAACCCCGAGGCAAGGGTGAACGAGGCAAGCGCGCCCTTGTGAGGAGGAGGGGAAAAAGCCGCTTCACCCCCGGGACACACCGAGGGCGCCCAACAGATTACACTGGGCGAGCCAATCTCGAGCCACCCCCGACTCCGTGAGGGATATAAATACAGCATTCCATGGCCCAGTAGCTCATACCGATCACAGCAAGCAATCTACAACCTTCTCCTCTCTAAGAAGACCTTCTCCTGCAAACCAGAAGCGATACAACTCCCCTGGCTGAACCGGAAGATGAATTTATAAGCTGGCTGCGATTCAACTCCACCGGCTTGTAGAGAAGAGAAACTCCCGCCTACTAGAACTTCCAGACGTCCGAATAGGTCGAGCTAGACACTTCGTCTATGTGGTCGTCCCGACTTTAGTTCTTTTCAGAGCTAAAAGACTTCCCCGAGAATGGAGCGGACGCCTAGCTTCTGCCTTCTCGGGGATAAACACGAAGGCAATGCGGCCGAAACCGAGGTTTCAACGCCCGACCGCCCTTCCGCGCCTCGTGAGAATCGTGAGTTTCTTCCACCCTTAACCGGCCCGAACCCTCAAAGGGCGTGGGCTTAGTGCTAACGTCGACCCTTAGTGGAGATATTCAAAAAGGACGGGACATCGCCGCTCTACATGGCGAGACATGTGCCTATGAGTCCGACTAATATCACCCCTTTGGAAACAGGGATAAACACCAATCTGAAGGTACTTTTCAGCACCTTCAACAAGTTTCTCATCAAGGAACAAACCCGAATCACCAGACTCATGAAATTCTCCCGACTCAGGATTTGTCTAAAGGCATTCCTCTAGGGGTACCTACCCCTAGTCAAACATATATAAATCCACTACACTCACTATGATGGGAATGAAGAGTACATTGGCGGAAGAGGGGGTGGGAAGGGGTGGGGGGTTCATATAGTATGTATAATATACATACATGTGAGTCATAGTTCGTACAAATGAATGTTATGAGGCTAAAACATGCATTTTCCCGTAAAATTGTACATTTTGAGAAATTTGATGTACTTTGGAAGGGCTGTAACATAGCAGCTATTTGGTTAAAAAAAACATGTGACTAGTGAAATTTGAAGGAAATTTAATGCTCTTTCCGAAAATGTAATAAAAAAGACCTCTACATGACATAGTTTTCGAGTTATAGTCGGAAAACCGAAAAAAGTCCGAAAAAATCGTGGTTTTTCGGCCACCCACAATCGAGCACAGGCTTTTTTTGTCAGAAAACTCGGATTTAGCTTCCCTAGGCATCCCAAAACAACACCCCAAAATTTCATTAACTTTCCAATTTTGTCCAGCAACCCACAGATTTTATGACCTCACTGCTGGACTATTTGTAATTGAACTAGACAAAATCCAAAACTTCGAGCTCTGAGCAAACGTCATAGTAAGTCGACAGACTCGTTTACAGCTTCAATCTAAAACAAGAAACTAATAAATAAGTAAAGAATAAAAATACCATGAAGATATTTCGTACTTATATTCTTAAGAGGAAAACTATAACGAAAAGAAGACCCAGCTAATCTGACTTTCTTGCGATCATTGAGAGCGCTCCCAATGCGGCAGGGAACCAAATTTCAGAACTCTAGGATGTACTGGAGCGAAGTTAGGTTCATTGCTCATCCAGCTAATCTGACTACTTCTTGGTCGCTTTCAGTGGTACCTACCGAATTTCAGGGCTCAGATACATGTACAGGAGAGAAATAATAATTGTCGATCACCCAGCTGATCTAACTCCCACACAATTACTTCCAGCGTGCAATGGTCCACAAGGAGGCTGTGTAGGCCCATACCGAATTTCACGGTCACTGGATCTACAGTCAAGAGAAGCTAGCTCAATCGCTCATACAGCTGATATACTTCCTCGCAGTCATTTCTGTATGTCCGTATTGCTGCTTACAATATTTCAGGGCTCCGGTAGTCTGTCGAGCCTTGCTCTGATGAGGAATAACAATTTATAACGGATTTTCGTAACGCTCAATTCGTGACCGATTTTCGTAACTCAATGTTTCGTTTCAATTTTCATACTTTGGTCCTCACTTATCGTTTGTCTGTCTACTACAATAATTTTTATTTACTTGCATCGTTTTTTTAAATGGAAGAAGATTCTATTCTAACCATTTACCGCCAAACGAACTCACAATCTATACTATTTTATAAGAATGAAACTTCGGTTTGACTCTCGCCGTCTCTATGCACGGCCGAATGGCTGAGTGGGGGGATCTTCTTGGATTTTCCAAAAGCGGGCATAAGCGATTTTAAATTTTTTTACTACCACCCGAACCATGGGCTGGAGGGCGGGAGAGGGGTGGAAGCCCCTTTTAATGCGTTTTTTTTTTTTTTTTTTTTTTTGCCTGAGCGATCGATCTTCTATCCGCTGTCACATTAAAATTTGATCGAGAGCACTTCCTATGCCAGTGACAAAGTTACAATTAACAGAGACAAAAATGAATGATAATTTCTACGCTCTCATTTGTAACAGAGTTACCTCCTGAGAGGCCCATCAAGCTCCCGTCAGAGCACCAGAGATAGCGCTGTTGGCGTCCCGTTGAGGAATCAATGGGAACCACTCGCTGTTCTCGATCATTTTTGGCAGCTGGTTTGGCGTTGGATGGAATTCCAGGTGACTGGAAAATCAACCTTCCTCGAACATGGCTCATTAAAAGCTATTAGTAGGGGTGGTATCTCTCTGACGGGATGCCTGTTACCTCCTCTACCTGATTTATGAGGATTTAGGCCCCCATTGCACCTCTGGGGGGGGGGGGGGGGGGCACCTAAATTCCTTATATGGTAGCAGAGCGTGGTTTGGATTATGCACGGCTGAGTCCAATCCACTATTTGGCCATGTTCAGAAGAAACATGGCCCGGGGTTCCAGAAGGAATTCCCATTATCACCCTTTGGTATATAAATAATTTCATTGGTCTTTGACTTATAATTTTTCTCTTTTATTCCCCATTTATATTTTATATTATTTCAATTTCATGCCACCTGAGTATTGCTATAATGTCAATTACCAGGTTAGTGCACATTTTAAGTCCCCATAGTTGGGCAATTTAATCTTACTGTGCCTAATAAGCCAGTCGTCACTTATTGATTTTCATTCATTCAATTTCTATATATATTTTAATTTCCTAAGGTATAAGTCTCCATAGTTGAGCATCCGTTTTGTCCCTATTGTTCAATGAAGATACTTCTTATGAAGCTTCATTGACAATCCAGTTTTAATTTCTATTTCCCCATCCAAAACGCCAATGCAGCTATTTATGAACGAATGAGCATCAGTTCTCAGCTATTCACTATTCCACCCAATTACCATACTTGATCTTCAATCAAGTATGTCTTTAAGGGGAGGAGTGTAACAGAGTTACCTCCTGAGAGGCCCATCAAGCTCCCGTCAGAGCACCAGAGATAGCGCTGTCGGCGTCCCGTTGAGGAATCAATGGGAACCACGCGCTGTTCTCGATCATTTTTGGCAGCTGGTTTGGCGTTGGATGGAATTCCAGGTGACTGGAATATCAACCTTCCCCGAACATGGCTCATTAAAAGCTATTAGTAGGGGTGGTATCTCTCTGACGGGATGCCTGTTACCTCCTCTACCTGATTTTTGAGGATTTAGGCCCCCATTGCACCTCTGGGAGGGGGGGGGGGCACCTAAATTCTAAAATTTCCCGGGGTAGCACGCCCGCTTGAACCTCCGCGGTAGGCTGAGGGATATTCCAATATACCCCTCGGTTGTAGACCCCCTGAAATTGTTCTCTGGCCACGCCACTGGAGTTTTGGTCTTTGGGTAGAAAGGGATATAGCATTTTATATACCTATATAAAGGTATCACTTCGTTCGATATTCTAGTATGAAGAAACAGTTAATTCTCGACATTAGATAATGTTGTAAGAGTTCTCTGGATACAGTATTTCGGAATCTGATGCTGGAGACGGTCAGCTGGCCTGTAGGGTGGCGGTGGTTGAGGCAACTGGCCTTAATGAAGAACGGAGATGTTTTCACTTTCGGCTCATCCACCTGTGTCGGACTCGGACGTTTTACTTTCTTCACTTCTTTTTTGTTAAAGACCTTCAATTGAAGTAGTGACCTGCTGTATCGAAATCAGTGAAAGTGTGATTGGAGTTTTCCACCAAGAACGAATCCCACAATAGACTTGCGTTTTCCTTTCTGGTTTACCATTGAATATTACACCACTCTGATTGCTTAAAAAAATAAATAAACATTTAAAAAAATATATATATTATATAATGAAAATAATAATAAAATTAAAAAATAAATTAATTTGCCCTCTCAAAATCGGTCAGCAATACGTGTGAATTTCAGAATTAAAATTGAAAGTATATATATATTATGTTCTTATATAAAGTTTTAAACATATCCATGTTAGAAGGGCAGATCTTATTCGAAAATTCCCTTTCCATCATAAGGAACATACGAGTATCTACACTGCATGCAGATACATCGTTTCATAGATATGTCTTACGCTCTTCAGTCTTCTTTCGGGAGAAATACTTGGCGATATTGTAAACAATCTTCCGAGCTGGCCGCCAAATCGTTCTTCCGAAGTGGAAGGATGAATGAAGTACGTCCTGTTTTAGGGGTGTTGTTCATAACGAACAAATGAAATTAAATAAGATAAATATAAATATCAAAATAAAAGACAGAAAACGTTATAATAATGAGGGAAGAATGAATCACGGGAAGTAGAAAAGAGATGTCGCGAAATTAAATACGAAAACTCGACATAGCTATTGTGCGTTCACCGAAAGCAGTACAGCCAACCCTCAAATGCTAAATTTCTCATCGCGGTAAGATATTTTACCTAACAGGGTTGTCTATATATATTTTTTATATTCTATATCTTTTTATATTTTATATCTTTTTATATATTTTTTTATATATTTTATTTTCTATATATTTTACCTAACGAGTAATTCACTATTCTGGCGCACCCTCGGAGCGCGCCCTATCTCTGGTTGACTATTAGAATGTATGTCATGAATTTGAATATCACACATTTATAAGCATGAAGAGGTGCTCAAATCTCAATACAATTTACTCAAGAATCTCTATTCTTAAAATTCGTTATTCAAGTAAATCATCACTTGGAAACTTAGCCGGCGAATGGTATTTGACAAACGTACGGGGTGTCCCAAATCAAATGGTACGAGTACATTTCCAACAAGAAGTTCCTTCTAGAAAAAATTGTTTAAGCGCTTTGTTTTCGAGTAATTTAAATTTTAATATTTTTTTATATTTTTTTCCGTGTTTTCCCTCTTATTACAATGAAACGGCATAACTCCCCTTAAGTCATTGTAAAATCGAAAATAAGGAGAGCGTTAGAAAGAGTCGTAAATTTCCTTTCTTTCTGACGCCATACCAATCTTTTTTTGAGCTTACTTAATTCGTAAAATAGGAGGAGAAGATCCAAATTTTAAATATTTCGCAGAATTTTATCTTTTATTCTCGGAATACATACTGTTTTTGGGAGCAAACCACTGG
This sequence comes from Adelphocoris suturalis, assembly GCA_030762985.1. Taxonomy (NCBI): domain Eukaryota; kingdom Metazoa; phylum Arthropoda; class Insecta; order Hemiptera; family Miridae; genus Adelphocoris; species Adelphocoris suturalis. Next base: position 16,874,028 of record CM061044.1, read on the forward strand.
AAAAACTCCCAGTCAGTGTTGCTTGTACCTACTTTGCTTATTAGCGGAGAAAATTTTGTTCTAATTTTGAAAAACGTGTTTTTTGAACAAAATTTAGAATTTCCCTTTAAAAAATAAATAAATAAAAATACCATGTATGAACATACAAGTTCCAGATTAGTTTCCACGGATTTTGGCGTGCTGGTTCGAATGGTAAACTTGCCTTGCATTTCTCCTACTCCGTTATAACAGAGTTTTACAATTCAACATAGTTTTACCCCTGAAAATACATATAATTGAGCGAGGAGAAATGCCTTTTTTAATTACATAAGACAGAATGCATGAAAAAATCAAATGGAGCTTTTGGAGGAATGTTTTGTTAGAAATTAGATTCAGAATCGACCCTTTGAAGTTGTGGAGTGGACTTCTAGATCTACCGAGAGCTAAATGGCCCATTATGGAACATGTTTTACCTTGGTGTCAGTAGTTGAGGCTCCCTGCCTAACCTCCTTCATACAACATCCCAGGGCGAAAAGGAAAGAATTTAGCTTATTCAGCTGATCAGAATGGAGTCCATCATTTCATCCAACTTTTGTGGTCCCTTTAAGGCTCTCTGTAAGTTTAAATTTCCTAAGGTGACAGGAGAGAATTTATCTAACTCAGGAGATCAAGGTGGATCCCGTCATTTCATTCGTTTCATAATGTTCCAGTGAGTCCCCCCTATCAAATTTTTACTTTTTAGGGTGAACAAGAGAAAAATTTGAGCCATTCAGCTGATCAGGAAAGAGCTACTCGCGTGTTCTACTCTAAAATGTATCCCAACAAAAATAACGCTGATTCCAGGCAAACAGTTAACTAGGCAGGCCATTTGTTTTCCACTTTATAAAAGTGTAAAAAATACTATTCTATTCTACTGCACTAAAAATGACTGTTATTCGATTTTTAAAGGTTTACGGTTTTGGATTCATGCTTCATTGCTAAATCATTTCGGCCGTAAGGATCATGAAATTGGTACTTGTACAGGATAGATTCAATAGTGGTGAAATACGCGTAAACTGAAAGCGAAGTCGATTCATTTACAGTCCCGTAAATAGCTTTAGTGAAGGTTCCCCAAATTTGGTACTTTTCGGTGCCACATTCGTTGCAGATGAGTGGAGCTCCGTCGTCTTCGTTTGCGTAAAAATGTGCTGGCGCCAACATGTCGCTCCCTTTTGGGTTTGCGATGTCAAATCTTTTCGGCTGAACACAGATACCGACTGAGGCTTTCCCACTGATCATCACGCGGAACCTTACAAAAAAAATTTTTTTATTGGTAAAAATTCATCGGCAATTTTCGTTTATATTTATATATATATATATGTGTGTGTTAAGATACTAACATGGAGAATAAACATTTTTTCAACACTAGCAGATTACTCGGCCATTGCCGGGAAGGAGCTACTTCATTAATTACGGTTGTGGAACACTGCAACAACAGAGTAATTGAACAACTGTCCTAGCGTTGTTAAATCGGACATTACTATAGTTTTACACTGCTGAATTTGGTTTATGGTAGATTTTGAGGGTTTTATGGAGAACGGACCATCAGAGGGTGTCCTCTCATGGCTGTCAGTTGGTTATTGCCATGAAAACTGGGACATGAACAGCTCAGAAGGCTAAAAAAATGAACCGTCAGAGTTCGCCGAAGTGAGTTTCAACTTTGATAATTCTGTGTGCCCCAGATCTTCCGTGCAGGCATGCTCAAATATCCTTTTACAAATTCGTGAACCCTCTCAAGATACATATTATGTCCAGGGAGTGGGTGACATGTCCATAACTACACTCAGCCTCTTGCTGACTTTTGTCAGAAGCAAGAAGCAGTACCAGTAGTGATGGATATGATCCCCCCCCTTCGGGTAAGTCAACCCACGCACCATCAACTACGCCTTCACCTAATTACTGTAAGAAGTTTGTCATTTTAGACACTCTGTGAAATGGCTCTTATGCATATGATTCGGAAAGAGATACCTACTCGGAATTGATCTTATCACATTCGTCGTACGCCAGGATAACAACTTCCAACATCATAAGAGAAATAGTGGTGTGTTCTGTCACTTTCCAGCTGACCATTTTGCAGTCGTACTTCCCGACATCCTCTCGAGAGCATTCTTCGCACCTTCTTTTACGGAAATCGAAAATTATGTCTTGCAATCTGGCACTAGCCGTTTGCAAATCAACACTGTGGAACCTGACGCGCCTGAATGCATCGTTGAAAACGAAAGGCTTTTTAACCCTTAGCACTCCACTGTTATACTTGAGCGAACCGTTGATATGCTTGGGATGAGGCACCATTTGGTCAGCTTTACGTATCTGCTTGAAGTCTTCCAAACGTTGAAATGAGCTGGACGCGCATGCGTGAACTGTTAATATATTATCGGACAAAGATTTGTGCGTGTTGTAGGCGCACGCGCCTGACGTCAGCACCCAGTGAGAGTTGAGAATCGTTCCAGCGCAGCCGGTTCTTATACTCGAGTGCACTCGATGAGCAATGAAAGCCACGAAAGGAAACACATCTGGCGACACCTATGCATAAAAAAAATCACAATGAAATTAGCTAAAATTGTAAAAATTGTCCGTATTGCAGAACATAATACAGATTAATCATCATACGTGGTCTCATTCCACAAAATGTACCACTGTTTTTTTGGTTCTCCTATTTTCATCTAATTCCATTTGGAATTGAAATGTATAATCAACTGTTATCCCAATTTTTATACTTCCATTTTACTGTTATTCCTTTTTGAGAAATTTCCGTGGCTCCCGCCACACAGCTAATCAGCTCCATGTTGTTAAACCGCGAGCTCGTTGGTTTTGGTTTCTCATTTCGGATTTTTCTATTTTATTTCATTTATTTATTTTAATCGAAAATTCTATTTTATTGAAAAGTAGGCCGTGCACTGATGAATCCCAAACGCGAGTTGTTTATAAAATATGGAACAGTTGAATTGCATTCAGGGTGCAAGTGAGAGTAGAGAGGTCAGGGATAAGGCGTACCGTTTCTCTCCAATACTGAAATCAAGAGCCTGTAACAGCCTTATCAGATGAGGTAGACGATTTTTTAAAATTTTGTACTATATATACAGGGTCCCCCGAAAGTAAACCCCCCCCCCCCCCCCCCCCCTAATTTTTTTCCGGTATCGAAGTGAAACTTGGAGAGCCTTTTGGGGTGCCTCATACTAAGCTTCAAGCAAATAACATCAAGAAAAACGCTGCAAATCATTACATAATGGTTTATTATTTCTGCCAGCTATAGTAACCAGCATGCTCTGGGGGTTTCGCCAGTCTCTTTTCCAGTATCCCCTCTGTTCTTCCTCTCACTCCACCCCCTGCCTACCCCCCCCCCTCACCACCCACCGTGACCCCCTGCCAAGCGTGCCAGGCGTGCGCGCGTGCGTAAGTGAAACACTCAAAGTCTCGAAAAAGACACTTTTTCGCTCGTTTTTGGCCCATAGCATCTATGCGAGTAAAGCGATCGGGATGGTTAAACGTTAGGACCAACTAGACCCTAAATGGAGTCTATGTGCGAAAGAAAGGGTTTTTTAAGTCAATTCTTAGGCCTTTTATGGCCCGGACGGCGGGCGGCGAACGGCGGACGGCGGACGGACATTGCAAATTTGGATTCTACGCACCTTGAAACGTAAAGTGACAAAGTTTGAGGGGGGGTTATAAAAATTTTTTGCTACACGATCACATAGGCTTATTATTGGAAATAATAAACCAAAATGCGGAAAAAAGTAAGCGGTTGGGGGGGTACTTTTAGGACACCCTGTATAGGTAAAAGAAAGAAGAATGCACGTTTTCGACCTCCTCAGCCCATGTCTTCAGTGGCTAAAAAAATCTTGAAATTTCCCTAATTTTTTCAATTGAAACGTTTTTTATTGGTTCTACAGGAGAAAATATATAGGGACTCTGAAAAAGGACAACATTTCTAAAAAAAAAAAATGTATACTTGCGTAAAATATGTATACTTATAACTCAAATAAAAAACGATGTACAATCGGTCAAAGTTCAGAATTGTTTTCTGGAATCTTTAAGCCAACCTAAAACAAGAGGGAACTTATTTGGAGGCTTTCACGGATCTGCTTCACTAGTTGGGATGGTCAGAAGTCCTCATGTCAATGACTAAAAAGAATATTAAACCACTTTTCATTTTCCAAGTTTTGGCCAGGTTTTGGCAATTTCACCAACCTACTGAGCGAAAAAAGTGGTGCTCGATGGGGCGGCATTACCAGTAGATTTTAGTGTAGTTGTTAAGTAGTAGCTGGAAGATTCGGTCGTTTTCATTAATTCTACGGATTTTGATTTAATTTAGAAGTGATGACTTATCTTTGGAGATGTATTCCAAATTTAGCTAGTAGATGACTTAGTTTGCTGTAAGGAGTTTGAGATGTATTACCTATCAAAACGGAAGTTAGTGAAAAACGTTGTCTATTTCCACAAAATAAAGAGTTACAATGTTAAATCGATTTCGACGGTTAGGCCATCATCAGTAACAAACAATAACTGAAGACACATTAGAAAGGACACAGCTTGTATAGTGACAGGTGAAGGGAGATTGAATCCCATAGGTCGAGAGAAAGGAAGAACGGCAGGAGGTGCAACCAGTTAAGTGCATACAAAGTGAGGGGGGATTATTGCTAATCAGATGAAGTGAAGGAGGGGGGGGGGGGAATAACTAAATATGATGTCAACAGTGTGAAGGGATAATTCCAATATTGAGGTAAATCCTCATTTAAACATTTACCAGATCTGTCACTTATGATAATTTCGAATTTTTCAAGTACATTCAACATACCTCCCTTTGGGCAAAACTGAGGAAATTTGACAAACTGTCTGTCTGTCAAATCAAAATTGTAACTATGAATGGATTCCTTAAGATGTTTCGGAAATGTAGACTTACCCTTATTTTCCATAAAATACTTATGATGCTTGTCTATTCTTTCCCTAAATTTCCTACTACTCTGACCGCAATATTTGTAGCCACAAGAACATTTTAATTTATAAACCCCACTTTTATCCAGAACATTGATTTTGTCCTTAACGGATCCTAGTAACGCCTTAAGACTATTTTTAGTTTTAAAACCTACTTTGTAACCTCTCGATGATAGAATTTTGCCAATTTTATCAGAAATTTTCCCATAATAAGGTAAACTTATCAATTGTTTTTCTTCTAAAGTTACATCTTCCCGAGCCAGATTGGAAACTTTTTCCCTACTCTTTTTCCTAAGAACCTTATCCCATATGGTATCAACGAGATCTCCTCCATATTCGTTAATAGCCGCTATGCTTTTGAAAACGGAGTTTTCTTTTGATAAATTTTGTTCACTCATTGGAATAGATAGTGCTCGGTTGATCATATATGGAAGGCTGCATGCTTATGGACCAAAAGGTGATTTGAAGTACTATGGATAGTTATATCGCTATAGGTATCTTTTCTATAAATTGAAAAATCATGCTTCTCATTTACCAAAGAGATGGACAGATCAAGAAAATTTAGTTTATTCCCGCCGAATTCGAGGGTGAATTTGATATAGGGATCTAATTTATTGATTTTATCGTGAAAAGAATTTAGTTGTCTTCGACATATCTATACCAATAGAGAAGATTATTTGTGTTACAAGTTGTAAATATTTGTTGCTCAAGATAATTGATGTAAATATCTGCAAGCAGAGGAGATACCGGAGAACACATAGCAACTGCGTATAACATTGGGGAAGGTATAATGAATGCCCTATCTGAAGGAAGAGTGACTTCAGATAGGGGGATAGGAAAAATAAACCTACTGGGTTTTGGTTGGTCGCAAAATAACCTGTGTTCTGATGTACTGGTACGGTACCGGAGTCTTCGCATCTTGAGGTCCTGGTTCCGATTTTGCCACTGTACTCAAGAGAATCGCCAGTATGATCTTCATAATTCACTAAGATGATGTCGATACTAATTTCTCCAGAATAATCTACATTAAGTGATTCTGAAAGACCGAGTAGTTATTATTATTAAAACCTACCTATAATCAAATCCGAAAAAATTCCTAGTTATTGTTTCACATTTCTCGACTAAGCTCCTGTTACATACCTAGCTAAGGAAAAGAATGCTAAACGATTTGTTTAGTAGTTCCTTGAAAACACTTGTCAATATCGCTAAGGTAGTGAAAAAACTGTTTCTATATTACGGTGCAAGGGTGAGGAATTCATTAATGAATCTGACATAATATCAGTATAAATGAAGTTGGAATCTATGAAGTACTGGTAGTTTGGTTAGTATTTCCTTACATTAATTATTGAGTAATTCTAAATTAGATTCGTTTTGAATTAATTTGAGTATCAGGTTTCTTCATTACTATTAGTGTGGTGAATTCGGATTTGTATGTCTGGCAAAAGCAATTTTAGCAAACCTGGAGTGGGTGTCAACTATCTTTCAAATGTAAAAAAAAGCGCTGCAACATATTACACAAAGGCTTATTATTTCTGTTTTAGATATCCCTTCTACGTAGAACACTTGTCTACAATCATTAAACAAAGTCTATTGTACATCGGCTGAATATGAACGTGTAGGCGTGGAAGCCTACAAAGGGAAAATTAATTAAATTAAATGAAAAACCTATACTCTTCTAGTCCTTTTTTCAGCATCACATTTTAAATATATCGACATTTAGGTAAGTACATAATTAACATGTATCATGTTTTAGCCCTGGGGTCCTAGCAAATTTTGCGAGTCAATTTTTTTCCGCGCACGAAACATATAGTGTTACAGTGATTTCCGCCTACAACCGAGTCGTTGCTAGGGAAATGGTACTTCGTCGTTTTTCATCCCACAAAATTCGTTGACCATTCGTTCGAAAGCTCTCGATTTATCCAACAATATTATGTTAACTACTGCGAAGTGCGTGTCCAACAAACTGAGTTATGAGCATGGTTATATAAATAATTGTTTACACACAGGTGATCATTCTCAATAATTGATATTGTGAACATGATTGCAACCGCTTGTTAATTTCGAATCAATATCGAGGAGAAAACATGATACATGGTTGAAATTTTTGGTTCTAGAACAGAAATAAGCATCGTTATGTTAAATTTTTTGACTATTTAGGCGTATAATTTTTTGAATGTTCTCTTTCATCGATGAAAAACTTCTTTTGACAAAAACCCGCTAAAAAAAAAAAAAAAAACAAAAAAAAAACTCGTAAACGAATTCCACTATCTGCTTTACAAGCAGATACCATGTTACATGGATATGTCTTTGATTGGGGATTTCATAACGGTTTTCCTCGAGAGTTGTAAACAAATCCTTTAACTTTAAACGAATCCCTGGGCCGCATCCGGACTAATTCCAAAAAAACAACGGTTTGCTTATAGAAATGTTGAAAATAACTGTGGAGAGAAGCCACTACAATGAGTTGTTGTTAACAGTCGACTGTTGTCAAGAGGATGAAAATGTTTCCTATGGAGTGGAGTAAATGATGCTATTGCTTTACGTGAAGAATATTGTAACCGGCTTATTAAAATTGTTTATAGTCCAATCAACTTAGTTTAGGAATGTAGCCAGGTACGTAAGGAGGGGGAAATTGGTAGCTTGAGATGTGAACATTTATCACATAAATCAAGCGCTTTCCAATGAGTTGCGAACGATTTCTGTGCGATGAAAACTGCGGAAGTTCCATTCCCCTAGCAACGGCTGGGCTGTACGTGAACATCATTAGAAATTGTGACAAAAAAATGTTTGCGTGACGAAAATTTTTGGTTGACCCCCCAGAGCAAAGACATATCCATGTCAAAAAAAAAAAAAAAAAAAAAAAAAAAAAAAAAAAAAAAAAAAAAAAAAACTAAAAAACTAATCAACCCCAAACTGGCAATAGCCACCCCCTCCCAATCCACCCCTAAATTCTAGACTAACTTTGTCAAGTTGGTAATATACCTATGTAAAAACTCCGGAATGTCCAAGTCTGAGTTAGGAATCCGGGCTCTAACTGGCGCGTGGTTAGCAAGTCCTCTACTGCGATCAGACCATCGGAACCTCTCAATATTGGATTCTTGTTTTTGCGATTACATTTTATTTGTAAGTAGCTCAGATTACACCCCTTCAAGCCCGCCGGAGATAGAGAGATAGGACGGGTAGAAATACAACGCGAGTTGCCGAGACTCGGAGCTCGCGTCGGGTGACTCGGGGAAAATATCAGGTTTCCCTGCACCGTTTGATTGGAATCGTAAATAGGAAGTCGGCCTTCTCCCACGAAGACAAAGACTTCGATATGAAGAAGAAATCATTACTTTGCAAGGTAGGTACTCCATTTACTCCGATGAAAGAAAACGTTGCAGGTATTCATTAAAGATTAGAAGAGGTGCCTATCACAGACATGACACGTTTTTGGGTTCTTTGCTTAAGGCAGTAAGAAATTAGGAAATCAGTGTTTCTCAATGAATTTTAGTAGAACTTCAATAGTTTGATCGTTCAAAAACAGTTTTTCAAATAAGCTCGTCTTTTGGCTTTGAGACAGACCGTTACTCATATGGTTTTTCTATTTTGCTTGTCAAGGCTATTTATTGACATCTGCATTAAGAAATAAAATAAAATTGAAAAATTGAATCTATAATGCCCTCTCCGTCTTTGCAGGGCATAACAATTATTAAGTAATTAAATCAATTATGACTTAAGTATGTACAAGATTGTGATAAATAAAAAAATTTTAACATGGAAATACATCGAAGCAACGAAATCTTCGTAACCTGGGCGCTGTTGAGGAAATTGGTTGGAAACATAATAATTCTGGTGCTCGCGATTCAGTGTGGAAAAAAATGCTCTCAAATAATGTAACATTTATGATTTTCCGTCATATCAATGGGTCACATAAAGTAGATTCGAAATGTGCAATGACAAGTGGAGATACATATTTGAAAGAATAATGTTAGTGTGATGTTTTGAACTAGCGCACGTCTGTGAAAACGGATAAATTTAACAGTACCTACGTAAAAAAACTAAATTTATTGTATATTTTAAAATAGAAATAGATTCAATTTAAAAATCTGATATCATCCATCTCCTACGATGAGTTATTTTCTTACAATGATTTTTCAAAGTTTCCTAAACTAGTGACATCTCTCGTAGTGGGTAGACAGGTCTCGTTCTGACGTCACCAGTGGGAGAAACTCAAAAATCGTAGAAATAATACTACTCATCGAGGGAGAGTGTGGTAGTGTCAAACATCTTAGGATGGAATCTTCTTTCACCAAAAAATAGTCAAGGTATTTTTTTCGCATTCACGCGTAATAATAATTGAATCTCTAAGTTGCTTTTTATGAAAGTGGAAAGAGGGAAGGAAGAGGGGGGTGTCATTAGTTGAGATGCCCCTCTTATTTGTTTCTAAAACCATAGTGTCAGTTTGGCACATTAACTTTATTGTGAAAAACTGTATGCACTATGAAAAATATAGAACAAGGAACTTTGTATGGGTTGAATTATTTCTGTTTGAAAAGTGTAACAGGGCCGTGGCCACTTGGCTTTTGTAAGAGAAATGCGGTCCTTCTTCTTTCCACTATGTACAATATTAAGGGATTCCACCAACTATGTTGAAGAAGGTGGACGAACGGGAACTTCAACACGTTATTCACTGGTAGGAGGACGATGTTCCGTTTGCACGTTGAAAGTGTTGTAGAATCACAAAAAAAGCGATATAAGGCGGACGCCTACAATCACATGCAGGTTAGCAAAGTGGACACCTGAACCGCTCCACACGCTCTCGTCCTATTTCCCAGACGTTGTGATCATTATCATTCCCGTCTGTCGTAGCTACTACTCGATTGCCTAAATTAGTTCTTGGTTTAATGAATGTGAACTAATTCGGTTCTTCATAGTTGTATATAGTCGGGACTCGGCCCGAGGAGAAAGAAATAATTACAATATCATTGTAATAATTGTAATGAGGTTGCCCTTACCTTACATTTTTTTTCTTTGATGGCAAAGCTTAAGCCCAAAGCTAAGTCCTTGTTTTCTACTTTACCAACCTTAACATTAGTTTTAGCTTAGTGTTATAGCGCAATATGTTTGCAAACCATGGTAGTTTACCAGATTTTTTGTTGTTTATAGCTTATCTGATGATGGTCACAGAATGGTGACCGAAACGTCATTACAATGATTACAATGATATTTTAATTATTTCTTTCTCCTTGGGCCGAATCCCGACTATATACAACTATGAACAACATCACGGCCGACAAAACCTCTATCACATAATTCGGTCCTTGCATCATTCCATCAGCCATGTAGGCATAGCATCTATTTAAAATAAATTGATGAACGTGCAGCTATGATCAAGATATTGTTCACAAATCGGCAAACATCTTGACCATGGAATCAAAAGTTAGGCCATTTTTAGACATACTGCACCAGTAGCCTCTTGCCGAGTACCTAATCTGCGAGGAAATACACAGGAACATGGATAAGTATTTATGGAGTAAATGTAGATTCATATTCACATTCCACTATGTCCATCATTGCCATGGAAGTACTTGGCATCAGCCTATTGTTGCAAATGAGATTTAGGTCGGTAGTGTTTTTTCCCAAAGTACGTAGTACTTCATTCAGATTCTCCATAGGTTAATAGCCAACCAAGTTGTTTCTATACCAAAATTTTGTAGTTCATATAACTATGCGTGTAAGCTGCCTTTACCATCAGAGCAGTTTTGGCATCATTAGATTTTTTTGCATAAATTGCTAAACAGCCTGTGGAGGGACCGCTTTTGTAGGATGAAAACTGACGGAGTTACATTCACTTAGGAACGGCTCAGGTTTATGCGAGAATTGTAAATAGACTGCAAAACTTTTCGTGACGAACGAATTTTTTGAACTACCCCAACCATAAGCGATATCTATTTCAAAAAATAATTAATTAATAATAATAAAAATTCGAAAAATTTTGGAACCAATCTAACTGCATACACCGATCAAAAGTACCGGGAACGTACATACCTACCCGTTATCAAAGTTTATGAAATGCGATATCCATTCCCTTTGGTGTATTATTGTTTTAATATTCAAAATTGAAATTTCCTGGAGATAGATTTACGCGAAGGCCCAATATGATCAAGCGATCCGAAATCGGAGAAAACTGTAACAGAACCAACAGAAGAAAACGAAGACACTACCAAACAAAACAACCAAAATCAATTAAAAAAATCAACACCGGAACTTTTGTAACTTTTTAAATTCAAGATTGAGGTAGTAATTAATAAACAATTATTAAACCTCGACAAAATATAAATAAATGAATCACGTTGATTGTAATTGCGACCTTGATTTTTACTCATAGTCTCAGGAATCCATTGAGAGAAGGCGCGAGTCGGGTTTCGTGTTATGGAACCGGAGACGGAGCGGCAAGGACATCCACCGCACTTGTCTCACATGTCCGCACGCCAACTAACACAGACAACACAAGAGAGAAACAAGGATTTTTGTCACCTTTCAGCTATAATACACTCGGTTAGACGGCTCTACCGGTCATGATGGATTTTGTGGTAAACTGAACTGCGTGATATAAATTAATTTGATACCTACCTTACCATCCCGATATTTATAAATATATGATTATATCTTCAGTAGATATGTGTTCTTCCCTTGTCAATACCGCCGTATTCAATTAATACTTTTTGACTAGGTATTTCGCCAATCTAAGCTTTGATTTCCCACGTTGAAATTGAATTTCAGCATCACTGAGTAGATTATTCTTTCCACACTCCTTTGAAGCTAGGCTTCGTCTATAGAGGTCAATAGAGACCTATTGGTATTTATCTAGGGGTAGTGGGACAACCCAAGCATCAGGAAAAATTTCAGCTTCAGAGATTAAATATCTACCATTGGAATCAGCTCTAAGAGCCAATCAGCTTATCAGAGGTCTATGCATCGTCTGCCTACTGCTTACAAGTACCTACTACTCGTACCTATCTATAGACTAGTAGTAGCTATGTGCTGCCTTATTATCGCATTATTAGTTCATTATGCGTATTTAGAAATATTAATTTATAACATAGCGTAATAAGTTTTCCTTGACACAACAGGGTCTTAGGGATTATGATGTTGTGATACAATGAGAGCATTCCAAAAAGTGGCGAACGATTTAACAAGGGAGTTAAACTTCCCTACCAGCGCATTGGTTGTACGTAAATATCAATATAAAACATGTCGGCTCGCGCTGAATTTCGCTCAATTTTTTAGCACAAGACCATGTAAAATATGATACATGTTAAAATAACCTAATGCAAATTCGTTTTAGAACATTCTAAGACAAAATCCATGAAAACACCTATAGGTCTATGTGTCTGTGTGTGTGTTAAATTTGTCAACGCCACCAACTAATTTTTGATATTATTTGTTCGATCCCAAATTTAGTCTAGTTGCGCAACGAACCTCAAAAATTGTATTTTTCATTACGGAAGGATAAAATTGGAGCTAAATCAGAAAAAATGTGTTATTCAGACGTTCAGACGTATTTTGTCTACGCTACCCATGCTAAAATTTGCAACCGGTTTTTGATGTTCTTATATTGTTTGATACCAATTTTAGTCTAGTGATGCAACAAACCTTGGGAATTCAGTTTTAGCTCATGGGATGGCGGGTGGAGGGGGTAATTACTTTTTCTTTCAAGCGCTACCCAACTTATAATTGTCAACTAATGTTTGCGTTTTTTTTTTTTTTTTTTCCTTTTTTCAATGAAGAATTCAGTCAAGTTTTAGATTTAGAGTATAATCTCATTCTCATTATGGAAGAGGGTGAATGGTGGGGTTAATAGTGACCAATTAATTAAACTATTCTCATCTGATTTCCGGGACTCTTTTTTTCGATCCAAATTCCGATCCAGTTATGCAATAAACTTTTTGTTTGTTCTTAAAATTTTTATTATTATTTCTTAGTTAAATTATATAGTTTAAAAATCGGAAATTTATTTTGATGGTGGATTTTTGTGAAGAAAAGTGATAGAGGGGGAAATTATCTGTACTATTTACACGTTTGTCCATCGATTTTGGTGATTTTTTCGATTTTTTTATTTATTTTGCTCGAAGAATTTGATTTACCTGATAAATCTTTCTCCGTAGTTTAAAATTTCTTAGTGTTGTGAGGTGGGGGAGAGAGGGGCATTACCGATATATCGTGATACATTCAACCAATTCGTAAAAACAGTTCTGCTGGTATAATTTGCACGTTAAGTTATCATGGAGTGGGTACATCCAGTAAAAGATCTATTCGCCATTCTGTTAGAATCATAGTAGTACAACTCATACGTAGGGAAGTCCCTGTGACGTATATGCATTACTCACCAAAATGTTTGAACACATTTCGAATTTGGTCAGAGAAAACAACTTTTTGCAACTTTGCCAAGAATTAAGACTAGTCTAGAGTCCATTGGTGTTCTTCACCTGTGGCCTATAGTCAACCAATTCGTAAAAACAGTTCTGCTTGTATAATTTTCATGCTAAGTTATCATGGAGTGGGTAAAATCAAGACCTATAAAAATTCAGTAAAATCAAGACCTATTACTCATCAATATATTTAAACAAATCTTGGATTTGATCAGAGAGAGCAACTTCTGTAACTTTGCCAAGAATTAAGACTAGTCTAGAGTTCATTGGTGTTTTTCACCTGTGGCAGTGGAGTCACTTTGCTTCAAAAGGTTCAAAAGTCCAATTTTCTTCAGAAAATATTTTATCAAACTGTATACAAATGAACTAATAATGGATATTTACAATTTCACTATTTTTCAAAATTCAGTGGTCAATCCACTATAATCTCGTGATGCTGAAGTTTTTAAGAACTCTACAATATTCTCTTTCTTCACTTATAGTTGATGACAAGTAAAAGAAAAATGATATCTCCTAGACCTTCCCCCAACTATATTTCCATTTATTTACCATAAAGTATAATAAAGTGATTCAGTCTCGCATACTATATTCGCCCTCACTAAATTATATACATTAATTTGACCAAAGATTCACGAGAGAAATGTATACAGTTTTTAATTTAAAAAAAAAATGTATACCTGTGTACATCACTCGATTTTTTAATTATTCATTTATTTCATTATTCAATACCTACGTTTAATATTCATTGATATAATATCCTACTCCGAATCCACGCCATATTTTTGAGCGCCACCGATCACATAAATTATTATATTATCCGAAAAAGGTCACGTCTATACTTGTAGCTAAAACTCAATTGAGATCGTTACTCATACAAATTGCTTGACATGCAATTTCTCACTTATTAAGAATCTTAGAGGTCTGGGAGTGGTCACAATCGACTCAGCGCTGAAAAATACTTCGCCTGTAACACCCCACATGCCCTATTGTTAAAAACCCGATTCTTTGAAAGCATTTTTCGGGCCAATTGTAAATATGTAGCTGAAATTCTGGAGCCAATGAACCCGACTTGTCTTTTGCATAGACGGATTTTTCTTCCCTGGAAAGGAATTTTCACGTCGTATTGTAAGGGCGTTATCGTCTGAGGATACATCCTATAAATATATATATATGCTACATACCTTTCCAATTATCCTTTTTGGAAGTTTAATAAGTAACTAGGGAGTGATCTCATGAATTATCTGAAAAATTGCTCAGCTACCTAGAAGCTTGCATTATGGCAGCGTGGAGCTATCATCAACTGGTGCGTTACAAGTATAGTGATCCAAAAACCAATCTGCTCCAGCTGTTGCACTTTTCGAATCGTACCCATAAATATCTCGGTTTCAAGGATCTCTCATTTCCTATCCGCATTGAGCAATCGCAATCAAGTTAGAGAACCTCACCCCTCTCTTGTCACTGGAACCACAATATCTCAACGCTAACCATAACTAATCACATTCCATGATGGATATCTCTGTTTGACACCGGACTACGACTTTCTAACCTCCGAACCAATGTCAAGTGGATCATGAATTTCGAGATTAAAGGTCGCAGCTTTGCCGATCGATAAACATCTCGTTAAAAATGGATGAGGTAAAAGGAAAACGAACCCCTTTTTCCTTCTTAGGGAACCACAATAAGGAAATAGTTACGGGGGAGGGTCTATGGACTACACACTGCGAACAGGTTGAACTCGTAATGGGGCCGACACGACAAAGCGGCGCGACTAAACAACGAACTTTCAAGGTTCCCGATGTTAATCTGGCATAGATACCGTACATAGACAAGTCATAAATCGACACCATATTATAATAATCTATATAGCTTGCTGAGCCAATGAGTAAACTAGGGTATGGTTAGTTTTTTTCCAACCGGAGGGGTCATTAGCAGCATTGTACAAGGTGTCTTAGAACAGTGTTTCTTAAAGTGGGGTACATGTACCCCTGGGGGTACATGGACAAAGTCCAGGGGGTACTTGAGAAGCTCTGTGTACTGTAGGGTGTTAAATCTACAATGCATCGCAAAAAAAAAAAAAAAAAAAAAAATAAAAAAAAAAAAAAAAAAAAAAAAAAAAAAAGTGAGGCTAGTTGGTTTATCTAATCGAGGCAGTAAAAGTGTGAAAACATCGCTACCGAGAAACTGATTTGCTTCAACAAATGCAGGAAGACATCAAAGCGTTTTGACTCATCTTCCATAAATATATTCTAATACTTGTTTTGAAAATTTGTTCGTCTTACAGGCAAATATATATTGAATTACATTCGCCAAAAATTCTTGGCATCAACGCTTATGTATATGAAGTATTTGAGAACATTTGAGAATAGTCGGCCTGATGGTTGTTGTGAAAATTGGCAAAAATTTGCAACGTTTCTTTATTCGGGCATTTTAGATTATTTCAAAACTTTACAAAAAAAAGGCCTTTCTGTCCTAGAATTGTTTTTTTTTTTTTTTTTTTTAAATTAATATTCTCAAACGATTCTCCCCAGGATCTGGGGTTTCTTCAAGGAGATGAAAATTAAATTCAAAGTATCAAATTTAAACTTGTAAAATGTAAACTGAATTCTTTTTGTATGAAAGCTTGAGCCAGATTTTACAATAAATTTTAAGTTTGATATTATTAATTTAATTTTCATCTTCCTGAAGAAGCTCCAGAGATCCTAGGGAGAAATGTTGAAGAATAATAACAATTCATGAACAGAAGAGGGCCTTTTTTTTGTAAAGTATTGAGATCTGCAAGAAGTCTCTAAAACTCTCGTATAACAACTACGTTTATTATAGCAGCCACATGCTGTCGTAGAATCACTTGATTTCTGGGTCACATTCAAACATTCTTTACGGCTGGGTAGTCTGGAACGAGACCCTCTCGAACGATCAAGTTTGTCCCCCACCCCGGCAACTTCTTGGAACCGTTCCCTACAAGAAGAACTGTGAGTTGTTCAATTCCGTTCAACGGGGAGCAGCTCATTCATGTTTACGTTTCTAAACTGTTATGTGATCGTGTTATGAGACCACGAAACTATACACTTCATTCTGATCTACATATCCAACTAATCTGCATTTTTACTAAGGGATTGACTACTTGATGTAATGTATTTTTGAGATGCGAGCTTGCGAGCATCCAGACCACCAAACTATACACTTCATTCTGACCTACATGTCCACTAAACAGGTTGAACGGAATTGAAGAACTCACAGTTCTTAATGTAGGGAACGGTTCCAAGTAGTTGCCGGGGTGGGGGACAAACTTGATCGTTCGAGAGGGTCTCGATAGTCTGGATCGTAGAAAATACTTATTCGAGTCTCTGCAAGTGACATGTGCATTATAATGCTTGTTGGTTGAAAGTTTCCTTTGTTCTGAAATTCTTGTTATCGCGGTTCGCTAATATTCTGACCGTTGTTACTGATATGCTCCTAGATTGCACCTCCTCTCGGCCGGTACATGGTTTCAGTTCGAAACTTGAGCTAGAGGCACGAGTTAAAAAAAAAAAAAAAAAAAAAAAAAAAAAGGACGAGTAATTAAGTTTAGGTACGAATTATTCGATGTAATTTCAGATGCGTAACTCAGACAAATTGTTCGATGGGTGCTCCATGGTTTAGGCTGAGACCACCTCGCACAAGCGACGCGGGTAACCTTCTTCGCCTGATCCGATCTGCTCATCTCTTCGGAGTTGCTTGTAATGAGAAGGTCTGCCGTATTTAAAATGCAAATAGTAACAATGCCCCTCCCCCATGAGGCTATACCATGCACATTTATCACAGTCATAATATCTCATGGGTAGACTTCACGGAGGAGGCAGTTATTTGTGGTAATAGGCCGCATCTGCCGAACGGTGTTCCCCAGAGGGTGGGTGCTTCGGCAAGCGACTTCAACTGATAATTATTGCCTGCGCATCTTGATATGAGGTTGGTACAGTCGGGATTGCACGCGCCCAATCAAAATTTAATAATTACTCATGTTTAGGGTTTGAAACACAGACTACGTTCGGAATCTTCAATTATTTGATATGGAGTGGCGAAGAATACAGCAATCAAGATTCAAACAAAATCACCATCAGAAACAGGTAGGGTGGTGTGACGAGTACCATCGGAAAGCAGGAGAGCACACGTTCATTCGAAATGTGGTGATCAGTGATCTTCAGGGTTGAACAAACTAATTAGCCGATATAGATGGTCCATGTCGTGTTGCAAAATACACACGACACCATAAAAGAGTGGATGCCTTAATGAGTAACTATAGTAGGTAATTGGGGTTGGTCAGGTTTGGATCCAATAAAAGCAATCGAAATTTGATGTCTGAGGTGCCAAAAAAACGTGGTTTTTCATAGATTTTTGACGATGATTTTTTCAGTTTTTATGATAGTTTTTGTACTATTACATCACTTTGCGACCTGAAAAAATGTTGCTATTACTTGGACAATTTCTGCGTCGAATGAGATCACCAGAGGCCCTGGAGGAGTGATAATTGATTTTTTGCGATTTTTCAACTACCAAAAAAACGTGTTTTCGGGAATATTCTGAGAAAAAATAAGTTGTCAAAAAAAAAAAAAGAAAAAAAAAAAAAAAAAAAAAAAACTGAGAAGAAAGGCGTTTTTTTGGTAGTTAAAAAATCGCAAAAAATTGATTATTACACCTCCAGAGCTGATCTCATCCGACGCAGAAATAGCCCTAGTAATAGTACAATTTTTTTCAGGTCGCCAAATGGTGTAATTTGTACAAAACCATGAGAAAACTGTAGAAAAATCACTGTAAAAAACCACGTGTTTTGGAAGTTTTTAGGCAAAATACACATTAAGGAGGCATTTCACACCCAACGTACGAGGTATAGGCGTGTTCAGCGATAAATTTCCATCAAGAATATCACCTTTTAATTGAGCATAAATTATCCTGGAGTTTAAGAGATTTTTTCAAAGATGCAGGTGCTGTATCTCAAAAATTAGATGCCTACGTAAAAAAGGGGTTCGGATTGGGATCTAGCACCCTTGAAAACCCCTAGAACCAGTACCAGTTTCGTGAGGGCATGACTATAATTTTTTTGGCAGTGTAATGTTTACGCTTGCGCATAGGCTGTACTATCCAAACCAACGGCATTCACAATCTGAATTATATTTAATGTGATGGAATCGGTAGGAGACTATCTATAAATTAACTTGCACAATTCATAAAAATAGGCCAATAGATGATGAAAAATCGACTTTTCAATAAATTCGCTAAGGAGCTAACCCACTCAGGCCTGGAAATTTTAATGTAAATCGCAATAAAACTCAGTATAGTTTTGGGCGCGACAAGGATTTACCACAGACAGACAGACATCATACAGTCACTCACGAGACGAAAATTGATCAACAAGCTCTGAAACTCAAAAAGCTAGTGGAAATTTTGATTTTGAAAGACTAAAAATTTTTCGACTCCTCACACGGACACAAATCTTCCCTGCCATCGGTAGTGAGGGTGCGAAAATTGCCTAGTTCGGTGTGACACATAGCTTTCTTGGCTCCGTAAAATGGTTGTGTAGTGTCATGGAAATGTGTTGGAAGAGTGAATTTGGGATGTATAACCAATTAACCATGTCATACATTGTAATGTAGGAGCATAAGTCGAAGGAAATGAGAAAAGATGATTTACTCGGTATTTGTGGATTTCACATATGAGTATTCAGTACTATTGAACTGATAATGATGAAATTCATAGAGAATTATTTAACTTTAATCTTCAACAATCCTCTAAATGTGAACGAAATCGGATTATTGGCTTGCCAGCGATTGCTATTGTAAGATTCAACGCTTGTGCATATGTAAGAGCTCCAATTGATGTATGAGCACTGAGGAGACCATCGAGAGTTTTACTCAACTGCCAACGATTTTGTCGAAATCGGAAGAAAATTGTGGAAATTGCGTTTGTCATAAAGATATGCTAACCCGGTAAAAAACATACTGGTAACTAAAATTCATGAATGACTTCGTGAATCGAGTGGAAATTTTGATTTTGGGGGAGACGACCGTATTCGAATGCTGGTTCCCACAGCAGTGACGTCGCCCTATGAAGCTACTTATCGAGAATTCCTTGACTTTCTTGGTTGTAAGCAGAATAATTTTGTGTAACAATAATATTATTAATTAGGTACGAATTATTCAGTGTTCGCTCTTACGGCTCTTTTCTATTCTACGAAACCGCACTCAACGATTCCATTCAACCATTTCCAATCACCTGATGAATTATGAACCGTCTATGTTGAGGAAACCAAAACAGCAACGGCCGGTTCCGATCGAAAGAGCCGATCGGTCACGTGCTCTCCATCGCAAAATTCTTCGCGCTTGGCGTAGCGTCTTTTGGTTTATTATTCAATAGACTAAATCTATTATAATTGTTAGGGGGAGATGGGGTATTACTCAAGCTGGTTACTTGATTCATGTTTTCTATTTCCTTCACCTTTTTCCAAATAATGTTAAATTTCAGTTTAAAATCTCGGTTAGTTTTATTATAACACAGAAGAAAGTAATTGGACCCTGAAACAATAACCTTGTTATCTGGTGAATAACTTTCTCCAGTTACGCGGAAGTCAGTTTAAACTATTTTTTCTAAAAAAAAAAAAAAAAAAAAAAATTCCATTCATGCACATGACCGTATGAACGAATTTTCGTAAACTATCGTACTATATTATGCTTAATTGTTTTGAAATTTGAGTCATTCAGTACAAAGAAATTGTTAACCACCAATTTTACGGCCAATAAACTCTTTATAAATCATTTCCTACAATTCAAAACAGATTTTGGATATTTAGCAATTTTGCGCTACCGAGTATATACACCGCATGCTGATGCATCGGTACATGGATGTGTCTTGTATGTCGGTATGGATGTGTTTGTAACTGCTACTGACACTGAACCTTATTTACACAATCTTCTTACGATCTGGTGATAACATAACAACCTCGTTTCCAGACAGAAATGTAAAAAAACCTTGTCTCGGTTAAAGGCGGTATCATGTTCGCAGTAATTCCGCAACTTATATATCTATTTTTTAAATCAATAATATTTCAACTTAACGATTTTGAACTGAAAATTTGCAGTCGGGAGTTTTCAAAGGCTCAGAATCCGACTCTTAGTTTTAAAAAAATGAGCAATTCCACGATTAAGTACTTAGCCCATTATTCGTAGCTACACGCTTCATTTTTATATTGACAAATCAGAGCAAAACCTTTCAGTAAGCGTAGAAATCAGTTGACTACTAGATTGGATCTGCTCTGTAAATAAATAACTCACGCTACCCCATAGTTGAACAATGGAGGATCACATAACGATTTCTTTCGCGGTGAAGATGTTCAAAGCGATTCCTTAGCTTCGAAACGATTTCTACTTAGCACATGAAGTTCAACCGAGTGAGCATACACGTATTGGCTTCGTCTTATAAACGGGTGAGAGTCATTATGTAAATTCCGGTCGTTCCCACAACGGTAACGAGAGTTTTATTGCTCCCTCATGATGTCATCACCGCGAATATCTCTTGCCGGCGGACTTGAAGATTCCCATTGTTCGGACTAAAGTTAATTATGTGTGCCATGCGTGTTTTACAATAGCCCGAGTTTCATTAGATATTATGGCGCCCCTGGTTAAGTGAAAAGGGACGAATATGTTGGATTATGTAGTGATAAAATCTCTGTTGGGGTGGAATTATAACATTTTCTTCAGCAATATCCATCGATGCTTATGCCACACCCACACTCGTTACCTCAGAAAGTGCCCAACGGTAAGCCTGCAAGACTTAGCTTCTTACCCACTGGGCGATGGAGCGTTCCATTTGTTCTCCATTTCAGTAAACCGATTCTAGGTATAAAAATTAATTAAAAACGGCATAATTTAATACATTAGGTACTGCTGTATGTATGTTTATTATCATAATTGATTTTTCAAATTATTATTTTTTATTTTTTATAATTCAGTGCTTTAAGCCGCACCTTAAACAAGAGTCATTAGTGGTATTAAACAAGTGTCTAAAGATACATTGCAAGTGGCACGATTATAATAAGGGGAGCCATTTTGCCTTCCGTCACTAAACGGAGTGCCTTCATGGATTCCACTGGCAAATCGGACGAGAAAAAAACGAGGGGTACAGTGGTGACCACTCTTTAGCCCCTAAAGCGGATAAAAAAATTTAAAAAAATATGCGTATATATAATATAAAATAATACAATTAGGAATTGATGAAGAATAGGCTTATAACTAAATAAATATTACTATATACCTACAGGGTGCGGCGGAGAGGACGGATGGTTTTAAAAAAATCATAAAATAGTTCATTTTTACTCAAAAACAAATTTATTGATGCAATCAGGTTCGCAAGGAAATAGCATTTGAGACAGTCAAGTGTGAAAAATCACATCAGGCATGTGGTGGCCGAAATTGTTGATGCAGTGCTGGAGGCGTTCTTGGAAGTTCGCGTAGACTCTCTCTAACATAACGCTACGTCGCACAGTGGATGGAAACAGCAGTTTTTGTGCAAAAACCTCTTAGATGAGCCAAGTGGTTGAACTTGATATGGATTTTCATGTTTTTTGGAGTGCTGAGTCGATTGAAACCATTCCCAACTCGCTAACTATAATGGCTAATCGGATAGCAACGTTTTAGCGAATTTTCTTAGAAAATGAAGCTATTTCAATGGCTCCAAAATTTTTAAAATAAAAATTTAAAAAATTTTTCATCATGGAAATCCGTTTTGAAGTATTCTGAAACGATTCCTGGATTTTAACGCTTTTTTATATGTATATATATATTTGTATATATAAGAATGCCCTGCTTTCTACATTGGAAAAGCCGAAACCAGTCATATCCCTTATTACTACACCAAGTATCTACTACCAAAATGATAACTAGTAAAAAAAGGTGTGGCGATGAAGGGCAAATGAGAACCTTTTTTCATTTTTCATAGCGCGAAAGCTGAATCAATAGTAAATCAAGCTGAATAATTATTTTGAAGGAACGTAAGTATAACCGAAATGGGTTACTTAATTATTTTTTATTCACCTGATGTAAAACCGTTTCTTCCAAATTTGGTATCGTTCGCGCAGATCTTTCTCAAAATCACTTCCACTCAAATAAAATCTCGCAAAGCACTGAATATGGAATTTCAAGAGACATTTTTTTTTACCACGATGTTACGATTTTCTTTTTCCACAATGTGTGTTTAAATGTTAGGTACCACGCTTCCGCTGACGTTGAATCATTTGATAGTGATAGAAGACTACTCTCAAAGAACTATTTTTCTAGACGAAGAATGAATCGTAACATTCATTCTCGGGACAAGGTTCGCACTTAGTGGTTTATTTACTCTGACTCGTCATAGCAGGAGTTGATAGGCGGGTGCCGTCACATACCTTCCTCAACGTTTTCGTTCATTGTGATCACCGACGGCGGAGAACGGCGATCAAATTAATACACAAGACACTTGAATGAGTGCGTAGTCGGATTATTCCAGTCCCAGGACGACCGGAGATGACCTGCACTTTTGGCACTCTATCAAAGTTAAATAATCACATGATTATTCCAAAAACCCTCATTATCACTGCTTACTCTTGGTGATACACCCAAAAAATGTGAAAAAATGATCAGGTACACCTAAACGTGTATAGAATACATGGTATATTTCGTGTTGGGGAATTTCCCCAGTTTTGGAGGCGTAATAAATCATCAATACCTGCTACATCAAAACCTTAATTTCAAGCATACGACCAACTATCACACTCAATGCCTTCTCAAAAATTTCTACACACCCAAATGGGGAAAAAAAGGGCTAAGTTTGTGTCCGAAGGTATCTAGGAACAACATAAAAATGGAAAAACATTTTTATTAATGCTTTCATTTTTTGAGGTTTTTGCACGCTTCCATCCACTGTGCGACGTAATGATCACCAACTTCTTTTTCCCTGAATTACAACGGCGACGTGTTCCAACCCAACGTGTGTGGTTCCAGCAGGATGGGGCGTTCATTGGCAATGATTATCAACAGGATTAGCAATGTTCATTGGCCCCCTCGGTCCCCAGATTTATCCATATGCGATTTTTTCTTATGGGGACACCTCAAAGCTTAGAGTATATGAGAACAAGCCCCGAACTCTGGACGAATTGAAGGACGCAATTCGTGTGGAAGTCTCCCAAGTTGAGATAGTATATTGGAGATAACGCCCAAGAACGCCTCCAGCACTGCATCAACAATTTCGGCCACCACATGCCTGATGTGATTTTTCACACTTGACTGTCTCAAATGCTATTTCCTTGCGAACCTGATTGCATCAATAAATTTGTTATTTAGTAAAAATTGACTATTTTATGATTTTTCTAAAACCGTCCGTCCTCTCTGCCGCACCCTGTGTAAGCAGTAAAGTGAATTAAAACGATGATTATAGATGAACATAAATGTATCACAGATCAGATATAACAGTTCGTAGTAGAGCTCAGCGGATCTCAGTTACAACAGCAGGGATTGGACCTTGTCTGGTCCAGATAAAACGTCAACCCATTGCTGCGGACTCGGAGGTCCATAAGGTCTGAGCAGTCCTCCAGGAACAGGCGGATGGACAGATACCCCCACACCTCCCATACACAACATCTCGAGCTTCTGCGGTAAGCAGGTGTCTGCGAGTAAGACGGGAGGCTAGTGGCAGCCCCTGTTGACCACTATTGAATCCCTCCTAGGAAGCTGGATTACGAAAGAGTCCACTGGGCACAACCCCTGAAGGACACACGCAGACCAGTGACCTCACTTTGTCATTGCTCATGCCAAATGGAATTGGCATTATGTTGCATGTAGGAGATTTGATCCTCAATGCGTATAGGCAACCTGTAGATGGAGTTATCTCACCAATGACTTTCCTCGCAAGGAAATCAGCACGCTCACATGGCTCGACACCGTCATAAAAGGTTGAGCCCAATATTGCGGCAATTATTATTATTTCAATCCATTTCTCTCAATAGCAAATATCATATTACTAATATAAAATTAGTTGTTATTGTGATGATTTGACACTTATTTGTTGACGTTTACTTGTGACGGTGTATAATTCTAATTCGTCGAAGACATCTTTCAAGGCTTTTACAGTATTTCAGTCGATTCTGTGTGGCGAAAACTAATGAAAACGATACCGGCTCGATTTTTGATTATATTTGACAATTACTGTCAGAGTCGACGACGACGACGTCGTTGTATTGTCGTCGAGGATAACTCTTAAACAGTGGCGTAATTTGAGGAGGGGCAGGGTGGGCAGAGCCCCCCCACGATCACAGAGGATGTAGAAGTTCTTCTTGAAACGGATGCTGCGTGAACAATAATTAATAATTTCACATTACTAACGTCAGTACCAATTACGGTAAGTTCGAGAACGCAACCCGCAAAGCACGCCTGTTATGTGGGTCCAGTTACCTAGCAACTTCAAGGCTAACTAGGAACGCTCCTCCAAGGCTGGTTCCAGGGAGGGCCAAACGCCGTGGATAATATAATTGCCCATAATGCCCATCCAACAGAAGCGAAATAACTACAGTAAAAATAATGGTATGCTGGATACTATAAAGTGAAACAGTGGTGAAATTATGTCGTTCCCCCTCTCCTGAGGGGGGGCTGGCCCATCCTCATTTCCCTCTGGAAGCCAAAAGTCATTTTGCCCCTCTCACTGCCCCTAACTTTCCCCACCTTTACTGCCCTCCGATTCACGTTCGATTGATCGATTCAATGCAGTAGCATCGATTGCGTCCTTCTTACCATCAGTGGCGTGGCAAAGCAATTTATCACGGAGGGGCAACAACAGCAGCCAAAGATTATAGGTATATGTAACTATAGTATAAAATGTGTATGGTTAGTACTAGTCACAAAGAGGGCATTGTAGCATGTATACAGGGTGTCCCACAGAAATGTTACCCCCCCCCCCCCTCATTTCCCCTGAATGCAGCGTAAGTAGACCTCAGGAAAAATACTTTCGCGTGCGCCACTTGCACCAGAAGTTTAGCAATTAGCAAATTAAATGTAAAATCATCGAAATTATACCTTATATCTGCATAAAACCGAAAATCCAAATTTAAAGTCCTTGTCAAAAAGTCCGGGTCATATAAAATCAATGGAAATCTGATATATAATAAATTATAACGAAGAGGAGAATGTAAGAAGTAGATGGGAAAAAGCGTTATGCTTAGTACGACGCACAATAGGTATTTATTTTGTACTTTGTCCCGAACGAACCTTGAAGTGACAATCGGTATTTTTACCCATCTGATTTCGCAGAGGAGAAATGCCTCCCTCGATGCCGATGCCAGAAATAGTTTATTGCAAAGGTTCATTGTTGAAAAAAATTAAACGAAAACAATCACTTTAGAATTACCTAATTTGAATTTGAGTCTTAGGTACCTACCTACCTACCGAGAGAAAATGAACATAAAAGTAATCATTATGTAGGGAGACACATTGTATTATTTTTACAGCGTAACCTTACGTACCTTAAATTAAGGTAATTAACCCTTCTTTTGATGGACACAAAAAGAACATTCTTACCAAACTAAATCTGTCTTTATTATGAGAAAATGCTCATGAACTGGGGAGCACAAGGCTTGTCATTGACTTACCGTTTCCAATCCAATCGTCTTTGTAGATCTTAATGTATCCCTCCAAGGGGTTCATAACTCGTAACTTTAGCACTCACTTTTACACTAATTACGGTTCCTTTCATGTTAAACATTGTATGACAATTACCACGGAATAAGATACAGGATATAGGGCATCAAACGTTTATGAGAGACTCACAAACGTAAACAAACTGAAGTAAAATGATTTATCGGTTGGTTCACATATCGATTCTTTCAATCGTTTCCATTCGACTATGGATATTTCAATCACCACAGCACAGACATTTTTTAGTCCTTGTAAGATTCTATTAATTTTATTTTACCGTTATTCCTACTGGGACTCATACCAAAAATCAGGGACAATTGAAGACTTTTATGAGTAAGAAAACTTATTGATGGTAAGAAGGACGCAATCGATGCTACTGCATTGAATCGATCAATCGAACGTGAATCGGAGGGCAGTAAAGGTGGGGAAAGTTAGGGGCAGTGAGAGGGGCAAAATGACTTTTGGCTTCCAGAGGGAAATGAGGATGGGCCAGCCCCCCCTCAGGAGAGGGGGAACGACATAATTTCACCACTGTTTCACTTTATAGTATCCAGCATACCATTATTTTTACTGTAGTTATTTCGCTTCTGTTGGATGGGCATTATGGGCAATTATATTATCCACGGCGTTTGGCCCTCCCTGGAACCAGCCTTGGAGGAGCGTTCCTAGTTAGCCTTGAAGTTGCTAGGTAACTGGACCCACATAACAGGCGTGCTTTGCGGGTTGCGTTCTCGAACTTACCGTAATTGGTACTGACGTTAGTAATGTGAAATTATTAATTATTGTTCACGCAGCATCCGTTTCAAGAAGAACTTCTACATCCTCTGTGATCGTGGGGGGGCTCTGCCCACCCTGCCCCTCCTCAAATTACGCCACTGCTTACCATCAATAAGTTTTCTTACTCATAAAAGTCTTCAATTGTCCCTGATTTTTGGTATGAGTCCCAGTAGGAATAACGGTAAAATAAAATTAATAGAATCTTACAAGGACTAAAAAATGTCTGTGCTGTGGTGATTGAAATATCCATAGTCGAATGGAAACGATTGAAAGAATCGATATGTGAACCAACCGATAAATCATTTTACTTCAGTTTGTTTACGTTTGTGAGTCTCTCATAAACGTTTGATGCCCTATATCCTGTATCTTATTCCGTGGTAATTGTCATACAATGTTTAACATGAAAGGAACCGTAATTAGTGTAAAAGTGAGTGCTAAAGTTACGAGTTATGAACCCCTTGGAGGGATACATTAAGATCTACAAAGACGATTGGATTGGAAACGGTAAGTCAATGACAAGCCTTGTGCTCCCCAGTTCATGAGCATTTTCTCATAATAAAGACAGATTTAGTTTGGTAAGAATGTTCTTTTTGTGTCCATCAAAAGAAGGGTTAATTACCTTAATTTAAGGTACGTAAGGTTATGCTGTAAAAATAATACAATGTGTCTCCCTACATAATGATTACTTTTATGTTCATTTTCTCTCGGTAGGTAGGTAGGTACATAAGACTCAAATTCAAATTAGGTAATTCTAAAGTGATTGTTTTCGTTTAATTTTTTTCAACAATGAACCTTTGCAATAAACTATTTCTGGCATCGGCATCGAGGGAGGCATTTCTCCTCTGCGAAATCAGATGGGTAATGTAGTGGATTTAAATATGTTTTACTTGGTGTAGGTAGACCAAGTGGGACATTTATATTCTGATTATGCGGGTTAGTCCCTGGGTTATTCCTGTAAGGAATGTGAGCGAAACCGTCAAGGTCAGCTTGCTTGGCGGGAGGAACTGAGGGGTAGTTCGTGTCGCAGCCGCGTGGAGCACTGGGCTCGCATAGTGGGTGCTGGGTTCGATCAGTTTGGTACTGAGCCATTTTGTAATATTCCGGCCTAAGATTTATATCTGTAGGAGGAATATGTTGAGCTTGGTTGAGGTACTGAAAAGTATCCTTTGTTTTTTGTACATTTGGAGTGTATTTGACACTCGGATCGGCCGGGTAGCCTTGCGTCGAATATCGTGGATATTCGGAAATCTTTGTCGAATCATAATGATTGACTTCAGAGCGGGTCTGAAAGGTATCCTTGAACTTTTGTATAGGTGAGGCTTGATCTAACGTTTCCTTCGTGAATACGTTAGGTGAGAAGGCGATCTCGTCGCGAGGATCGAGCCTTGAGCCGTCGCTAGGAACGGCGGACTGGCCGGGCAGCGGGTAGGTAGCGCTGCGTGGGCTAAGAGGCCCGGCCACGCCGTGTTCTACCTCCCCTCGCATGAGGAAATAGGACGGCCGACGTTCCATCGAAATATCCGAGTTATTAGCTCGTTTTCGATGCCTCTATGTATAGAAATAGAGGGTTTAGAAGGTGGACTCGCTTGACAGAGCTTCTTTCCTTTGCTCGTATGTCAGGGTCCTACCTTGTAGTCTTGAAAAAGACTTCCTTGGACGGTAAATTAGAGCGTATGAGCTGAGTAATTTACCGGCGTGCCCACAGCGGTCGGTGACGAGCCTAGTGCTACGAAACCCGGGCGACACGACTAGGAACGTCCCAGCGGGCGTACGATCTAAAGAGAATATCAATAGATGTACCGGGTGGCGTCCTGACAGATGAACTACGTTGGGCAATGAGCAGGATGAATAATCACTGGACTCGTAGATGCCAATGCGAGATCTGTGTGGAGAGAAGGTAGGCCTTGTAGAAAGCAGTAGGAAGCCGTTCTTGAGATGAACTCGGGAGCAGAAGGTTCGTCAGCGTAGAGCGTGTAGAAATCTTCGTACTTCGAGGTGTAGTCGTCGAGAGCGGAGAGTAGAATGAATTTCGGAGGGCTCCGAGCGGGGTATTTATAGGGAGGTGGCCGCCTCCTGCCGCCTCCTGATTGGTCCGCTTAATTTCATTAATTCGACTGTGTAATCTCATTGGCTCGCACATTGTTTTCTCAGTATCTGCGAGTATGATAGCTGAGCTGGTCCTCCGGGGTGGTTTCCCCACGTCCGTCGTTGCGACGGGGTCCCCGGGGGTGGCTTACGAGCGTCCGTCGCGGAGCCGACGACCTTGAGTTTAGACGGGGACCTCGGGTGGTTTCCCTGCGTCCGTTGTTCAGACGGGGTCCCCGAGGTGGCTGCTGGACCAGAGGTGGTTGCTTGCCGCCTCCTGGTTGGTTCGCCTATTGTCTCTCGTGTAATCAGTGTTTCTGATTGGCGAGTAGGCTTGTTTGAATTGTCCTTGTTAGTTTTAGAGGACGTTTGATTTTCTGTTTGAGTTTTCTCATTCAAGGCGACTTGGTTCGAGATGCTTGTCGCGTCTCTCTCGCCCAGTAAGTGTCTAGGGAGGTCGCCTTGTATGTTATTAGTTAATATTTCACTTTTGAGAGAGAATTTCGTATTTTCTCTCTGGTGAAATATTTTGTTTGACGGAGTTATAACTCGACGTCTTATAAATATTTTTGTGTTGTGTCTACCTCTTTTTGGTAGCCCTGAAAAGGGCTGTTGACAAGAGGGGGTGGTTTTCACGTGTCGTGTTATTAACGACGACGCCGGCTGGGGTGTTTCGAGCGCAGTCACCCACCTCTCGTCGAATTTGGTAGAGGGGACGTGCCTTCTGGCTGATTTTCGGGGAGTCTCCTCCTTATTTTCTGCCTGATTTTTGTTTAGTGACACAGCTTCGTCTGTTTTTAGAGTGTAAGCTGGTTTTATTTGCTGTTTGGGAACTTTTTTCGTATGTTCGCCAATTTGCACTGTAACCGAAAACTTTATCTCTTTTAACCACTTTGAATGGTCCTGTGTAAGGACATTGCAGAGAGGTGAGCTGTGTGGGCACTCTGATATAGACATGTGTACATGTATCCAAATTTTTGGGCATGTTGACGGCATATTTCGTATTATTATGTTTAATATGCGTAGGCCGGAAGAAGAGAGGCTCAGAAAGGTTTGTAGAAGTTACGAAAATGTCTCCTGGGAGTGGTACGTCAATTCCGTAAACTTTCTGGAACGGTGTAGTTTCCGTTGCTGGGTCTACTGCCGTACGCATGGCGAGTAGTACTTTTGGAAGGGCGTCGAGCCAATTTTCGTTTTGTGCTTTGGAGCCTCTTTCAAAGATCTATTTCTGCGTTCTACCATTCCGTTTGTTGACGGTTTGTATGGTAACGTGTGAGTATGTTTTACTCCGAGACGTTCCATAATGGAATTAAATAGATCTGATTCGAATTGTGTGCCTTGATCACTTGTGATGTATTTAGGTACGCCTTTTGAAGCTACCCAAATATTGATAAAGGCGTTTGTGATCGTGGCTGTTTCGATGTTGTTGAGAGGGACTGCCTCTAGCCAACCCGTTGCTCTATCGACCATCATTAGAATGTAACGTTTCCCTCCTTTAGCTAAAGGTAAGGGTCCGGTAATGTCAACGTGTACATGTGCAAATTTGTTAGCCGTTTCAAATTCGGAGTAAGGGAGCTTCACGGAGCGAGTGATTTTTGCTCGTTGGCAAGTCTCGCACGCTCGGACCCAGTTGGAGACATCTGCACGGAGTCCGTGCCAAAAATATCTTTGTTTAACTTTATACACTGTAGAGTGTATACCTGGGTGTCCCAAATTGTGAATTTGGCTTATTATTTCTTCCCTTATTTCGTTTGGAATATAAGGTCTAGGGTGTCCTAGGTCTAGGTTACACCAAATTTCTCCTTGAGAGAATTCAACTCGTGTGAGTTTCAATTTGTCCTCTGCGTTAGGAGGAGAACGAATTTGCGCATTTGAAATGTGCAGTA
The DNA here is from genome assembly GCA_030762985.1 of Adelphocoris suturalis. NCBI lineage: Eukaryota > Metazoa > Arthropoda > Insecta > Hemiptera > Miridae > Adelphocoris > Adelphocoris suturalis. Next base: position 16,904,826 of record CM061044.1, read on the forward strand.
GAAGATTGCACTCTATTGCAGCCGTAATATGCGAAATTTCGGCTATGGGTGGACCCTCGTCAGTTTGGGTTGAAATCGATTTTGTTTGAATTTCAACTGGATCGAAGGGTCTGGAGAGTGCGTCGGCGACGACGTTGTTCTCTCCGGGTATATGACGAATGTCACTTGTCATTTGAGAGATGTATGTTAGCCATCTTAATCTCATTTTTGAAAAATGTGCATTTTTCTTAAGCATCGTGCCTAGCAGAGGCTTGTGATCTGAACAAATATGAAAAGATCGGCCGTCCAAGTCATTGTGCCAGTGAATGCAAGCTTGGTAAACGGCGAACATCTCTTTGTCGAATGATGCTTTATTCTTCCATTGTTCCGGAATTTCTTTACTGAAAAATCCCAATGGTTGGTAAGATTTCGAGCCGTGTTTGTCTGTAATTTCCTGCTCCAGTGCCGCTCCGATGTGTGTGTCGGATGCGTCGCAGACTAATCTCCACTCTGCTGTAGGGTGTGGATGAGCGATATTATGCAATGTAGCTTTAATCATTGCTTGTTTTAAGCTGTTGAAAGCTTTTTCTCTCTCTGATGTCCATTCGATAGGTGTTTTGTCATTTTTTTTGTTTGACTGAATGGAGTCATACAGAGGTTGTGCCGTGTGAGCTCGGTAGAAACCACACATACCTAGGAATCTGCGTAGACTTCGTACGTCTATTGGCCTAGGAAATTGTTCTATGGCTTCTATTTTATCTCGTTTAGGAATTATCCCTTCTTTCGAGATAGTGAAACCTAGGAAATCGACGGTAGGTTTTGAAAAAATGCATTTATCAAAACCTACTCGAAGTCCGTGTTCCCCTAGCTTGTCAAAAATTTGTTTGAGGTGGTTCATGTGTTCTTTATAATTTTTAGAAGCCACCAGGATGTCATCTAGGTATACAAATGCGAAATCAAATTTTCGCATGATGCTGTCCATGTATCTTTGCCATGTTTGAGCCGCTCCGGCCAAACCCATGCTCATTTTCTTAAACTCATAAAGACCGAAAGGTGTAATAATTGCAGTTTTATGAGCGTCATCTGGGTGCATCGGAATATGGTAATATGCCGATTTTAAATCTATTGTCGAATAGATTCGTGTATCATGTAAATTCGCTTGGAAAGAGCGAATGTGAGGAGGAGGGTAGGCGTCTTTCTTCGTTTTCGCGTTCAGGAAACGGTAGTCGCCGGTGATCCTCCATGACCCGTCTTTTTTTGGCACACAGTGTAACGGGGATGCCCATTCGGAATCTGATGGTGCAATTATGCCTTCGGAAAGCATTTTGTCAAAAGTACTTTTGACTTGAGCCCGTTTTTCGCCCGCCATGGGTCTTGCTCGGAAGTGTACTGGTGTTCCTTCCGTGGTTATACGGTGGTAAACCCCGTTGATTTTCCACTTTCCTTGAAGTTTGCTCATTTTATCATTGTATTTTTCAATGATAGAGCGTATGTTTTTGTCCTCCGTGATTTGCACGTCCTCTGGTTGAGGGCTGTTGTCACGATGAGGGATAGTAGCTGCTATTTGTTCGTCAGTGAATTTTTTGTTCATGACTGCAGCTATTTTTTGATCGGCATAGCTTTTTATTTTATCTTTATAAATGTATTTGTGTTTGACCCGTATTCCGATATCCCAAGACTCGAGGAATGGTATACCGAGGATCGCTAGATCAACTTTCGTGATCATAAAATCGGTGGTCATGTCTCCGAGGCCGATGTTAATTGTCGTGTCAGCCCGCCCTAGTGTGTCTATAGGGGCTCCGTTAGCTGCTGTGAGCTTTACGTTGGACTTACGAATTTTTAAGCCCAATTTTTTGGTGACATTGTGGGGCAGAATGTTCACTTCTGCTCCCGTGTCGATGAGAAATTCAGTGCCATTTAGTTTGCACTTGAAAAAAAGCCTTTTATACTCAGTAGACTGCCGGTGTATAGGCTCAGATACACTGGCAGTTATTCGTTTTCCGAACTCTCTACGTCGGAGGTTGGAACGGTACTTTCTTGTACCGATCTCTGAGTATTTTCGTTTGAAACCCAGGTTTTAGGCTGGCTTATAGTCGCTGCCTTTTTGCTAGTTTTGGAAGCAGTGTTTGCCTTCCAAGTGCAGTGTTCTGGGTCTGCACATTTGCGAGTTTCGCTACCGAAACGTGCGTGGTTTCGACAGACATAGGCCGTCGGTTTGTGAGGCCTACTCTCTACTGGTTGGGGTTTGAACTCAGCTTGTTGTGAGAGGGCCTTTTTGAAACCAGTTTTCATGGGTTTCGGAGTAGATTCTACTCCTCGTATGTTGAGAGAGGTATTCTCTGTTTTGTACGCGTGTAGCGTATCAGCTAGGTCGAGCCGGGCGGTCGTGGTAGGCTGAGCTGCGACCATACCTCGTGCTTCGATAGGTAGAGTTTCGATCCACTTTTGAGTGATCAGAGCCTCTGAGAAGTACCCAACAGCTTTAGAGTACATTTCGTGGTACTTGGTGCTGGGTTTTTTGGCGAGAGATGCGGGGTCCTCGAGTGCGAGGAGCCTGTCCTGTAAGGACAACCCGTATTCTCGCTGTAGGCGCTGTTTGGCCTCTTCATAAGGTGCGTGGGGTGCCGTGAGGTAAGCTGAGTCGATAGCTTCCCTCATTTCTTCTGGTACCCACTTGTATATAGCTGAGAAGCATTCGTTCTGCGTTCTCAGGTGTTTTCGCACGCAGTATTGATCGAACTCGGCGAGTGCACGATCGATATTCTTCTTTTGGAAGATTGGTTTTTGATAATCTCCCATCTCCTCTAAAAGTGCTCGAAAGCCACTTTGTGTAGAGGGTTGTTGAGTGAGATGTGGGGCGTAGAGGCCCGGCGGGGGTCGCACGCCCGCAGTGGTTCCCTGAAATCCACTAGCTTCATAAGAGGGAACGAAATGCTCCGTGTTAAGCCTGTTCAAAGGCGGGGTCACCATTTGTAGTGGATTTAAATATGTTTTACTTGGTGTAGGTAGACCAAGTGGGACATTTATATTCTGATTATGCGGGTTAGTCCCTGGGTTATTCCTGTAAGGAATGTGAGCGAAACCGTCAAGGTCAGCTTGCTTGGCGGGAGGAACTGAGAGATAGTTCGTGTCGCAGCCGCGTGGAGCACTGGGCTCGCATAGTGGGTGCTGGGTTCGATCAGTTTGGTACTGAGCCATTTTGTAATATTCCGGCCTAAGATTTATATCTGTAGGAGGAATATGTTGAGCTTGGTTGAGGTACTGAAAAGTATCCTTTGTTTTTTGTACATTTGGAGTGTATTTGACACTCGGATCGGCCGGGTAGCCTTGCGTCGAATATCGTGGATATTCGGAAATCTTTGTCGAATCATAATGATTGACTTCAGAGCGGGTCTGAAAGGTATCCTTGAACTTTTGTATAGGTGAGGCTTGATCTAACGTTTCCTTCGTGAATACGTTAGGTGAGAAGGCGATCTCGTCGCGAGGATCGAGCCTTGAGCCGTCGCTAGGAACGGCGGACTGGCCGGGCAGCGGGTAGGTAGCGCTGCGTGGGCTAAGAGGCCCGGCCACGCCGTGTTCTACCTCCCCTCGCATGAGGAAATAGGACAGCCGACGTTCCATCGAAATATCCGAGTTATTAGCTCGTTTTCGATGCCTCTATGTATAGAAATAGAGGGTTTAGAAGGTGGACTCGCTTGACAGAGCATCTTTCCTTTGCTCGTATGTCAGGGTCCTACCTTGTAGTCTTGAAAAAGACTTCCTTGGACGGTAAATTAGAGCGTATGAGCTGAGTAATTTACCGGCGTGCCCACAGCGGTCGGTGACGAGCCTAGTGCTACGAAACCCGGGCGACACGACTAGGAACGTCCCAGCGGGCGTACGATCTAAAGAGAATATCAATAGATGTACCGGGTGGCGTCCTGACAGATGAACTACGTTGGGCAATGAGCAGGATGAATAATCACTGGACTCGTAGATGCCAATGCGAGATCTGTGTGGAGAGAAGGTAGGCCTTGTAGAAAGCAGTAGGAAGCCGTTCTTGAGATGAACTCGGGAGCAGAAGGTTCGTCAGCGTAGAGCGTGTAGAAATCTTCGTACTTCGAGGTGTAGTCGCCGAGAGCGGAGAGTAGAATGAATTTCGGAGGGCTCCGAGCGGGGTATTTATAGGGAGGTGGCCGCCTCCTGCCGCCTCCTGATTGGTCCGCTTAATTTCATTAATTCGACTGTGTAATCTCATTGGCTCGCACATTGTTTTCTCAGTATCTGCGAGTATGATAGCTGAGCTGGTCCTCCGGGGTGGTTTCCCACGTCCGTCGTATGCGACGGGGTCCCCGGGGGTGGCTTACGAGCGTCCGTCGCGGAGCCGACGACCTTGAGTTTAGACGGGGACCTCGGGTGGTTTCCCTGCGTCCGTTGTTCAGACGGGGTCCCCGAGGTGGCTGCTGGACCAGAGGTGGTTGCTTGCCGCCTCCTGGTTGGTTCGCCTATTGTCTCTCGTGTAATCAGTGTTTCTGATTGGCGAGTAGGCTTGTTTGAATTGTCCTTGTTAGTTTTAGAGGACGTTTGATTTTCTGTTTGAGTTTTCTCATTCAAGGCGACTTGGTTCGAGATGCTTGTCGCGTCTCTCTCGCCCAGTAAGTGTCTAGGGAGGTCGCCTTGTATGTTATTAGTTAATATTTCACTTTTGAGAGAGAATTTCGTATTTTCTCTCTGGTGAAATATTTTGTTTGACGGAGTTATAACTCGACGTCTTATAAATATTTTTGTGTTGTGTCTACCTCTTTTTGGTAGCCCTGAAAAGGGCTGTTGAAAAGAGGGGGTGGTTTTCACCACAGGGACAAAGTACAAAATAAATACCTATTGTGCGTCGTACTAAGCATAACGCTTTTTCCCATCTACTTCTTACATTCTCCTCTTCGTTATAATTTATTATATATCAGATTTCCATTGATTTTATATGACCCGACTTTTTGACAAGGACTTTAAATTTGGATTTTCGGTTTTATGCAGATATAAGGTATAATTTCGGTGATTTTACATTTAATTTGCTAATCGCTAAACTTCTGGTGCAAGTGGCGCACGCGAAAGTATTTTTCCTGAGGTCTACTTACGCTGCATTCAGGGGAAATGAGGGGTGGGGGGGGGGGGTAACATTTCTGTGGGACACCCTGTATACATGCTACAATGCCCTCTTTGTGACTAGTAGTACCCACCATACACATTTTATACTATAGTTACATATACCTATAATCTTTGGCTGCTGTTGTTGCCCCTCCGTGATAAATTGCTTTGCTACGCCACTGCTCTTAAAGCTTCTATACTGGTTTCGGTCAATTCTGAGTGGTGAAAGCTGTTGGTAAACGATACCAAACTCGATATTAGATTGACCATAGCTGACGGCAAGTGGTATCTGACGTCGAATCGTCATCAAAAACTTTTCAGCTAATTCCGGATTTCTAAAGAGTCTACTTACCAAATTTCAAATTGATAGCGCCAAAATTGCGGTCTGTAGCACGGAATACACACACGCACTCTGAAAAATGCCAGCCGAGTCAAACTTCGTTTGTCAATGAAGAAGTTCATGTGAAAGGTAACAGTCACTAAGGGCCGGTGTCACCAAAGTTTGTAATCACCGTTTACTCATTAAACCGAAGATCTCAGCTGTTAAACAACGATAATCGGTTTCACCAACTCCGGTTCGATCAAGATCAAACGCGCTTTTTCCTTGCTATTTCCTACGCTTTCCTACATGGACAAATAAGGGCCAAAGAGGATTGATTAGAGCATTGGTTTCTGAGAACGAATTTGACGAGGATGATGAAAAACTTACTTCACTATTCACCGTCCTCGTTGGATTAGAGAGAGTATGGCGAATTTCGATGTCAATGAAATCGATTTTCTGAGGAGGTACCTACCGGCTTTAAAAAACTACTGTATTGTCAGCCCTTGAACGAATTGATCATAACATATAACACACAAGTCACGGGTAAGGATATAGGTAGGTACATGGAATGTAAAAATGCAGTTGTAAAATAGTGTTATAAAATAGCCAACGGCTCATTACTTACAGTTCGAAATGACTCAATGCGCCTAGATACTGTCGTAGGCTGTTGTCATTGAATTTATGGGAGATACAAACATGAAAATACCTAGTTATGCAACTTGACCATAATAAATTATAGTATAAGAAAATTGTAACCTGTTTAGAGCTCTTTTTTAGTTAAAATAGCTTTGGAATCTCGGATTCTGCAGTGGCTGCAGTTACAAAATCCATCGAATACCTACCTACCACTGAATTTTAGGATCCTGACTTCCAAAATTCCCAATGGAGGCGAATCAAAATTGTGTATGGATGAAGTATTTCAGTGGTTCAAAATTTCGCGTTTTTCACTTCAAATCCAGAATTCTTGAGAAAAAAAAAACCGTTTATTACCATCGCTGCCCTAGTTTCGAAATGATGGAGCAGTAAAGGACTACGCCTTCGAGTTCGTGAAACAGTATGCTATAAGAATGGATTTTTAAAAATTGAAGCAGTGAAGTATTGAAGATTTCAGGTTGGCAACAGCTGTGCGCTCACTATTATCTCTTTATCACTCTCATTTTACGGGCAAATGCCTCCTTGATATCGCCTAAATCAAGTTTTAACTTTAAATCGACGTTTCATGGAAACGCTGTAAATCGATGTTTAGCTGATAACAGTGTAACCATTGATTACATTGTGGGAACCCGTTTGTTTTAAATCAACGTTCAAAACTCTGATTTCGTAAAACTATGATCTACTTTAACCATGGTTAGGGATTGTCGGTGAAACCGGCCCTAAGTCTAATTTTGAGAGAATGTCTCATTTTTAAACATTTCTCAAATTTCCCAATTTCAAAAATACTCAACATTTGTTTTTAACCAAATGAGTCTGAATGGTGTTAAATGTTACGTTTAATAAATGTGAAAATCGATTTAAACACAGAGTTCCCGTCAGAATACCAGAGAAAGCGCTGCCTTCGCTCCGTTATTTTAAAACGGGCGTTGTTCTCATGTTCTTGAAAGACAAGAACTGGAAAACCAATTTACTCTGCACATTAATGCTATTAGATTCCGACGACGCTGATTCCGTAAATGTGGTCAAAAGATTAGGCAAATTGATTTAAAGGGGAGTGTGGGTTTATCATGTCAAAAAATGTGGTTTTTTCGAGGGGGAGAAAACCAGTAAAAAAATCATATCTCTCCAACGGATTGAGATAGAAACGTGTGGTTGGCAGCGTTTTACTTAATTTTCTGTTTAGTATCACCCAATTTGTAATTGAACACTGCACTTTAAACCTACCACTTTCTATTTCAGTATTTCAGGTCGATAGCGTTGGAAACTGACATATTTATTATTTCCCGCGAAGTAAAATCAATTTATGAACGTATGGGCTAATTTAGGTCAGAATGTCCAAAAATAATAAAAAGCTTTGCTAAAATCCTTTTCTCCTCCGATACGAGACGTGAGTTCCCCAGCTTGTTTATCAATGCGGCGGTAAATTTTCGTTCGTGCAGAAGCAATTGGAAGTTTAACTACCAGGACAGTAAACCCTGCAGCCCGCTCGTATAGGTCATAAAATCTTATGTGGGGCAGAGGTCTTGAAGGTATATCTACGTGAAACCTCAATGGACCAAAGTCATAAATTATGGTTTGAACTACTTTTGTAGAGGCGACATGAGATACCTGTTACTGGACGGGCAGGGAAAAGAGCAGATGATGCTGGGAAAAGTTGTTTTGCTCAAACCGCGCTTTAAAACTATAAATTCTAGCTCATGGTTTGATAATTATTCTCATCATTATCCTTCACCCATCAAGGAGGTATTTGTACATCAAAATGGAATAGATAGGTCGGTGCATATGTCTCGTTTCAACACAGAATGCAAATGTTTACTGCATGCTGTCCTTAAAATAAATTTCGAAAAATGCAGTAATTTATTAATTCTACCTTCTTCATTACCCTCCCGAATGCCCTCAAGTAGTCCCAAGACTGAATGCATACCTGGCGAGTACCCACAATTGCTTGTGGGAGTGGCCGATATACGGATGGGCAACACAACTACATCTCTTCTTTTTCCGTCCAATCCAATAACAGGTTTAACTCACATCATAACTACAGAAGTAGTTCAGACCATTATTTTAAACCATATTATTTAATCTAAAATCTCCAAATTTCTAGAAATCTTAAGCCTGTTAACTGACAAACAGCTACAATCATCTTTTATTTTTCGGCCAGTTTTGCTTCCGAGTCTACCTAAACGTAGCACGGAAGCATTGTTTTCACTTTCTGGAGAAAAAACTGTTGGTCTCCAAAATCAAAATTTCCACTCGCATTTTACGTTTTAGACCATTTCGAACAAATTGGGTTCCGTCTGTGTGTGTGTGCGCGCGTGCGTGCGTGTGTGTCTGTCGTGTGTTTCGCAAATCCTTGTAACAAGCTTGTTTTCCACAGTTTTCATCCAATTTGGAAGTAAACTTTCAGGAAATGAGCAGGCTAGGGGGTAGACGGTCCCCTGTCAGTTTCATTGTTGCCAAATCAATACTTCACTCTGCGCATGCGCAAACGTAAATTCCATTATGCTCCATTTTTTCACGCCCTAGTCATCCGATCTCGCTCAAATTTGGATGATAGTTGGGGGATGACGATTTGATCATCCCATATCAATTTCAACATAATTGTATCATTAATAGCTACAGCGCATGCGCCTATGTGAAATCCTTGTAACGACCTTAATTTCCACTCTTTTTATCCGATTACGATGAACTAGTTAGAGAATTTTTTTTTTTTTTTTTTTTTTTTTTTTTTTTTCACATTTTATTTAGTTACCTTTTATATAGAATACTTTTTGTTTTGATAATAAATTTCATTTTTTACCTACAATCCAAGGTACAATGGTACATGAGTGAAGTTAGCTGTCCTTTAACAGTCCCTCTTAATTACTATTTCTATATAATAAGTGGCATAATATATATTTATGTGCATGATAAGTTATCACAGAATGAATGAGTTAAATGTTTATGGTTGCCTATAGTCATTTACATTCACAAGGTCTCGACCGTTCTCTTTCTTTTGAGTCGTCGGGGGTGTAGTAGTCTGTCCCATGTATTGACAAGGCGTTTGAGAGCTGATGATTGTGGGAAATTATGGTTGCGTGCATTCAATCCATTGTTGAATTTATAACTTCCTCGACGAACGGTACATCCAGATCTTTATGGATGACAGTATATTTCACAAACAATGGAGCACTAGTTATCATCCGAAGAGCTCTATTTTGTTGAGTTTGGACTCTTCTGATCTGTGTTTTAGACGCTAACCCCCATATGGAGCAACCGTACTGCCATATTGGACGTATCATTTTTAAGAAGAGGATAGTCATGGGATAATGGCAAAGTCGGGCTTAGAAGAGGCTTGAGGAGGTTATTGCGCGAGCGGAGTATTTTTGTTAATTCACTTACGTGTGAATCGGCCAATCTAGTTTTTCATACAACCTTTACTATTATTACACAAGGAGTTCAAAACATAATTTTATTTAGGACTTTGGTCAATTTATTGACGTTCCACTTAGCATCGCTTCTAAAGCTGTTCCACGCTTGTGTTGGTCCACGCGGGCTCGTTACAGACAATCAAAATGTTACTACTTGGCTTAAATTATTCTGTTAACGTAAGATAAAAAGAAAATTTCCGCGAATTTAGAGCAGTATGCTTTAAATTTTAGCGTTGGAAGTTCGTTAATTAACTTTTAGAATTAACTTTTGTTGTTTTATTAGTAAATCTGAATGAAGTTTAATGAATATGAAAATATTTGTGATTGAAGACAATTTAACGTTGATTTCAAAAACTTTGGTTTCACCCGGTTTGTCATTGGACACTTTAAGTCAAGTGTGAGGCTTCACCCGGTTTGTCACTGAACACTTTAAATCAAGTGTGAGGCTTGACTTTAATGTGAAACTGAATTGACTTAGTTTCGGGTAACATTAGAAATAGAACTTGGGCAGGTGTTGGATCAATTTTGCTAAAAACAGTTGGTGGGCATTCACTATGAATTGTTGTGCCATGAAAATGTGAAACGCAAAAAGCATACAGAAATTTGAATTTTTAAGTGTAAAAATCTTTTGAATCGTTTGGCGAATTCAACTTTGATACCGGAAGGACAAATCAATGAGCGTTATATATACCCATGGATGTGTAAAAAGTACTTCAACTATTGTTAAGTGGGAGAAGATTCCATCCTTTGACATTTGACATCAACCGCACCTTAAAGTTACGTGCCCTGGTGACGTCTAAGCACTCACGCCGCCTGGGCGGGACCCCCCTGCCTAGTGTGATGTCGCCAGTGCAAGAAACTTTGAAAAATCATAGAATGAAAACTGCTCATCATAGGAGAGTACGAATGGTGTATAATTTGTTAAAATGGATCCTATTATAATTTAAAAATATAAAATTAGTACGTGGGTGTCACTCATTGAAAAAGTTGCTGTAAGTCACTGCTCAATTATTTAATGTCTTGCAGTAAGGCCAGGGGCTTTTTCAGTCAATTTGCCAGTAAGGTGCTGTGAATCTTTTGCTTGCCCGTGGGAGAGTATTATTAAACGATTTGTTTCCTTCTCTCTTTGTTCGCAGAAGAATGGGTGACTAGGAAGAAGGTGGAAGTGGTGACGAAGAGACAAATCGCCACCCGGGTACAAAGGGAGGTTCTGCTCGAGGACGGGAAGGTCGTTCAGGACACCGGACCCAAAGTCACGACCACCACCACTGAGGACACCCAGAAGAATGAGTCCGAGAACACCGAGGTCAGTAGAACAGAAACATTCTCCCACTACCCTATTTTAGTGAATTTATGTTAATAAGTATATCACTCAATCTTTTATAGTCACTTGCTTTTATAGTCATTCATGCTAAAACGGGGCTCCCGAGAAAAAGTTTTGAGAAGTTTTTAGTTTTGGTACTTCATAGTGTTTTAGGGAGCCCAATACGAATCTACAAACATTTTTCTCGCAAACGTTTTACGAACTAAACCAGTCGTTACTAAGTTATGGAAACCCATTGATGGGATTCTGTAACACTTGGAATAACCCCCTTCACAACTGTAAAAGTTCCATTCATGCAGCATGATAGTATGAGCGCATTTTCTTAAATTACCACCTTCATATTAGGTGTATAATATGTTAATTTTTATTGAAATTTGATTACTATCTATGAACTTGTTAAAAATCCAGTATTAAGGCCGAAAAACTCATACTAAATAAAATTCAGCAATTTCAGCAATTCAGCCGAGATTTTGGATTTTAAGATTTTTTTGTTGCAGTTTTTAAATATTTTTTAGCTAAAATTGATGAAATTTAAGTACGTTGTTCAGAATAATTCAGAGCAAAAAGTTGTCAATGTCCTAGTAAATTGTTGATAAAATTTTATTTTGAATGAAAGTAGGCTATAAATTATAAATTCAACTATTTTTGTCAGTGTTTAGCCATTTTTAGTGATGTTTTACCACATTTTATAAAATTTTACCAATTTAATGTGCTCAAAAAGTGCTGGCCAACGAACGTATCCTTTCATTTGGAAAGGGAATTTGGAAAACATGATTTTTTGAAGCAAGAACGGGATTTTTATCAGTTAGGTTCTTACATTTTGTTTAATTATTATTTCTGACATTTCCATGTCTTTAACCCGCCCCGGCCGGTGTCCTGGCCCCCCTCGGTGGAAAATGATTACAATTTGCGTCACACAAAGCGTAATGGAAAGCTGAAAATTATATTTACTTTAGACCTTAGGTGATATCTGAAAAAATGCATCACATAACATAACAACAAAATACTTCAATAATAACAAAACTCCTTGATCCCGTCTGGGAGGTTTCGCCGTACTAAGAATAGATCCTGTATCTGACCAAACCCTACTTTTGGCAAAATGTATATAGGTTTTGAGTCAGAAATTTCCTGATATTAACTCTATTTTACGTTGTCTCGAGCTTCAAAAGCACTAATTCCAAAAGCAATTTCTCGCTAAATCGCGTGGCGTGGCGGGAAAAACATTATTTTGTTCAGAAAAATGCAAAAAAAGGTGTAGAACATATGTACTATCTGGTGCACATACGAGTTTTCGTTTTGCAATAAGACTGATACGTTTTTTCTACTAGAGAATTAATACTGCTCTACGTAGTCACAAAAAAATTATTTTCTCGTATTTGTAGGATACTAGGAGAAAATTCGTTGTTGCCAACCTCCGAAAACCGTATCTGATCTGACAAGAGAAAATTCATTCGTATAATCACAATACTGGGAAGAAAAATAGTATCTGCCACTTTTTCCGAAATCGTATCAGACGCCACAATTCCTAAAATACTACGCAATAAACTCCTATCTGGCCTTTCAAGGGTGTCACTATTTGTATGTACCTGAATACTAAAAAAATAATCGTATCTGAAGCCCAGATGCGGGTTTTTGCTCTAGAAAAGCCCAGTTACGGGATTTTCATTAGTAAATCAAACCAAAACTTAGTTAATGCGATAATTGTAAGCAAGTTTTTGAGGCATTTCCCGTACAGATCCGACTTCGAAATTAGCAAAATCGAATGAAACCACCCTCTAATACGGGTGGGTACTATTAATTCAATATGGCAAAAAATGCAGATACGGGATCTATTCTTAGTACGGCAGTGTTGTTAACTTGGTATTTCGAAATGCATAAAATAACGCGATACGGTTAGTATGCTTATGGTATTGAATGTTCTGTTTAGTTATAAGGGAGCCTTTCTATATCTCGGGAGTCTTCTTTCACTTTTCCTACGGGAGCCTTTTCCCGCTCTGGGTGTGTTTTCCCACTTTCTCTACCGAAGCGTTTCTACGAATTTTAGCAGCAGCGGGAGTCATTCTATGATCTTCCCTTGCTGCGCTGATCATCCAATGAGTTATTCTGTCTAAACCAGGCAGACTAAAATTACGTTCAGCTGGCGAGTCAGAAGATGTCAATCAGGCTGTACTATAGAGCTCTGTAACTATTTTTCAATAAATTATAAGGTTACTTATTAAAATTTTATAGTATTGAATGTAGAAGACTCAGCCCAATAAACCTGGTCCGTGTATAATAGTAGTAGCTCTCCTTAACTGGAAAATGTTGAGAAATATGCATTAAACTGTTCATCTCTTGTTTCGAGCTTTCAGTGTGGGCCGGATCAGCTAGAACAGCAGCTATCAGTGCGTTGCTGTGGTCTATCATGCTATTATTGAATCTTGAGTATTTCTCTTTGATTATTATTGCTACCATTGGAATGTCGAGATCCTGCTGCACTTTACTTTTACGCACAAACTATAGTCAGCTCGTGTTATGAGACAGAGTACAAGTAATAACAAAATTCCAGTTACTTTTGGGTTACTCGTACTCTATTTGGAGAAGGGGATTTAGATTTCATTTATATGAATTTTTGCCGGAGAGCTCCATGTACATGTAAGCAACCTAATTATACGATTCAACGTAATGCATAGAAGCATTTTAGTGATGTGACAGTAGTTTCGAACGATTGTCCAACAGGCGTTTTAGCTTAAAATGATAACCCTTTATCCAGGTAATGATTTTCAGAGTTTTTGGTTACCTATTCGGAACTGTTTTGAAAACGCAAATAGTCCTCCTGTGAAAATAGCCCTTATAGGCAAATCCCGTGCCTAGTTGACTTGATTTAACCAACGGTCACCAGTTCATTGCACTATCATACGGGCCAACGGCATCCCCTCCCGTTATTCTCAAGGCTGTAGGAAAGAGCGTGCAAGTAAATATTATAATCCGACACATCGCAAGATCTTAATTGCTAGGAACGCAATGTCAATTTTCTCAATTATATATCCGTTTTAGATGTGCGAAGAAAAACTTGCTTATCTCACTGACAATGAAAAATAATGATATTTCGGCTGTGCTTGCTGATTCACAACCTTATTTCATCAAATTATCGTTCTTCATTCTAGATTTAGCATAGTACGGTATCACCACTATATAAATTGTGATTCAAGTAAAGTTTTGCTGACTGCTGTGAGCTTGTGTTGCTTATTTATATAAATTAAATTGTAGGTAAGAAGCGGACAGGTTTTTTCCCCGACTTTTTTAACGTCAGATTGTAGGTAGAATTTTGATAAGAAAGGAGAGTTAGGAGTTACAAGTTTTTCTGTTTCGATACCAAGCAGCTGTTCTGAACGCTAGCTATCCGAATGAAACTGTCTGCTGGTATTTGAAATCTGATGTCTGCTGGTATTTGAAATCTGATGTATGCAGGAGAAATATGTGCCTCAATTCTAGATAAAGGCATTTGAGCCACCAATGAAGCACCAATGAAAAGCTTCTACACTTTTGCTCTATGTTTCCGGCAAGTTTTGGATCCTTAGACATAAAACATATCTTCAAATCCCATAACTGAGCCAACGTTATGCATTGTGCAATTTGAATCATGTATTTAGATTAGTTGCTCTGCAGAATGGTCTCCATTTCTTTCCAGTGTTTTATGAGTTAATTAGCGCAGGTTTTATGAGTTCGATGCCAAATTTATTGTGAGCGTTAGGCGTGGGAATTTTATATTACCAAATCTGAAGAAACATTTCGTCCCTGATATAGTGTTTGGGAGCATAGGTGGTTTATGTTTAGTTGTAAATGGAACGATGATAGATTTGTCGATCAAATCACACATATCACAATACGTACATATAGCATACGTACATATCGTTAAATGATCTAGTTGTCAAGATATAATTAATTAGGTAATGCCAGTTAATTATGTAATGAAAGTATAAAAGTACAGGCGCTGCTCTCCTATATACACATTATGAAAACTCCTTTAGTTTATTTTTGTCTCTCATTATTGTTATTACGATGAAAACGAGTATTGTAATTAAAACACAATGCAAGGGCATATCTCTATGTTTTTCCTCAGCTGCCTAGACAAAAATCTTTGGAACTCAGATTTTTAATTTGTAATGCTTTATGTAAATATGAATAATCTGAAAATGTACATTCAGTTTTGGTGATTTTATAGACTTTTCTTGGGTGAAAAAAAAGGTTCTAGTACTATAATATTGAATCCTTTCGATATTACGTGAAATAATAAACTAGTTCCTGCGGCTACCAAACAAAATCGCATAAAATTTGAATTGCTCACAAAAAATCAAGAAGGTTGCGGACAGCTCATTCACGAATTATTGCAAAATGCGGCGATGTTGTGTCGCTCAGAAAAGTTGACGAAACGTCATGTCAATCATTAGTGAGTGATGAAAAAAACATACTTTTCCGGGATAGATTTGAGTAACCATATCCAAGCAAATAACTAGGTAAAATATTAGACATTAGATACAACAGCATTCCTTACCTAATTTTTATCTGCATTGGAGCCATACAATAAATGTTAGTTTTTTGGGGAAAGGTTGCACTATTGAATACCTATAATTGGACGATCTTTATGGTGATAAGGTACGTCCTTTAAAAATGGACATACTAATATATTACGTAAATTAATATCCTATTTGAGCACACATTAGATTAATAACGTTCGCACTTGTTTAAACTAAAACAGACAAGTCTGCCATAGGTGTAGCGATATGAAATATTGCTGAAATCCACCAATTTGTTGAATCCAATAATACGCTGAAAGAACGAATACGTAGGGGATGGGCGCCTTTGTAAGCTCAGCCCGCAATGCATAAATGTCGTGCGGGTCGTAGCCAGACATAGTTCGAAGGGGAATCCAGATAACGTTGTTCTGCTCCGTCTGTTATTCTCATTTATTCCTAGAAATTAAAATATGCTTACAAGACGTTTTTATGTATTCATAGCTACAGATGAATTTTTTTTTCTTCATATTTTCAAAACATTGTGTGCATTTTCATAATTGTCCTGTAGATGTTTTACGTTAATCATTTGGTTTTTGCCCAACTTAAGTCCATCAGTGAAACGTGATTTATGTTGCTATTTCCATGCACATAATTCATCATTGAACTCTCATTGCCTGTGTTTATCGACTTTTAAATACCCCTCAATCAATAAAACAGTTTTGCTGTTTGTAATTATTACTATCCTAATTTCAGAGAAAAATAATAATAATAGCATTTTAAACTTTAAAAAATATTTTATTTTAGTTTCTCAAACCGAATAGAAAAACCTGTCTCCTAATTACTCCAACGATCTTTAAATACATACACGTGACTAATTAGTTCATGTACGTATTTGTAAACTTAGGCTAATTGAACTGTTCATGTTAGTGCACGGTTAAAACAACAGCTTATTTTTATAAGGTTGATTGTTTGCAGATTCCAATGTGTCTTGGTTTATTACTTGCAATAATAAACCATTGTGATCGAAAAGAACATTGTTTCATGTTTCGAGATACGTAGATAATTGACCGCCCAGATGCAGGTTATTGAATTTAAGCCTGGCGGCTTATATTGTTGAAACATGACATGATTTAGCCATCTGATGAATTAGTTGCTGAATGTTGATATCCTGAATGCTGTTTTTATATGTGTAAAGTGCGGGTAAGATTGTAAAGCTTGCCACAGATCCTCGTTATACAAGAGCATTCTTCTTTGTTTGTGAATTGCTGATTGTGAAATTGCTTTACGGAAGGTAGTTGACTAAAATCTTCACACAATACTATATTGAAGCCTCCAAACGGTTTTTCAAATTTTATATCAATTTATTGAAGCCGTGAAATGATAATTTCTATTGTGAAGCCCGTAAGTTCATCTCTTGATGTCTAAGTAATGCCCCGAATCAAATTTCAACTTTATAGGGCGTACAGGAAAGACTTAGCTAAATCAGCTGATCAGATTGGAGCAAGTAATTTCATTCGTTCCTTGGTGTCTTACAGCGGCTCCTAACCAAATTTCAACTGTCTAGAGCGAACAAGAAAGAATTTAGGTAAATCAGTAAATTAGGATGTAACAAGTAATTTCATTCGTCTCTTGATGTCTTGAAGAGGCTACCAATCAAATTTCAACTTTATAGGGTCAATAGGAGTGTATTCAGCTAAATCACCTGATCAGGATGAAGCAAATAATTTCATTCGGCTATTAATGTCTCTCAGAGGCACCAAATCAAATTTCAACTTTATAGAGTGAACAGGAGTGAGTTTAGCCCAACCAGCTGAACAGGATGGAACCCGTAATTTCATTCGTCCCCTGATGTCTCAGAAACGCCTAAAGTGAACTACTACCTATTGGTGGTAGGTACTAAAAAAGCACCAGAAAATACCGCGTTACACAATTTTGTCATCCGATTTCGTAAATCGAAGTAGATTGTTTTTTCTTGATTGGAGCTTTTAAAGCTATAACAAGCCTCCAGTTGAAGTACAAATACTTAGGTACCTGATATTGAAAATTTTAGGTACGTTTTTATTCTAATTTCGTATCCAAGAGAAAATAGTTTTTCTCTCCTAGCGATACTCAAGCAGGCACCATCGCTACTTTCGTACCTCTTCCGTGTGACATATTGATAAAATAAAAAATCCGTTCATCCGTCGCAGTTGAAAAAAATCATTGAAGAGGAGTCATTCGTTACATGTTCTTGGTCCCTGCATAGTCACCCTCTTCAGCTATTGAGCCGCTGAGCGCCAGCAGGCTGTCACATTTTCATGGGATGTTAGGTGTCAGACCATTAGCATTCGCGGAGCTCAGGTATGAAGGCCTTGCGTAATAATGAGCGCCCAGTTTTTAGGACGACCATCCGAAGTGAAGATGGATTATTTTCACATCTAATTTTTGTACTTACTTGTTATTTTTGTCGAAACTGACTAGAAACGCTGCGTATACAAGCTCGAAAGAAACACATACTTTTGCGTACTTATAGAAAGTATTCTGACGTTACTTTATCTTTTTCGCTTGATCAATTGCCTTTCTACACACTTTTGGAGAGTCCTTTTGGATGAATTGCCTACTCCCCGATATCTACCCAAGCTCGGCCTCTAAGAAAACAGGTCCGGTGTGAGGGGGAGCGTTTGTGCAACCTGTTGGATTTCTCCTACGACTTTAATTGGGTGCCGATTTCAAGATCACGATTTCCGCCCTAGAAGTTTCTGGTACCTAAGTTTCTACATTGGCGACCTTTAGCTTGCTGTTTCGGTCCATTGTCTCAGGATCACTGTGTGTGCTTTGGATTTTCGTTTTTCGATTTCACAATCGGCTCTATTGGAGAACTGAGTTGGTGAACCCGATGTACCGATACATATTATTTGACCGCATTAACCTTTACGTTATACATTTTCAGAGTTGAATTGTTCATCAGTATAAATCTGGGAAGCGTTCATACCTTGAAACTGTGATTAAATGGATGTACCTACCATTAGCGAATTTTTGTAGAAAATAAAGCTATTTCAATGGCTCCAACAATTTTCTTCATCGAAGTCCGTTTTGAGGTATTCCGAAAGATTCCAGAAGTTCTCGCTTTTTCATACACTATACGCATGTGTCGTTCCAGACGATAGCACTCCTTAGGATTGAGATAAAAAATCCGTTCTTTAACCAAAAAATGATACATTTCAAAAGAAAGTAAGCAGACAAAGATGATCGATTATAAACTGAAACAACATAAAATTTATGCACATTATATTCTTCCAGGAAAATATACCATGCTTGAACTTGTCTAAAATCAAGGTGCAGATTGAAACTTTCTAGCTTAATTGGTAACTTTCATTTCTAGGCTGTAAATATCAATGGATTCATAGATGCTTTATTTGCTTACAGCACCATGACCTCGGCGACGGCTCGACGGAGAACTGGGTGGCGTCGGGAGATCCGGGTGCTATTACGGAAATTCGGGAGAAAAAGGTGACCACGCGAGAGCAGACCAACGAAACCCTGGAGACTGAAGACATCAAGCATCTTGGCGACATATCTGATGAGGTTAGTGTTAGTAGTCTACGTGCGCACGAAAAGCCCAAATCCCAAAAGGTAGTGTTGGGAAAAGGAAATGGCCTATTTTATCTAGTGGGGTTTAGGCCTAAGTCGTGGTAACTCCTTGATGTTTTGCGAAAGTACCATTTCAATGACCAATTCCCTAACAACTACAACTATTCACTACATACAGAGCATTCGAGAGTGTGGGTATTCCTAAAGACACCCAAATTTACCGAAGTAGCTCTTGGTATATCAATTCTCCCAGACTTACTATGGTTCTTGGCTTCCAATTTTAAGAAGGATTTAGATATTTAGTCATATAGTCCAAAAGCCAGGGCCGAAAATAGGTAGTAATTTGAGGAGAAGGTTTGAGATTAGATTTTAAAAATTTAGTTCGTTCTGAGTGAGAAAATCTTTGTCTACCATCTTAAAATTGGTGGAATACAAAATGGCGGCCTCATAAAGATGGCTTAATTTGCCGATTTTAAAGTTTTTCTCTAATAATTCCTAAACCGTACATCCTACAGAAATTTTTATACTTAGCAAAGTTGAAAGCATAAAAAACAAAACGATTCGATTCCAAAACTCTGAATTATTTCCTAAAATAAGCAAAATGCAAACAATTAAAAATCGGGCTAATTTTGGGCGAGTCCCGAGTAACCTGCCATTGACCAGTTGGAAGTCACTCAACTTTACAGTACTTAGAACTAAGTATGAAATAGCATAAAACTACCTATTTCGATACTTACTACTTTCACCTCCTTACTTGCACTTCACAACTCACTCATTACTCGAATTATTTTGCGTACTAATTTCTCCTCCAGCCTTGAACAGATCTTTTAATAAGGAATAAGCCATCGATGGCTGTTTTAAGAGTCAGAAAGGTTGACAATCCTTTACAGCAACTCGGCGACAAGCCAATTCCATTAACAACCATCGGCATTGAACAACTATGTACCTACTGAAGAAAAAAGTAAAGCCATCCATTTCACGCTGTAGAATGGGATTTTGAAATGATTTCTTTCTGCAAAGCGTAAACCGCTACAAGAATAATGACCTGGATGAAAAAGAATTTTGCGGATAAGGCAGGAGGAAATTACGGCTCTCCATTTTTGTCCTATCTCATGGCGGAGTGGTCCAAGTTTTTTTCTTCTGAATAATGATGATTGGCCATGGATATTTTCCAGCACAACATCGTATATAAATTTTGTAATGTTCTAATTCCCAGTTTATAAACCATTTATAAGAAATATGCGGCTGAATACTATTTTCGAGAAAGCGCCTTAAGATGCTGCACCACCCATGCAAGGAACAGACTTCTTGGTTTAGTTAATTGGCTAGACGTATGAATAATCCGGGAAGAATACATTTTGGTTAGGGCTAAACAACGAATGAAGCCTCGCAGCAAATTTTGACTTCCGATTTTGCCAAGTTTTGACTTTCTGGAGATGATTTATTTGTAATTTTTTTCTTCTCCTTCCCCAAAATCAAATATTTGCTCGCATTTTACGTTTAAGACCATTCTGTACAACATTCGTTTCATGTCTGTCTCTATTTGTGTCTGTCGTGTAACCGCAAATCCTTGTAAAAATCTCAATTTCCACAATTTAATCAGATCTGATTAATCAGGAAATGTGGATGTTAGGCTGGTAGATGGGGCTTTCTTCAGTTGCATTGTGCTTAGATCGATACTTCACCCTACGCTTATGCAAACGTAAATTCCATAAAGCGCCATTTTCTCAAGCTCTAGTCATCTGGTCTTGCTCGAATTTGAAGGATAATTGATAGAAGACGATTTGATCATCCTAAATCAATTTCAACAAGATTGTTGAAAGTAGCTTCTGCAAATGTGCGAATGTGACAATCCTTGTAACAATAAAAATTCCTATAGTTTTCACACGGTTTTGATGAAATTTTTGGGAAATGTGCACATTGGCTGTAGATACTTCTCAATGAACTTCATCTCTCCCGACCTATTCGTAGCTTTTGCGCATGTGCAAACGTAACATCTATCAAGCATCATTTTCTCACTGCCTAATTGGCCGAATTTGACGTTTTATGCTACATTTTGATTTCCTATTTCCCCCTACCATTGGAAACCGCTCTTTCAAGATTATTTAAAACATTTCAATGATCTATAGCCCATATTCTCGTGAGTAGGTTTGTGTTTCCTCCAAGGGACGCCATGATCTGGCAGATGTCAGTAAATTGCTACTCAACAAACCTATTTTTCACAAGAAGTTTGCCGTCTTACGTGAACTTAATTTTTGGTTATAACGACATTTCAACAGTTTTGTTTTGCGAGAGTAATAATGTAGTTTCAATTCAAGTAAATAGTCGCAATAATCGTGCCTGCCAGCGCGATTATTGTTTGTAGCTAGTATTGGTTTATTATTTTCAGTAATGAACGTTTGTAATCGACCAAGAAACAAATTTTTAACACCCCCTGAAAATTTTCCAGATGCGTAGAATCCAGAAATCAAATAAAAAAATCCCTCCGTCCGCCGTCCGCGGCTTTTCTCCGAAAATACAAGACCGAACTATATGAAACTTGTGTTAAAAATCATATTTGGGGTCTACATAGTCCTAGAAGCTCGGCATCAACAATATCAACAATAAAGGGTTGTATTAAAGGGCTAAACATTTAAAAAATCGAAATCTCGAAAACTATTTAAGTAGCTCTATAATTTTTGCTTGTCAATGATAAATTGTATCCCATAGAATCGATTAAAACCACCTATTTTCGGTTGTTGTCTATAGAGGTACATGAACAACAAGTAATAATATACGGTAAGTAGGAAGATATACCTGCCTCTCTAGGTACTTACCTTTTCAAAGGCGATATCAAATATTCTCGTCTGGCAGAGCTCTCATGGTATGTCCATTCACATGAACATTTTCACCGGACTCTGAAGATTTTTAATTTCTTAATTGATTCAAAGTGCAGTTCTGAAAAATGGATAATCCGAAAAATCTAGGCGGCTGATGTCTGGAACTTTTAACATTTCATTATTTGTAAACTTCTCAACATACTGAATAGTAACAAGGTAAGATGGTTAGGTAGATATGTAGGCAGTGACTGACAGGAAATGGCGCCGATTCGCATAGTTCGCTCGTCACCATGACGGCAAGGTATAATAATCTCTACAATAAGGTTTTTATTTAGCCTTGCCTCAATGTAAGGATGCGCCAGTGTCGAAGTCTCAAGAATATCACCCATAACTTCATGTTGCTGAGACGAGGAAGCTATGGGCCATACCCAAATTGGCAAGCAAACTTTTTTTATTTTTATTTGCCGTGCGAGCGGGATTACTTTGGCACCATGGAAGTCTTGTCAAGGTTTCACTTTTATATCAGTAAAATAGTGGTAAAGCGTCCCGTGTCCGCCAGGAGACAGTGAGGGAGAGGGGGGGCTTACTTTTGGAACACACTCCTGTAGATCGATACCCATCAGTTATCTACTCCCAAGACAAACCCGTCTGAAAAAATTGTCAGATCTTATCCTTCTGCAAAACACTCTGGAAGGAAACAGGACGTATCTAAGTAGAAAAGCTTTTGTTGACCACTTAGTGTCTTGACTCACGCTGTCTTGTCATCTCAGATAACATATCACATTACCTCCAAACCGAACAATATTTCGGAAGTCGTGATTTTTTGTCATTATTTTTTACCAGAAGGCTAAAATCGATTGTGTGGAGAGATTTCCTTTTATTTCAACTGTAGTTATCCGGTATTATCTTGTTTTTTTAACGCATAACACGGATTTCCCTTAAAACCTGCCTAGTAATCTCGAATGCCCATTCAACTGTTTTCCTGTTGAGACGAAGTTGAGTATACTGAATGAAGAAAAACAAAGGACATCAAAAGAAGGTGGGGGAGAAGGCTCCTTTCACTTGATCCTTCTGACTGGAAAATCGCCGAAACGAATCGAGCAGGCTATCAAACAATTGATTGTGAACAAGGGAAGGAAAACAACTAGGTTTTTCAAAACCATTCTTATTCTCAAAAACCCTGGAAGTGAAAAGTAGAAAACGCTGGTTTTTGAGCGAACAACTAACCAAGGAAGCGAAAGATTTCTTTAAAATCTCTATTGCGATCAAATCGATTGAAAGATGAATGTTCGAACCACGCATAACAGCTTATAGTTGGTTACCCGAAGAGAAAATTTTGACAAAACGGTGACATTTTTCCATGTCACTTTGGCACGAACGCTAAGTCTTTGAATATTCAAGTGAATTGGCGGGCTTTGGGTGGTTTCATGTAGATGTTTCTTCTAGCTTCTTGCGGGAGAAACTATAAATGGAAGTTAAAGCTGGTTTCAATATATTCTCATAGATTGATGTATCTGTTTTTCTATGATTATGATTTCGATCAGAAAACACATAATATTCATCTGTTATAGAATAATTTCGGGAAAAATACGAAAACATGCGTTTTTGGTATAAGAGAATTTTCAAGAAATTTCTATTAATTGGCTATTTCTGTTTGCCAATTATATAACGCCAGGAACCTACGAAATAAACATGGTTAGAAGAAGAATAACCTGTAAAAAGAATAAGCCTGGTTAGAAACGTCCGACCCGATTTAATGTACAAATACCCCAGTACGACAAAAATTCCTGAGCCATCCTTTAAGTTTTCAACTCTAGATCTCTGTAATTGATTTGAAGAGGTGATTGGGCTACTGAATATTGTTACCATATTTGTTGTCAATAATGAACCTCTGTAATGGACCACGAGTGATGAACAGAATCGCTGATTTTTGAGACGATGAATTCCTTTAGAGATAAATATCTAGTAATTCAAACTCCAAAAGTGTGAGAAATGGCGATTCAATTCTTAGTAGATACATCCACATGTACCTACCTTAAAATTTCATGTTTGCTGAATATAAAGCTCTTAAACATTTATATATTTTTTGACCTTATTTCGTGACTTGGGATATTTTAGATTCATTTTGGTTTATTATTTCCAATAATAAGCCTATGTGATCGTTTAGCAAAACATTTTTATAACCCCCCCTCAAACTTTTTCACTTTACGTTTCAAGGTGCGTAGAATCCAAATTTGAAATGTCCGTCCTCCGTCCGCCGTTCGCCGTCCGCCGTCCGGGCCATAAAAGGCCTTAGAATTGACTTAAAAAATCTGTTCTTTCGCACATAGACTCCACTTGGGGTCTAGTTGGTCCTAACTTCTCGCCAGCTCGATCGCTCCACTCTCATGGGTGCTATGAGCCAAAAATAGGTGAAAAGTGTCTTTTTTTTTTTTTTTTCATATTTCAAGTTGTATAGAAATTGGAGATTTATGAGTGAAAAGAAAATGTTAGCTATTAATTTTATGGAAAAAAGTATTCTAAATGATCCTCTTCTATTCAAAAAGAGATTTTGGATTTTAGGCTATTTTTTGCAATTTTATAGATTTTTTAAAACAAAATTTAATGAAGTTCAAGTTTTTAGCATAATTTCGTACATAAATTTTTGAATGTTCTATTTCATAGTTGATAAACTTTATTTGACCAATCTTATGCTAAAAAATAACAATTCTTAGCCATTTTCAGTGATTTTGTCTGCACATTTTTTTGAAATTTGACCAATTAGATGATATCAATATACAGTATAGGTAACACTTTTATGTGTTGGCAAGATGACTTGGTAATAAATTGTTTTGTTTATCAACTATATTTAAAAGCGTAAAATTGTGAGATTCCGCTGCTGTAATGGATTGAACCCATTTGTGAGGTCCGAAGCTCCGAGTTCCGATACTAAATATACTATAAGCGGCGTTTAATAATTATGGACCAGAGATCTACGTAGAAGGGCTGTCTAATACATAAATAATAAACCTTCGTGTAATAATTTGCAGCGTTTTTAATTGAACAGAACTTTTAGGAGGACGTCAGTATGGTACTATTTCATCTATTAATGATTACATTTGATTGCTAGAATCTGCAAGGATCCAAAACAGGATTTGTTTAGTTTATATATTACTAAATACGATGTTTAATAATGATAGACCAATGATCTGCGTAGAAGGGTCATCTATTGCAGAAGTATTAAACCTTTGTGTAATCATCTGCAGCGTTATTCTTCCGAAATTCCCCCGAGCTAGTTTTCGGCATCTGGCAACATTGAATCGAGCATTCGCTTTCAATTAGCCATGAGCCGAGCGAGCGGTGTCAGGAAGTGGTCTGCATATAATGAGCAATTACTATAATAAGGTCATGCGAAACTAAACCGAGGGGCCTCTCTCGATGAATATCTGCTACGCCGGCTTTAGCGGCGGATGTGACCGCTATGGGCTTGTTAGGGCAATAGGCAGTACTTTGTGGAAAGCGGTTTTTTTACGTTGTCATGGCAGTGAGCTGTTCGTGATATAATGTATCAGATTAAATGAGTGCCAAATTATCAGTTTGTCCATCGTCTAAATGAAAAACTCATTTCTCTCTTGTAGAAATTTGTAGCTCTTATCTCTGTTGATATTGTACGAGTTTGCAGAGTATTGACATGGATATTGTTCTGGGGGGTCAACCAAAAATTTCCGTGATGCAAAATTTGTGTCACAATTTCAGTGTTTTTCACGTACAACCCAGCCGTTGCTAGGGGAATGGAACTTCCGCAGTTTTCATCGCACATAAATCGTTCGCCACTCGTTGGAAAGCCTTTGATTTATGTGATAAATGTTCACATCTCAAGCTACCAATTTCCCCCTCCTTACGTACCTGGCTACATTCCTAAACTAAGTTAATTGGACTATAAACAATTTTAATAAGCCGGTTACAATATTCTTAACGTAAAGCAATAGCATCATTTACTCCACTCCATAGGAAACATTTTCATCCTCTTGACAACAGTCGACTGTTAACAACAACTCATTGTAGTGGCTTCTCTCCACAGTTATTTTCAACTTTTCTATAAGTAAACCGTTGTTTTGTTGGAATTAGTCGGGATGCGGCCGTGCGGCCCAGGGATTTGTTTAAAGTTAAAGGAGTTGTTTACAACTCTCGAGGACAAACGTTATGAAATCCCCAATCAAAGACATATCCATGTAACATGGTATCTGCTTGTAAAGCAGATAGTGGAACTCGTTTACGAGTTGTTTAGTTAGGTACTTGAAGTTTCAATATGTAATAATTATTTTTCACGTCTACCTGTTGCCAATTATAGTTAAACCCATGGTACGATAGTATGGGCTAGAAGGTAGTAACGGGTCGAATAATATAATAAGAATATGTTGTGAATAAATGCGTTTGTTACCGGCAAATTTGACTAGCACTCAAAATACACGTCAGACGATTTCTAACGTACTAGAATTCAATAGTCGGGTTACTGCAAGCACTGATTGGCTATTGAAACAGCAAAAGAAAAACAAATTTGATATCACGAAATATGAGCTAAAACGAGGGATCGGTTTCGGCCATTAAGCCATCACGAGTAACTACGAGTTAAACTACTCGTTTTTGATAAGTCCAAGTTTCGATTCATAGTAGTCAATAATTAAAATCGTTAAAATGGTAATTGAGCATAGTTTTTGGTGTGAAAGGAAATTACATCAGACAAACAGACCAACACGGAGCCAAAAATGATCAGTAAGCTCTTAAACTAAAAAAGCATGTAGAAACAACGCTTGTTTCTATTTTTCGCGCAAATAGAGATTTCCAACCTCCGGTCGAAATATAATTAGAATATCGATAAATCGTTCTCAGAGAACCTGTTACGCAATACGACTAATGTGACCGCTTACTAACCGTTAATACTAGGTATCATTTCAACGTCGTTACTCAGGAGTGACACATAAATCTTGTTCTGTATTCGTCTTCCTTAAAAATACAATACATCGAATACATACAGGCATTCATAAATTGATGCAATACGTATATTTTAGGGAGAAATTAATGCAGGACTTGATTATCCTGCATTTCTCTTATAGAAGCAACGCGTATGTTTAATAAAACAAACGGAATTATAGAACATAATTTCAATTATTTAACTATGTGACAATGAGGAAATCGTTGTCTCAGAGATGATCTGAGTGAACGTGAGAAAATTAAGTTCATTCAGCTGATAAGGCTGGACCCAGTTATTTTATTCGTCTCTTGATGTATCCATATAATAGCTCCTATTAATATTCAACTTCCTAGCCTGAGTGTAAATCAGAGCATTCAGCTCATTCTTCCAACTACGCAATTTAACTGAAAACCCCAATAATCTTAGATTGTATAATTAAAGTTACCAGTATAGTATATAGTTACCACTAATTCTCATAAGATACTGGCAGGAGTGGGAAGTTGGCAGCATGTGATGAGGTGGGACGTGTAATGAATTTAGAGCTTTCTAACGAGTTATGAACGATTTTTTTTAGGGTGGAAAATGCAACAACCCCCTAGGAACCATGGGTTTTGTACGTCAAAGCTTCAGAACCACCGTCTGGGGTTCGCATATTTTAGTTCCTAGATACCGTGACAAGATTTCGATTCATTCCCACGGAATATGGTAACGTATTCTGGAAGTTAGATCATGGCCAAAGCATGATACATGCTAGAACGGTTTGAATATAAATCTAAATCAATTTTAAAATATTACAGAATACCTAGTTTTATAATTCATTGAATATTGAGAATAAAATATAGGTAGTTAGACATGTGAACGGAGATGTTGATGATTGAGTCCTAGCTGGCTATCATGTGGCCTGCATGTGGTCTACATGAGTAAGTGTGGACTTGGTATGTAGAATACTAAACCCATAATTTGTTACGGTTGACCGGGCTCGATATCACAATATCGTCCGTCCGCGTGAAAATATAGGGCGCGCGTCATAAGGAAGTAATGTGAATGTGCGGTTCGTGCTCCTTGCGTCATCTCGGTCGAATGTCTTCTGCATGTGATGTGCGAGTGTCCTAACTATTAATTTGCAACTTCATCCGTCGCGTTTCTTCTTTTTCCACCTGTCATCAAACGTTCGACTGGACTGTAATCACAACTGAGACATAAAACCGCTCGAATGTTTCCGTCACGGAATGCGGCATATTGCATTGATGTCTATTTTCTTTGAGTTGGTGGCTACTATTCGATAGGTACTACCGAAACGAAGCAATACTTTAACGGTAAGCATTAGTATTAGAAGCAATGTGGTAGTGTAGACAAAACATTTGACACGCATTCAGCACGTTTCTTGAGTGATGTATCCATTAGCAAAGAAACGTAAACAACCACAGGAAATTCCATTGTTAGGTATATATAAAGTTTATGTCGTAACCTTAAATCTCAAACCAGCGGGGAGGGGAAGGGGGTTATGTAACTCTATTAAATAAAGTTTATGTGGACAAACACTGCCATTTCGGCCTTGGATTATTTCTCAAGGAGTTCTGTAATGCTCCGACTTGAAAAGTGTTATTAGTATTAGTTGGGATGCGGCCCAGGAAAATAAGTGAAATAGTTTCATTTATTGTTTAACGTTTCGTCCACTTCCTGTGGACTTCTTCGAAAAATTGGTGTATCCAGGAAAAAACGCTGCAAATTATTACACAAAAGTTTATTATTTCTGTATTAGATAACCCTTCTACGCAGATCATTGGTCTATAATTATTACTAAGCCCCATATATACCTCTTAAATTATCAAAACATGACGCTTCATGCCTCTTGAAAGGGTTCTCACCTTTACAGCTCAGGACCCCACAATTTTTCGGTTTATAACATTGACAAACAACATGGTGAACATTGACAAATTTTCTAAAAATGAAAAAACGAAAAAGTTAGTGAAACGGCAGGTCGAAAAGGAAAGAAATTAGCCTCAGAGGCCCCATCAGCCATTCAGTGATCCTCCGAACCTTGTAATTGTTTTTGAGGTGTCCCGAACGAGCTCCATTAAATTTCAGCAACGTGAGTCGATTAGGTAAAAAATTTGCCTCGGAGAGAGAATATTACAGCAATATATAATAACCAGGTAACTCAAAAAGAGCAACGCTGAGACCACCGAGAAGTTTCAACGACCCTCTGTTCGTGCGCAAATTGAAAAAAACCAGAACTTTTTGATCCAACTCTACATGTACATATCCAAAAGCGTTTAAACTCAAGGAATTACAAAACGAATTTCCATTATGGAAAATTTGGATTCATTTCAATAGCTTAGTTTTCTTAGGAAATTGGCTAAAACGTTCCGATCTAGCACGGTGACTCAGAAAGAGTAACGCTAAGGCCACCGAGAAGTTTCAACGACCCTCTGTTTACGCGTTGTTGGAAAAGAAATAATAGAGTAATTTTCCTAAGTATTTACTAATCAATAATTTAAAAATTAATATGTTAAAGTAGGTGATTACCTACCTACGCTTCATAGGCCCAATAGGCTACAGAAGTTATAATAAACTCAATTTCAGAAAGGCAGAATTCCATTTGAATTATGTTATCAGCTGATACAATTTTCATAGTTTTCAAGGCGATTTTTTATTTGTTTTACTGGTTACGGTTCACTCTCGTGTTGATGTATTTTTTCTTGTCGATGCTTTAGCCCTTAGGCTCTTTAGCCCTTAGCAAACGAATAAACGCATAGCGACCGGGGTGGTTTCTTTCGATTCTTTGGGCGGAAACCTATAAATGAAACTCGATAAATCATAACTGTTACTTAGAAAGATTTCATGATCTCGATTTTTAAATATTTCATCCCTTAGGTTCTACCCTTTATTGTTGATGGAACGCAATGCCGATATTACAGGCGCATTCCCGGCTGATACATGATTTTTATGCCAAATTTCTTTAAGTTTGGTCCAATACTTTTGAGAAAATCTTCGGAAGGCGTACAGCGGACGGACAGATTTTTGGTTTCATAACATGAACCTTTGCAATCGACCAAGAAAAAAATGTTTAACTCCCCTCAAAATTTATGGGGGATGGTTAGAATCCAAAAATCGAATTAAAAAAATCCGTCCGTCCCCCGTACGCCTTCCGCCGTATGGTCGGTTCTGGGAGCTTACGGCAGCGTGTTCCAGGTAGAGATTATTCAGATCTGAAGTTCTGGCCGAATGAATAATATTTTATCAATTATATGGAAGTAGCTTCGTCAATCTAACATGACGTACTTGCTTTCAACGATCACTTCGAAGTATGGGACTTTATATCACTTTCACTCGTCATAATTTCAAAGATGTTGATTGGACACCTTTATTCAGATGTCTACAAGAGTCGATTGATATCATTTCGTCTTTTTTTGTACTACATTCCGAAGTATGGGACTTAGCATCTTCATGGTTGTTCGAGTGAGCCATAATATTCTATACAAGCGTCTCAATTTTTTTCATAACCTGATTACCTATTTTACTTCTATCTCCAGAACCAAGCTTCGCTTTTGGCATTGAGTAATAGCTAAACCACTTTGTAAACTTTGAAAAAAAAAAAAAAAAAAAAAAATACAATAACCTGAAAGATACACGCCGGCCACAAAACAATGAAAACCCGTTCCAAAGAGCTGAGCAAATCTAGATAAATCCTAATCTTTGAATCCAAAGCGCACATACAGTGACGTTTTGCGCAACGATTGAGAAGGGATAGAGAGAGAGAGAGACAGAGAGAGAGAGAGGGAGAAAAGAAATATAAGGAAGAAAAACGGTGCACGTTCTATTCCGTGAACTATATCAGATTTTTCGTCTATCCTTTCACGATCTGAGTCCAGCTGCAGGTTACGTTGCGGGCGCTGGTTTGAGAAAAAAAAGTTTCGGAGATTGCGCAATTTTGGGTAACCTCGACTTGGGCGTTTTGCGGTCAGTTTCTGATCGGTTTAAACTGATTTGGAGTTCCGATGGGTTTCGTTGAGGTGAGCGGAAATGGGACTTTCTTCGGCGTGATCTGATGGTCGTATTACTTTCCGGTTACGGAGTTCGTATGATACTACGAAGCATTTTGATCGCGTGCCTTATAAAACATTATTACCTACACTCACCATTTTTGTGTGAATGAGGAAGTGATATAAAAAAAAATAAAGTCACCACTTCCCATCTACAAACACCATTTTTGCAGAAGTATTTTGTTTCCTTGGGTCTTCTCTGATGGATGAGATTAGAAATGTTGGAATTTTTCATTGAAGAATGTAGATTTTATTTATTTCTGGCTGCCGTTTAAACGGCACGAACCATGTCCAAGAGAAAATCGGTGCCTTATTCTCCCTTAAAAAAATCAAGAATAACAAATATCTGCAAATTTCATATCTTGAATCGCTCTCGAGTCTACCTATAGGTTGCGAAAGCATTGTTTTCGCTTTTGAGAGATGGAAAAGTTTTAGTCCCCGAAAAATCAAACTGTTGTTGTTTTCTGACAGTGGTAAAATTTCATCTCGCATTTTACATTTTAGACCATTCTGAAAAACTTTTATTCCTTGTCTTTCGGGGTGTGGGTTATGGGTGTCTGTGCGTGTATGTGTGTCTGGGCGTGTATGTTTATGTCTGTGCGTGGATGTGTGTGTCTGTGCGTGTATGTGTGTGTCTGTGCGTGTATGTGTGTGTCTGCTGTGTGTCCTCAAATCCTTGTAACAAGCTTAATTTCCACTATATTCAACCAATTTTCATGAAATGTCTGTGAAATGTGCGGGTTAGGGTGTAGATGGTCCTCTCTCAGTTTCGTTGATCCGAAACCAATACTTGACTCAGCACATGCGCAAACCTAAATTCCATCAAGGATCATTTTCTCACACCCCCGTCGTCCGATCTCGCTAAAATTTGGAGGATAGGTGGAAGTGGTTAATTTGAGCATTCGCTAGCAATTTCAGTGTAATCCTATCATTAGTAGCTACTGTTCATGCGCGAATGTGTATTCCTTTTAACGAGCTTAATTTCAATAGTTTTCATCCGATTTTGATGAAATTTTCAGGCAATGTGCGGGTTAAGCTGTATATGGTAATTTTCATACTCTTCAAATCATTACTTCATTCTGCCCAATAACTTAAAGCATTGTTTTTTCATGCCCTAGTCTTCCCATATCGCTCGAGTTTGGTGCATAGTTGATGAACAATGGTTTGAATATTCATTTTAATTTCAACATTATCGCATCATTAGTACTCCCGTGCATGCGCGGAAGTGAAACCCTAAGAACAAGATTATTTTGTTGTTTTTATCATGTTTCTATTACATTTTCTGCGAATGTGAGGGTCAGCTACCTGTATGATTTGTATTGTTTTAAATCTTCTTGTGTGATTTTTGTTGTTCCTTTTTAATATAACCGAAGATTGATAAATGAGTATTTTCCACTGTATTAGACTATTTTTATAATTTAGAGATAACCATATATGTATACACATACTGGGTCAACACAACATTAAGGTATCCAGCCATCAAGGAATCGATCCTACGTCTAATTCCTATTCAAAGTTGTCCTTATTTTACATTTTACAATCACAACCTTCTCAAAATCTCAGCTTTCCAATGGTCCTAGTAAATAATTTCTTCCAATGAAACTCACAGGAGAAAATGACATTCGAAAGAAAAATGAAACTAAGATTTTGCTGCCAAATCGAGGTTTCGGTAAGAAATTTGACTTTTCCAAACTTTTGGAAGATGAGGTAAAAGCTTAATACCAATTTTTACGTAGCTTTTCATGCTGAATTGAATGGTGGCCCTCCCCCAACGTTCCACAATGATTAGAAATTTAATTTTTGAAGAATCCGTTTCACGATTTTTCCGTGGAAGATACACTTTTTGAGAAAAGAGAGGAAGGCTTTTTTTCAACTCCTGTAGTTTATTTTCAGTAATGTCCCTCACAAACATGTTGATTCGTCCAAATAAGTATATTAAAAGTACCTACATTTTTCTTAAAAAGGGCATTTTTATTGATATTTTGTTGCTTTATTTTCAAACTACTAAACATTGAACACCTGCGTACCTCTAGTGTCGTTAGTAGAGGCTCGCTTCCTAATTTAAACATTCTGGGGTGAAAAAGAGAGAAATGAGCTTACATAGCTGCTCTGGTTGGATTCCATCATTCCGTTATACTCTTGATGTCAAACGTTTCTTCCTATCAAATGTCTATCTTCGGAGAGTTTTTGGCAGGGACTATTTTTTCGCTACTTTCGTAACAAATTTTGGTCTTGCAATTCGGTCTCGCGAAAAAGACTGGTTTTTTTTAGCGAAAGGCCCACGCTAAAAATTCTACTTTCCGTTTTAGTAGAATCTAAGTTCAGTCGCCTATCAGAAGTAGTCTCTTTTTTTATGTGTTATCTAGTAAATTAGTTTTATTCCCACTCATAATTCGTTATTTGATATTTCCTGGATGCCCACCTGAGACTGCTCTCATCACTTTTCTTTGTTCAACATTATACCTCCAAGACAGATGCAGGCGCAGCATCCTACACACAAACTTGCTTCCAATGTCACTGCAGGTTGTGTTCTCTGCTGTACTTGCAAGATAAATTTTTTATTAAACTTCTCAATTAAAACGTAATAATCAAAACGTTTGCCTTGATGTAATCACTTCAAACTTTGGCTGGACACCTAAAGCCCCAAATTCTGAACATGCAGTTGGGGGAAAAACATAATTTTGCTAGACCCATTGTTTTATTGTTATTTACCCGCTTGAGGCTGGAGTCCTTGCCCCAGTTCTGTTGATAATATGTCCTAATATTTACTTGAGTGTTGACTGCGCATTTGAAGATGAATATCATTTTTCCATTTAGCTTTGTAAGGACTCGTCATGGAGGGAAGGTTGTTGAAATACGATTTGCGTTATGAATGTCGAAATGTATCTAATTGCTTGAATTCAGATTAGGAAACACTTCGTTGCGAGATCAAAAATTTCTGATCGGCTCTTGTGGAACGAATAACCCTTATCAGATCCTGTTGCATGCATCATCGAACATATTCGAGGTACTAAAAAAAACCGCTCCCACGCTTCAGACAGACCCGTTCGAATCACGTAGCAAAAGAGTCGAGCTCTGTCGACCCGTTCGAATCACGTAGCAGAAGAGTCGAGCTCTGTCAACCTCTTGTATGATCGGGTCATCGCGATTATGTTTAGGCGGAGAAATCAATAATCACCACCTCTACCTGTGGATGTCTGTGTAGGTCATAACGTGGCTGGTGAAATTAGTAGGTACCAGTGCGATTGAAATGAACCCCATCTACCATACTCACATAATATAATGAGTGCCGACGTACTATATGTAATTTCATCATCGCTGTTTCTAGGGACCTAACAAAATCTACCTCAAGCAATCGACGAGACTTTTTGTTACGTTTACATTACTTTTTATAATTTAGCATTTATTTATATTTGCAACACCGACTTGAGAAAACACCGAAAAATCGACCAGAACTGCACTTATCTTACTCATTTCCACACACCACAAAGCGTACTAAGATGTAGTTTTTCGGCGATTTCTCAAGCTGGTGTTGCAAATATCAGTAAATGAATAATTTCGAGGTTCTACAAGAAAAAATACCCCAAAATCATGTATTACATTTTCCTGTGGAAAAATCAATTGATAATATCTCTGCAGAAACTTATTAATTCACCATTTTTGCACTTTTAGAGCGGAATTGCGCCAGTTTACGCTCACTTGAAAAATTTTAATTTCTCCTTGATGGGTCATTTCTTTATGGAATTCACGTAGAATTTGTATCTACAATAAAACATGGGTGTTGGTTCCTGTGAATTGAAAAAACAAACCAAAAGAATTATCCATGTCAAAAAATCCATGTCAAATGTCATTTCTCCCAAAAATGGGCGCTATCATATGTCTAGTACCTACTGCTTACCAGTTGGTACATTGCTCAATTGTATATTGTAGATGCTACGTAAACAAAAATCATGAAGAATGGACACTACAATGGCTTAGAGGTCATGAAATGTTAAAATGAGAGCATCCCAAACGTTTTATTTTCGCTGAATTCAGGGGAAATGAACGTGGGGGGTGTAACCTACGGAACTTCTTAAAGAGTTCTAGGCACATGTTTTCCCGTATAAAACATAAAATTATCATTTGAGAATGATCGTTCCTGCCATTGCAAATATTAGGAGCCTTCAAGAGCTTCTACAAAAATTCAGCTAAAACCATTTCCCTAGCAACGACTCGGTTGTAGGCGGAAACTAATTTCGTGCTTCTATTTTTTTTTAAAAAGTTGAATGATTTTTTTCCTTGACCCCCAGCCAAAAGACATATCCATGTCAATTATGAAGACTGGCGTTTTTCCCAACTTTTCTTTCTTCAGGGGAAATGAAGGGGAAGAACCTTTCCGAGGGGCATCCATTCACGTACCTGCATAAAATGCTAGCATTTCCTACAAAAATTATTAAAAAGCTTACTCTTCTTTATAAATCATATTCTTTAAAATTCAGTAACTGATCTGTACAATGATGCAATTTCTTTATTGTTTAATAGGTATCAAGTCAACGGAATGGTTGTTTTTTAAACGGATTAGGAATCTGTGGTGTACCGTTAGGTAACGTCGAACTGTTCAATGCGGGATGGTCGACAGCACAATGAAAACCCATAAAAGTGTTATAGACGCCCCAGTAAAACAGTAGTTCACGTCAGGACATAGCGCTACGGCAATTGTTCCTTCAGGCCTATAGCTACAGGAATTTACGGTGGAGGGCGTTGAATAGGTTGTAGCCCTCAAGGTTCGTCAACCTCCAGTCGAGGTCTCGAATTGGATTACGTTCAATTTCGAGGGCAACTATGTTAAATCACATGGTTTTCAACGAAAGAAAATCCCCTGTAGTTACCCAGATTTTGAGTTGAATTGGGACACTCGATTTGACCTATCTTTTTCAATAAATAGTTTTTTTTTATTTATTCATTTATTTATTTAATTTTAAATTATTTTTTTATTTTTTACTACGCCGAAACCGTTTGGCTACGGTACCAATCGGCCAGTAAGTCCCTCTATGCCTAATATAACTTTGCTGAACCAGTCCAGCGATCTTCACTAGTTGAAGTTTGTCTACTGTCCTCCAAAGCAGGACAGGTGTCAAGGAGGGTTGGTGTCATATCGTTTTTTGGGACACGGGGGATATGTTGTGGTATTGGCAATACCTATGCGATGAAGATGGGGCTGGAGGTATCATGACAGGTGGCCAGCCTGAGGCGTGCGACTGATATCTCACGGGGCAGGTAAGGTGGGATTCGCCCTTTTGGTTGCAGCAGAGCAGAATATACCTTCCTAGATGATGTTTGTGCCATTCAGCACAGCAGATTTGAGGTGGCATTTAGCAGTGGCATAGGAAATGGCTTTTTCTGGCTGTCATGTGTGATTCTGCCATAGATAGCGCATCAACTCTTTCATTCACTTGAATGTCACAATGCGAAGAAGTCCACTGAAGGGATTTTTCCCTCCCGGATTCAATCATGCCAACCACGAGCAGACGATATTCCATTAATTCTGCTGAGTCAGTCGTCTTCAGACCTTCAACAGCTTGAATCGCCGCCTGAGAGAGACCACCAAAATGTTAGATATCAATATGTTTGTATTTAATCTCCAATCGCACACCAGGGTTCAGCATACATACTAATTATAGGCTGAGCAGTAGGAGTTACCTAAGTAAAAAGGTATTTTTTAAAAGGTAATTACTAAGGTAAATGGTATTTAACAATAAAGCTGAGAAATATTAAAACTTTGTGTAATGATTTGCGGGGGTTAAAAGCGTGAGAAAATGACGCCTCTTATCTCTTATATCCATCTAAACTATGATACCTGGCGGGTGATATCCCCTCATTTAGGTTATCAACTCCTTCCTTCTAAATGAGGCAGTTCAGGAGACAATCTGTCAACAAACAAAATCTTATAAAGCCATTACCAGGAATACCCCTTTTTCAAGGTTAATTAGATCCAAGGTCAGTCTGTAAATTGATACTAGTCAATCTTCGTAACTGCGTCCTCACGAGCAAACAGTCGTTTCAGCGACCAAGCCATCGTCCTAGCTTCATGAGATATTCTTGTTTGTGAATAAAAATTATAAACAAATAACCGTCAAACTCAGAAGTTCTGGGAGTGCTAAAATATTGTTACGAGTAAAACAGATATGTTCTTGGTTTTACAAAGGAATCCAGCAATGAACAATGCATGTTGAATGCAAGTTGTGGAATTTCGCGTCAGATATTTTTTCGTTCCATCTAGACTACATCTCAGTTATTGACAACTCCGAGCGGCCTCATTTCCCCCCAAAATTTTATATACAGGGTGTCTTAGACACGACTCGTTAAAGTTCAGGGATCGACTCTACGACTAATTTGCAAAAAAATCTGCCTCCTAGCCTTTTTTTATTTATTCATTTTTATTTATTTATTTAGTATTATTATTATTATTACTTTTTTTTTAGGCTTCGTTCCCGAGTAATTTCACTTTTA
Source organism: Adelphocoris suturalis (assembly GCA_030762985.1). Lineage (NCBI taxonomy): Eukaryota > Metazoa > Arthropoda > Insecta > Hemiptera > Miridae > Adelphocoris > Adelphocoris suturalis. The sequence goes on from CM061044.1 coordinate 16,942,004, forward strand.
CGATTTTTTCGTGGTTTTGATAATATTTCACTAAAATGGTCAGAACTCCCTTCATTTGATGGGTAAATTTAAATTTGATTACACCATTGAAAAGAATGTTAAATGTTCTATCTTTCTGATGCCAAAGCAAGACTTTTTGGGTAGTTCCAATAGCTAAAAAATCAGGTCAAAGTCATAATTTTGAGAAATAGCCAAAATTTCACTGTTTTGAATCCGCTCATTGGCTTTTTAACTGCTTTTGAATCCCCATCTTCAGGAAACTACCTTAGAATTTCAGCTTTACAACGGTATAATCGTTTTTATTTTACTTCGCTAATTAGAGGAGAAAATTATGTTTGTATGTTGAAAAACATGGTATTTTCTATGAAATCGACGGTTTTTGTGAAAAATGACCCTCTAAAAAAATTCGAGTTTGGGGCCAGTTTCTATGTATTTTTTCATTCTGAATCGAATGGTAACACTCACAGATCTCCCCAACTCTGTTATAACAGAGTTTTACACTTTAACTCACGAATTTTTACTTCATGTTGTGCTCAATGTTGTGTTGTTAAGGGTAAAACTAGTTATTTACAGTGTAAAACTATGTTAAAACGGAATTGGGGAGATCTGCAAGTGTTACCATTCGATTCTGCGTGAAAAAGCACTTATGAACCGACCCCAAACTCGAATTTTTTAGGTCATTTTTCACAAAAACTGTCGATTTCACAGAAAATGCCTTTTTTTTATACAAACATACTTTTCACCTCTAATAAAATAAAAATTGATTATTCCGTTGGAAAGCTAAAATTCTCAGGTAATTTTCTTGAAGATGGGGATTCAAAAGCACTGCAGTAAAAAAGTCAATAAGCGGATTCAAAACAGTGAAATTTGGCAACTTTTCAAAAGTATGAATTTGACCTTATTTTTTAGCTATTGGAGCTGCTCAAAAATTCGAATTTTGGCATCAGGGTGTAATCAAATTTTTATTTACTCATCAAATTAAGAGATTTATGACCGTTTTAATGACATAAGGTCAAAAACTCGAGAAAAAAATCTTGAAAGTGAAATTACTCGTTTTGTATTTCGTTAGTACTGTTTTTACGATCAAGTTAATTAAATATGTTTTATCTAAGTGTGATTGGATTCCGCTTAGAAACCGGTGTATCGCCTTTTCACCCGATTTTTAGGGCACCCCTCTGAAGCTAGGCTTCGTCAATACCTGACGACCTATTGGAATTGATCCAGAGGGGTGTGGGACAATACAATCATGAGACAAATATAACCGCATACAAATCCGTTTCAGACCATTCTAAGAAAGAATCGATGAAAAAACCATAGGTGTGTGTGTGTGTTTGTTTGTGTGTGTGCGTGTGTGTGTGACACAAATTTTGTCTATGCTGCCCAGGCCACAATTCTCAACTGGTTTTCGAGATTCTTTCTTCGTTCGATCCCAATTTTTGTCTAGTTGTGCAACAAACCTAGGAAATTTTGAATTTCAAGATAGAAGGGGTGGAATGGAGGGGATAAAGCCGAAAAAACGTGATTTTCTGACAATTTTTTCGATGCCACCGAGGCTAAAAATCTCAACCAATTCCTCTTAATTTGCTCCATTCCAATTTTAGTCTAGTTGTGCAAAAAATCTCGGAAATTTCGGAATTGCTGTTGAAATGGAGGGGATAATCTCTATTGATTTTTGTGATTCTTATTTTGTTCTATTATGAATTCGATATAGTTTTGGAAAGTATGTCAGGATTTTCAAAGTTCATCAAGAGAGGGGGTGAATGGAGGGGGTAATACTGATAAATCATGATGTTTTAACTATTCTTGTCCGATTTTCGTGATTCTTTTTTTGTTCAAGTATGAATTCCGTCTACTTTTAGAAAATGTGTCAGAAGTTTCGAATTTTATGATGGAAGGGGGTAAATGGAGGGGGAAATAACGATAAATCGTGATATTTTTATTATATTCATATATCCGTGACTGTTTTTATTGTTTGTTTGAACCAGATTTTAGTCCAGTTATGCAATCTTGGAAGTATCAAATTTACTGTCGGCGAAGGAGTTAAATGGGTGGAGGGGGTGGGGGTGTATTTCTGAGAAATCATGATACTTCTTTTTTCCTCTTATTTTAATTCTCACCAAAATTATATATAATCCATTCATGGGGACGTTCCTGTAATGCGTGCATTACTCAACAATATGTTTAAAAGTAGTTCTGCTTGTAACATTTATCCACATTAGATTATTATGGAGGTACATCCATTAAAATCACGACCAATTCGCTATTCTCACCAGAACCATATATAGATACCATACATAGGGAAGTCCTGCGATGCATATATTACTTACCAGTATATTTCTTCATTAGAATTAATCCCCCCTGGAATTTGGTTGGAGTTGAGTTCTCCTGCCCTCTTTCATATTTTTAGTGTATGAGTTATTGTTCTGGACTGTTTGGAAAGCTGTGATGAATTTGGTCAAGGTTCCCAGAAAGGTACGTCGCATGTTTTTCTCTCGAAACCCGCTTCTTCTAATAGCCATCAACCTGCTCATCAACCGGTGATTCATACCGCAGAGCCCGGCGAATCCGAGGATCTGCCCACCCTGCGGGTAGCAGGACCTGTTGTGAAGCTATGGAGGGGGTGCTCTGCCCCGTGGCTTCCCCAGCCTCTCATTCGCTCTTGCGACTCGCTCCAAGTTGCTCGCGTTCGTTGTCCGGTTTTCATAGTTGTGTGCTTCACTACATTCCTGTCCCAAAAGTGGTGATTTTGCTGATTTGCTGAGCTTACAAGGATCTCTCACCAAGGTATGTTACAACATTACATGTGGTTTGAGATTGATTGAGCAGTAGCCGTACTGAACTTCGTTCCTATAAGCCTGTCAATAAGTTTACAAGGTATCCAGGAAATACTAACCCCTATATAGCATCTGAAAATCATAGCAGTTATTTTCCGCTCGTAGTAAAAGCACAGAACCTGGGAAAAAATAACCAGTTGACTACTGTATTCTAGCTGTTAACAGACAAGGTTTTGAGCCGGAACATTTACATTCCAGAGCTATATGAACAATTTCGGTTGTTTGTTTACCTGCAGTCAATTCCTCGTCATCAACTACAGTAAATAACAGCACGAATTTGATGTGTCTTATAGAGATTGTGTGCCTTCGCCCCTAGATCGCTGTCCATCCTTTAAATTTCATTACCCCCAGACCCGTAGAATTGTGTGTGCATGTAAATGTATTTTGTGAATCTAGGAAGAAGAGTATCACATAAATTGCATTCGAAATTAATCTTGATGAAACAGTGACCGCCACTGCACTTGCGCCAACGAAAGATTTGTTGTTACAGGCAAAACGCCAAAACTATTCGGCGTTTTCAAATCGGCCAAAGTTTTCAGAAATCGACTGGGCTCTTAGATGGTATCATATAAGCTTCATCGCTACCAAGCGACTACTAGGTAGCTCTGAAAATAAGACATTACAGTAATTAATGTGTAACACAGGTCACTTTCACTCATTTCCTCTAATTTCGTTACAAACCAGTTCTTTATGATCACGTTACAATAAGTAGGAATATTCTACTGCACCGCGAACTAGACAGACATTTTTAACTAGCATCTTTTACCGCTCTCGAGAAGAATGTGTATATGCACCGATAATGTGTATAATCAGCCGATAATGGCCCGTTTAAAACGGGGAATTTATAGGATTTAAAAGTTTCTTGACGTTAGTTAATTTACACTTCTAATAAAAGTAGTTATGTTCAATATTATTACATTAGGATATAAACATGACATAAAATAATCTCGATAATGATATTGCTACTAAAAACGTGTCACTGGCGTTTTCTTGCAAAATAGTTATAAAACCAATTTCTGACGTCACATCCTGCATGCCAACCTTCTAACCAATACCTACATCTATTTGTCGTTTTTATCTAAGTTTGTGTTTGAAAAATTGTAACATATTTCAATAATTTGGTTTTCTTATGCACTTGTTACTGTACATTTACGGAACCAATAATCCAGAAACAATATCTAAAATTTAGGTTTATTGTTATACCTATTTTCCTCCTAAAAACGGTTCCTCTGGTCAGCTTCAGACAACTACGTAGCACCAACTCATGTAAATATACCTATATATTTTAAATATCTACTTGAATCCATATTTTTAACACAATAAAATGAATTAAATAATTGATTACCCTCAGCAGTTAGCAATAATGTAATAAAGAGCGCTATAAAATTCCCATTCAAGCTGACATAGAACTTTTGCCCTGATATAGTGTTGTAATTTATTCAGCCATATAACCTGATGTTTTCCAGATAAGCAGCTGCATGTTTACTCCGTGATAATATCATTCGCGCTTTTTCTGAAAGCAATATGTACATTTTAATGAATCTTTCTTTGAGCAAATCAAGCTATTGTAATGGCTCCAAAAAATTTTTAAATAAAATTTTCCTAAATTTTCTTAATGGAAATTTATTTTGAGGCAATCCGAAACAATTCCTGATTTTTTTTTATTTTTCAATACATTCCAGACTATATCTCTCTATAAAAGCTGTTCTTTTGCAAACAAAATCAAGCAATTTGAAAGAAAATACGAGTTTTGGACAAAACTTATTGAAAAATAAAAACTGGTAAAATTTCCAAAAATGTCTATAAAAAATTACTAAAACTAGCAAATAAATAAATTGCATTTATGTAATTTGTACATTGTAGGACAAAATGCTGCTTTAAAAACAAAATTATGAAGAAATTTGTCAGCCACGAACGAGAAAATTCAAAAACGTGTGCACGAAATTGTGCTGAAAAATTACTTAGTATAGGTATCTAACTATAATGTGTGAAAAATCGATATAACTGCAACCAATTGTTTCAAAATCTTAAAATTGATTTGAATAATTCTATTGGCTTAAATATTATTCAGAAACAGTGTTTCGTACTAAATTTGAAAGTTGAAAAAAATTACTCCAACAATATGCTTGTGTCAAACATATTGAGGTAAATTTAATCCGTACAATTACTAAATTTGTTCATTTGATGTTGACTGAAACTTTTTTTTTTTTGGTGAAGCAGGGATTCTAATGATTGTCACAAAAATATTTATGGTGTTATGGTATTCTCGTCTGATTAGATCAATGCAGTCAACTATAGTGCTCTAAATATCATATTGGGTCATATAATTACGTTAAGTGATAGGAGCCACGAAGTCTAAATGAAACAGGGCTAACAATAATTGGACATTGGTGATTGTATCATCATTGCCATTAATTAGGTAGTTACGTTACTTACGATATAATCATCGTAATCGATACTAATCGATATAATCTTAACTTCTTAATCTGCAATCGTTAGATTTAAACTCAAAAATTTTGTTTTGTATAAGAATTTACTTGTCCGCTTTGAAGAAGAATTGAAAATTTCGTTGCAAGCAAAAACGAGCCTTTGTTCGGGCGATGGTCTACATGGAAGTCGTGAGGAGACCTTTCTTCTCTTTATTTTCTCTGATGATGAAACTTTGAAATGGACGAAGAAATAGAGAAGTGAACTCGTGACTTCACGAGTCATTACGCAGGTTCCGTTGTATCACCGCTGCAACACGTGGAATTTGTACGATGAAGAAAGTGGGGTGAAAACTGTGTACATTGCAGTAGGTATTTTGCTTTACCTAACCCAAAACTAAGAAGGTCAGCGTGGCTTAGTACCAAATATTTAACCGTCTTTTGTTAATTTGTTGTTTACAAAATTATAGCGAATTTCCTTGCTTGATAATGTCTTACATTTATATTTATGGTATTATTTTTCTGGAATAAAATTTTGATAAAAGAGTTGATTTAAATATTTTTTGACATTTTATGTTTTTACTTTGGCCCATAAACGAAAAAAGCGTTTAAAAAAAGCGTTAAATAAAAGCGTTAAAAAATTGCTTGTTAATTTCCGCTTGTTAATTTCTGATGATTTCATTGTGCTGGTGTTTCGATGATTTGATTCATAGCAGGTGATCCGAATATTTCGAGAACGGTTTGATTTGTGAAGCGGTGGTTAAATCATTTGAATAGGTAATTTCTATACTTTACTATCTAGGAAGATGTAATTTCGTATGTAGCCTCTTTAGGACATTTACTTGACGATGCCCAGGGTCAGAGCTTGCATACGAGTCCTAAATGTCCCAATGTGTTGCAGACTCGTATGCAAGCGTTTGTTTAAATTTTCTTTCACATTTTGAGATAAACGACTTTTTAGATATTCTTTTGTTTATAGATTCTAGGGTTGTGTTTACAGATTTCCTGTATAACATAACCTGTATAACTGTATAACATGAACTTTTAAATTTTGGTTGAGAGTTGATGTATTTTTACTTTCGACCTCAACACTTGGAGGTATGAGGGATCTTCTAGGGATGTTGAAAAAATATCTATTTATCGAAATATCGTAATTTTTACTTGATATATCGATGTATTTTACTATATTTTTTCCACTGATATATCGATAAATCGATATTATTCCTACAATATCGGAACCCGTTATAAAATAAATCCAAACAGCAGCAAGTGATCACGGATTCATGAAGGAATAGGTACCTACCTAATTTTAAAGATACCAAGCTTCTGCTACCCAGGGCAAAGACCTACAAGCCACAAGACATTTTCATCTGTTGCACGGTTTTGATTTTGTTTTAAGGTTTTCTACCATTGCGTTTCTCAGGTCATAATTTTGTTTTTGTATCGGCATAGTATGTACTCTTCAACTATTCCTCGAAAAGCCTAGCCTTTAATATTTCGAATCATCCCAATACAAAAAATCTAATAAGGAAGAAATCTATTCTAAGAAATTTGATAACCTATGTACTTAGTTGGTTTTTAGAAATGCTGGCACGAAAATGCAATTTATAGACAGAGAAACAACAGATTGTTATTTTGAAATAAGTGTCATAATGCTTGCATAGTCAGAAAGCGTTCATTTATTTCTTTTAGCAAGTTGTTTCCACCTTCCTACTTTTTTTATAAAAATGGCCTATAAATCGAAATATCGATATTTTCACGATATATCGAATTACTAATACGTTATATTTTTAAAATATTGATATTCGATGTATCGATATTTTTTTCTCGATATCAACATCCCTAGGATCTTCAATTGCACGATCATCTGGTATCAGTATATTTTACGTCATTATCCTCAACGCCTGGGTTCTTCACAGCTTTCGTTTTCCTTTTAATCTGATACTGTTGAATAATTATTGTCGAATATTGAATTTTCACCCTCACTCATTTGAGAATTTGGGAGCAGGGCTTAATCCACTTGTCTGACAACCTTTCAGCCATATTCTTCAAGAAAACGGTAAACTGTCTATGGGGAACTCCCTCGGAAGATGTGACTGGGGGTGAAATACAGTCTTCAGCTGCTCTATCATATTTCCTATGGTTCTCTTTGGTAGCTAGTTCAGCAACATCACCCCAAGACTGAGAAAAATAAGATGCGGCTTAAGAATTCCAGAGCTCAACTCTCCCTTACAGACATATATAAAATTATATAAAATTCAAATTGGGATTTCCCAAATCGTTTTCGTAGAATGCAATCCTAACTTTTTTCCGTAGGAACGTACGCGCAAAATGTGCGCAATGCACACAAACTTTGTGATTTCAAGTGTGAACGCCCATTTTGTATTACAATTTTTATACGGGTTATGTGCTTTTGGGGCAGTTTTTAATGCTGAATCAATCAGTGTTGTTCATTTATTGATATTTAGAACATCACCTCAGAAAAACAGGGAAAAACTACCAGAAACGCACTTTTCTCAATCAAATTCCTCAACTATGAAAACCACTCTATCATTTCGCTTAAATGTTTTTCAAGTGCATATTACGCGTCACATCATGTGACTTCAACATGGAAAAAGACTCAAAAATCATAAATATTATATGCAAATACCTTCAAAAACTTGAAATTTTTCTGTGTTCTTGTACATTTTTGCGAGTTTGTACTTTGTGCTTTTTGTAGTTTTTGTTTGTACTTTTTTCCACTAAAATTATCCTAAATAGAACATTTTTCCGAGAAATTTTATGTAGATTCCACATCTGCGGTGAAAAATTGGGGTCCTTACTCGAAATAACAAAATTACTGTGCACCGCTCACATTTTGCGTAGGCACATGTGCGCAAAACATCATAATTGACTTTTACGCTACAAAATATAAGGTTACTACTGAAGTGCTTAATTTTTTTTTTTTTTTTTTTCAAAAATGCATGCTTAGCTACTGATTAAGTTTGGTAGGAGGAGAGGAGGAGGGAGGGGGTTGTGGGATACCCTGTATACACGAATCAGTCATTACAATGGTTTATCATTGATAAATAGACGGAAATAAATTTTCTCCCGTTTGTAAATTTGCCCATATGTAAATTTTATATTGTGATCGGGGGACAAAGGTAGCTTATCAAAATGTTTCAACAGAATGACAACTGCCAAGTGATTGGGGGCGGAGGAGGTATCAAATGAAATTGTTCACCTCTGCGAAACAATTGCCGGGCGCAATCAACGGTCACCTTGACGGTCCCAAGTCGTTTCCAAACCGTTTGGACGGAGCGAGCGAAATGGAAAACGGAGTCACGTTCAGACGATAAACTCCGAAAGTGGAGCTCGGGATTGTCTGTATGGAAATGTGCTCTTTTCGTGTCACTTAGAGGCACAAGGGCACTTTGGATTCGTCTTTCTAGTTTGTCTCTCCCCTCAGCTGAATTGATGTCGTCTCATTTCATCGATACATTCCGACATTTTGTTACATCTTAATTTATTATAGTGGGTACGGAAATAACAATAGGATTGAAATGGGTGAACCATTAAAAGGTTAACCCATGAGTCAAACCACTTTTTCGGTGCGGCGGAGGGAAAACTGGCCCCTGAATGTAACAATAACCCATGAGCCTCTGTTTTACTGATTTACGACAAGTATATATGCATAGTAATAACTGCTGGCTGGACGATCATTTCGAAAAATTGACTGCAACGAAAATGTCATGAGTTGGTTCGCTTTGGTTTTCACGTATTACCTATGGATGTTGTGATGTAAAATTTGAATTTTAAATGACAGCATTTAACTCCGTGGAAAACAGCGGGGTGGATGCATTCTATCGAAAACAGTCCATGCAAAATATGCATTTTTCGTGTGAGGGCTCAAACGAAAGCTTATGGAGAGGAGATTTCAAATATGGCGCTGGTGATAAATAAATAAAACAACTTGACATCTAGTGATAAGATACACCGCAAAATCTGAGTCATTCTTATATGCGGGTTTCACGGGTTTATGTAAAACGCGTGAGCTTAAACACATTCTGTGTTTCAATAATTTCATTCGAAGTTTGTAAATAGTGATAACCGGGGGTCCAGGGGGCTTGCCCCCTGGCGAGGCGCGGAGCTCCGAGTTTTTTATTTTTTCTGCCTGAATCAAAATTTCCACTTATATGTTGAGTCCAGTCTGAACAACTTCGGTTTCGTAACTATCTGTGCGTGTGTATGTGTCCGCACATCCTTCATTTCTACAGTTTCTATCAGAATTTGAAGAAAATGCCAGGTAATGAATGGATTATGCTGTCGATGGTTCCTTATCCTTTTCATTACTCAGAAATCAATCTACACTATCTGTCTGTGGAAACATAATATCAATCAAGCATTGTTTAGTAATTTTTGAGCATGCGTATAAATGTTAAATCCATCAAGCTTCGTTTTCTCATAGATTCTCTTTTCATGACTCTTCTGATCTTGCCCAAATACGGAGGGAAGGTGGGAAATGAGGATTTTATTACCTCATTCGAGTTTCATTACGATCATATCATAGTGACATCTGCGCATGCGCGAACCACAAACTCTAACATCTATCTAAAATAATTCTCTCAATAGGCAAATGACTGATTTCGGTCATACTCTAAATAAATCCTCCAGCTCTTCTCATTTAAGAGATCTTTGAACTATTTTGATGATTTATACATTCAAGTTACAGAAGTGTCTATATAGAAAAAATATATTGTTAACACGATCGTGTATCACAAATTCATATTCAGATGTAGCATAATGAGACGTTGCATGTTCAATACAGAACATGCTTGAAAATGGCAGAACTACTCTTGGCCAGTTGACAACGCTAATCAGTGCAAAAAGTCCAAATGAGCCTTTTTCTAATAATTTTTGTTGTTTTCTAATTGAAATGTGCGATATCTATGAATTTAGATTACCTTTTAATTAAAAGTAGATTCAAACCTTAGCATTTTGACTCAAAACTTTCGCTCCTACTACTAGCAGTTCTCGTATTATGATTTTTCAAGAATTGGTGAACTTGTGACGTTATAATGAGCAAAATGGTATATGGGGATAGCTATGATCGCAATTGATAACAAACTTTCTAAAATGAACCTGTAGTTTTATTTAAAACTATAACATAACGTTTTCCTTACGCATGGGTTACGTTCATTGATAACATGACCAAATTAATGAATTGAGGGTTTTGATAGATGCATAGATAGATGCATTGTGACAAGTGGCTCTTATTTCATGAGATGTCAGTTTGCCGTCATTCAAATTACGGAAACATAGTGAGAAATCAAGAATTGATAGATTCTGGTAGAGAGTTTAACCTACCAACACTCTATCCTACAACTCTAACGGCATTTGTCAGTGCTCAACTTGATTGTGACAAGAACGGGGCTGTACTGTAAGACACAAATGTCCGATGAGCATGACACAGATAACCGCAAAGGACAATATCATTAACTCTCACTGAGACCGCAAAAAGAATTCTGCCTTCCTATATGGGCAGCCTCTGTTTTCCTTTTCGCAACTCGAAGCTGGAGTGGCAAGTCTTGACAATGATACTCTTTGGCGGCCTCTTGCGGAATCACGTACCGAACTTGGAGATGTGGGACGCCAGCCGTGACTTTCAATTGAAAGGAACAATTCAGATAAATTAAAAAAAGTAAACTTCAGGGGTTTTTGATGGGTGTATCATTGAGCATCAACAGCGAAATACGGATAAGAGAACTAATTGTGAATTAGGGCGTCCGCACACATATAGCGCTGCTGTGTAGGTACTTATAAAATATAGGATGTGCTTTAGCTACAATTCTCATTCAATTGGATAGGATGAATCCGTATTTTGTGTCAGTTATTCACCATGCAAAAACTTTCTAACTTTCTAAATTTTATCCCCATTTTGTGTGGGAAAAATGTAGAAGACAAATATGGTTAGGCTTTAGGAGGAACTAGTAGAAAATTAGGAGGCATCGTGAAAGATAACGAACGCCTATAAACGCTTCACGTAGTACCTACAGTGGCTTGGTCTCTCCATAACCATCACTTGGAATTCATCGCTTACCGGTAGCTCCTACGCTACTTCAATACTCAAGATATTTATAACACATCTCATTCAGTTCAACATCTGGTTATCCACCAAATTTCATAAAGGGTATTATGTTTTTGTATTATTACGAGCTAAATTGTGTTAATTCGAAAATCTTGAAATCAGTTGCGATCATGCGGTCTCCTTGTTGAACTCTACTAAATTTCTTAAGTAGCATCAAGCGATTTTATGGTGAGTGATGTAGAAGAGAGAAGGTACTTGCAAGACAGACTAAAATACTAGCAAGAATATGGTAGTCACCTTAGATTGGTTGCTTTGGTTAAGCTTGTCCGCGCATAAAGAATAATTTATAAATATAAACATGTGCTCCTATATATAAAAATCCTGGAAGCAGAATCTAGAAAACAGAATGTTGTGCCCGATGGGCCTATGTCGTGTGGACAAGATTTATCGATCATGGGTAACTGGCTCAAAACCACGATTAGAAGAAGTAGGTATACCTATTTCAGACAAATTCTGTTTTAGTATTGCCTACATACAATTGATGTTTTACATATTGAACTTTCGTTTCTTTAACATCCTGAAGGAACAATCCCGTTCTTTCTTAATTCATTCTGACCCCCCTTGTATTCCACTTCTTCTCAGTTACCTACATTTTCTGCCTTCATGTTTTGTAAAAACACAAACAAAAACCAACAAACGTAACACAATATTAAAAATAAACTACGATAAACATAGCTGAAATATCGAAAACACTTGAATTAGATGTTGCCTTCCCGGCATTTTGCCTACCTACAATCGTCTTATCGTTGTAATAAGCCGATTTTTATTACGGTAGTTTTTGAAATTTGGCCTTGGACCATGAATAACCCATAGTATCTTCGCCTATCAACCAACTATATTTTACAAATATCACTATGTAACCTGATTCATAAATTTTAAGAATGACCCCCCCAATCGCTAGATTTGTTCAAGTCAAAAGGAGCGAAGTCAAACTAATTGTATTAGACTTGGTCATTATTTGTGTAGTTGTTGGCCATAGTGGGTTCTTGATGTATCTAAAAATCACGTCATTTTTTTACACAGTCAATTAGCATTTTGGGGATGAACAGTTGCCTAGCTACTTTCATTGCCGTTGAAAACACTTGCGTACAGAACGGTCGCAGTAAAAAACCATAATTTTTAACCATACTTTTTCATCCGGAATATCTGGGAGGCTTCGTAATCACTCACGATTTCGTCCACATTTATAATTGACTTTAAATTTAAACACACCATTGGTATTTGAATTATGTATCATCTAACTCATTGAGTAGTAATAACAAAACACCTTTTGCCAAACCCAAACTGCTGCCTGGTGGCCAGTTCTCAAATCAATGGCAGCTACTAGAAAATTCGATGCAGGATTTTCCCCCACTCTGATTCAGGTGTGTGTGACTCATCACATCAGGTTAGACGAAGATAAATAAAATTATTGGTTCCGTTGAAAGTGCACACTAGGTACGTGCCAGCCAAGGTTTCTATTAAGATTGTTCCGATGTAGAAAGTAACTGACCGACTGGCCTTTTGACTGAGCGTTGACGTCCTTCTTGAGGAATGCACTTCAACTTCCACCCGGCGCCATCTCCCACAGCCTCTCCCAATAATCTCCGCCGTGTTTGTTGACCTATCTGATGCGCGAGAAAAAATGAATTGTCGCTCTACCAAACTCAAAATCATTGTTTAGATGAGTGATTCGAATTCACTATTCCAAGCCAATCTAAATTAGGGGGAAAAAAATAGAATCTTGCAGCCGGAGCATTCACTAATTATTGATGTATATACACGAAACAATCTTTATTCCTCTCAGATCTCAAAGGAAACTTCTCAACAAGCTTCTATTCAACATGTTCTCGAGAAGTTTATTCAGATTTTCCCAAGAAAGCATGTCGTGTCGTTCGGAAAATTGGGCGAAACGTCTTGTCAAATATTATTGAATGGTAATATTTGTTCTACCATCAACCTTAACGGGATAAAATACGTATGAAACCGTCTGGAAGTACAATTCCTGAAATTTTCATCGAAATCAGATGAATATTGTAGGGGTTATATTACGATACCAAAATTTATCGATTCCCGATACCGATACCTAAAAAATCGATTCATACCGATACCATCGGCGCATAATACCTAACTTACCTGTACAAAAATTCCTCTTGAACTAGTAATATATTCAAATTTTTTTGTACAACATATAACTTATACTTACAAAAAATTGATCCCAATATATTTGCAAATGAGGTAATTTTTAAATAAAAACAAAACATGGATAATGAAACCTTTATTCTCCATCTGTTCTACTTAAGGTTTTTGTTTAAATCACGAACATGGTGCGCGCTGTGTGTAAACACACTACAATAATGTTTGTGAACAGCATTCGTTCGTGCGCGGGGTCGCTCCTTTGACTTCGGTTTTTCCGCGAATGCTCATGTTTGTTGCGCGAGAACAACTGGTTGGTTGGCCGTGCGCTGGCAGTGTAAACGCTCCCTCCTTTTTGGCGCTTGCAAACGTTCTGCGTTAATTTTTTCTAGATTTTGCATCCATGTATAATACAAAGAGGAACCCAATTTAAAGTTGCGTACTATAACTGGGACAGTAGCAGAGTAACGTATAAAGTATGTGGAATGTAGTAAACGACTTCTTTAGTATATATAAATATAAACCCGAACACCCTCTCAGTATCGATTTGTCAATCTGTGGAAGTGAGGATAGCTTATTTTAGGATTAGATTACCTTAGGATTAAACCTAAACCAGTCGTTTGATCGACTCTTTGAAGTTATGTACCGTCAATGACTCTTATAGCTATTGATTTTTTCAATCTGTGGAACTAAGGAAAGAATAGGAAGCTTTGGATTAGATTAACTTAGAATTATACCTGAATCAGTCGTTTGATAGACTCTTTCAAATTATGTACCGTCAATCAATCTTGATTTTTCAATCTGTGTAACTAACGATAGCGTATTTTAGGATTACATTAACTGAGGATTAAACCTAAATCAGTCGTTTGATTGGGCCTTTTGATTTATGTGCCACCAATGGCAGAGTCGGAGTGGCTTGGATTATTTATGTGATGGAACTTCTTGATGCTACTCTTCTACGATCTACTTTAGAAAAAAGAAGGTTTCTGAAACCAGAAATCCAGCCTATCAAGTAGAGCTTGCAATGAGTAGCTGCCACTTTCATCACCAACCATTTTAAAATTTTTGAAGTCGTTAACAAAGAATAGATTATCAGTTCCACCAATCACACAATTCAAGCAAGTGGTGCAAGATGTTGTGCAGCCCCATATTTCGCTTCGGGCCGTAGCTACAATAGAGTTTGGCTCGGGGCCGGTTGCGCGGGTCAAGCCCTCTCCGGCAGCTCAGTATCCACCTCACATACACCTCGGCAGTATATCTTGTTGATGGGCCCGCAAGGGTAACTTGATAGCCGATCGGGATATCACCCGCGTCAAAGGCCGGCTTCCCCTCGACAAACACTCGGAAAGACCTCCCCGCACCATCACCTATCCAGCCATTCGCACTCTGACTGACTCCGCCACCCAAAGGTGAACGCCTCCTTCTGAACCAGCTTTTCTTCCGAGCTTCTTCTTCAGAGCCGCAGTCACCTACTCGAACGACCTGTCAATGTCTGGGACTACCGAGCGGTTTTGGTGTCATCTTGAACAAAAAATATCAGGATGTGCTCTATAGATCCCCCTGCTGGATTCCCTCGCCTTAAGAACAATTAGCATTCTACCCTTTACTGATCAATCTTTCGTACTTAGTTTTGCTTCTTCATTCTAGTTTCTACTTGAATAATTTTTTCCTTAAGAAGCCAGACTCACACTTGTTGAACACATCTGAAGACAAGCTTCACACTATTTTAACATACATTCATCATGCTCAGACTACTCAGTTTTTCGGAGGTTTTTTTTTTTAAAGGTTTAAGCCGCACCTCAACCAGAAGGGTCATTAGCGGCATTGTGCAACGTGTCCAAAGGCACACTGAAAGTGGCACGATTCTAACTAAGGGGAACATGTTGCCATCCTTAACTAAAAAGTAGCGCCTTCATGACTCCACTCGCATATCGGAGGGGGGGAAAAATGAGGGGCACAGTGAACCCACTGTTTAGGCCCTCAAGTGGACAAAAAAAACCTCCCCAAAAATAAAATAATACAACTAAGACTAGATGTAAAATAGGCTAATAACTATGTACATGCTACTATATATAATCAGCACAAAGTATTTATTTCCTTTATAATTGTTTTCAAAATGTTCATATAAATTTCACACACAAAAAATTACTGGAAATTTCTCCCTCTGTGTGTACATAGTCAGCGCACAGGTCTTTTATTTAGTTAGAGTGAAAAATATATGGATGGAGATAAAATAATGTACTTTACACTAATTCGATGCCAAAACCTCAAAAAGTTAATACTTCCTAAAAAAAGCAAAATAATAATAAAAATTTCCACATGAATAATAATTAAACTAGGAGAAAAAAAATTATTAAAAAAAAAAATTAAAAAATGTGATTGAGTAGACGAAGTTGTACTCTAACATTGAAGATAATAGATAATAGTGTAAAAGAAGAGGAAAGAAAAAGAATAGAGAGAGAAGGAAGGGGAAAACATTACCAATTCAATTGAGACTGAATTAAATAAGATGATAAAATCGACTTAAAAATTTTTTTTGTATTTTTTCAATTTAATTTCAGTTTGCAAAAAATTGAAATATTTGAATCCTACATACATATAACTGCTTTGTCCAGGTGGTGAGACACACCTTGGCAAACATACCATCTCAAGCTCCTGAACGAGTTGATACCAAATGTGAGGCAATACCCAACCTATGATCTTCATTTCCCTTTAAAAACTGGCAACATTTCTAATACTGGTGAAGCAACCACAAAAGATTCGTACAGAGAAATGAGCGTACATCAGGAATCTTACGAAAGACGTGTACAGGATCAAGTTTTGACAGAAGGTGAGGGTAAACTATGTCGTCAAAAGATTTTTTTGGTGGTTTGGATGCTCGCAAGCTCGCGTCTCAAAAATACATAACATCAAGTAGACAATCCCCTAGTAAAAATTCAGATTAGTTGGACAAATTTACCTCTTAACCTCGTCAATAGCTACTGTTTCTGCATAGACACATATTTCGCTGTACGCATTTTTCGTGCCACCTTAGTGAATATGATTCGACCGCAGAATCACCATATTGGCTCTTTTAAAACTCTGCTTGTCTAGCTTTCACACTTTTCCCCATAAGTTCCGTTAAGGTTGGCAGATCGTGGGCTTGTAAAATACCACTTCACTTTCCATTATTCGATATCGATAAATCCACCGGAATTCGTATGTGTGGGTCGATCTTAATGACAAAACCTTGACAAACCTTGTGGAAAGTTGATCAAGTGGGAGTCTAAATTCCAGTTACACTGTTTACTGGCAGGCTTCCTAATTGGCGAATATGATTTCACCTTGGCACGTATTTTTTCTTCTTTGTAGGTCGAGCCAAAGAATTATTCCTCAGCCAGCAAAGAAATCGTCATAAATTATACTGCGATTTTCTAAGGCAAGGCAGATATTGATTCTAAAGACAAGTGAACCAGCTACCTTCTTAGAAGCAGCTTATAAGTTATAAAGGTTCAATTCTGTAGTGCTGATTATTTATTTTGTGATTTCATTTCATTATTTTTTGTTACATATGTAATAATGACATGTCATAGTTACACCTTCCATTTTATCTCTTTCAAGGCACATTCATCCGATTTCGGTATCAACTAAAACTAGATTTAATTCTAATTTTATAAAATACCAGCTATGATTTTTCACGGTACTGGGAGAAAAGTTTTCATATCTGAGATACAGCCAGTTGTAGATACGAGTCTACTTTGGCAGGGAGTGCATTACTTTCACTTCTGTGGGATGGAAAATGCGTTTGCTTCAAATTTCAAACTTCCCTCGCATTTCATATCTGCGATTTCTGTGACTAGTGTTTATCTGTCTATCAGTCTGCAGATTTTTGCCACACATAAAGACCATCAATTGCATACAATTTAAATGAAACTTTTATTGGTTGCATACATTTTACCATGGTTCAACTTATGAAAAATCAGCCTCTGCACTTTCGCAAAAACATGCATTCCTTGCAACTCGCGTAACTGACTTGATCCTCATTAGATATTGATTCAATTTTAAAGAAATGCGTAGCATAAATATGGGTCTGAAATACTAAAATGAAGATCACATCCAAATAGTAATATTTTTCAATTGCAATCATTTAATGTTAATTTATTTGACAGCTAGTCAGTACATTCTACTGATTTTGCTGAGTAGTTGATCTTAGATGATTTGATAGAAGCAGTACATATTATTTGAATCTATCGAGGTGGTATCCGCTCCCAATAAAGATAATTTTTCCAATCGTAATACGTTCTTCAGAGTGAAGGGAAGGGGGATATTACTATTTTTCCCCCAGGATATTGAAGATTTCAATAAATGTTCTGTTATATGACGGTCTAACCAGATATAGCGATATGAGATTGGTTTGTGCGAGTATTTTCATGTTTAATCTCAGAACAATAAAAATCACTCTTTTGCAAACTTCCGGAATCTGGTATAACTGAAAATGGAAAAACATAAGTAAATCTAAGGTAATGTTCATCTATCCTACCCATCAGCCGTACAGGTTCGTTTCTGTATTTCTTCCTTCTTGCGGCATGCAGCTTCACAAGCTTATGTATACTTACAAAAACCGAACCATGGATCGAGCTTAATACTGTATGGCATACCGTCCAGCCGACGTTCACTTTCTAAAAACAACAAAATCTGAAAAGAAAAGAAAATGGCCAACGGCCAACTCTCCAAGTTAGATTCTCTTGGATGAAATAAGACGAAAGCGAGACTGGAGGCCGGTGGCGACCCCCTGGGCCTATTCTACCCTCTGATGACGCCGACCGACGCGACGTCATGCGCACACGTTCTGCGTTCTCTGATTTCACCTAATTACTGACTCTTGACGAGCTCACGCCTCTCGAGAGGTTCTTTCGTCGCCTTGGCAACACAATGTTATTCTTCTTGAAACTGCAAATTACAAGGAAGAAACGTTTTTAACTACAAGTAAACCATACAATCTCTGCGAAAGAACCCCAATTGTTACTTCCCTGCCCCTGTAAGAGCTAAAAAGAATATTGTGACTTCAACATAATTCAAGATTATGAAATGAGACACATATGTTGGTCAAAGGTGTTTCAAAGATACCACTTGTTCTTTTAAAAATATGTAACCGAGTTATTCATGCATTCCTTCGTAAGATTAGAATTTTAATAGAATAATATAACCGTTGTGTGGACTGTAACAAGGACATCATTTTGTCGAGCTGAAAAATTCTTTTACATAACACACACCGGAATACATAAGTTCAAAGTACATCTAAAACTGTGTTTTTTGAATCACAGAAAAGTACGTATGTGTCAGTTTGTCTGTAACCCTTATGAGCTCCCCTTTCGGGGTTGGGTTTTTGAGATTTGAAGGATGGCTTGAAAACAAGCTGTTTAGCTCATAATTGAAGGGATGACAACAATCAGAGTAGAGGGAAAAGGGAAAATGTGGTATTTTTTGTTTTTAACCGTCAACTTGAGATGAAATTGACAACATTTATACTGTTTGCGAAGGTACAAAAATTATATACCTCCAAGTTCTCCCACCTTGATAAAAAGATTCGGAGCGGATGTGGGGACCCTGGAGTAGGGAGATTTTAAAACAGCAGGTTCCATGGTTTTACAAAATGTAAGGACGAATGCAAGTTGAATACATATTGGGAAAATTATGTGAAGCATCAAACAACCCTTTTGTCGTTCAATTTTGTTTGCGCTAACGTATCATACAGAGAATAAAATATTAAATCATGTCTCAAAGATTTAATGTAATAAAACTATATATTTTGTTGGTTGAAGAAAATCTTTGGAAATGTTAGGAAGTTACGAAACTATTGTTACTCCCATAACAGCAAATGTGATTAAATAACGATTTTATTATCTAACTATAAAGACAAAATGAGTGGAGTAACTAGAAGAAAATAAAGATTATTACCTGCGATATAAGAGATAGCCCGGAAATCGTTTCGTGGAAATTTCATTCGACTGCAACTTGTGCCAACTTGAAATCCAACCAACACGATATAGCTCCAGTCTCGATATAACACCCTATGACTTATATTGCAATATCTTTAATTGTTAAAAGCAAAAGATTTCCAATTTATTGCATGTTCTGTAAGAAGAAAAGCATCTTAAAATAATCATAGTTCATTTTATAATTAGTTTGCTGTCTGTCATGATCCTTCTGCTAATATCTGGACTGCCTCGTGTTTTGTTTTTACATCATTCGCCGCCTCAAGAAATTTACAATAGTTCTTATTGACTTTACGAAAACGGCCTTCCAGTCTTCAAATTGGTTTTTTCCTCATTAAACACCAACGTTTCTCCCCAGGAACTGGGGCTTCTTCAGGGAGACGAAAATTCAAAATTGTAATATATCTACTTACTTGTAGTTTTCTTTTTGTGATGAAAATCGAATTTAAAGTTATTATTTCATGAAAATCAAATTCAAAATTGTTCACGTTTATTTAGGTAACAATGTTTCTCTATCTGGTTTACCTAGTTCACTGGAATCCTTCAATCAAATACGAGTAAATTTTGCTCTATTTTTTAGTGTCTTCTCGGAAGGTAATTGAATTTGAATTTTTTATCTTAACCATTTCTAGAAACATTCTTTTTTGCGAATTAGATTCTCTTTCTACAATTTTAAATTTTTTGAAGTCCTCAGTATGTTCTAAAGATCTGCAATGGGAAACCAACGCGTTTTTTTTAATCTTCTTGTCGTAGACCCGATTCATGTTTTGAATAACGACGCCGAACGGACAGAGTCGATTCCCGCACATACACCTCTCCACGCCCACCACTACCACAAGGGATCATGTAGACCAAGCCTGAACGTTGTTCTTTCGGTGTGCAATCTTTTAGTTTGGAAAAGAAGCATAACTCTAAATTCGATTTTTATCACAAAACTATAAGTAAGTAGATATTTTACGATTTTGAATTATCGTCTTCCTGAAGAAGCCCCAGCTCCTGGGGAAGAAACGTTGGAGCTTAATAAAAAGAAAAAACAATTTAAGGACGAAAGGCTTTTTTTACTCTTCAAATAAAGAAACATTATAATCTTCTTCTAACTCGAGCAATTGGCTTACACAGACTTTTGGGAGAAGGAATCAATCTTATAGATACCTCCATATGGCTCTCCAATATGACAGTTCATTGATGTCAAAGGCCAAATAAATTTTAGTATATATTAAACCTAGTCACCAATTCAAAGTGTTATATTGAGGTATAGAAATCGTCAATCGACAAAGGGAAAAAAAAACACCAAAGTTGAGCGTGAAAGTGGCTAACCTCAATGGTTTTGTTACATAACAGTGAATGTAGCGTATGATGGGTATCGGTGATCGACTCTTTCATTCCATCCATCAGGCAGATGTGTTCGGTAATCTGTTATGAGATAGGTGTGATTGAATGACGGAAGACGAAACTCCGAACCTCTATATATATATATCGAATGGTAACACTTCCAAAGTGATACCCCTCGCAGTTTCAAGGTTGGCAGAAACTTTCCTAGAACGTTTTCGGGTCTCGGGAAGTAGAAAGTTCTCCGCGGGGGACGTTAGGCGATTTTGCCCTGTTTTGTCCGTCCAAGAACGACGCATGTTCATCAATGAAATGGGAGAACAGAGGAGACGATTGTTCGTGTTTCAGCGTGAAAATTGAGACTGCCATCAACGTCTTCTAGTGAAATCATTCATCCGCTCATGTCCATTGTGATAAGAATTCTACTTGTATTTTCACTACTTTTTGGATAAAGATTCCTGAGTTTTTGCAAAGTGCCTACCCTTACCCTAATAAGTTATGTTTATGATTTAAATAGATATTTGTGCGACTTAGGTTGAACTCTGATTTGAGCCTGGTCGAATCTGTTGGCCTCACGAAAAATTATACCCTGTTATTTAGCCTAAATGGATCATCAAATGGTTGGATGGAATGATGGATCATAGATTCATTCAACCCACACGCAAAAGTTTCCTTTTCCCAAACTTTTTGATCTCACAGCGCGCCCAACCCCCCTCGAAATTTGGTGGTTTACGTTTCAAGATGCTTAGAATCGAAAAATCTAATACAAAAACGCTTCAAATTATTACACGAAGGTTTATTATTTCTGTCTTGAATGGTTACACGTGCAAGAAGAAGTATTCCGAAAACTTCATGCTCAATAAAGTTAATTTTTAGCAAGAAAAGCTCAGCACGGCAGAGAGAAACGAACTACTGATGTTTTAATGATATTCAAGCATGATGCTCTCAATCGTAGCCAATGCTCAAATGTGAGCAGAGTTCTGTTCATCTTAGTGACCAAGCTCTCATGTTTGAGATTCTAGCAAAAACTCTGCAAATTATTACACAAAGGTTTATTATTTCTGTATTAGATAACCCTTCTACGCAGATCATTGGTCTATAATTATTATTAAGCCCCATATATATTTCTAGTAAATGATTAATACTTGGCGCATCGTGCCTCCCAAAACGGTTCACACCTTCTCAGCTCAGGACGCCGCAAGTTTACGGTTCATAGTAGGTGAGTGTTGAAACTTTTTCCGAAAATGTCAAAACAACAAAACGAAAAACTTAGTAAAACGGCATGTTGAAAAGGAAAGAAATTAGCCTCAGAGGCCCCATGAGTATTCAGTGATCCTCCGAACCTCGTAATTGTTTTTGAGGTATCACCAACAAACTCCATTAAAATTCAGCAACGTGAGTCGGTTAGGAAAGAAATTATTCTCGGAGGTTCCGAAGCTAATATCAGGATAATACGAGAACTGAGAATATTACAGCGAAATAAAATAACCAGGTGACTCAGGAAAAGTAACGCTCAGACCACCGAGAAGTTTCAACGACCCTCTGTTTGCGCGCAAATTGAAAAGAACCAGAACTTTTAGATCAAACTCTACATACACGTATCAAAAAGCGTGAAACTCAAGGAATTTCAAAACGAATTTCCATGAGGGAAATTTTCGATTCATTGCAATAGCTTAATTTTCTTAGAAAATTGGCTAA
The DNA here is from genome assembly GCA_030762985.1 of Adelphocoris suturalis. Classification (NCBI taxonomy): domain Eukaryota; kingdom Metazoa; phylum Arthropoda; class Insecta; order Hemiptera; family Miridae; genus Adelphocoris; species Adelphocoris suturalis. The sequence goes on from CM061044.1 coordinate 16,964,508, forward strand.
AACGTTCCGACCTTGGTAGACTCGGAAGTAATTAACCTTCTGTTGTTGGAATAGAAATAATAATTTGAGAGTAATGCCTAAGTATTTACTAATCAATAATTTAATAAATTAATATTAACTGAAGTATTTTTTTTTTTTTTTTTTATTCTTATTTATTTGGCATCAGTTACAAATTACACTATACAGCCAACACTAAGTAATTGTTATGAAATATATACAATACATACAGCTACAGTAGTACATAGTAGTATCACAGCTTCAGACCGCACGCTTGTAGGAAGTTGAATAGAGAAATGTATACTGGTAGAAGTTGGGAGCATAGTGCGACGTCGGGATTTTATGGTCTTGATAGTTCTTTGTCCCACTTGTGGAACAACATGGCTCTTAGGTTGTGTGTCTTGGTGCACTCCATAATCAGGTGCTCTGCCGTTTCTCCTGTACGGCAGGTAAGCCACTTTCCTCCTGACCAATACGGTGCAGGAATGATTTGGTGACGGTCACCCCGCTTCTCATTCGTGTTATCGCCTTATAAAACTGTTTTGGTAGGCCAGCGAAGGATGGAGGGAGTGCCAGGGTGTTGGTGATATTGCAGGGAACAAGGTAGTGTAGCGTCGGCCAGAAGGATAAGTAGAGTGCCATTCTTGCCATCGAAGGAGACACTGATTTTTAAACATGCGATGTAGATCAGAGGGTCCAATTATCTGGTGGGTTCGGTTGGGTTGCAGTTTTTGCAACCCTGTTTGCTTTCTTGTTGCCTACCAGACTGTTGTGTGCTTTCCAGCAGAGTAGTGTGGTCATTCAGCCTGTCGCAGGTGCCATATGGTTTCCAAAATATTGCCTTCCATAGCGTTGATATTGGAAGAGAGGTTAGTGAGCGACATTTTGACTCATGCTATCGGTCAGTATTAGTACCTTTGAATAGTGTTGGGTGTTCTGTTTTGCATAATCCAGGGCCTTTAGGATTGCAATAAGCTCAGCTGTATATATTGAGGCCTGTTGCCACAGTTTAAACATTTGAGTGTGGTCATTGGAGGTGATTTAGAATTTAGATTCTACGCATCTTGAAACGTAAATCCAACAAATTTTGAGAGGGGGGGTTAAAAAAACGTGTTTTTTCTTGGTCGATTACAAAGGTTCATTATTGAAAATAATAAACCAAAAGGTGAATTCCAACAGATGTAATCTCCCCATTGTGAGAAATGTATTAAGGAATTCATAAAATTAATTGGTTGGTTTGGACGTTCAAAGGAGCATTAACCATTACTCCCGTTACACTGACATTTTTTCTTCTGGATAATTTGTCTTCTGTCTTGAAGCCTTTACGCTATCCGTTCAAGAGCCACCGGGAAGAAACGGTGGGACTGCGAACTCGTCACTGAAAAGGTCATACATTCCTTCTGGATGCGAGGCTCTGCTTATTTAGGGGGCATTCATTTGGAAGGTATCCCCAACTTCTTCTCATCGAAAGGGATCCGACCGTTAGTTTGCCACTTGTCCGCTCGAGCGATCCGACCCGCTGATCGCTCGCATTTTTTCTTGCCTCGCCTCATCTCAAATGAAGGACCCAATACTCCCGAACAGGGCAATCATTTGAATCAATCGACAATAGTCTCAACATGTTAATCGCCCACTTTGCATAATCTCACAAAACTGGTTCCGGTATTTATGACTAAATTTCCTGTGTCAATAAAACCGATAAATCAGTATCCTGTCTATATAATTCATTAGCTACCTACGATATTATATTTGTCAATGAATCAACCATCTATCTTTATGCAAGGGTTTGTGAAGCGTGTCTTAAATTCGTTCTAAATTCTTGGATTACGAATCCGCGTTATTTGATGCACTGGTTCCTTTGATGATATCGACGGAAACGTCTCGAAAAGATTAAAATTAATGAATAAATAAACAAGATCTTTCAAACAGCAAAGAAATGTTGTTCTACAAACCCAAATGTGTCACCTCATATTACCGTCTAAATTGTAGCCATTTTGGGGTTGAAATATACTCATTGTTGAAGAATAACATGATTATTTTATAAGGTTTTAATCTGAATATTTATTCTTCTACATCTAACAAATGTTCTTGTGTCATTTCCATGTTTTTAAACTGGCACACAACCGCGAAAAACGTTACCTACTTTTAAGGAGTTGAACTTTTTAGGGGTGACGACATTTTTGGGGATTTTTGCTTGCAATCAAATCCTTGATACAGAACTTTATCTTTGCCATTTTTCATCGTACAAAAATAGTTCGCCAGACTTTGGAGAGATCTCAATATATGTTAAACTCATATGCTGCCTAAACCACTCCGAAAATAAACGCAGCGGAGCTACATACAAATTTATTAATGAACTATAAACAATCCTCGATTCTGTAGTAACCAGGCTGGCTTACTTGGAAGGCGAATGTGTTAACCGATACATGAAAATATCTCCTGTGGTTGCGAACTCGTGTGCAAGCTGTCATGAGAGTTTAACATTAAATGTAATTGAGTTCCCTAATTATGAAAGTATAAGTAAAATCAACTATTCCGTTAGCAACATGAAAGACCAGATTAAGTTACGAGTCCTTTAACGTAGGTACATACTCTGATCATTGTGGTCGATTTGTGGTACTGAAAATATGTTTTGCACAAACAAAGTTTCTCCTACATTACGCTTTAGGTTATCCCAACAATTCATCCGTGTCCGTCTTTGCCATCCGTCTTAAGACAAACGAATCAAAGACAAATATATTCTCAAATCCTTGAGCCACTCATAACCTCTACAATTTTCATCCCATTTTGTGAAATAATCTGGACAAGTAGTATCACAGTACACAATTAGTTTCAAGTAGCATTTGTATGTAAAATTGGAGCTACATTATTAAGCAATCAATCAATCAATAGTCCCGTGTAACAACCAATACTCATGGATCAGTTAGAATCCCTGCGGATGCTCACACCATAAAGTCTTGAGACGTCATTTTCTCGCGACTTAATGTCTTGATTTTGCTTACATTCGAATGATAGTTGAAGTCAGACGATTCTGCTTGAATTTCGTCATTGTAGAACAGTGTGCAATCGTAAATTTGAAATCCATGCAAGGCAAATTTTGACTCAATTTTTAGAGATTGCAAGGGTTAGTTTTAAGAGAGTCCCCTGCGATTTTATTCGTTGCTCGCTGTTCAATTCCAGCTTTCGCGAACCTTCAAATAAAACATTATATCCTTGAAGACCTCCGCGTCTACTTTCAAGGTGATTATTAATAACTAATATTTTCTCCAAGTTATGCCGCTGCATTATTATGTATTCTAAACCCGTTCTACTCTTAAATTTCAATTATCTTTATTGTTATGTTGTTGTCTAGCGAACGAAGGAACAGGTAGCTATTTGCTATACCCAACTCAGCAATCTTTCTTACTAATGAGGGGTTGCGGTGATCCTTACCTTGTCAATATTTGAACTCGTGTAACAATCAAGATGAAAATTTATTGTTAGTTGTCTTATGCCGTTATAATAGGCCATGGTGCACAGATATATTTCCTTGGTTTATAGTCGTAGCATAAGAAATAACGATTCTGACTTGTGCAGAACCCATAGTTAGACAGGTTTATTATACTATTATAATTCAAAATTGATTACTTAGTGCAAAAAAATCCCATTTGTTTGATAAGTACGGTGTTTGTTGGATTAATTATTGAAAGTTATTTATACGGTTATACAGTTAGTTATACAAGATCGTTCAGATCGTCAGTTGAACACTGGAGGTAAAATTATCAGATGTTTTTCATTAGTCCTGTACAAATTTTCTGCTACCATAGGCATCGAATGTTGCTTGGTTGAATTAAAAAGGTTGTCATCCTTGAGTACCTTGGTATTCCTCCCAGAAATTATCTTGGTAATAAAGACATAATTTTATCCATCCCGGACGAGGATCCTACATTTAATGAGTAACCCTTTACATTGTCGTGATCGTGACTGCACTTTAGCGTTTTATACACAATATGGATTTACCTCTTCGATACTTTTACCTCTAACCCGACGTTATTATGCCACAACTTGAAAATTAAATCATGCAAGTGTTTTTTTATGCACAGAAATGTAATATATATAATAATTTAATTTTCAAGTTGTGGCATAATAACGTCGGGTTAGAGGTAAAAGTATCGAAGAGGTAAATCCATATTGTGCAAAAATCAAATTAAAATGTCAAAAGTTAGTTTGGTAAATATGATTATTTTCTTAGGTTGGATACATAGTTTGATGATATTGATCACCAATAATAACAACAGTTAAATAATCATAATATTCTGCATTTGATTTTCCCACGTGTTGAATTTGTGACTTGGGTACTTTTACCTCTAACTCCACGATAATTTCCTGGGTTTAAATCCAAATGGAAAAGGTTTAAATCCAAATGGAAAAGGTTTAAATCTAAGTGGAAAAGGTCTAAATCTAAATGGAAAAGGTTTAAATCTAAATGGAAAAGGTCTAAACCTAAATGGAAAAGGTTTAAACCAAAATGGAAAAGGACTAAACCTAAATGGAAAAGGTTTAAACCAAAATGGAAAAGGACTAAACCTAAATGGAAAAGGACTAAACCTAAATGGAAAAAGTTTAACTCAATTCGGAAATGCTATATACAGTCTTAAAATAGCAGGCATTTCAATTGAAGTGGCCCAACCATTGCGATTGTTGGTAGGCCAGCCAAAAGTTGAGAGGTTGCACTAAATCAGATCTCAAGCTGGCACATCTTCTCAGAATGATGAGAGAACTTGATGGAAGGTCGCGCCGCTCACGACCTCATCTCCCAAATAAGATGAAACACGAAATTTCGGCAACGTCAAAAGTGCGTTGAGATTTGTAGGTCAGCAGCATTGCGCCATCCACAGTTCTCTCTTTATTACAGCTACAACTCGATGAATGTTATTATGCGAAGCTCGCATATATGGAAGTTTTATTTTGGAATCGATTGCTCGATTGCCCGTTTTCCCTGTAATTGTTTCGTAACCCTTGTATTCGTAACTGGTTATACTTATGAAGTGCATATCAATTTCCGTCGTTGGTTATCAAGAAGTATTGCAGCCTGCTTCATCTGACGTACCTTGTCGATTTCTGGTCGTCCACCATAGATACGAGCTTTCCTTGACTTTTTTAGTCTAGTAAACTATTTACATGATAATTTTACTCCCTTAATATTGTTCATCTATTCAAATTCAATTCAAATTGTATATCGCAGTTGATTTATATTGCAACGAGTTGCGATTGATGCTGATTTAAATATAAAATAAACGTTACATAAAATCGAAAGTAATTTATGCACTTATTGCATAGAGAAAAAGAATACGTGGTACCAGTCCGTGGCAAACATAATAGTGATACATAGGATATATCGAAATCAATAATACTGATGCTGCTTGATCGAGATGTTAGGGTCAAATACGTTTGTATTACCCGTTCCACTCCGAGCTATCACTCCCGAATATAAGTTATTATGTATCCACCTAGTGTTAAATTACCAGATCTAAAATTAAAAATTTCCAGTCATGCAACATGATCGTATGAGCGAATCTTCGTAAATTATTGTGTTATATAATATTAAATTGTTTTGAAAATTCATGACTTTGAGTGAAAATAAATAATTAACTATCTATTTATTAGCAAAAAGACTCATTCTAAAGAATATTCTGCGTTTCATAACAGATTTTTGTTTACAAATTTTGTGCAGTTTTTATCTATTTTTTAGCCAATATTAGTGAAGTTTAAGTACATTTTTCAGCATAAATTCTTGCAAACATTTTTTAATGATCTAGTTCATAGTTGATAAACTTCTTTTGACTGAAATTTTGTTAAAAATTTAAAATTAACTATAGTTAGCCGTTTTTAGTAACTTTCAGCGATTTGTTAGCACATTTTTTGAAAATGAACTAATATAATGTGCTTAAAAAATGCTGGCCAACGAACTCATACTTTCGCTTGGAAAGTTTGATTTTTTTTTTTTTTTTTTGCGCAAGAACGGAATTTTTATCTCAATCCCCTTGGAGAGTTATCGTCTGGAATGACACACACACACACCTTTATATATCCGTGTCCTATAAATACAGTGAACTAACTGTTGACATTTTCACAAAAATACGCGCAGAGCAACATCAAAAGCAATATCTACTAATTACGAATCAAATAATATACCAAAATTCAGAAACCATTTGCATCAAAGTAAGCTTTATAAAAAGACAATTTCATTGTTACTGTTGAGACAGTTTATTCTTACTGCATTGATAATTGAATCGTGAAAAAAGACAAATTAATTCGGCTTTTGCGTTCAATTGACCTGGTGACCTCCAACGCCTGGGCAGTTGGTTTTGTTGTGAAGATACTTGAGCCTGTGGAAAAAAAATGAGTCAAGTGCCGACGACAAGAACTTGACCGAACGACCGGACCATTGTTTGGTGGTCACGTGCTTGTCGATCTTGTTCCTTTACCTCTTCAGTTCGTCCCAGTTTTTATTGTTTTTGCCGTTTTCTTTATAAGCGATGAACCTCGTTTTCTCAGGATGGTAATTTTGGAAATTACCTGGTATAAGGCTTCATACAACTTTCCCTTTATATACCTTCTATCATAAAATATTAAAAATGGTTATTTTTCTGTACAGTTCAGTTCTTCCAGAATCCTTCTGAGTATCATGTACTGGGTAGGGATTGAGAGTTGACATACTTTTGCTTCCTCTCGACCGAAGGTATGGAAGCTTCGTATTCGTGATAGAAGTGGAAATATGTTAGTCCTCCAAAATCAAAATTGCAACTTGCTTCTTGCGTTTCAGAGCTTGCTGATCAATTTCGGTTCCGTGTCTCTCTCTGATGTCTATCTGTCTGTGATAAATTCTCGTCACGCCTAAAACTATACCAACTTTCAGTCCGATTCCAATGAAATTTTCTGAGATTGTGCAGGTTAGCACCTTCACATTCCGCTATAATTTTCAATGCCGTAAAATCAACAGTAGTTTCTACGAAATCGCAAACGTGAATTTCTCATAACGTCGATTTCGCATCATGTGTTGGTACGATTCCGTTCAAACTCGATAGGTAATTGGGTATATGTTCTAAATAAAAAAAATGCCATATAAATTATAACGCAGTTGGTACAATAATAAACATTGCGCATGCGCGAAACTAATATCGACACACAGACAAAACTTCGATTCTAATGGAAATGATTTTGATGAAATTTTCAGGGATTGAGCTGGATAGCTTCAAGATGGTCCCTTATGAATTTCATTGCCATCACATAAATGGTATTCTGTGTGCATGCGCAAACGTTAATTTATTATAACGTCGATTCCTTATCAACTATTTGTCTGATTTTGTTCAACTTGGGAAGTAGATGGGTACATGTTCCAGGAAAATGAATGAATAAATTTCACGAAGCGATTGGTGAAGTAATATCAATAACGCATGCGCAAAAGTAAAATTGATCGACACAGGCAAAACTCCGAGACCAGTGGGCCCATTTTTTTGATATTTTCAAAGACTATGCCGTTCAGCTCCACTACTGTTACAACTATTACTACACTACAGTTTTTCACTTATTCTGGTTCCGTTACTAATTATTGAAATGATCTTGAGCTCATCTTTTTGGATTACATTGCTTTCAAGAATGTAAAATAAACCAGGAAATTATTTTATCAAATTTCTTCATCTCATTATTGATCTAGAAAGTCATAAATTTACCTCTAGTTACTCATCGGTTTACACATTCTCGGCATCCATTCTCTCGCGATGGTAATTTTGGGGAGCACTGGGTGCAGGCTTCATACAGCTTTCACATTATTTCCGGATTATTCCTTATAGCTATGACCGGATGTTTTCCTCCGTAAATCCATGACAATGGCTTTTTTCGTAACCCTTCTGCATATGATGTACTGTGTGGGAGAGACCGGACATGAATTTTTATTATTTAACTACATTTAACTAATTTAGATTTCGTAGAAGGTTCGTTGCCACCATAATATAAGTCCCATATCCACAACATCTGGAATGCACCCTCACATGCCACCTTATTGGTGAACAATCTCATATCTTTAACAAACACCAGAGCTACTTCATCTAGAAAATATGTAAATTGCTACTCTATGTACGGTAGAAACTACTTGTCCTCATACTTCATTTATCATTACCTATAATGCTATGAGATACTCAACCACATTTACTTTTGAATTTCTGATAAAGACCAGAAGAGGCTCTCCAAAAAGACACTGTATGATGGGTATCGGCAATGATCGCCCATCGATGTGATGGTAGTGAACAATAAATGATATTTATTTACTGTACCTATATGTTTAAACCAAAAGAGTGCCTAATTTTATGACAAAGCTAGTAGGTGAGGGTTTTTGCTCGGAAGTTTTCAGTATGTGATTTTCAAGGGCACTAAATCTGTATTAATGTGGGGTCCAAAGTGTGAAATTTCTATTGACTCTAACTAATACTCAAATGAAAAATTTATAATCTGATGGTCAATATTTAATTTAAATAAAACAATGCAAATTTTAATACGATAGATATGAGTAGACTTATATTCAACACTACTGCATTCACATTATAGGAATCGGTCGGAATACAAACGAATAACTGTTTATTGTGACGGTCGAGAACTTTCCCAACATTGTCTACAGCATAAATTCATGAGCAATACAAAATTAATGAAACATTAACAGTTTCAACAAAATAAAATTTGAACCTTTTATATGGATAAGTCAAAATGGATGAAGTTGGTTAGGTGTGAAAATATGTTCAGATATTATTTGCTACTGAAATGGCCAAACCATTGAAATCGATCCAACCGGACAACACTTTATTACATGGAAATACTCAAATGTTTTCATCCTCACTGAAAAGAGCTTTCATCACTATGTCGCGTGTGATTTATTTCACATACTCACATTTGAACCAAACTTGTATTTTCTATTTTCTCATCTTCGTTTCTCATTACATATTTTCTAACTCGTTCTTTCTATTGCAGGTAAGAAATCAGTCGACAAACAAGCTCGAAGCTACTTTCATTGAGTATGTTTATAATCTTAATAATGAATCATTAAATTAGTATTCTAACATGGGATGGATCTATGTACTTTAATATTATCATAATTCTTCATTTCAACATTATTATCAGTGATTATAATATTTCTAATAGTGTACGATAATTTATATGTTAGTTCTTGTTGATCGTTTGAAGTAAAATTTGGCAACTTAAATTGATAAATTTAATAACAACTTGCTCAAATACAAAGTATCACTATTTGTGGAGTGGGAACATTTAGCTTTTGGCTTTGGTATAATAAACATAGGAATGAAACGTTGGAAAAATAAATGCAATTGCTCCGCTATTCCAAAATGACCGAATCGTGCCTATTTCCGTGGTTACAAAATATAATCATAATCTGTACATTTCCTTGGTAAAACCCTTGATGACTGGCTGTGTATTGGATAATTTGGTCATCTGGGTTTTGCTATAGTACTCCAAATAACACGATTTTCATATCTAACAACGTTACAGGAATTATATAGACGAATAATCATTTCCACACCAATACTTTGGCTGTACTTAAGATAAACAATGGATGGATATGGATAATCGATGAATATAAATTAAGTTTTTATAATTTAATAATGAATAACAGGACGTTTCCAATTTTTACATGAATATGTTTATTTTCCCGACCGTCACGTCACGGTGAAAATATTGATTTACTATTGATTTTCACGTACAACCAATGCATTACTAGGGAAGTGTAACTCCCTTAGTTTTCATAGCCGGAAAACCGTTCGCCACTTTTTGGAATGCTCTCATTTTATCTACTGAACTAATGTGTGAACAAATAATGTGTGAACTAATGAACTAATAATGTGTGAAATTAATCATTATTAAATGATCTGACAGTAGAACCGTAGGTCTACGTTATTTGTAAATATTTTTAAACGTATTTTTAAGCGGAATTCTAATGATATCTATTTAAATTTACGACCCATAACTCGATGCACTTTATTCAAAAATGCACTAAAATATACTGTTTTCGATTTTGTGCAGTGCCATTGTTACATAGATTTACCATTTCTTCCTACGGATTCGTGCTGTCAGGCGAAAATGATGATTCATAATCAACCTTTTCCCCCCTACCCCATCCCCATAATTCAAAATTTTGAATTCAGCCTCAATGCAAAACCGGACATTTTTTCGCTTCGGAAAAAAACAACCACGCGTTCCTAGGGTGAAATGTGGGAGAAAAATTAAAAACTGACAGACAGGCCTTTTTATGGAAGCTTCTAATAATTTTTACTATCTAAATAATTTAACGTTGCGAAAAATAATCACGTAGGATGACCGTTGGAGATAAGGCTGTACCTAGTCTAAATTCCACTAGCATTTTTACGTTTTAGACCATTCTGAATAACTTTGGTTTCGTGTCTGACTGTGTGTCCGCCAATTCTCGTAACAAGCTTAATTTCTACATATTCAATCAGATCTTCAAGACTTTTTCAGATAGTGGTCCCTAGGACCCAGTCAGGTGTGACTGTCCCTTTTCAGTATCATTGCTCACTTGTCAATACTTCACTCTGCGCATGCGTAAACGTAAAACCCATCAAGCTTAACGTTCTCATTGACGATTCGTCCAATCTTAGGAGGGTGATTGGGTAATGATGTCGTGATTACTCCATTTGGTTTCATCTCGATCTACCGTTGAGTTAATGCGCATGTGCAAACCTCATATATTTGATACAACCACTACTTCTACAGTTTTCATCCAATTTCGATACGCACGTTTAAATGCGTGTATGTTTTTCGGGCTGGAGGAGCTACGTACGTAATATTACGTTTCTCTGACGACGGTCCCTGGTGTGCTACGCACGTATAATCACGTTTTCACCAGCTCTACGTTCCAGCTGTTTCTCTAATTCGTTATTTTACTTGAGGCTCACTAAACAACAGCTCGAGGAATTCTAGGGAGTATTTTATTCAAATGTTCCCCGGTAGATTGTTCCCACTTGTCCAATTCTAATGGTTTGTTTACTTTGATCTTGTGAGTGAGTTGCTGTTTCCACATGTTGTTTTTCCCTGCACAATTGTTTTGTTGGGATGTCGCACCATGTTTATTCAGAAGAAGAACATCTTCACATAATAGTGAAGACTAGGAGGATATTTTTAGTGACTTGTTTGGCGATGGGTATCGGGAAGAAATGAGCGGTCCAACAAGGCCATCGTTGCCGTTGAGCGCTTCTCCTGCATCGTCAACAGTTTCTATCAATTCGGAACAATCCCACAGAAAGAAATTATCAAAATAAATTGATTCAAATTATAAATATCCCAAAATATGAAATAAAATATTTTTTTTAAATTATTGTGACAAAAAAATTATTTTTTAACCTTTTTTCCAGTTTTTAATCATCATATGTAGGATATAAGTGAAAAACATATACATAACTCAGGTGAAAAAGTATCTAACATGGCAGAAACAACTAACCGCCAAAGCATCAAACCTTGAATGTACGAGTAGCACGGTATTCGGTAACACATTGGCCTAGCGGGATATAGTAATGAACGGATTAGGGTGTAGATAGTCCCCGATGCAACTCATTGGTCCTGACTCACTGGAACATTTGTTCATTCTCAAAGGTAACATTGATCAAGCTTTACAAGGGAATGGGTCCAGGTAAGTGCCACCTATTGTTCTCAAAGAGTGTGTTGATGTGTTGTTCAATTCTTCTTTGGATCTGGGTGTATTTACGGAGGGGTGGAAGGCGTCGTTTCTAACTCCCATTCATAAGTCTGGTAATCGATTCGAGGTTTGCGACTATCGTGGTGTCAACTCGAATTCAACGGTTCCAAAGGTCTTCGAGAAACTGGTTTTTGAGTCGATCAAACTAGTCGACCACTATTCTTGAGTCTGTTGCTGCAGGAGCAGCATGGTTTCAACTTGGATGATCAACTTCTACTAATCTGCTCCGTTTCACGAATTCCATCCATCGTGGACTGGCTAAGGGGGTGCAGGTTAACATAAACTTAGTGTACTATGCCGAGGCGTTTGATAAGGTTTCTTTCCCACAATCGCCTGATATGCTCCTCGCATCATTGGGGCTGTTAGGACCATTTCTTGAGTGGGTGGGGAGCTATCTGAGGGGTCGCTATCAGCGGGTTTGTCTTTGGAGTGCAATTTCCTGTCTAGTGGAGGCAACATCCGGTGTCCCACAGGGATCTAACATCGGCCCTCTATTGCTCCTACTAATGAATAATGGAGTAGCCAAGGCTTTAGATTGCGTCAACTTTTTGTTTTAAGTAGATGATCTCCAAATTGTGGGCCGATTCTCATCCCTGGCGGGTTCTTCTTCTTTGCAGACCGCCCTGAATAGTCTTCTAGTTTGGTGCTCAAATAATTGAATTTTTCTCAACCCAACCAAATATCAGGTGATATCATTTAGACATTCACGTCAGCCACGGCTATCCGTGATCTCGGAGTTTTGCTGGATGTGGGCTTGGATTTGTCTGCTCACATTGATGCTGTCTGTGACAAATAAGTAATTAGAGCCCTTGGATTCTTGAAGCGTATTTCTCGAGACTTCAGTGATCCTTATGCAATCTGGAGTGGGTGCGGAAGAGTTTTCTCCTCTTCATTAATTATTGAATGGGAGTGCCCCGTGTTGGATACATATATATGGTCGACTACAGGGACCTTTATGCGCGTTGCAGCCTAGCTCCACTTGATTTGCATAGGCTCACAGCTGACCTCAGTTTTTACCATAGGTTGGTTTATGCAATCATTGATTGCCAGGAATCATTGGTTGGATTATCAGCCCCAGCGTACCATACGAAGGATCCTGCTGTGATGTTCCGTTAGCCAGTGAGAACTTCCTTTTCAACCGCCCTCTTCTTCGTTTGCCAGGAGAGGCCAATTTAATGTGTCCACGCTCGGTTTTGATTTCCTTGCTGACTCCCATTTTTCCTCAAAATCTCTACTGAGAGCTTAGTATTTCTTTGTACATATATATATCCTGGTGTGTTTATTCTATTTGCACCCTAGTAAATTTGTAGTTCATGTTTAAAATGTTTCTTAATATATTTGAGGTTTCTTTATATTTGTAACTGCGCTCAATCAATTAATAAATACACTTTCTCATTCCCTAATTGACTAATTTTAATCAAACTTGGATGATAGAACGAAAAAGGTGGTACGAAGAGTGCGAGAAAGATTACTTTCGAAGAGCTCATTTTATGTTACATATACCAGTAAATTATTCGTCACTGCCAACTTTGCAGACATCCAACCTTGTTCAAAACTATAAGGATATTTCTCACATTTAGGGGACGTCCTGAGACAGGAGAGGTACTTTTCGAACATCCTGTTCATGGTCCCCTATGTTTACCTAATCTGTAGCGAGCTGTGATGACATACTGAAGCCCCACCCTACGATGATTTTAACTAGTTCAATTTGGTTGTGCAAAAACCAACTTGCACAAATCTCATGAGCCAATTGACGGGATAACGTTCTCTCCAAGCGAAGCCGCTGGAAATCGCGAGTGTCCGCTCAAGCGGAACGATTAGATGTCTTTGATTCGCCCAGCTTTGCCCAACTCGAGAAAATTATGAGCGGGGATTCGAATGAAATAACACCTGCCTAAGTAGGTGGTCGTTAGAGAGAAACCGCCGCTCGCAGCTTTAGGGCGGGCCTCAATTGCGTAAAAATCTAATTGAGCTGAGGTTTGCGGTCCGTGGGTTTTAGAAAATAGTTAAAAACGGTCGGTAATCGGAGTGTAACGCTCAGGATTATCAAACAGACACTGTCACCGTGTCTGACATCTTCTTTGTCTCATCAATGTAAAGTGGATTTTGTGGAAAATCCCATTTTATCATCCATTGTACCTTGAGAGACTCTGGATTTTCTGAAATCTTTAATTCGAAAACGGGCGTCACCAATCGGAGAAAAAACTTAGCTTGGTTTCTTACCAAAAGAAGTCTGCCTAGTAAAGTGGACATTATGTCTTCCTGACTTATTGTAACATCGACGCATAGCATTTCCTGAAGAACAAATTTCGAGCCAAAATGGTTTAAAGCAAAATAAATTGGACGGAGTTAATAAATTATGAAAGTAATAAAAATTTCACATTTACGCATGCGCACACGATACTATCGATCCTAATGAAGAAAAATTATAGAAGATCGTCTACGAGCAAAGCCGCATAATCCATAAAAATTCATTGAACATTTGATTATTAGTATTGTTGTGGATATAGTGAGGAATTAGCACAGTCACGGAACCAAAATTCATCAACATACCCTCATACACAAAAATCAAGTGAAATTTTTACTTTGGAGGGCTACAGTTATTTCGAATCATTGCTACCTACGGTTGCGAGGAAGCATAACATTATTTATGAACAAAAGAACCAAAGCCTTTGTTATGGAACAATTAATACTGCCAGTTTTTAATCCCTCCCCTCAAAAAGTTCTGTCTTCAGAGTAAAAAATCGTTAAATTTGACTTTCCCTTACTTATTGACAGACGATGTTCCGAAATTTCGGCTTTACTCCAGAAAGTTAAATTTTTGGATTCACATTTTTTTAAACCATTAACTCGGAGTCTGTCGATAAAAGAGTAGTTGATTAGATCTTAGATTTAGTTTCAATGACGCCGGATTAATTATTCAAACTCTGATCATAACACGACTGTGAAACGGGCATTGATTCCACCAATGAGTTACCGGTCGAAAAAATATTGATATGACACAAAGATATTGAAAATCAGTGATTTCTGCGGAAGGATTATTAATTCAGAAATACTATAAACATTTTTGAAATATTAGAGAGTTTTTGTTCTTCCCATAATTTTCTACCCGTGTACGCGAAAAGACTGAAATACCAACTGCGCATGCGCGAATCTTCACGTCAACGTGTAGAACTACGCGTGTACGGGAAAAAGGCCTATCTACACGTGTACGGGAAAATGCATTCGTTGGAATCTCGGCCTACGGGTAGTCATCTTATCCTGACGCAAAGGTAACCACAGTGTGACCAAGGTAACCGCAGTCACGCAGTTACCAGCAAAGGTAACCACAGTGTGATTCGGCCAACAAGTCGAGAGGTTATAGTGACGTTAGCGTTTGGTTTTACGCGTATACGTGTAGAAATACGCGTAAAAATCCCGTGAAGAGCTAGCATCTCCAGCTGCTTGCTCTGGACGCTGCTCTACGCGTCAACGGGAGAAAATCTTACGGGAAGAACAAAAACTCTCTAATGTTCAGGTTTCTAATTTGAATCCAAGTATATCGAACTTTGAACGACGCACTTAGCGAAAGGAAGGGGAGGGGGTTGTTAACTTTTTGAATTGAATATTAATGTATTTTGGCTAGCCCGCATTGTATAGTTTTGCAAGTAAGAGCATATTGATTTGATTTTTTCTTAGATATAATTTTAAATGGAGCCTCCCCGGTCCAAGCAGCTATTGGGTTATAACAACAAAATGCCCCCACGTCCTGACAAGATGTGGGAGTCTCCTATGGGCCGCTGAGCCGACCTGATCAGATGAGGAAGCTCTCAGGATAATTTGGTTCCTGATCAAACAGTAGTGCTGATATTTGAATTTGAGCGTCACCAAGACTGGTTGGTTACAATGAAATGAGCCGTAACGACCTGATCAGTTGAGGGGCATCAAAACCCTTTGCTGAAATTAGAAATGGAGTATCCCAGGGACGAGTACGACGAGGACAACCAGCGAAATTAAAAACGCTGCAAATTATTACACAAAGGTTTATTATTTATGCATTAGACAGCCTTTCTACGTAGATCTCTGGTTCATAATTATTAAACGCCGCTTATAGTATATTTAGTATCGAACTCGGAGCTTCGGACCTCACAAATGGGTTCAATCCATTACAGCAGCGGAATCTCACAATTTTACGCTTTTTAATATAGTTGATAAACAAAACAATTTATTACCAAGTCATCTTTACAACACATAAAAGTGTTACCTATGCTGACAAAATCACTGAAAATGGCTAAGAATTGTTAAATTGATATTTTTTTAGCATAAGATTGGTCAAATAAAGTTTATCAACTATGAAATAGAACATTCAAAAATTTATGTACGAAATTATGCTAAAACTTTTTTGGCTCATAGCACCCATGGGTGTGGAGCGATCGAGCTGGCGAGAAGTTAGGACCAACTAGACCTCAAGTGGAGTCTATGTGCGAAAGAACAGATTTTTTAAGTCAATTCTAAGGCCTTTTATGGCCCGGACGGCGAACGGCGGACGGACATTTCAAATTTGGATTCTACGCACCTTGAAACGTAAAGTGACAAAGTTTGAGGGGGGGTTATAAAAATTTTTTGCTATACGATCACATAGGCTTATTATTGGAAATAATGAAGCAAAAGTATCCCTAAATCCCTGATTTGCTGAGGAGAGATTGCGGTTCATCTCTTTCCAGCTTAATCGGCCAAGGGGCTGGTTGGGGCAAGATGCAACTGATTAGCAAGAATCAGCTGAACTGATTAGCAGGATTTCCTTTTAATCAGTATCCTGATTGTAAGTACCTCCGCTATATCGAGACGTGCAAAGTTCTTTAGTTTTATATTCGTACAATATATATGTCTACATCTATGAAGTAATTGGATAGGATTTCGCAACTGTAGAATCAAAACGAATAACAGTATTCATCTAACATAAATTTCTACCGATCATGCTTTTCTTCGGTCGATAACAAAGGTTCATTATTACTTTGCCACTGAATTGCGGCTAATGAAGTCAATGTCGGACCGATCCAGTCGAGGTGTACGGACCTTCGAGTTGATACCAATAATAAACAGTGTTGAAAGTGGATTTGCAGCCTTGAGGTCTCCCGTGTCGTGACCACTTACTCCACCGGATGAAAGTCCCTATGCACACAACTTATAAAATGCTTTCCTTCTTTCTATTACTCTTGTTTCGTTCAGATGAATGGACGGATACAGCTGTGGACACAACCGCTGTTTCTGTGGATTCAAAGTGAAAGGAGGTTCAACTCTTAGTGTCGTTTCAAGCGGCAAAATTATTCCACTTTATTTAGTTTTACTTTCTAGTTGTCGCTATGAAATTTATCGCAAAAAAGTTAGTAGTTATTTTCGCGATGGTTCCTTCGATCCACATGAAAGGTTCTGTGTCCACTTATAACTAAGGAATGATTGATAGATATTTTATCCTATTTGTGCAAGATCAGAGGAAGATGTAAACGAAATTCTAGTGAGCAGCTAGCCAAGTCCTTGAATAGCGTGACCTTCCTTCGAAATCCTTTCTATAGAAATACAATATTTTTAAGTGGACTTTTAGGTGATTTTTCTACTTTATACTGTGGATAGCCACCAGGGTATTAAACCATTACCAGATTAAACCCATTAAACCCAACAACAACTGGAGAAGACTGATATTAACGACGGTTACCAAGATGCTTCATTCGTTTATCTTGAATTTATTCATTGCGGACTTGTACTTTTTCTCTTGCCGTTATCTCGTGATTTAAAGTAATTTTCATCGAATAAACCATTAATTTAAACCAGTAGGTATGTGGCATTTCATTTAACTCTACAATCGGTACAATACCTACTAACTTCAAATATGAATTCACCCAACATTCCTAATGTTCAAATCTATAGTTAAATTACAACCATAACGATAGCTGAGATTGGGAATTGCTGAGATTGAAGATTATGGCAGAAGATCGAGAGTAGCTCCAACTAAGAATTGAATGAGCAGCACAGCATGAAAAGCTGTAAGGAGAACCTAAATTCCTAAATTCTATCAACACGTATACGATGAAGAATGGTCACACTATTCAAAAACTTTGCTAGTTGCTCACAATAAAGTTTCCAATTCAATCTTTGGTCATCATGGACATTGGGCACCCAATCTTTGAAGTGGAAGAATTCACATTTACAGAGTTACCATTGGTAACCAACTGGTAGCATCGCTAATAGCATCTGTAATAGAAAACTTGAAGTTATTCAGAAAATTATTGCTGGAAATAACTTCGTAACGGTGGTAATAATGATGGCGGAGTCGGGTTTTACTTCAAAAACCAACTATATCTCAGATTTGGTGTGTTTACGCATAAATAATTTCCGTTCCTCCGAATTCGCTGTATAATACCGAACCTGTGTCCTAGTGAACGTTAAATCAATAAATATTTCACGTTTGCACATCCGCATTCACTATTATTGGATACAACGGCAATTTTTTTATTTACCTATTTATTAAATTAATAGGCGACAAGTCTGATCACACAATGAATTATAGAAAAGACATCCAGAAGTTAGACCATATAACCGGACACAATGGTTGGAATAGGTTTGATACAGATGAAGTTTGAAAGATGAAAATCATTATTGATAACACACACAAAACATAGAGAAGGTAAAATTAGAGAAGATCATGGAATTAAATCCTTTGGAACTCAAATCTTCACTACCTTTTGCATCGAGGAAGCAATAGATGAACATCCCAAGTTGAAAAATAAAATCACGATTTCAATATCAGCTCTCCTATAGAAATTTCTAAAACGGATATGGTAGGTTTCGAGAATAAACTCAATTCAACAGGTTGAGCGGCAAATAAAAGCCGATTCGGGTTTCGCTCGGAAATGTCATCGTTCTGGCGGCGGGCGGTATCCTGAACGGGGTCTCGGTAGGGGGTACGAGGGGCCCTGGCGAGACTCTGGGGACCTGTGGAACGTCCGGACCACCGGATTCCTCAACAGGTGGGGGCGCTCCACAGCTTTCCACAGCGTTATGGAGGTCGGGGTGCAGGCCGGGGCGACTTAACCCGGACAACCAGCCCCTTCTTTGGGCAGGACTTTTTCCTCAATCGAAATCACAAAGCTAGATTATCAGGCCTCGGCGTCTGAAGTATTTACAAAACATCAACTTCACATAATTGTTGATGGGAAAATTGGAATGATAAACGAACGAAATGACTTGAGTAGCATCGGTTGTTGGGACTAATTACTTTCATCAACAGCCATTCTAAGGCCTAAAGCCGGTCTACACCTTAGGCGCGTTCCATTGTAAAACCGAGAAAATTGACTTTTTTAACGGATAGGCTGAAGCTAAGGGTAGATAAACCTGTCAGAAAAATTATGTACCCCTGATTCTTCCAGTTCATGGGAAAAACCAATGGCGAGCAACACATCGACTTACACGACATCATCTTACCAGCGCACAGTTGGCCTGAAACCGATTCTAGGTAGACAAAATTATTTTATTAGCCATTATGTAACGGACTTAGGTCGCCCCCAGAGGTGTAATGGGGCCTAAATTCGCTCTACATAGAGAGAGAGGAGTGTGACAGTACCATAAAAGATACAACTCGTACTAATACCGTATGTGCTATGTTAGAAGAACATGATTTTCCGGTTCTCGGATCCTCATCTCTCGCCAAACGTAGCATTTCAAGAACTCGAGAATGACGTGTTAAACCCAGTCTTGAGAGCGACAGGTAGACGCGCATTCTCTTGGATCTGATGGTAACTGTCACAATTCTTATTGACACTTTTGAGCTAATTCCGAATATATCCTCCCATGTCCGTATACCTAAAATAGCTTCTTCGACCCAAAGAATACATAGATTTTCGACAATTTTTCTCACTTTTTGACCTTCGGAACTGACCTAAATTTTGTTTTGTACTGAAAAAAAGATGTACCTACAGGAAGAAAGTTTGCATAAAGTGAGACCACCGCCAGCTCTCTAACTCGTTTCTTCGATTTTAGGCGATTTTTTGAAGTTTCGTGATTTACCACTCACTTGTTGTGGATTTCAATAAAAGTGGGAAGTGATAGGTCAAGAGAACTTTGGAAAATCCCCGGAAATCGAGAAAAAGAGTTTGAGATCTGGCGGTGGTCTCATGTGATGCAAAATATCTTCTTCTACAACTTTTCTAAATTCTTTCAACTTCTGCAAAATAATTTTGTCCACCAAGTTTCGAATTTTCCGTAAAATTTTGCCTACCTCCTTGGCGAGATTTATTCTGATAGAGCGCCAATTGCGGCCTGACGGGCCAGAGGTGGCGGAGGGAACGCAGGCAAAGACAGGAATCACCCGCACTTTGGATTGAAGTAGGTGGCGGGCGGAGAAGGTCGTGAAAATCCCTCTCTCCGACAATTCTGTTAGTAGGTACTGAAATGTTTTAAAAACTATATTATTCGTGATTCCACAAAAGGTGCCTCGTTTGATAGTACTTTCCAACAGAAATAACGTCTGCCAAGTTGGGTGGGTAGTATAACTTCCTCATATTGTAACATGGGCGTATAGAATTAAATGACGAATTTGTTGATTTGTTGTCCTTAAAACTAAACTTTTCGTAGTCCCACATAGAAAACGCAGCAAATTATTACGCAGCAATGAATAATGGCCTATCTTTATCAAATCTCATAAATTTTTCGTGGTTCCACATAGTTTTATAAGATTAAATTTGTTTGTAAGTAATTTCCAACAGAAAGAAAAGTCTGCCGAGTTGTTGGGCAGTATAAATTCCTCACATATTGTAACATGGGCTGTAGGTCTCGATAGTATCCCACTATATCCCATAGCATCTATACATCCCATACCGAGAGAGCGAAGCGAGCAACAATCCCTACCCCCATCGGTTTTCAACGAGGTTTTTCCTACACATATACAGCCATACCGAGCGAGCGAAGCGAGCAACATCCCCTACACACGTTAAGCCCTTAGTGATCTACGGTTTGCGAGCGAAGCGAGCAACATCCCCTACATGTATCAATTGAAATACACCTCAAGGGGGGTCCGAGGGTCCCCCCCCCCCCCCCCCTCTGGACGTGGAAGCGAGCTGGAGGGGCTAGTAATATTTAAGAAATATCATTTTAGAACAACTGTGTTTAGATTATCTACACATTAGATAGGTTAGCTACACCTTGCCTTTCTCAATTATAGCCAAAATTAAAGAATTCTTAGATTTGTTTGATAACTGAATGAATATGCTCTAGATTAAAACAGCAGAGATACGGTTCTTCGTAATCGGCCCATTCTTTTTGGGACGCCCTGTATTTAACATTAGACCTACATACATATTCACGCGATCATCATCGTCATCGCTTCAGACATCAGGAAATCGCTGGTTCTCCTGACGTAATGCCATAGTCCCATAACTGTTGTGCCGATTACATCGACGACCCCGAAATCAGTGGATTACCACACCTAACATTAAAAGTCTAACCGATCGTTTCCATCAGGATTCCTCGCTCGGTCGGAGTTTGCGATCGATTTAGTCGATCAGAGCAGCGGTCGGTCCGTTGTTTTCCAACGGTTCCGCCACCCAAACCACGAATTTTGTTGTTTAAATTGCGATCGTTTCTACACAAATCATGACTGTGTAAGTGGAATTCTATTCTAACCCTCAATCTGGAATTAATGCGTTACCGGCTTGTATATTTTCTTTAATTCTTTGTCACTTAGCGGTTTGATTCAAGAATTGTTTCTGAATGCCTCAAAACGCCTTACAATTAAGAAAATTATGGAGGATAATTTAATTTTTGAAACTTGTGAAGTCATTAAGCCATTACTCTGGCTACTTTCTATGAATATTTGCTAATGTCAAATGCTTTTTTTGCTGATTTTGTTCCGCAACAGAAAAGTTGTAATATAAAAATTAATTCTGCATCAATTGGACCTCAAAACTTGGAAATTAAGACATAACATTATTTTCGAATAATAAACATTAGTCAGGAGATCCAGAGGTTGAATTTGAGTACCAATATGTTAGGGTTCTGTTGGGCCGAAATGGGCGATCTTTTTGATGCTCATCATTCTCGTTGTGCAGTTTTATTATATAGAATATAATATGAACAAAGCTATGAAAAAATTGTCAATGCTTGATGAAAAATCTATGCATTAATACCCTTCATTCAAAACAAAAAAGAAGGAAATCGGCCGGATAGAACAGCCGTACTAACTGCCATTAGATTTCGTAAGATTTAATCTTTTTATGGTACGAAGAATTTATAATGACATTCATGAGATAGATAATAGGTTATGAAAACTGCATTAAGACTTGTGGTACTTTCTTAACAATAAATAATATTGAGTACTCAGTATTCCCTGATAAGTAATCCCAATATTCTGAAACAATTGATACTTACTATTTTGGTATGATTCGACCCTTATTGCTTTCAGCACGGTAGTTTTACGATCAGTTCATTCGAAGGCTCTTGTTCTTTCCCCTCCATGAAGACTTTGACTGCCTGTAGACGGCTGGTTCACCAACAGGTTTCTGTACCTGATAGCCCGAGTTGAGGAAATTGGAGCACATTCCAGCAACTCCGATAGCGGGTTTTTAGATTCTGACTCTGAGGTGTTTCGGCGGTGATGAAGCCCCGTTACTATTGAGCAATAAGGGCCATCTCACACTAATTACGCAAGAACGTCTCATCTTACTACATTATTAGTCCTTCGAAAACCCGAGACTCTTGACAGCGGACTCCAGCCTGCGAAATCAAAACATATTGTAAGGTAATAAACTGGAGGGGGATGTTTTCAACCCCTCTTTCCCTCCAATATTATCAACTCTCACAACGAAATTTTGAAAATGCAACCATAACACGGGTTTAGGACGACTGGACTGGTCTTCAGCGCCTAAATCCGCACAATAAATAAATGAAGAGGAGTGTGGCAGCCTCTTTTTACCCTCAATTGCGAATATATTTGCAGCTTTCAGAATCTTAACCCTTCCCAATTACAGCTAGGTATCTCCCGAATCTCCGCATCAAGAATACTAGAATGAAGGAGTTGAACCCAACGCTGAGCGACGGGAACTGTTACTTAGATGAACAGTTTGTAGAATTTCGTCTGTCTTGTCTAAAAGAAGGCATGTCAAATGTACTTGATAGATTCGAAATTTTCAATAGTTGAACGTCTGGTAAATAATAATTATTATTATCCTGAATATACTTATTCCACCATTGATGGTTCCATTTCCGTAAGGCTCGGAATTATCCCTTCACAACCTTGAAACCATGAATAGTAATTATCTTAAATTTATTAGACAAGCTACAATTCCCTCTTTCCCTTCCGTTGACCCTGATCGGAGCCTTCTCTCTATATTTCTTGGAAATAGACAACGGTTTTCATTTCTGTTTTCACTCTGTTTCCGTTGAATTAGTTTCCACAACATTGTCGCTAGTGATTTTGTAGTAAATCCAGTTTGTTAAACAAAACGTGTTCTTGGCGCATTCTAATCATATTTTATCGTCATATATAAAAGGTTTAAATGCGTTCTCATTTTTGAGGATGTCAAAATTGCCCAGCCTACAACAAACTAGGCATAGATAGGAAGCCTAATAAATTGACCACATGGTACCGTATCAATTTCAATAACAATAATTGGGAATTATACTCCCCAATTCATAACTCTGACCGCCACGATCCGACGAAGGTTGTTCAGATCAAAAACGTCGACACCACCTTGGCTGTTCTTTATTTTCGCGATTTTCTTTGTCTTGCGGTCCGTTGTAAGCCACAAAACTACCTTGAATGGCCATGGTGGGTGGGTAGCGGGACCAGCAACTATTATGATCCATTACAGGTAGAATTGTCAGGATAATATCATTCTCCAACGCAAAGTGCGGTTTTATAATTTCATTCAGACTCGTCTCAGGTAGCATAATTCGTTTCACTCTACCGTTTAGGGTTGTTTACATACAAACCTGGCCAAGTATTTTCCTGATTTTTGCCTGTTGCAATACCTAACTTGTTTTGTGGTTGAAAGTTAGTTTCGGTTCGATTTCAACCGTGAAAAGTTTCTTTGGTCGTCGTTTTGGCAAGGAAATACCTTCTTTCTGCAATCAAGCTTGGAGGGTTGTGGACTTTTCAAGGTACGTGCGCGTAATAGGCTGTTGGTCCTCGCAAGGACGTCTGGTCGTCTCAACTAATTACCTGGTATGTTGACAACACAACGACAACCCTGAGCAAACGAATGGGAAATCTACCACGACACAGGTTCGTACATATGTTTACATACGCGACTCGGCGTGTTCCTTCCAAGTAAACATTTACCAACACTGGCACTGGCTGCTGGACTTTCCGCAACTAAAACAATCATTCACTTTGAATAACCCCAGTATATCTACCATTAAGTGGAACGATCGCAAATGGCAGGTAATCACTTCTTGGTAAGTGAAGGTAATTTCCTTCTTACATCATAGACTTTTTTACGTTTCGGATCCTAATATAAGGAACCCCACCTTGGATTTGTAGATTTGCGCACAACTTATGTCAGCCAAACATTTTGGTTTATTATGTTCAATAATAAACCGTCGTAATCGACCAAGAAAAAAGTTATCCCCCCCCCCCCCCCCATCTAAATGGAATTTGTTGGTTTACACTCAAAGATACGTGGACCCCAAAAATAGAATTAAATTTAAAAATTTGGCTTAAAAATCATACGTTGATCGGTACCACCCAGGTATCTTCATCCTATCAGGATACTATCAGTATCCTTGGCATCACTTTCGATCAGCCTAACCTTTTTCACGATCTCCTAATACTATTAATTTTGATTACTCACTCATGCATAGAAGCCTTTGCCGACAAATGACAGTATCTGACCTGGGAGTATTGTTCGATAGCTGTTTATCTTTTAACGAGCATATTGATCGTATTTGTAGTCGAGCCATGTGATCATTGGAATGGCTTTAGCGAAACACTAGTGATTTTGATAATTTAAAAGCATTAGGTATCCTTTATAATGCTATGGTTCGCAACCATTATTTTATTATTATAATATTAGTATGGGAATAAGATTTAGTCTCCATACCACCAAGACCATAAAAGGCGTATTGAGTCAGTACAACAAAATGTCTCCAGTGCCTTTAGAGAACGTGTTCGGTAGAATGATGTTGTGTATGTGTTGTGTTGTGTTGTGTTCTGTATGTGTTGTGGAGGTGTCATGTTGTGTATGTGTTGTGTATGATGTTGTGTATGATTCTCTGATGACGAGTGTGGTCTTTTATCACTCCATAATAGACGAGTCGTGGGTGATCTTGTATTTTTGTTCGAACTGCGCAAAGTAAAAATTGACTGCTCCCAGTTATTACCTTATTTTTATTTTCGTACGCCGATACATTCCACAAGAATTACCTACTTGAACTGATTTTCAGTAATCGAAGGCATATTTTTAAAAAGCTCTAACCATGATCTCTTGGTTGAAAATAATAAAAATAAACACCGTGAATGTTGTGAGATGCTTGCTTCTGCAAATCAGAATAGTGAAATACTCTGTTTTTTTGACTTGGTAGGAGAATATTGTTTTCGAAGTTTTCTTAAATGTAAAATTTATCTACTCTTGTCATATTGTAAAAGCTCGGCTAGAAAAAGCCTGGTAAGTAGCGTATGTGAACATCTTTTATAGCGTATGTAAACATCTTTTGAGCCTTGCGCTTCGGGCTGTACCTTGCTAGTGGGTAGTAGCTATCAAGCTCCGTGGAATGTGGAAGTTGGAATCTTAACATCCAAGTTGCCGTGGTCAGGGTTACGTGATGCCGCGATAAGAGGTAAATCGTTCCATAGGGAGAAGACCTCACCAACTTGTAATTACCCCGTCCAGGCATTGAGCTCGCCAAAGGAATTCCTCCTGACTTCTTACCTGAACCGATTGCCATACTATTGTTACCTATGTTCTACCGGGGTGATTCAATGAAATTGTTTCGCAATCACAACACTATAATTTTCCTGTACATTACCATCAACATCTATATTAATATTGATCGGTGTTTGTATAGTGTGTGTGGATGACGCGTATGGCTGTACCGATTTGAATGCAGTTTTTTCGCAAAATTATCAGTAAGCTCTTGCAATGTTTCTTAGCCATCCCGTAACATCCTAAATTGGGCGAGCTTAACAATGTCGTCCGAATGATATACACCTTTAACCTATTAACGAAGTTGCTCAACATTGCACGAATGTAAATGAAACTAATCACGAGTAGGTAAAGTCCCATTTCATCATAGGATCATTTCATCATTGAGAGCAATAAAAGCGCATGCGCGGTCTTTTCAGCAAGTGATGGTAATTTATATACCACTGGCAGACAACTTAACGGTGTTTACCTGACTTTCATCCATTCTAGGTGCTTACTTCTTTTGGTTTTACGACTTTCAACAGCATTTATTTCTAATCGCGATTAGTAAATAATCTAATATTCTGTCAGGATCTACGCGATTCAATGGGATTGTTTTGGAAAATGTAATAGAGATAGCTGACCACCGCCAGGCTCCCTAGTCTCGGAATCCTCCAATTCGATATCTGTCCAAATTCTCTCACTTATTGTCGTAGTGTGTACTGTTTTATTTCCCACTCTTTAAATTAGGCCAGGTAACAACAAACTTTATTTTCTGGCTCTTGCAATAGTATCAGTTGCCTTGAAAGGTCTGGTTACCACCCAGAAATCAATTTTTTTTTCGATTTCTCCCAGAGCGTCCCACAATGCAATGCAATGCAATGTTTTGTAAAACTTTCATTCGTGTGGTATGACCAAATATGA
The DNA here is from genome assembly GCA_030762985.1 of Adelphocoris suturalis. Lineage (NCBI taxonomy): Eukaryota > Metazoa > Arthropoda > Insecta > Hemiptera > Miridae > Adelphocoris > Adelphocoris suturalis. The sequence goes on from CM061044.1 coordinate 16,991,052, forward strand.
TATGATATCACCGCATTGCACAGGGGAAAAAAAACCTTCAAGCACGATTTCCATCTCAATTTTTATTCCAGCTATATGATATTTTCGAAGGTATTTATAAAAATCATGTGTCCTGCCCTAAACCCTATATTTCTCAATTCTCTTTCTTCAGCTTTATCTAATCCAATTCTAATTTTTGCTGTTTTTTCGTTTCTGTTTGTATGAAACCTGAAAAAATCGAGGAGATTTCGGTTGACGGAAATCAATTATATTTGAAATACGGATTTACTTAAGTAGAAAATTGCGGTTGGTTTACTCAATTCACCCATTCAGTTATTTCACCCACCCTGTAATAGTATATTTTTGTAATTTAGGCATTGTGTACATAAAATTTGTTAACTATCGAATTTATGGCAAACCAACTTATTCGAAATAATATTTTGCTGTAATATATATAATAAGTAGATATAAATATAGATATAGACAAATTTGATGATTCTTAACAATTTCGAAATGGTCAGTAATAAATGCAGCAGATTCATTACAAATAATCTAGTGTGATCTGCGAGTCAATATTCCATCCTTTACATATTCTATCTATATTCCCTACCAATACCAAAAGAGTCAACTAGTCACAGATGTCTGACACAATTCATCATACATGTCAACCTGATATTTTTAATGTGCTGCAATTCATCACGGTACTAATCTATACTAGTGGGAGTGGGTGTATGGATGATGCGTTCACAATCCAACTGCTGGACTGATTTGGATGCAGTTTCTTGAGATTGATTTTAACCCTATGTACGAGTACCTCCTCGAAATCCCCTGTAACATCGAAAATCGGGAACTAAAGTATAGGAATGTAAATTTTTGAGAATTAAAGTTCGTTTTTACCTGAATGTGATAATAACGGTTTTGAAGAAATTTCACCCCATTGTTTCAATTATCTTGAAAATCCACTTTACAAATAACACGACTCACGAGAAAGTTTCGTCGGTAGATTCAATACCGGCCTCTGCAAACAAAATGGTAGCTATATACCTGATCTTTATATTTCAGAAGCATTTTCAAAATCCTTTTGCGACCAATTCTTAACAATCTTAACATCCTAACCCTGACGTTTTTCTTGTCATTGGAAAACCTATCTTTGCCAAGAAGCAAGAAGAATCATTACAACATTGGAAAGCTGAGGTATTGAGGAAGTTCTCTCCACTTCTCCTGACAAGTGAAATTTCGTTGGCGCACCTTGAGCTACGTGCTTTGATGTTTTCGTCATTACAGGATTCGCAAAAGTTTCATTTTCAAGCGAAAATCTTTTGACCAAGGGATTTCAAAAGACGGTATAGACCAATAATTATAGAATTGAATGAAATTGTTATTTGCTTTGAAGAGGTTCTCGGTAAAATTAGTCAGGATTATTTGTTTGTACCGTTGCATTACCATTCTTACATAATTGAGCATTGAGCAACATGATTTCTTAGGTAACTCCAACTGCTCATCGCATGGGGATGCGAACATAAGAATGACCATGTGTATTAATAACCAAATAAGGATATATTTCATTTTTATTTGATAAGCACAATTAGCTCTGTTGGCGGTTGTATATCGTGGGGATCCTAATTTCAGAAGTGTAACGAATGTTAGATTTTGGAAATCAGAGCAATATTATCTAACTGATCCAGCCTTAATGTTGAAAATCCAGAGCTGGTGGCAGGCATTATGGTACATGGGATCGAGACTGTATGGAGAGGTGGTGTTTTTTGATAACCGCATTATTAATACTAACGCCTACCCTCTCTGTACCAGGACCATAAATGCATATACATCGTAGTGGTATATATGTGCTCAAGACTAGCAAACTGGTGTTGATGAAGAGGCAGAGAATCAAAAGCACGACGACGGTACGATGCTGCTGTAAAGGATCTTCTTTCATATTTTACATCACTTGTGTGATCTTGTGAGGGTGTGCTGCACAAAGAAAACCACCACTTCATGAATCTAATGATTTCTGCCCTCAGTGATATGTGGGTGAAACTATTTTCACAGTTGGCAGGATGGGTCCGTGTGCAAAATCAGCTTTCAAATAATAAGAATAGGTTCGGTAAGAAATACCGAAAAGAAAAATCTGGGTATTATCCGTCATTGGATTCCTGTGGTCATTGATTCAATCAAGCACGAAACAACAACAACACAACCCAGAGAACTATAGGCCTGTTGCTTGCTTACTCATTTATTGATCATTATTTAATTTATAAGTGGTGAAATGATGATATTTATAAATTGCATTTATCATTATTGAAACAAGATGATTTGATACTAGTACATATCATGCTTTAGTAGGTAAGTTTAATGTTTTGATTCCCGAAGAAAACGATAATGTTCAGAACAGTGTCAGTTAGGGTTTTTGCGGGCTGGTAACCTATCTGGGTCCTTTGTCGTGATAGAACAATAGCTTTTGCACAATGTCTAAAAGTTGAAGGACCTCGGCTGTGAACTTTCCTCAGTCGATGAAGTAGGGGAATATATACTTCGTAATGAACCTACGTCCACGTACAGCTTTCACTAGTGCGACAAAAGGCTTTGCAGGTTACTGTGAAAGCTGCTGAATGACGTCGTACCCTATAGCTTTGTCCATGTATTGTGTTCCTCCACTGTGCGTCACTTATTTATGTAGTTACAAATCAATTCATAAAGAACATGTCATATTGACATATAAATTTGAGGTGAATAATTCAAATGCAAGAATTATATAACCCCTGTCAGTTCTCCATCACAGTCGTATATATTTATAACCTAATATAATGTAATAAGAGATTAGCTAATTAACTTACATTACCACCGCTAAAAATGAGGAAAATTTCTCTGAGTTACGATATGCTGCTGATGCCTTATTCGTATTTATTCAATGCCTTAACCCTTTTATCCTTTTTTAATACACATCCACGACCGATTATATTTAGAAAGTGTACCTACTGTATTATTCGAGAACCTATATGTAATGAATTGCACACATTGGGCTGCAAAATTCACGTTTTTTAAATAAAAGTAGATTTCATCATGAAAACTTGATGAACATTCGCACAACACTGACAACATTCGCACATCCGCTACGATAAGTGGTTTGCTTTTTTGCTGATATTTCAAAATCACGGCAATTCGTTCCGTCACACAAATTAGGAGGGGGTCCCGCCCAAGCAGGAGGGGTGCTATGACGTATTTTGTTATCAAAGTTTCGTGGAAAGAACAATGTTTGACGAAAAATCGTAGATAGAACAATGTTTCACGAAAAATCGTAGAAAGAATACTATTTTCGAAAAAGAGTGATGCTTTTGGTGTCCATGCTCTTAGTGTTTTATCTGATTTTACCTGTTTTTATTAAAAAATAAAAATCAAACATGCTGATATTCCTCATTGTAACGACAAAAGGGAATACATCATATTGAGGTAAAGTTTTCGAGATAAAATAAAACTAATAGTGTTTGCTTTTTTACAGGTAAGGATTCCTTTGTGGAAATGAAAATATATCAACGATGGCTTCGATAATTTAAGTGAGTTATTTAAGATAATATAGATAGTATGGTGTGGGCTTATATATATATATATATATATATAAGGGTGAACACACTTTAAGGTAGCACAAACGAGTAGGCTCGATTCTAAAGCTCATTTTCGACCGAAAGTGCCCCTAAACTTCTCTTTTTTTTTAGAGGCTTTTTTCCGAGTTATTCACGATTTAAGATTTTTTTCGTGTTTTCGATCTTATATCGCTAAAATGGCCATATCTCCCCTAATTTACAATGTAATCTTAAAAATAGATACGTCGTTAGAAAGAAAGGTAAATTTCCTACCTCCCTAAGGTATTTTAAGTATTTTTACTACAGGTCGTGTAAGCAAAAAAATGAACTGAACACGAGAATTTTTCACTTTTTTGAAATTTCTGTGTTTTAAGGGGCGTGAGGTATTGTAGAAAATTGGAAAAAAAACTGTTCCCGTTAAAGGAAAAACTTGCCTCCAATCTCAGCCTTCCAACGGTATAATGAAAAATAAATATAAAAATCAATAACAACTTGAAAACCTGAAATTCGTGCATATAGCAGAACATTATTGAGATAGTTCCTTGCCTATAAATTTGTCAATTACCAATCTTTTGCCCCTAAATGGCTTCCATTTCAGATAAATTTGACATATTATATAATACGAAGATTAAATGATGATGCTCATACTGTCTTGCAGCATAACAGGACCTTTTTTATGTCGTGTACTTCAAAGTTTTCTGAGTAATTCTCTAGCCGCCGCACCGCTCCGTTATAATTGAAATCATTTCAGTAGGCAATTACCTCATGGAAAGGCGTTATGAATCAAGAGAGACGACCTTGGTTATTATTATTAGACCAACATAGTTTCTCCTTGAGAAAATTGAAAGTGATCTCGGCGTTATGCATATGAGACTACTTAATTGCATTATTCATTGACACTAATGTGGTACTTGAGTACAAACTGCCCTACATTAGATACCCTTGGCGTTTTAGGTACCTATACGATGTGCTACTTGGATAATAACCTAGAAGGTCTAATTACCTAGAAGGTAATAAGGCTATTGGATTTTACTTTTCTATAACCTTTAATAATCTATCGGTCTTAAATTGGTTCCCGTCCGAGGCTATTGGTTTGTTGCAAAAGTGTCGCCGTTCGTCTCTATACCCGCCTTGTCGTGTTCTAGAAGCATAATTAATTATTGCTTAGTTCCATAATCTAATAATCAAATAGTAGGATACATTATAAATAGATTATAAATGTATTACGTTTCTTTTTCTTTCATATATTTTTTTAATAATTCATCGTGAAAGTAGTGCGTAGTTTCTAATAATAAGCCGATGTAGCCGAACAAGAAAGGAACATTTTAACCCCATTAACTTTTAGGTTCGAGTTTCTACAACGTTGATTCCATAAATCGATAGTAATAAAAGTCGTTGTTCTCCCATCCTTTCACGCTCCTACAATAATTAAATTATGCCACCTAAATATAAAAAAATATTTAATAATATATATAATTTAATGTAGGAATTAAATTATAGGATAATAGAATAACATTATCCGCGCAAAAGAGTAATACACCCAGAAAACGTCAGCCAAGTTGGGTGGGCAGTATTGCTTTCTTACTCATCATAATTAGTTCATTAACAAATTACGAGCCGATATCATTGAGTGCAAAATAATGTATACATGGTAATAGGTAAAATAGGGCTATCATTAAAATTTGTGCATGCGTACAGCCTACCATAAGTCCGACGGCGTTAACTCTTTGAGGTGTATATAGGTAACCAACCTTAGGTATAGGTAACCAACCAAGAGCAAACAGGCATAATCCATTTCGTCAAAACCGGTTTGTTAGCCTCGCAGTTTTGTCTGTAGCAACCAATTTAGTTTTGAGCATTGGCAATAGTTATTACGCAAATGATCGCGATAAAATTCATAGGGCAGCATCCTGAAACCTATACCCAACATCTCGCCTAGTTTGAAAAAATCAGACTGATACTTTATAAGAAATCGACGTTATGTAAAACTTGCGTTTGCACATTCGCACGCGTTACTATTGACCCCACGGCTTTGAAATTCACAGGCGACCATCTAGGCAAATCCAACCGCAAATTCATGAGAACTTCATCAAAGTCAGACATGAACTTTGAATAGTTTTTGGAGGGCAAGTAATCGGTAAACCTCAGCAGAATAATTCATAGTGTTTTAAATTAACTTTTTTATGCATTTGAAAGATACTGTAGAAGCTTTTCACGAATGCCGAATATGATAGGTATCCATCGATTAATTGTGGGAAAAACTAATGTGTCGCGTAGAAAATGCAACTCATGATACGCCTGAGGAGGATCCTCAGCATTATAAACTATGACGTCATCTGCTAACGATTTTTGTTAGTTCTTGAAATTTAGAGGTCTGAATTATGGATAAAAAGGGCAGTGTTTCGATCCCCTAACATTAGGTAGACAGGTATATCTGTATCCATAGTGGATTAATGATAGGTGCTCGTTGTATTAGGATTTATCGTAATATGTCCAAATAATAATTCACGCGATGTTCAATAATAATAATTCACTCCATTGTCCGAAATCTATACAATATAAAAATGTTATGTGTCTCTGTGTATGATTCAAAAACTCGAAAAGTTCTGCTCTGATTTCCTTAAGAGTGGGTGCAAATTGACGAAGAAGTTCCAGGGATGGATTTTAGACTACGCTCCAATCCTCTAGACTTACTCCTTCATCGAGAACTCGGCTTTCCCTAACGACGTCGCCTGGGTAAACAAATTTGTAACTATGGAAAAACCGGACATGCGCCGACCTTTTCACGTCAAATGTCGATGGTTTGATGGGTTCAGGCGTAAATAACTGCCTATAACAAATTCAGCGATACCAAAATGATTTTGGTGGGTTGAGCCAAGCAGATTCTACTCGCAAAGATCGATCATCAAAAATTGATATTAAAAACGCCTGATTAACTGCAGCAATGTTGATCGGGAAGAGTTTTCGTCGCTAAGGTTATACTGAGGTTGCAGAAATGGGGACTCTCCTACAGTACCTATTGCTAAAAATACAAGAAAAATTTCTTTCCGAAAAAAACGAGAGCTACATACTCTATTCTGTTCATCCTAGGAATGTGAAATTTGATATGGAGCCTCTCTGAGACATCGAGAAACAAACAAAATGATGGGCTCTTTCCTGATCAGCTGAGTGAGCTGAATGCTCTCCTGTTCACCCTAGGACATTCAAATTTTTCAGGGAGCCTATCTGGGACAACAAGAGTCTACTGAAATGACGGAACCCATCCTGATCACCTGAGTATGCTCAATTCAGAAACATAACCGCACCCGCTAGAAAACTGCTTTTTCTTTTATATTTAATATATAACTAATTTTGTTATTACTCAACTTGAGATGCTAAACTATGGAAAGGGACTCTATTGGCATGAGGAGTCCCTCTAATAATTATTAGAGGTTAACGTACAATTTAAGATGCTGAACTTTGGAGCGGGATACGAACTAAGTCATTCGCAACGAAGTTGTGGAAACCTATTTAAATAAAAATTACATCTCATTCTTTGCATTTTCGGGAAGGTCATAGGCAATCGGAATCTTCCCCCTAACGTACTCCTTATCGTCGAACTAGCCGCCCTTCGCATCGGGTAAATAATCAACGCGATAAACCGTGGTAAAAGTGGTACGCGTTAATATAGCAAATACTTGAGCATCAATGAGTGGCAACTATCTGGATTTCTGGATATGAAGTGAACACGCACCAATCTTAACTAAAGTGAGGACGAATTATAGAAGGTACTTGATTAAGAAGTAGCTGAATGTTTTTACGCATTATTGAATATTTTAGTCGGCTATTTGTTTTTTCCGGCTGCAACCGCCGGGTAATCCGCTAGTAGTGTGAAACATTGTGATTTGAATAATGAATGCGCGTTGAAAAACGGCACAGCATCTCCCCATGAGGAAAGAACCAAAGGAAAGAAACTGCGGGAGAAAATCTCTTTAAACCCAAGGCCAGTAGCGTCGAGGGAGTCGCAGGAGAATCGAGACCAACTAATAACAGCGTTGTTCGGCGCCCATGCCACACCTTCTGCCGATGTAGATTGTATTAAGAGCGATTTAGTGGTTGCCCGTATTAGGGAGACAAGTTCCCCTTGAGGGTGAATATTTAACCTTTTCCAGGCTACAACTATTCATTATGGTCTTGTCTCGATGCTGGGGGAAGGCGCGGGAGTCGACAAAGTGTCGAGTAGAGAGATGATTCATTGATCAGAAGCGGTTGAGGGTAGCTGCGAACAATTTATATAGATAGGAGGGAAGACAAGTGGGTACTTCCCCGTCAGCTTCCTAAACTTGTTGGTCAATTTAGGTAGGTAGATTTTCAAAATCAAATAAAAACTGGTACCAAGTTGAATGAGCAGTACATATATATACTCGTAGTTTCCTAAGGATGCACGTACAATAGATCGGGATCCGATTCCCAAAAATCTGACGACGTCCGTCATTACCTCCATGGATCCGGAAGTGTGGATAATATTATTTTTTCATTTATTCTTTGTTGTAAAAAGAATAGCTTGTTCTATTTTATTAATATTCCTAACCTGCACCGAATGTGTGCAGTATATTTTCTTTTTTACGGTATTGATAGGATTCCTCCGAGGAGCACAGGTTCTAAGAAATTATTCCTTTGAGGGCAAAGATTAATTTAATTATTTATTATTCAACTGTATTTTATGATTTGTTTTTCATGTATTTCACTTTTTCTCACATTTTCTCTTCAAATTTTCCAATAAAGCTTTGAATCTTAAATTGCGAATGGATACTTAGATTTTGAAGACAACTAGTTTTTCATCTTCCAAAAGTGCTCATTGCTCACGACTCACAAGTTGAATCAGAAGATTACTTGTCGATTTTTCCAATGCAGACGCCTACCTTAAAATAGTGATGATTGGTTTTCTTCCAGCACACATTGGTCCGAAAATGGGAAATTTCGGACAAAAATCTGTTGTCCATCTATTATAGAAAATTTCATGCTGATGAAGCATATACCCTATATATACCGATACTGAAATACGAGTTTCACTTATTTTTCTTCCAAAAACTGTCTAAAAACATGATATCTTGCTATCTAAAGCCCTGAAATGATGCTCAAAAACATTTTCCCAACAATAAACCTGAAGAAGATTAAATTTTGCGTCGAGTGGGACCACAGGTGTGTAATTTTTTGTACTATTGGGAGTTGAACTGTAAAATGTGTTTTTTCAGTTTAAATATGTATCTTTTCTTAGAAGGGATTTTACGCTGATCATGAATATACCTCACATTAAGAGCATCAGAATACAATCTAAACCACTTTTTCGGCAAAAAATAACTTTTTTCAACTACAATTGAAACTTTGAGTGTCCATAAGAGACTAGAAATCGATCTAGCTGTTTGGTTTGGATCATGGAGAATACAATGCAACCGGAGAATGCAATTCACCCGGAGCTAGGTGCGACCTGCTACAACCCACCGTTCACCACACATTCACGTAAACCGGTTTGCGGAATCATAAATGTTGACAAACTAACTGAATCAAAATTTCAATTTTATTGAATATTTCAATGAATGAATACTTCATAATAACGAACTAAATGTTATTTATATGAACGTACATTTTTCCGTCAGTGCACATGTACGCTGAGCAAAATATAAGACACACAGGTCGCCAACTGGATTTGTCTGAATTTAGTAGGCTGTCATCAGACCTATACCCTTGCAGCTCCCAAAGTGAATGTAAAAATCTGGTCACTGACGAAAAGGGGTTCATGGATTGGGATTGGAAGACAGAGCCTGTTGCCAAATCTACGAAGTTAACAACCTCTAAGAAATTTATTAAAAGATGACAAAGAAGAAAGCATCAAGATGAACTAATTTTGGCTGAATATTTTTCAAAATACGGTTTGTGTTATTGTAAAAACGATGATAATAGTAATAATGATAATGATAATTTGCACAAATCCGAGTAATTATTATTCCATGACCCATGATAGTTGCGTTACCTGAGATGATTGCATGATGCTTATGTTTCAACCGGACATTACATCTTATTTTTGACAAACGTTGAATGATAACTTTTTTTAGACATTTCTACTTTAATTTGAATAAAAATTGTATGGCAATTTAAGCATATACAACATCCCTAAAAAATAACAAAAACATATGTACATATATATGGAGATGTATGGTATATGGAGAAACCCCCGCCCTGAAAGTTTTTTCCATCTACATTTACATCTACATCTACATATATATTTCGAACGGTTCTTCGATTTTCATTTTACGGGGAAGGATTTACATTGACGATCTACTCTCTTCTTTTCAACTCCTGCGAGAGGTTCATTGGCCTAGGGCTTTTGTAATGTTAATGGATCGGCCGATTGTAAAATAACAGTAGAGGAAATAGAAGCACAAAACTTCACGGTGGAACTTCCGTCCAGTCACGAGTCACGACCCTTTTTTCTTTTCAACCAGACCCTTATCATACTCATGTAGAAGAGATGAGACAAATTATTCAGCTTCCACCTGCCAGTGATAACTGCATCGAGTATGGTAATTTGTCAAGTTGCACAATCGAGATGGTCGTTAAAAAATCCATCAGAAACACTCACACGATTTTACTTTCGCAATTGTTTCATCTTACAATACGCCCATTCCAACTTTGCCAGCAGTTGTTTGATTTATCTTTATCCTTGCAGATTCGATTTCTCATTCTACATACTGGTTGCAGCTGGGAAAAGGATAATGAACAGTCACGCGCTTCACTCAAACCACGAGATTTTAACATCTATTACTTGGATCAATTCTTTTTCGCATATTCACAGCACATTTTAAAGAATGTTATTGTTTTCCTCAACAGGTAAAGACAAAATTATATTTAAATGTTTTTGTATTCTCGGTTTGAAATTTGGAAATTTTAATACAAACAATTGTATCATCACATCATACTTTCCTACCATTAAATTGTGAAATTGTGAGAAATCGGTGTTTCGTGGAATTCAAGTTATCGCACGCTCAAACGCTATACTAATAATGAGACGACAATAAAACATATTATATATGAAACCTTCTGGAACTAAGCCGCTCAATGCCTGGAATCATGTCAAAGATGATCAGATAGTTTCGACAATTCACCAATGATTACAAATTTTACATTTGCGCATCCTAAATGGCGATGTCGGTAACGTTTTTAGTCGTTTTTGGAGACCAGGGTGTCTGTTAGCGTTGTTTAGGATTGCTGTAGCTGACAATCGTTTGTAGATTCCAGCAACCTGAAGTGAACTTTGACCCCAGAGCATTAATAGAATGACGCATCATGAAGTCTGGCATGTTTTGGAAGTTATCGTAGTTGGTTGACTTTCGATGTTGAGTCTTTCCCAACATAAAATTCGGATTGTCTTCACATTTTTCGTGTATCATCTGGTAGACGCACATTCTTGATTAGCACTACGCTGATCCTTGACTCGGCAGATGTAAAATGAGGCCCTTCAATCTGTCAAGTGCACCATTTACACCTCGACCGTCCCCATCATATGTTTCAGCCATACATATAATGAAAGTTTACACTTGATACGATTGCATTGATAAACCCGAATGATTATAACGTTGAAAATGTAGTTTCACGGAGGCAGACCTCGTAATAGAAAGCAGTGAATCACTTTTAAGAGATTCACAGGCGATGTTATCGGCCACCCGCTCACCTCAGGTCTCAGGTTGAACTGTCACTTTGAGAGGGCAAGTGAAAGTACCGTCTCAAGTCTGATCGTTCCGCGTTATTATGTTACCCGAAGGGTTCCGAATGACATCGCGATTGCTTCACAAGGATAACAGATCCTGCTAACGTTATCGAACTGGTATCCTGCGATAGCTGGGTGAAAATTATCCTCATAATAGCTTGGAAGGACACGTGTTATTATTAGCTAGTCGCAAAAGCCTTATAATAACGTTTGCGGATTCACCAAGGACACTATTTAGTTTCAATGCGATTGAAATCTTAAGGGATCATTTTGCGTTTCACCCGTACCGTTCCGAATAGTGGCTCTACAATGAAACTAAAATTGAGGAAGATTTGCGAGTAGCACGAATTTCCTAAGTGCATTACAACTAATTTCAGTTTTCGACCTACAGTAGTTAAATGCAATGACTCTGTTAATCAAGCTATGAAAGCTCAAGACATCTGGAAAAGATTCTCGTTTAGAATATGTGATAAATCGTTGTCATTACTAATTGTAATCAGTGGACTGCATGCTCCCACACTGGTTAATTCCACCCCAATTTTTCAACTTTTTTATTTTTTAAATCAGGGATTCCTGAATGTCATTAAGTTGAAAGATGCTAATGACTTTGTTAAATTTACAACCTAGAAACACAGTTATAACCAGGGGACCAAGAGAGTCGCTAGACCAAATTATTGGGGGGAAATAGAGGTGGGGGATGTTACAATCGACTTATACTTATCATACTTCATGCTGAACCAAAAGTTTTCCTAACTCCTAAAGAACGAACTGCAGATATGTATGTACAACTTATTAAATGTAAGTAATACCTACTAACTACAGTTAATACGTAGGAGAGACGCACATGTAACAAGAAATTAGAATTAGAATTTCAGAAAATATTGAATACATACATAAAATGTGAAAATTAGATTTCATCTCGTTTCTAGTAGGCCTGCAATATTAATTTAGGATTAAGGCAATAATACATGACATTATTCTCAACTTAGAGGCTAAGTAAGAGATCCGGAAGAATATACATAAGAAAGTCGGTTAGCAATACATTTTAACATGATACTTGAAAGATAAATAGAAAACGCTAAGGAAAGTTGGGAAAATTTGAACGAAAAATGTTCGTTAGTTTTATGCACATAACAAAAAGAATATGCCGTTCTAGTTGGAAAAATCAGAATTTGATTAAGATTATACTTCCGAATCGGACTCTTCGAATTAAAAGTGTTATAGCCACTACACAATTTTTCCTAATTTTTTAAAATTCAGGTGGCAATGGAGGGAAATCCCCTTCATAGCAGTGACACATCTATTTGGAGTGTTTATCAATTCTATGCCAATCAATAGCTCTTAGAAGTGGACGCCATAACCTAACTAACCTCTTCTTCTCAGAAATTCCGTGTATTTTAATGTTGTAGCTAGTTATCATCAGACCGCTGTCATTCTCCCCGTGGTTCTCAGGCCAGGAGTCAGAAAGGAAAGGAAGGAAGTCCACGATAGCGGACCTATCCGCCAACGCGTTTCATGGATAGACGAAAGGGCTGGAGCTGGCCGGGCAAAGGTCGCCGACCTGAGGAATGCAACCTGATAATTACCTTCTTGTTTGCTCGGGTGGTTGTCTGTAGTGGCAGTGGAGTAGGGGGTTCTCCGATTGTTTTAGCCTCAACAATAATTATCGGGCGAGAGCAAGGGAATTGGATAGCTCAAGCCATGAGCTGCTTTGCTTCTTTGATCCTGGATCACATATTGTGTTGTGATCTCTCATATAAACTGTCATCAAGCAATCCCCTCCCTCCATAATATTTCACATTTTTATTTTATTGTACGTTTTTATCATTTTACGTAGGTAATGTTCACATTTATCAATATTGATTGTCATTTAACAATCTGGCAATTTGACACTCACGTTGGTACTCTTGGTAAGTATACAGGTGGTTGATGTGACTTTTACATTGTTTATACCAAATCAACTGCAAAATCGTTGTTAGGTATTACGCGTACGTTACCTCTTGCATTATCTTAAGCTTCGAACTCCCGAATAAGAAAGTGTGTGCCTGAACAAGGCGATCTGACAGCTGAAGCCATAGGCTGTTTTGTCACTTCTAATCCGGATTTTAACCATTGGCCATTTTTATGCAAATTATGAAAATAGTTATTACATTTCCTACTTATAAAAATTTTAACGCGTAGAGTCTTCTCAAGGACAGTAATCGATTGTGCGAAAAAAATGATCAATCGAATCTTAAATCGCTTTCACATACATCTTGAAATTATTTCACACCTTCTACCAATTTTCCTTGATTAAATTGATTGTCTTGTGGCTTGAGCTGAATACGGGAGTTCCTACTCTTAGGACTTATAAAGCCATTTTTTCCAAAGTGTATAATCAATTCTTGATCCGGTAAATCTTTGCACATATTTTCCTTTCATCTGTTGGTCCTATCAGGTCAAAGCCCACGTGTAGTATAGTGGGTCAGTATCTCGGTTCGGATTTTTCTTTCAACGTTTAGCGTGCTTGTTTGTATCGTCTTATTTTTTTATTGAGGTGAAGTGTCACAAAAGTAGGAATTGAAACGACTGATCTATTTTGCTCGTTGAAACTGGTTGAAATGAGCTGAAAACATGTCCCTTCGAAAATTGTGAATCTGTCTTCTGTATATTTATTAACATCATGACACATGCTGTGATCCTAAACGTGGATTTTCATCAACAAATTCGTTTGAAGAATACCCCTTCTACTATAACCTACTTCTAGAATAGCTACGTTTTACTAATAAAGGTGCAATTACGTACGAGAGACTGAAACACGCCATCTACCTGGCTGTTAATCGTATTCGGTGGTACTGTGATATTCGTGGAGCTCGTCGAGCATTGGCTCCAATCGGATACCGTATGACTGCCAGGGAAAAATAAAACTAGGTCAGGCTAGTTTCCTTGGGCGGTATTCACCTTTTTTCCACCAGTTTACCAGTGGAACAGGGGAAGTGAAAGCTCATCCACGCATATTTTACATAATCTTAGGGAATCCAAGGATGCTCGTGAGAAAACATTTGCCTTACCTGTGAATCGATTAATCGCGAGGAACTGTTTCTTGGAATACTAAACAATAGTTGAGGGAGATCCCTACCGAATGCCTTTAAATACTTTAAACAAGAATATATTTATTACCTGCTGTAATGGGAAATTTTCAATGTCATTTTTTATTTTCTCAATAGAAAGATCTGAGCGAGGTCTTTCCGAAAAGGTGCCATATGATGGGAACTTGACCAGTAAAAATACTCATGACATTAATTTGCCCTATGATATCAAAGCCCTCGCCCGCCGGGAGGGAACCCTCAGCTCCTTTGTTCTACTTCGTCATACGTGATCTTGCTACCCGTTTAGTGGCCAAAGTAAACGGTCTTTTGAGCTGAAAATGGCTACAAGTGCATTGAATCAGAATCTAAGATCAAAAGTGATGATGTTATTTCCCAATGTTAGAGCTATTAAGGGATTAAAGGAAATTTTGGCCACCTCGAAAATTAATTCGTTTGGGGAGAGATAATGATAATTTTAAGATAAAATGGCAGTGTTTCTAAGGTCTAGTGAACTTGAGGCGCAAACAAATTTATTTGTTTGAGGTTTACGACAATGAGGAACAATGAGGAAAACAGCAATGAGAAAATAATGAGATACCGTGAGAAAAATGTACGTTGATCTCTATGAATTTATTTAAATTTGTAATTTTATTTTATGAATTTATTTACTTTAGCGAGTAACTTAAAATTTTCTCATTGTTGATGATTAAGTACCTACTTGGTATTATAGGCTTACCAAGATCGGAAAGAGCGCGTCGGCCTGGTTACCCATAAGCGAATATAAGAACCCTATTAAATCTCCTTATATCTCCACATGACGCCGATCCGGCTCTCGTGGAAATCGTACGAGTAGGCGAACCTGTTCCGGTCGCCTTAAGTCGTCCAGAGCCGCTAAGTGATTTTCACATCATAGTCTGCACCCTGGGATGCAGGAGGCACCTGAGTAAATATGAATCACCACATCACCCCAGCAGGGGAGCAAAACTGAGTTGCGGGGTCAGCTCAAATCGTCAGAAAGGTCGATTTTTTTCCCCCCTTTTTATTTTCAATTAACGCGAACTTTCAGCTAGATTGCCGCCTTCAAAAGGCTACTTAGTCATCAGCGGTGGATACCAAAAGGCTTTACTGGAAATTTTACGTCACATTAATCGTTTCTTTTCCTATCACGAGTACTTAATCGAAACCTAGCAGCACCAAAGGATATTATAGAATTGAATATCCTACTTTCAAAAATGGCAAATTTGACCGTTATACTCGTCAAATCTCGCATTCCGCAGATGTGTACATTAATCAGTCTCACTATCACTTCACCACTTTAGCTCAGTTTAGATTACAACATATTCATTCCTACAGAATAAAACTAATGGAATGTATTGAGCAATTTTGATTGCAAGTTTAAGCTTCCTCGCCACTGAAGCTTTCTGTAGGTACAACTTTGGTTCGTACCTGTCGGCCTAGGTTCCAGGCGGCTTAATTGCACAACTGCATCGCTGTGTTTTGCCAGTCGTTGAAATTTTCAAGGACAGTGCGGATTAACCCCATACTGTATACAGCCAACCATGCCTAAGTTTTGGCTACACGAAATGACCCGATACGATTGTAGGGCGATTGTTTCAAACTCGTTACCTCACAGGCTGAAGACGTTTTCAATATAGTTTTTTTTTTTTTTTTTTTTTTTTTTTTTTTTTTTTTTTTTTTTTTTTTTTTTTTTTTTTTTTTTTTTTTTTTTTTTTTTTTGCGTACTGCTCTAGACTCAATTTCGGCAGAATTTTTTTTTCCATGGGTAAAGTATCCAGTTGTTCAGTACATCACTGAAGTTTCGAATTTTTTATTGCAATAGAATAAACGGGAGTTTTTCGATTATCTACTTGGGTACAGTACTTATAGCTATGCACTACGACACCAGAATTTCTGAAAAATTAGTGTTGTTGGTTGTATTTGGTAGTATAGTACCTTCCTAGTATAGTTTTACACCGTTGGTATAGGCCCAACTTAAATCTTCAGCCGATTTTCGTGATGTGGTCTTGTTAAACGACTTAATTCTAAATCTGTATCTGACGTTGAGTTGTGGCTGTAATGCATTTTTAACTCGAGAATATGGTACCATTTTTCTTTATTTCGAGGTCTATAGACTCTTATTAAGGCATTTACACTAGGAACATAGAAATTAACATACTTTAGACAAACATAAATATAAATGTACATTAATATATGAATTCTAGAGGGGAACATGGGTGTTTTGAAAGGTACACTACGATATGTTTGGATCATATTTTTGGAGTTGATCTTTACCAGCCTAGGATCCACATAGCGAAGGAGGTCCACATATCTCCAACCCTTCTGTTGCAGTAGGCAACCTGACAACCTTGAATGTGGAAATTGTCAATTTTGTCTTTCTCCATTACTACTACGGCAGTAGCCCTATTATGCTGTTTCCCTATTACTTATGCCAGATGTATTACCTATGTAGATTAGCCTAGGTTGCTATACTGCATAACGAACATGTTGTTCACAAACAGATTGTTTACGTTCGCAAAGTTAGCTGATGGTATCTTGTTGTGAAATAATCTGTCGCGGATTGAAACGCGCGTCTCGCCTTTTCCTCGACACTGGAAATTATCTCTTCCATTGATAGCTATTATTCCTTCGGGTAGGTTGAGCGAAATGCAAGACTTCCGGGTGTCTGTTCATCACGTAGCCGATTTCCTGTCAAACTTTGATTAGAGAAACCACCGATTCTGTTGTGTTTTTTATCCTATTTATTTTAATTTAAATAGATTCGTGACTACGAGGCTTGTGCTCATGCCTTTATCCGGATGTGCCATGCTAATTTGGAATTCGGGAAAAGAAACAGATGGTGGAAAGTCTACGAGTAGATAATAATGTTAGGCTTCATCTAGGGACGGGTGAAATTAGTCACGGTCTTACTCAAGTGCGCTTGGTCTGGACTCGGCCCAAGAAAGTAGTGTTGAAAGTAGAAGAGCTTCCGAACTATTAACCTTCAGGGGGTCTCGGCTGTACTTTTCCTATCTCGGTAATGAAGAAACGACTGTCCGTCAGCCTTCCTCCACAACTCCCTTTCACGTCCGTCTCGGACAGGGGGAAAAATTATTTTGACGAGCACCACCGCCGCGCCCAAAACATCAATAACGTCGAAATAGATTGAACTCGAGGTGAAGGCAACTAGAGGTGAAATCGTTAGTGCGTATCTTCAAATACCACTTAGGGTTTATTACACTAGGTAAGACTTGAAAGCTGAATAACCCACGGTAAACCAAAATACAATTTTTTACAATTCTTTGGCTTCTTAATATCCTAAAAAACTGTACCGTCAGATGATTCTCCAACTAGTTGAAACAGCGGTGAAGAATGGCAGTGTGAAAGCTTATTTTCTTAATATAGGATGGGTGAGCTATGCATTTCACAAAGGTTTCCTGACTAACAGAAATAAAACTCCAAATTTATGTCACTTTTAGCGAATTTTCGTAAAAAATGAAGCTATTGCAATTTTAAAATCAAAATTTTCGAAAATTTCCCTCATTGAAATCCAGATCTGATTGTAATTTTGTAACTTTTGTTCCGGTCTTCTGAAAGGTAAAAAAAATCGAATGTAGTAGACTGCCAGATTTACTATATTTTTGTAATGTAAACCTAAAATTATTGCAGGAGATGAAGTCAGAATTTTTATTTTTTATGATTAGGTACTGCATTTCTACATTAGAAATGATTTTTCAGTCTATTTCTCATCCATTTAGGGTTCATTAAAAGCGAGAGAACATCAAGAAAAACTCTAGTGTTTGGGGTATTGAAAAACGGAAATTTATGAGCCCGAAACCTCAGAAACTGTAATCCGAGAAGCGATCTGTGCTGGATTCCTGGTAGAACCGAGTCAATGCGCACCCCAATAACTGTCAAACCCTGAGACATAGGTACGCCCACCCCGAAGTTTATTGGTTTATCAAGCAAAAAAAAAAAAAGCTCTAAGGGTAAACGACCTTTGCTTTATACGTGCTGGTCTTTCCAGCTATATTGATGTGGCGGGTTGACCTTTATATAGTTCACAAAGGTGCATTTTGAGGTGATGCCTGGAGTTCACGAAGGATTGATTTTTTCCCTAGTTCTCCTTTGGTCTCATGAATGCTAGAACTTTTCTTAACATGTATACTTTCACACTCAATTTTTTCTGATACGCATACCGATATATACTTAAATTTGGTTCATATAATTAGTTTTCAGAGATTTTGTTGTTGATTTCAAAATAAAAAATAAATGTATGTGAATAGGCAGTTCATCATTTTCATCGGTGGCTAGTATCCTCCTTTATGATTCATGCCAGTTATTGTTAGTGTGATTATTTTTTTAGTTCCACAAAACGTATATTCTTCCTGATTATAAGTTTGTTTCGGCTGGCAAAAATGTTGCTCACAAAAATCTGAACATACCTCTTATTTATTTGTTTATAGAGAGCCTTCGCCACATGCTTATTAATTTCTGTTGATAAGAAATGTGAATTCAAGTTCATAGTTTTGTCATTTTTCTGGTGAGTGAGAGAAAGTGATCGCAATTATCGTTAAATTGACGAAAAGTTTTGAAGGGAATACAAATATAGACAACTCCACCGAACCCGTGTGAAGTTATAATTGAACAATTCCATTTTCAGTATGTTATTACCTACCCCTCTTTACCCTGCGTCATTTTTTAAAATTTGTGATGTACCTTTACTTAAAGTTCCTAATTAAGTAGATGTGCCAGCGAATCCCTCAGGGTTCATCATATAGTGATAGAATATCTAAGAATCAGACTTATTGTCTTTAGATCAATAGTTTCAGGTATGTGCGAACGTGGAATTCTTGCCAGAAAGCACTAAGGTGAAGAAAACCTAAGAAACCCTAGTCGATTCCACACTTCAATAGCCTTGCACTGCTGCTCGGTTAGCGCACCCTCATTCCTCCCTTGGCAATTTGACAAGGCAATCTTCAAGCAACCTCGTTCCTTCACACTTTTTTTTGCCTTCCAGTTTTCCGCCGTATACCGCTCCTCTGCCACAACAGTTAACTTTTAGCTCTGCCCAAGAAAACGTGCTCTTCTCCCTTTGTTTAGGAAGTGACCGAATGAAAGACTGGCGGGGGTTGACCTATCTTCGAGGAACTCACGACGATGCTGGCAGACTTCCATGCTTCACGCTCAGTCCCATTCCTTCCCTGTGGGAAACAGTTACTTCACAACAATGGTCTCCGAGGATGCACCACCTATGTTACAATAACTCAATCACCGGCGAGGGAAGTAAAAGTCGAGCTGTGATTGGTCTACCTACTTTTGAGGATTCGTGCAAGAATAAGGATAAAGCGCCTCCATCAGCTCATCCTTCATTTCCCGTTGTGTTGCGGGAAGATTAAACTCTGGTCTTTTGCCGTATTTTTCCCGACAAAAGGTGTTTGTTGTCACTCTACAGCCCCAGCTGAATTCTGTTATCAAGTCGTATGAAGCGCCTTCGCCAGAATATAAACATTGTTTTTTAAATAAGACTCTGACTCTTTAATACAAAATTAAGTGAGGGTGAAATATGGGAGATTTAGTTTTAGCGAACGTTTTGATAAATCAAAGTCACAATTTCCCTCTGCACCACCAAATGTAGTTCTTTGTACTTCATACGAAAGAGCAGGGTTATTTACAAAGCAATTCTGAGGTACATGCATTACTTCTTGTACATGTGTCAGCACGCGTGTCCTCTTACATGGTCAGTTGGGGGAAAACAGACCCGGCGGCCCGGACCCACCCACCATTACGGCTCCCATTGCCACCTACCCCCATTGCTGAACAGGTGGCAAAATCAGAGGTGCCACGAAGGCATCACACACTTCAGAGAACTAATCGTGAAGTAAGGCCCCCGGGTTGGCCGGCACTCACTGCCCAATCCCATCTAATTCTTTGTTTCTAATGTTTTTTTCAAATTTTCATTGAACCATCCTCAACGAAATGTATCGTCTTCTTAATTAATCGATGACTTTATATACGATTGTGTCAAATTGAATAATTTTGAAATTTCGGAGAATAATGTCGTTTACTGTTGTATTTTTGGCTCTCCGTGTTCCAAATCGTCAACCACTCCATATTCCTCACAGTTTGGCGACTCCACCACACAAATCTTGTAAAGTCTTAGGTATTCTTCAATTCTTGACATGAGAGTGATGATTGGTTTCCTCAAAATGATTTAATGAACAATTTTGGTACATTTTTCCGACAGTGGTTGCTAGTGCCTCCAGCCAGTGCTCCGTACTACGCTTTCTAATCGTTTCTTGCCTACTTCCCTATAACTTTCCTTACATATTCCTTTGGTATTCCCATCTTCATTTATTCTCCTGTGCATGCGGCACGACGGCTTTTACATCCACCTCCCCATTTCCAAACACCCCTGAATGCCCTTTTACCCATGCAACTGCCTCTCGCAGATTCCAAAATTTCGCCAAAACGCCTCCAAAAATGAAAGAAAAGGTTTTTTCATTCAACGCCTTTTCCAGGGCTTTAACTGCACTTTTGCTTTCAGTTAACATTATCACTTTTTTCCTCTCATATCCGACTGATATCCACTGATACGAAATTACAATTAGTGTTAAGTGAACAAATCTAGAAATTCCAACAAAATATGATCCAAATGAACGATTTGAGTTATTTAAGGATCGCACTTTCCTCGAAATAGAAATTTTAGGCCAAATTTCATAATGTACCGGAATTTACAATGAATTTAATAGAAACGTACAGAGACCTCCCAATTTCAATACTTACAGGAATTTAAACTGAATTTGAGTATAACTTATTGTTATTTACATCCTGTTTGGAGATTCCTAACCTGCAGGTTTTTACAAATGGCCTTAGAGGAGAGATGAAAAATCGATGGCTGCTTTGTGTCGTCCCGAATCATACGCGAGGTCAATATTGACCAGAAAAGCTCAAAAGCTTTATTTCGGCCAAAACTGAACTTACAGGGTTGCACTTTGTCTATCAATATTTCGTATTTGGAAAAAAATACTGCTCTTATGTTTATGCGGAACTTCTGTGCCTTTCCTTGCAAAGCAATCCTAATGAGATGAGACATCGGCAAGTTTGAGATTACTGGTTTGGCTTCCACGGGCTCATGAGATTCCACTCCTGGGAAACTGGTGATGATAGAATGACGAGTGAAGGCTGAAGGTTAACGGTCCGAGGTAATCACCAGCTCAAACACGTGGTCATCCTCCTGGACCGGTCTACTTCTCCGCGGTATTGGAACAACCCAGTCCACGAAAGGTTCTGCCTGTTCAGGTGCAACTTCACACTGCCATCCGTGGTCACGTTCACTCTTCCTAGATCCTCATTGAGTTTTCTGGTGTCGCAGACTACCTGCAGAAACGCATGAACGAGAAATGTGCCTGACAGTACTTCCGCTCAATTCAGGAACAACATCATTCTTTCCGACGTGAGAATAGTTCTAAAACAACGAGTACATCCACAACAATTTCGTTATGTGGGTACATTATACCTTAAACCTAATGAAATTATTGTTCCCTGACCTATTGGAGAACAAAGGTGACCCGATCCTAGATCTTATTCCTAATATTCTGTTCTTTTGTATCATCACCTTGTAGCGAAAATTTAATAGGTACCGTTCCCTTCGAATCCGAAACCTAAACAATAAGGTAGAATAAATCAAAATCAGTTCATCGATTCGGCACTGAGGAGTTAAGATTATTCCAAATGATATACAGGATACAAGTATATTGAAATATTAAATGGATCAAAATGGATGGCAAAATTGCATTAAACTTAACTGGACGAGTATGTGGATGAAAATGTCTCCAATCAAAATTAAATTTCATCCATAGTAATAATACTAATCCTTAGTTTTTATGGGATAGTAATTGTTAAGAAGCCTTCAAGACTCGTGCGGAAAATCACCTCTAACCCTATTCTTCAGTTACCTGATTGGTGCTTGCCCTTTGAATTATGCACTGATGCTTCCAATTTTGGTTGTGGAGGTATCCTGTACCAAAGAAATGAGAATATGAAGAAGAATCAGCAACTGAGGGTTGTAGGATACTTTTTTCATACTTTCACACCATCTGAAGCAAATTATTCTGTTACCGACAAAGAGGCACTGGCGGTGATCGCATCGATAAAATATTTTAGGTCAAATCTTGAAGGTCGGAGGTTTGTAGTATATACTGACTACCGAGCACTCACCCATCTTCTCAATCTAAAGTACCCCAAAGGTCGCCTACCCAGATGACATCTCTTCCTCCAAGGTTGCTGTGTAACTATTAAACATCGCAATGGAAAAGAATTAGAAGACGCGGATGCTCTCTCACGACTGTATAGACAGAAATCCGTCTGTAGAAATATGTGTAATACAGACAAGACTCAAGCGTATTAGTGTCAACCCTATCGTGAAAGCTGACGTACTTAGGTCATACCACGACGATGCAGACTCAGGAGGGCACGATGGTTCCCTAATAACTTAAAGAAAAAAAAACCACATCAAGTTTCCAGTGGCCCAATATGAAGAACAGTATTAGACACTGCGTTAAGAGTGAAATTTAAATATCGCTTTAAGACAAACTATGGACATACCAGCTCGAGCAGACCAAAGAAATCTGAATTCATTCGGAGCACTCATTCATTTTTTATAGTAGTTGATGATCACTCACGAATTTAATTTGCTAAAGCAATGAAAGAGGTAGCAAAGGCAGTCGTTCAGTATCTTTCTCGTTTTCCTCACATTGACCAAGTGAAAAACATAGTTACAGACAATGGTCCTCAGTTCGTGTCCGAAGAGATGAAAAGATTTGCAAGAGGCAAAGGTATCACTCTCATAACATTAGCTCCCTATCTTCCTGAAGGGAATTGACTTGCTGAGCGCAAACACCTAAACCAATTCATGGAGCTCGATCCTACATTCGCTGGTGGTTGGAAACATTGTATAGAAGCAGGCATCAATCACCTGAATAGGTCTTACAGTGCAGCTATTGGCTGCTCTCCAATATTCAAAGCCTATAAAAAGAAACCAATGTTCCCTGCTGACAACAAGTTTGGAGTTACACCAGAGATGATAGTTGAAGACCCATTTACCCAAGACCAAAATCAGAAATAGGAGGACACAACAAAAAAGTATTTCGATAGACGGCATCCAACTGGAAAAGATTTGTTAACAGGAAAAAAATTCTACTTCAATGTGGCCAAACTGGCCATAAAATGAATGTAAAGGGACCCTACACACTCAAGAGAATTATACATATGATCAATTTTCCCGAGACCTTAGTATACACTGACGAAAAAGAAAAAGAAAAGGTAGCTTCAGTAAAAAAAAAAAGTATTACTGTATTATTGCAGGAGCAGTGATTCTGCTCAAGAGGGGGAGTGTAGTAACATCAATCTGAAATTTTATTTCAGAGAGGTATTATTTACTACAGTTTTATTTTATAACATCGTTCCTAAGGAAGCATGTTGATATACACAACAATAGGAATACAAATATACGGAGTTTAGTTCTGACTTACCAAAGATAATATTAACGGTCTCATCAGAACGCCGGAATAACGATTTATTGAATTTCAAAAACTCTTCCTGGGTAGCTTCTCACCAGATTTGGAACTTGGATGACAAGAAAACTATTTCTGTTCTAGAACCAAAAATTTCAACCATGTATCATGTTTGAAATGATCGAAACACCAGCTCAATGAAATCATCAGAAATTAACAAGCGGTTGCAATCATGTTCACAATATCAATTATTGAGAATGATCACCTGTGTGTAAACAATTATTTATATAACCATGCTCATAACTCAGTTTGTTGGACACGCACTTCGCAGTAGTTAACATAATATTGTTGGATAAATCGAGAGCTTTCGAACGAATGGTCAACGAATTTTGTGGGATGAAAAACGACGAAGTACCATTTCCCTAGCAACGACTCGGTTGTAGGCGGAAATCACTGTAACACTATATGTTTCGTGCGCGGAAAAAAATTGCTAGGACCCCAGGGCTAAAACATGATACATGTTTTCTAAGTTTTATTTATGATAATTTCAAAACCAGATATTTTCATCACGTACATTACGTATTTAATGTAAAGGAGAGGACCTATACAACAAACTTTAAGACAGACTAATGTATTACGAAATAGTTTCTCCTATCATGAGAAAGATAGTTGAGCCTGAAGAGCATGCTAGAATACACCTGACGAAGGAACAAAGCATATGAAGTGTGTTGTAACATTTCCTGTAAGATACCATCTTCACCTCTGTTCACAGTACGAAGACTCTGAACCTAGATTTCCTATGACACGAAATGGAACTTATGGTCGGGTGAACTATTTTCGAAAACAGAAGGCCGTGCCCCAGTTCAGCGATGCGGAAGGGGGTTTCATTCGGAATTAAGTTCACGACTGCTTTCATTTACGGGACATTGATCACGAAATCATGTGACACAGATGAGCTGATGATTAGCCGAGATGGAAAGATGATTCGGTAGATGAAAGGGTAAAAGGATTCTTTCTGACCTCATCGCTCCGTCTTGATCCAATTCCGAAGCGGATCATCACGATTTCAGCCTGATTATTTCTATTGTACCTACTCTAAAACATCGAATGACAGAAGGAATATTAGTGGTTCTTTGGGAATCACTAGACCAGTAGAAGTAGCTAAGATGTCTAGGGAAACAAGCGAACCGGATAGATTTCAAAATTTTACAGGCGATCTAATGAGAGCGACCTATGATGTACTATTGTTCCTGTTGGGGACACGAAATGATTAGATGTTAAGGATGCAACGTGTAATTAGGAACTCTAAAAAAGCATAGATGTAAAAATTACCAATTAGAATTCAAGCAGGCTGATTAAGGCTTATTTTCAACCAATCTAGTTGAGAAACAAATTACTGTTGTTGTGATCTTCTCGGAGACAATCACAATCCTTTTCAAATGGACATTGGAACATAAGTTTCTCCGAATAGTAAATTTTAGAAAGCGCTTACCAAACTAGAAAAATCGAATACCTACCGAAATATTGAAAGTAGTAGAAAAAATCAATATATTGTACCAGTAACTGTTAATCCAAAACTGTCATGTCAAAACGAAAACTGCATTTGATTGTTGTAGAGGGGTAGTACAACAGTTTATTAGGATTAAAGTGTTTGAAAAAGATGGGTTGACACACAATTTTAAATTCCCAAAACAATCAGAAAAACAACTATTGATGAGGATTTCCGACACATAAAGAGAAATAAAAGAATAAAAGGACTCGGTTTAAAGAAGAAACACCTTATTGTTTTCCAAGAAGGTGTTGACAAAAGGGTGAGAATTCGAAGCCGAGTCAGGAAGAAGTCTAATTATATACCTAAAAAGACAAAGCGTCTAACTTACATGATCAATGGAACATGGTGGTTGATATGACTTTCCCCTTGTTGATACCTTGTGTCACCCCTTTTCGAAAAATTGGAATTGTATTATTGATAAATAAATTATTATAATAGAGAGACACACAAACAAACCAAAACCGGCAAAAATCAAACCAACTTGTGTCCTCCATGACTGCCCTTATAGGTAACAAAAGAAGAGCAAATCGGCAAGGTCATTATTTACGTGCTGCGCTCTACCTCGATCTTCTAATTTTCTGAGCCCCATTAGAACGTAGCCTGCAAGGTCAATTTTTCCTACTATGCCATCTAGTAGTTTCAATTATCAACTGATATTTACTAAAACTCTATTTCATTGAACTGCTATTTGCGACATTGGAAGAGAGCTCATGTGCCTTCAAATTGGTTCAAAATAAGGATTTGGAAATTTTGTATGGCTTGTATAATCGTTTTTGACCCTGAGACAGAAAAAGTAGTAGAAAAAGCTATATAATAAATATATGTCACACAGAAGTTTCAATCAATAACAGATATTTACGTAAACTTTTTTCATTTTACCTCTATTTACGACATTGACAAATATCTCATGTTTCTTCAAAATTTACAATGCACGGAGTTATAAATGAACATTTTGAAATAATTTCTTATGAGTTGTACAACCGATTTAGACCCTGATAGTCAACATTTTCTCACTATAAATACTTCAAAGGTCTATTTAATTGGAATCAGTTAGCTTTAGAAATATCTAGTGCTACAAAAATCACTAATATCTTGCGCTCCGAGCAATCGTCATAGTAAGCCGACAGACTCGTTGACAAGTACAATCTAATAAGAGAAATTATTAAATTATGCAAAGGGAAACAAAACACCATGCAGATAATTCGCACTTTTATTCTCAAGAGCAAGAATACAACGACAAGAAGACCCACTGATCTGACATCCTCACAATTACTTCCAGCACTCCCCTAGAGGCTGCATAATATTTCAAGGCTCCAGGATGCACAGGAGAGAAGTTACCTTTATCGCTCATACAGTTAACCTTGCTTCCTTGCAATCACTTCCACAGGTCTCCTAGAGGCCGTGTATCAAATTTCAGGGCTCTTGGATATACATGAGAGAAGTTACCTTAATCGCCCATGCAGCTGATCTGGCTTCCTCTCAATCATTTCCAGTGGTCGCCAAGAAGATTTGAACCAGATTTCAAGTCTCTAGGCTATACAGGAGAGAAGTTATCTTCATCTTTCGCTCAGCTGATCTGACTTCTTTGCAATCTGAGGCTGTGTACCAAATTTCAGAGCTCTTGGATATACATGATAGAAGTTAGCTTTATCGCCCACACAGCTGATCTGACTTCCCCCCAATCACTCCCAGTGGCCCCCCAGAAGCTGTTTACCAGATTTCAGGGCTCTAGGCTGTACAGGAGGGAAGTTACCTTTATTCGCCCAGCTGATTTAAGTTCCAAGACGCTTGTGTTCCAAGTTTCACGGCTCTAGGATGTACTGGAGAGCAGTCATCTTCATAGCTCAGCCAGATGGTCTAAATTCCTCGCAATCAATTCCACATGGTCCCAGGAGAGTGTGAACCGAATTTCAGGGCTTTGGTAGCCTATCGTACTTTTACCTGAAGAGAAATAACAATTCATGAGGGATTTTCGTAACGCTCAATTTGTGACGGATTTCGTAACGCAATTTATTTTGCCACTTTTCAAACCAGTGTCGATTTCGATCTGTTAAAACAGCAAATGAAATTATTTTAGGAGGAATTGAAACATTTGTGTTTTTTCCGAAAATATATCGGAACATGTCGAATTGGCATTCTTCAGATGATGTCCAACTTTAATGTGCGGGGAACTTTGGATAAAAGTGAATTCGTGGAAGATTCTTTATCGCATTGTGGAAACACGATTACCCGAAAAGGAATTAAAACTTTTTTTTTACAAAGGCGAAGCTATAACACACCGAGAATCAGTATTAAAATTGGTCCTAAGCTGCATCAATTTTTACTGGAAATTCGTTTAACATCTTATATTATGAGAATCATTATTTGAATGCAACAGAGCCAGGGGGTTATGCCGCTAATGACCCTTCGGATTGAGGTGCGGAGTGAATCATTAAATGGAAAAATAATTTTAAAAAGCCAGAGGAATTCTTTGGAAGCTGGTTTAATCGATCTGTTTTCAATGGCTGTGATTCACATTATGTGTAGAACAAATTTTCAAAATTGAATTTTCAGAAGTAAAACTCAGTGCGAAACAGTTGTGCTTAGGCCACTTTTACGGTTAATTCGTTGAACACCTCAGACTGTTGTAAATTATTATTCTAAATTCAACAAATTCAGAGATAGTCTTTAGAAACTGACGAAACCGAACAAATACCCAAAATTACAGAAGTAGGACTCAGTACTTACATTTTCGGCACACCTGGTGGTAGTTTCAATGAGTGTTTGACTATAATTATAATTATAATCGCATCTGTATGGGATAATTATAGGAAATCATGTGATTTTGCAATCGGGGTCCCATCTAATTTCGGACTGAACGGCCAAGTGCCGCGCCAAGGCAGACTGTTCGCATTATGTAAGGGGAACAAGTGGGTCAGCGTTGGGCTGACCTTGGTCTGCATTTGCTGTCCAACCGTCCGTCCACTGCAAGGCCGAAAAGTGACTGGGAGGCCCAGATTCCCCACCATAATCCTCCATTATGCAGAAAATCGGAGTACAAAACGGTCACTGAGAACGCATAATGGACGTCCATTACTTGCCTTGTCCCGGTGCACGTTCTTGGCCTCGAAAAAAAGCCCTAACCACCCGTTATGAAGTCTTTTATCAGGAAATAAGACATTCTGGAGATTCCACAGCTCCCAACGTCGAGGCTTGAATAGAACCCGCAGTTGAAAAAGACGTGCACAACTGCATTCCACGTCCTATTATATTAAAAGTGGAAAATAATGCAGTAAAAAAGTAGGGAAAGAGTCCGGCAACTTGTTTCGCGTCCTTCTCCCGACAGCTTGAGAACCCCTCCCAGAACTGTTCCCAGAATATTTTCCTTTTCAAAGGAATAGGGAAATTTTTTGACTTTGAAATTAGTCTTCTAAAACGAAAGTTGACCCCTGGGACTAGCTCGGCTGGTTAATCATAGGTGTTCGTGGTCTGGAGGGGGGCCATCAACGTCAGTTACGCATGGAACCGTTTCGATTAACAGATATGAGCAGATAGGGAACCTTTACGGGCATCAGTTAAAACGATCCGTTGCGCTTTCATTAGGAAATTATGGACTGTAAACTGGATATCCATCATTCATTGGCGTTTTCTAATGAGTTTGCCAAAGAACGAAGGACCGAGCGTTTGAAGTGTTGACAGTTGTTGCTGTCAAGTTAAGAGATTGTCAGTTCAATCAAATGTGACTATCGTACAAACGTGAATATCAGCAATCAACAATTCCTTAATAATCTTCCGTTACCTAAAGTGTTCCAGAAATTCTTATCTTGGAGGGTAGATCTTGAATGGGCAAAAGTCCGTTGAAATACAAGTTACATTTTATTTTATTTTACGAGTATCTATGTTTTTTCTTCCTCATTTCCTAATGTAAGAAAGCATTGTATTCCAGATGGTTCCGAATACTATCAAAAGGAAGGTTCCAGGAAGGATTATTTCAAAGTGATCGCTCATGACGACTCGGTATCATAGGCACATACTTATATTTGACAAGCATTACCACAAATATTGAGGATGTGTTAAAGTTGGAAGTGTTAGAATTAATCAATTGAGTAACTAAATAAATACACTATTATTTCTTGAATCAGTTATGGACAAATTTAAAGCCTATGTATTACTAAAATACTCCTTATACAGTTTTCTAATATTGAAGTTCTGCATTA
Source organism: Adelphocoris suturalis (assembly GCA_030762985.1). Taxonomy (NCBI): domain Eukaryota; kingdom Metazoa; phylum Arthropoda; class Insecta; order Hemiptera; family Miridae; genus Adelphocoris; species Adelphocoris suturalis. The sequence continues at coordinate 17,020,681 of CM061044.1, forward strand.
TGATAATATTAGTAAATCAATGATTAGTAAAGTGAAACCATGTTAAAACCCACAAAAAAATTAAACATGTTAATTCATAACAACATCCTGATAAACCTGCACGTTGGATGTTCTCATCAAGAGTAGAGATTGTATTGTTGAGGAGAGCAAAAGGTAAACATTTCTTGTCTTAAATTTGAAAAGAGGTTTCAAAATTAAATTGGCATGAATTTCTCGTCTTTGGATGGTCAATCTCATCGGAAATGCTAAATTGAGTCCGTCGAATTCGTAGATCTAATCAAATTAAGTGGTCTAAGTAAGACAATACACGTGAAATAGATCACTAGAGGCCAGATGAAGAATATTCTCGGCCAAGCTTACCAAGGACTCCTTATAGGGTAGGTACTTGTCACATTGCATGCGTCAAAGGAACAAAGATCTAGCCATACATGTATCTTCTTCGGTGCGATAGTGAAGCTGAGAGGTTCAAAATGAGAGTTACTCGTGTAATTCGTATTCATTTATTTGAAACTAGGTTAGAAAGAGGTTTTAACTCGTTATTTCGGTTTTTAGTGAAGAGTGCGTTTTTATTTTATTAAAAATGCAGAATGATTTGGTGACGTCACCATAACCTATAAAGGTTTTTATTAGACGATTTTAATCATTTTTTATCAGTCACAATGACTTTCAGATCGTCCAAGAGGTGTGAAACAGCATTTAAGAAGTTCTAGAGCGGAGGAAGGTTGGTAAAACCAGCACAGGGCGAAATGAGGCGTGATTCAAGAACTTATCAGTTTGGTCTCATTTGTTGTCACTCGGGACATCGTAAAACAAATAAATTGTCCTGTTGTTCTGTCCTACGCATTGGGATTGTTTCTTAGTTGACTAATTTAAGAACAATTACGGAAAAAAATCAGAATTTCAGGTGCTTGAGTAACCTTTATTGTAGACGGCTCGGAACTAGTGGGTATGAAAGATGAATAACGAATTTCCAAATTCTGGATAGCATCTCATTCACGTCAGATGCTACTATCGGATCTAAAATCAGCATAAAATCATTAATTTACCGTTCATAATTCTAATATCCATTTGAAAATGTACTTCTACAGCGACCTTCGTCGTTGAATACATCATGTGATTTGACGTTCCTTAAACTTTCGATACGGTATCCCATCTGAAAATTATAATGCAGTTTGGGTTTTCCGTTCTCAATGATCACCTTGACATTCTGATTTCGCTCCGGGGCGAGCGAACCTGCTTCAACGTCTTGCCTCGCCTGTCGTTGCGCAATAAATCCCCATCTCGCTAATGAACTATAGAAGGAGGTCCAATGATGAATAATGGCTCTACCTAGTTCTATCTAGTAAATGGGCCATGCGACCATAACGGATGAGATCCCCCAAGCTGGTTAGAGGTTCTGTTCCAACAGATTGGTCAAGTCCTGCATTGGGAGTGGTTTTGCTCCAAGCCCTCAGGTGGTGTCTGGTTTGTTGGGCCTCATAATTCGATCCCCTCTAACTTGGCTCTTGCATCGGGTTCAGCTTTTTTTTTCCTACACGAGAAAGCCCGTAGACTTGCGTCAGAAACGGCCTTTTGCTTTTACAATAAGAAGTGCCCAGTCACTAACCTCAGGCTATAAAACATATCTGCATTCGCTTCGCAAGGTTCGCTGCTTGTCTTATCGGCTTCTTCGCGTAAATTCTTCGTCGAGAAATCGGTAGAGACGATAATGTTCAGAATGTATTAGGAAATGATTTGGTAATCCTCTTTATGGTACGCCAACTTGTCTGCACGCATTTTGTTAACGATGTGTACGTGAATGGCAGGATCTTTGTTTACAAATACAGTAACTTCTTTTTGTATTATTGGTAATATCAGTATTATTAGATGTTATTTTAATTATTCGGCACGTATTCAAACGTTGTTCCCGTGGAATTCTATTCCAAGGCGCTCATAATGAATTTTAAGATATAACACCTTACCTTACCGTTTGATGCCCAGGTATGATTCTTTGGGTACCGTTTTAGCTAATTTTCGTAGAAAATGAAAGTATTGCAATGGCTCTGAAAAAGTTGAAATCAAAATTTTCGAAACATTTCTTCACTGAAATCCGTTTTGAGACATTCTGAAACGAATCCTAGAGTTAAACGCTTTTTCTTATGTATGTTTGTTCCTGTATGCTTGTTTCCTTAGGGTCGAGATAAAAATTCCGTTCTTGCGCCAGAAAACCAAGCTTTCCAAACGAAAGCATGAGTTCGATGGCAAATACTTTCTCGGTTCATTAAATTTGTAAAATTTCAAAATTTTGCTCAAAAAAACAACTAAAAATGACTAAAAACGTCTAAAAATCGTTAAATTTATATTTTTATCTGAAGTTTAGTCAAAAGAAGTTCATCTACGATGAACTAGAACATTAAACAATTTATTTAGAAAGTTATGGTGAAAAATGTACTTAAATTTCATTAATATTTGCTGAAAAATCCATTTAAAAAACTGAAAAATCGCCAAACATCCAAAATCTTAATTGTGAAGAATTGGATTAAATTAATGGAATTAGTGGTGTTATGAAAAGGAGCAACTGTGTCGGAAATTCAGCTTTGGTAAGTCCAAATAGTGCTAAAATTTCAAAACAAAGTAATATATTAGGTATAGTAAGATATACGAAAATTCGCTCATACGATATTGCTGCATGACTGGAACTTTGGAAATATTTTGTTCTTGAAGTACGAATTAAACTAAAAAGTTATTAAGTGCAATATTCCTACCTAGCAGTATTGCATGCATTGCATATCACATACATTGACCCCATATCCATAATCTCACAAGCTTTTACCTTTTGAGGCGTTCATTCATTTTTTTCAGATCTATAACAGAAACATGTTGCATTACGTCGCTCCTAAAAGTAAAAGGGGACAAAAATATGACTTAGCTACTCCAATCCCGATAATGAATAGAAATAGAGCGGCAAAATAGTCGGATTCTCCTTCAAACTTTTAGGTTGTGCTATGAATTCTTAATGACTTCCTGGTTATTTACTATCAGTCGCTATTGTCATTCTTCAATATTAATGTAGCAACTCATCACGATCAGGACAAATATATCAGCGAATAAGGTACGGCTCGTATTGTGATGGCTTCCTAATTCATTAGGTTTAGATGGTTGGTCTCCTTGAGTTTTCGATTTGTAATCTTGGGAACTGAGTTTATCTTGTTCATACAAGAGCCAGGAAATTCACTATTTAAAACCGGTCTACTGATCATCTGGGCCAATCTCCGGTGTGACTAAAATGAAATGATGTTGCGTAGTTGTTGATCCTGAAATCCTTGGGATTCCACAAATGTTGATCTTTATCTGTGGGTTCATGATTAAGGATAATTGAAAAATTACGAATTTGATACGCCTGGTGTTAACCACTGCCTACTGTTGGTTTAATACACGAAAAAATAATGACAATCAGGTAAAAAAGGAGTAGAAAAACTCGCGAAAGGAGTGAGAACATTATATCTTCTACTTCAAGCCTGATTTGTGAATACCGGCTCGTTTGCATTGGCAAAGCGTGATTATCTCGAGGTGAAGTAAATTATATTAAGCCTTGTCCCACTTTGACGAATTCTTATTTTACTATTATTACGAACTTGATACATTCTCTGCAACTTACTACTACGTTGGTATATTCAATCGTTTCCAAAACCACAAAACGATGAATGTACAAATAGTGTGGGTGACTTCAGGTCGTGGACCACTCAGTTGTTCCCCACACTACGAGTAAGACTTATTTGCAGTGATCCCAAAAAATGTTTCGTAATCTTATATCGTGATTTATCAGTGTCTACCCCCACATTAACTTCTGTATGTTAAACGATAGCTCCTATCTTTTTTTTATTTTGAATTGTAATTAGTCCATCTCCTTGAAATTATTGTCTATTTCTTTATTTTAATTCCATACGACTTGTCTAGGAGCAAAATTGATGAAAAATGAATAGAAATGAAACTCAAGCGAGATAAATACAATAATTATGAGGTAAAAAATCCCTATCTATGTAGGGTGTGTAGTAAGTTTCGATGGTAGATTCTATTACTTTTTTTCTTATCTAAAAAAAACCAAAATTCTTTTCTTTTTTTCCTCCCTCACTTTATTGCTATTACTTCTTAAATTTATTGTGCGAATTAAAGTGGCTGATATCGCAAGAAATGAAGTTAAATGTATTATCAGATAGACTACCAAATATGTGCTCAAATCCGTATCTTGTTAGATTTTTTTATCAGCCTAAACTTCTAGCTTGGCTATTTTTAGTGTTTTTTGCCCAAATATTTGCGGCAATCAATTTTTTTGAAGAGGAAAATACCCCCAGACCCTCAAATTCACAACAGTATCGTCTAATTCATAGTATTTTGCACACAAAAAAGACAGTTTTCAGAAAAATCAGATTTTTTGCTCAAAATTGAGAGTTTTATGAAAGATGGTCTTCCATAACCTAATAAATTTGGGTTCGATCTCCACATCATTTTTTACGCTGAATCGATTGGCATACTTGCGGATCTCCCCGACTCAGTAACAACCGAGTTTTGCTAGTAAATCGCTTGTTTATTTTATTTATTCTTTATGTTCCATCTAATGTTGTGGTTTTGGGCGTGAACCTCGGATTTTACGAAGTCGGCGTCGAGGACATCATCAGCTGTCCTCCAAAGAGAGAATCAGAATTTGTTACAATAATTCCTCTTATAGCTACTCACCCTCATAAGTTAAAAAAAATGGCGTGAAAACTTAACGTGGGGTCATCCATCCAAATACTGAACGTACTCAGCGTTGCGTAACTTCGCTGATCTTACGAGGAGCATTTTGAGTAGGATAGTATTTTATTCATATAAATACGATTAGAGGCAACTATATTTAAACTATAATGTAAACGGGGTAAAAGACTGTGGTATAAAGGAGCTGGACAGGGTAAGTGGCGAGGGACTGTAAAAATAAACTAAAAACTGCGCGGGTCGCTTCCCCCATCGACGCCTAGCGCTCCATGGGAAACTCCGCTACTATCACCACCGTGATATTCAGCGCTATCTGTCGGTTGGAGGTACGAACTTCTTGTTCCGCTCCCCCCCGTCAGACTTTCCAACAGCTTAGAGAACGAGATCAGCTGTAAGTTTATGAAGAAAAGGATTTATTTGATCCATTTTGCTCTAAGCTCTTTCCATACTGATTTTTGTAATTTATTGTTTCGTTTAATAGCGCCATCTTGAATGGTTTTAGAAATTCAGTGAAGATTCCCATACTGCTACACAACGGCAACATTCTATGACGTACAGAATAGAAACCTTAAATCCATTCTCATGCAGAACATTCTTGACAATTATTGCAGACGTCAAGTACATTAACTGTTATTAGGTATTACGAAAGTAGATATCTCCATTTTTATGGGTTGAAGGTGGCATTAAACGTTATTATCCCTATGAACGAAAGGTTGGTTGCCCAGTTATGTAGAATTGTATTGCTAATATAATGGGTGTGAAATGTGGCATTAGCAGGAGTATTTCCATAAATTGCAGGATTGTTTCTGATTTGCAGTAACATTCGTTGTTTTTAGTATGAGAAAAAAGTCTGTTTAAAAAATGCGACTCATTTGACTTCGATGATAGGGAGCAAGAAAAAACTGCAAGTGAAAAGGGGGGATTACCGTCGCTGGGAGAAGATTCTTGTTTTAAAGGCCGTTTTTGTTGGTTAGGGAGCGAGCAGATGAGAAACCTGTTGCAAAAGGGCAGGGCGGGGTCGGGTTCAAACCCGGCTTCGTGAACTTTCTCGGGTGCACGAGCTGGCGGAGCGAACTTGGCGCAGCTTTGAAGATGTGATGCAGGCGCGTCAGAGCGTCATCCCATGCACCCAGCACGACAATGCCCTCAGCCTCCATCCTGAAAGTTGGCCTCCAGATGGGATCTCCTTCTTAAATATTAATGGAGGAAGGTTTTGCCCTCTGGGTTTGAGATTCGAGAAAGCATCCGGCTCCTGAGGGTTCGAGCGGTATCGGTGTAATCGGCGTGTTACGGTTCGCAAGTAAAACGTTTCTGAAAACAGCGAATTCATTCCGATTTCAAGCTTCGATGTAAATTCAAGTTGCTCTCAAAGCTTTTCAGTATTGAGTGAATGGTTGTTGAGAAAACAGATATCATGTTTGTGCACTACTCACCAAATAACCCCATATGAACTATCGAAAAATCTTTGAGAACTCAACTTTTCCGACATTCATTCGAATTTCATTGGGTGATATTGGAGTTTTCAGGGTAAAACAGGACATTTCTCAACGATATTCAAGATTTTCCAAAGCCTCTCGTTTCAAACACATCACAGTAACTAACGTACCTAATGTTAACTTAAAAGGTATGGATAAGTTGGAGGAGACAGGTCAAAACCCCCTCCCTTTGTTTGCGAATTCTGTTCGTTTGTCTCCAACCATTAAGCTGTTGGCGGTGGAATGCTCTTCAGTAACTGCTGACGAAGAAAGCGAAACTTACCATATGCTTGTATCAGATTTTGGTGATTGTGGAAAAGGATTTGCACGATGGGTGACAGGTTTCTTATTTAAGGTGGACCTACAAACTTAGGAAATTATATTTTTCCCTTTCAAAAATACGGATATTTGTTTGCCACTGTTTTTTATTTTACTTTTCTTAAACACCATCGTGTCGAAGAAAAGCTATCCAATGGACCTGAGCATTTTAACTGTTCTGAAACTTTGTGAATTCGTTGTTCTTCTCTCATTTTGGAGTAACGATCTGTACAAAAAATGGAAAAGTAACTGAATACGTATAAAACAGATTATAGGGGTCCGACTTCCGAAATCGATTTTTGAAAAAGTTAAATAATGGGCGTGGAAAACCTGTTGTATACTCAAAATGTTGTGAAATCAGTAAACATGTGACTCCCAAATCAAATGGGAACAGGCCGTGCGAAGTAAAACCCTCCGCCTAATTAAAAATGCACCATGGTATGTACGGAACTCCAAAATTCACATATCCCATTCACATATAACTCCAGAGATAAAAGACGTTATAAGAAAATCAAGTAGTCGATTATTCTCCAGCATCACAGACCATCCAAACCAACTCATAGCACCAGAGCCTTGGAAATCTTCCCAACCCGCTCTTCAAGAAGTCTAAAAAGAAAGTGGCATAGTGGCTTACCACAGTGGCTATTATGTTATTTTATTGTGGCGAGGCCTTTTAATAAAAAGGACCTCTGCATCTTGTGTCAAATTTTTTTCTATAATCTTTAACACGCACAACTACAATGAAATAATAAAGTTGAATATTATTCAAACAAATAGAAACAAAACAAAAAAACAGTAAAACGTCTGGTGCGACGGCTCGCACTTTTCTAGAATGTTATCCGTTGAAACCATGCGCTGGTTGTTATTTTCTGTGGAAAACCACCTAATTTACCAAACTATAAAATATTTGTATACAAACAAACATGAATGGCGTCATCGCTCAAATCTAACTCGTTTTTAAACTTGTTTAGAACTAGGAAGTAAAGCATCTAAGTAATTTTGTTCGAAATAGTTTTGCACTGCTGTGGGAACTACTCTAAACAAACAACGTTAAAATAAATGGAAAGTGTATTGGGGCTCGTTAGTTGAAAACTGAAAACATCCCATGCATTACCTGAGTCATTCGTTTTATGGTTTCATTGTTAGAGACTATATCTACTCCAATAGGTTTTAACGACCTTCGAAGAATCTTATAATAGCTATGGGAACTCGCTAAGGATAAATGAATGATGGAGCGTTGCATGCAGCTTCGAGATGAACCAGTTTTATCGTAGGAAATGGGGCGGTGACATAAAAAGCGGGGAAAATGGTCAGAGTCTTTTATGGGGAGGAAGGCCAGATGTTAATATTGTAAAGTTAGCGATGCCTATGATGGCTGATTTGTCTGTGAGATGAGAAACTGCCATCCTGGACAATTATGTCCTTCGATAGGATCGATTTCCTCCGGCAATGGCGTTAGAAATGTATTCCGAATTATAAACTTAAGGCTTCTGTATAATTGTATGAAAGTATTTGACTCTTAGGATCAGGATACCATAAAATATTTTTTAAAGACACCAACAGCTTGAAAAGGAGGAAATGTGTAATACTATGAAGGCATGATTTCAACTCACTTATAAACAGTCGTTTGTTTCTGTTGATAAGGGTCGTTGTTCTCTACTGTACCACTAAATGGGCTGTGCCTTTGAGCTCTGTGACTAAGATGTATGAAGCAGAAACAAGAATGGGTTGGCTTACACTGGTAAACAGAGTCACTAACATAAGTACTATATCCAGAAGACATATTTGTTAGAAATTAACCAGAATACCATATTGCCTCTTTTGCTGGGTTTCCTCTTAAGATGTGATAACTACCAACTAGAGCAAACGATTAATCTTAAATTTCATCCAATTTTGAACTATATAAATTTATGGGGATAGAAAAACGAGTTGAGGAATAATGTTGAACCTGAAGAAGTTCGTCCAAAACTTGGACAAATAAAGTCATCAATCGTGACCCTTCAAGTGTCAATACATGCAGTGACTACATCAATTGGAACCATAGATGTATGAACCTATGTATGATGTAGCTGTATATATCAATGCTTGAAACGCGTATATCGAGCACAGAATACTTATGAATAGTCTTTTACCTAATTTGTGTGCCTACAAAGCAGCCCAAAAATAGAAAAAATATTTGGATAAAAGTGGACTCTTCACGCCTCCGTCAAGCCTTCACGCCTCCGAGATACTATTCATTTTATATGGAGGATTGAATCCCACAAATCCAGTTCCTTATTAGACCACATGACAATCTCTATATTGAGAATAAAATTTGCTTTAAAATTTATTCCATTCAACGTTAGTAAAATATTAAATGTTGAGAGAAAAATTCTAAATTTTATGCTGGTATAGAATCGGTATTTCTGGATGAAGAAAAAACTTGTGAAAAATTGAGAACTTTTCATCAGGTGGGGATAGATTATCATTTCCATAGCAATGATTGGTAGTGCGTAAACGCTTTTCTGCATCGCTATTGAAATCATTACAACTTAAAGTTTTCTGGCAGTTATAAAAAGACTAGAACGCATTCAATGTTAGTCAATACTCGTAAAATATCATGAAAGCATAAAATGTATTCACGTTTATGCGACATTTGTTGCGTCATATCGTGTTTATGTTTATTGCCCGAGAACTAGTTTTAATGTTAATTCAGTAAATTCAATTCGAATGTTCTTCTTTTAAATCTTAACCCTTACTTATCAGATGACCGTGGGGTCTGATGAGCTGAGGAGGAAAGTGAAAACAAATGTTTGTGAAGTCGGAACTCTGAAGCTCCGTCGGATGGTCTGCTGGGTCACTGAACTCCTGTCAACAAGGCCCCCCCGGCAGAGTCACGCCGCACAAATTAGATGGTAGAATGGTTGGAACCACAACTAAACATTACGACCAGCTGTAGTGGAACTTCCTCGTCCTTTCAAAATGACCCCCGCGGGAGGGAAATGCGACTTTGGTAAAAAATGTTCCAACCAACGAGCGCACAGTGGGCCAGAAACCGATTCTAGTTGGACAAAATTATTTTATTAGCTATTATTATAGACAATTTTGAGTTGATTCCGAATATACCCCATGTCCCCGTACCTTTAGAACTAACCATATATTTTTTTGTACAGAAAAAAAAAGTTGTAGAACAAGAAATTTTGCATCGAATGAGACCACAGCCAGCTTTCTAACTCGTTTCTTCGATTTTTGACGATTTTTCGAAGTTCTCGTACTCACTTGTTGAGGATTTCCATAGAAGTGGGTAGTGAGTGGTAGGTCACGAGAACTTTGAAAAATCGCCAAAAATCGAGGAAAAGAGTTACAGATTCGGCGGGGGTCTCGTTCCATGCAAAATATCTTTCTCTATAGCTTTATAAAATTCTTTCAACTTCTACAAAATGATTTTGTTCACCTAGAATAGATTTTTCTTAAAATTTTGCATTACGAATTTCGAAATATTTAATGATCTGAACCTCTGATCTCATTCTACACATACTTAAGAACCAGCAGGCACCCAATTCGTCGCGATCCCCAGTTGACCCCGCTGGTAATTGCTTTTTGAAATCATAAATTAGCATAGTAAACTTGTAATATTTCTAGTTCATTTATTAAAACACACAAAAATTCATCCAACCTTGCAAAACTTTGGCCATGATGTCGACTTCAAGAGAAAAAAAAAATCACGAGCTAGCCTGGAAAGCCTCTTATGCACTAATGACCACTTGTATAAACAAACTAAATATCCCATTATCGCACAATCGCAAGATTCACTGAGCGTAGCTGAACGAGAAAAACCTACCAGTTGGAACTGTGTTAGTGACTATCTTGCCGAGTGCTTTCAAAAGTTTCTATATTGAGGGTATTGAATGTATTACGTCATAGGGTAACTGCGTAATGCAGTGTATGAGGGGGGGGGGGGGGGGGGGGGGCTCAGTACCTTCCACCTATGGCGTCAAATCAGCTTCTCTCTACCGACCTTTTGTCCAAACCATTTGGAATTTCGAACTCGAAATTTGCAGTCAGGTCTTGTCAAGAACGCAGAATCCGATTCTTAGATAACAAAACTACGGCAAGCGAGAAGCTTGCTGTCAGAGCCTCAGAGCAGTCACAAATGATTGCTGTATCTAAACAACAATGAGAGACTTCAGTCATTAAAAGCATGTCTTGTCGATCGGAAAATTTGGCGGAACGTATCTATTATTATTCATTGGTGATTGATAAAAAATAAAATGGCGGTATGTGAGAAGTTTGCAGTCAGAGCACTCACCAATGGTTGTCAACTAGCTTCCTTATAAGTTCTCGAGAAGTTTGTTCCAGATTAAAGTGGCTTTGTCAAAAGCATGTTGTGTCACTCGGACAATTAAAATTAAAATGAGAATTTCCAACACACGAATCCTGGCCATTGCCCTAATTTGAATTTGCAAACTTGGTTTGCATTTAACTCATTGTTGTCTAATGACTACTATACGAACCAAAAATGAGGGTAAAATAAAGTCCCTCCCACCCCCTTATGATAGAAATTAACTTATTGTCTAAATACAGGCTGAAACTGCGTTAAATACTACACCTCAGTCATAAATAAAATTAATTCAGCACCTGTTGTATCCTCCTTGTGTATCCTCTTCAGTCTACAATCATAGGAATGGGTGGAGCGACCTCGTAAATCAATAGCCACGAAAAGAAATTATTTCAAACTATTACTTGATAAGTATGTCCTTTCGTTCACAAATATCAAGATAGTCAATCCAGATAGTCAAGATCAATAAAATTGTCATTAGTTGTTACATACGAGTAATAATGGGTTTGAAACATAAATAACTGCTGTCAAATGTACATCAAATTAGGAATGTTAGTTGAAACCCCCGTCAGTTATGCAGTAAGCAATAAATTGGCATTCTCAAATGAAATTAAGAAGTAAATGCGAAGTAAATAGAAAAAAAGTGTTAAGAAAAAATGTCGTTTTAGATTTCCCATTCCGGTGTCTGTAAAAATAACAATAATTTAGGATTGAAAAACCAACCAACCGCTAGAGAACAGTTTACTTCTCAGTACCCCTCAAAAGTCTCGAAAAAATCGCACTCTATAATTATATAAAATACTCGTACCTCTCGTGCATATTTTGTTGATTAAAAAGACTTATATCGGGATTTTTCATGAGTGTTTTACATTGTGAAATTGAATGGATGTTTGAAAATAGAAGAAGGCTCTCCTCATACATTTATTTAGATTTTTCCCTCGAAATTCAAATGAAAGGGTAAATATAACTGTAATTATACAAAGCTGAAGGTTCATCTTGTTGTTGGAAGCGTTTTGTGGTTCTAATATATTTTTCATCATAGAATTTCCGGCCTAGGGAAATACAGAAAAAATACGATCCACACAACAACACTGGAATGGTATCTACTTAATGATTCTTATCTCGTGTGTAAGTAGGTTATCATGTTCTTTCTTTTCCTGCCTCCGTTATTTTCATTTTTGCGCAGTCTATTTTGATCTCTGCGAAACCACTTTACGTTGAAGAACCGGCAAAAACTTGACATCATCCTGCGTCACCTCGCCGGTTACAAGAACTGTGTCCCGCAAAGACAATTCTCTTGTTTCCCCCATTAAAATCCGAGTTTCGTTACGTGCTTCGTTGACAGTTTCTTGCGGTTCCGAAGAAGAGGCCATGATGGAAGGCTGGTGGTGCTGCGAGCTTGTAGACTCTCATAGCTTGTACCGTTGTCTCGTAGTTAAGCAGACGGCGTTTTTATGGAGGAAGGTAGGAGTCGTTACGGAATCCCGAGAATGATACGAGGAAGATAACGTCATCTCTACCTTCAAGGTGATGAGCTATTACCGCCAAGCCTTTACTTTCACGCTTTGAAAGTTCAGCCTTCGGAGAATACCTATATATATGAAAAGCTATTTTTATGTAGTCACGCCTTCTTTACATTCTTTTTACTCCGTTTTTGAAAAACTTTCAACTCGGTATCTAAGTTATCTATTTTTTAACAAACTAAACACAAATTATTTTTAATGCTGATGATATTTATAGTTAAATTATACCAGTTTTACCATTCGAACTAAAAAATATTGTCATTCAAATAACATGAGATGAATGCAGTTGAGTCCATTAAATAACGGTTTATGTTCTACGCCTATACTGACATGATTTTTTTTTTTTTTTACATTCCAGGTAAGCATGAATGAGCCTGCTGTTTCCGGTGGTATGTTATTAAACATTCATTTTAAGGAAATCGTTTTAAGATGGTCTCAATGGTTTGTTTTATTTGTATCCCCAAACCACGAAATGTAGGTTACTGTTAGTTGTAGAGTTCTCAGGCCTGTCTCTTTCTCATCACGCTCTGCCGATCCTTCCTTTGTTTCCGTAACTAACAACATACGAATGTTTTGCGTGCTAACGAATTGGGTTACCGAGCCTGCTTCATCTAAACTGCTTTTCCCGCCAAGTCTGATATACTTGTATTGTCTTCCATACTTCCAATCCAGTAGAGTAGCTGCATGATATTGTACTGTTAACAGAAAAACGTCTGCCAATTTGTTTGGAAAGTACAATTTCTCATAATGGGTATTAAAAATAGTTTTGTTTTTTTACAATCATAAACATTTATTGTGTATAAAATTGTACATTTTTGTTTTAGTTCTTTGTCATAGTATTTAAAATAGGTTTGTTTTGCTCAAGGGTGTGGAGGTACCCGAGTCCTAGGCGCCTGAAACACAGAAAAAGGTCCTAACTAACAAGGTCCAATTTGTTTGACATGAGTTTCCCCTTGGTGGTACCGTCACCTCTTTCTCTCTTCAATTCGTTCACCTCACTATCAATCTCATCTATACTGGTCAAAAATTAGAATTAAATTAAATAAATGAATAATTACAATAAAGAAACACTTTAACTAACAAAAAACCGACAAATAACCGACAAAACAACTTTGTTCGTCACGACTACAATAACAAATAATAAGGTCATTGTTTATGTGCTGCGCTCTATCTCGAGCTTCTCGTGTTCGAAGCCCCATTCGTGCCTTGCGTAACTTTGTATGTTTTTCGGTTCTTCAAACGCAGCCAACCAGCTAAACCAATATGTATGAGGTATATTTCATAATCATTAACAAACATTCAAAAGTCGAACGTAAGTTCGGGCTCATCTCCTACACCTCCACCTTCCTGAAATTCGGCATTCTAAATTATCTCGACCAGGTGAACATCGTAAACTTTGAAAACCCCATAAAATTCACCAATATAGTAAAATATTTCACATTATCGGTACCGAGTACGGCTCTCCGAAGAGGAGTTTTCGTTAGAATTTCAACAGTGCCAAAATAATTTTCGTACGACTGGCCAATCGGATTATCAGATTATACACATAAATACTTTTTGTTGAAAGCATAGATCACAGTTTCGGTAAGCATAGCCCTCGAATGTCGGACAGTGGCACCAATAACTGTAGTACTTAGTCATATAAAATTACAGGGAATGCATGCATAGACTAATCAGTCGATATAAGGCAAGCGATAATAGAAACTTCTGAGTATTATCACACAGTGAACTGATCAATTAAGATATTGAGTTCATGAATATATTTTTAATTTAATTTTAAGTGAGCTTTATTATTCTATATGAATAGATAAGTGGACACCTCCTGCAGCCTGGTGTTGAAAGATTCCGTCGTCGAAATTGATTGATTTCGGTCGTTTCGTAGCAGAATGGAGCAAATAATACTGAACAAATTAGGACCACAAGCTCGTGAAAAATAAACTGATCCATGAAATTGACTTTTGAGCATACGCACAGTGATAGAAGTCTAGGAACTTTTATTAATACGCAAATTCCCTGTTGACTTCATTAAATTAACCAAGTAGTTTCAGTGTTGTGCCTAATGTTAGATACCTATGTGCATGAACGAACAAAAAACACTGTAAATTATTACACTACGTTGATCACTGGTCCATTGAAATTTGCCTATCAAACAACTAACGTCAATCGAAATATAACTGGACGATGTCACCTTCCTAATGAAAATAAATTAATGGAATAAAAACAATAGATAAATAAAAAATTCCAGTCATGCATCTTGATCGTATGAGCGAACTTTCGTAAATTATCGTCTTCTATAATGTTAAATTGTTTTGAAATTTGAGCTGTTTGAGTGAGAAGGAATTGTTAACTAATAATTTTATGGTTTTACGGCGAAAAAATCTTTTTCAAGATAATAATCTGCTTTTCAAAAAAAGATTTTTGATTTTTTTTTTCAGTTTTTATCGATGTTTTAACACTTTTTAATTAAATTTAATCTCATTTTAGCGAATTTTCGTTGAAAATGAAGCTATAGCAAAGGCTCGGAAAATTTTAAATCCAAATTTTTGAAAAATGCTTCATTGAAGTCCGTTTTGAGGCATTCTGAAACGAATCCTAGAGTTTAACAATTTTTCATATATAGGGAGTCTCACGTAATATCCGAAAAACGTCGCCTACGTATTTTGCAACTAATTTCCGTTCAAAAGTTCCTTGTAATGATTTTTTTAACGCTTTGTTTATGAGTAATTTAATTTGTAAGAATTATTTTTGTGTTTTCAACCTTAAGTTACTAAAATGGCCATAACTACCTTGATTTGAGTAAGCAAGAAATTGAGGATATCGTTGGAAAGAGCGTTAAATTGCCTTTTGAAGAGGCCACGTGCTAGATATGCAGGTAACATAATCAGAAATCTACCCCAAAGTAAAAAAAAATTTCAAATTTTTTCGGACGGATTTTTTTTTTTTTTTTTTTTTTTTAAGTTTTGGAGTCTACTTACAAATTTTGAACGGGGGGGGGGGGGGGGGATCAAGATGTCTCTTGGTTGATTAAATGGGTTTATTATTGAAAACAGTAAACTAGAATGATTGATGATCCAATCTCGATCAAATCCTTAAGCCCCTGAATATCAATCTTTAAGAACCCTTCAATTTTTAGCGGGTTCGGGACATTTGATCGTTAGAACGTTTTTGCCCTACACTTTCCTATTGATCCGTTGGCAATGCAATCAAAGGATATAAGGATAATCCCATTCAAAGGATAAAATCAGAGGTTGTATTCACTAGAACATATAATACATATTTTCCCCGGTACGAACTAAATCACTCGCGACGAAGTTGTGGAAACCCATTTCAAAACGGAAGTTAGTGAAAAAACGTATATTTCCACGACAAATAAGTAGTTACAATGATAAATCGATTTCGATGTTTAGGCCATCATCAGTAACAAACAATAACTGAAGACACATTAGATAGGACACAGCTTTTATAGCCATCGCTTTTATTATACTCGGTTCTAAAACCCGTCGAGCTCAAATCTGTTTTAAAATACATGTTTTAATATTCTTTCGAATGACAGTTACCCATCATAATGCGTCATTTTAAAAAGGCCTCATCGAGGTCATTACATTGAAAATCAAATCAATATAAAAATTGAGAAGTTTACCACCAACCACCTACTTTCCTGAGGAGATATTTCGTTATACTGGAGCAGAATGTCATGTCAGGCTCGTAGTTTGCCCTGCCTGCTTATTCCGTTGTGAAATCCTTCCTTCACATTTCCGTCGTCCTTGAGCTTTCTTTCAAATCTCGTAAATTACAGAGTCTAACGGTTCCTATCTATAGTTTTTGTTTCAATCTCGGGCACACAATCTCGGGGAAAAAAGGTCATAACATTTGGGTTAGGGTGAGACGAATTCGAAAAAAGGTATTCGAATGGATAAATTTTGCTTCCGAGGCTACCAAGGCTGTGGAAGATAATCTAGGACCACAATTCTGATCTTGCATTACAGACATTTCCGGATAAAGTTGGTCTCTTGGTAGACACTCTTTGATAGCATTGGCAGGGCACTGGGAGGGATGGCGAAACATCGTTGAGGCCCAGCTTGACAGTCTGTCTGTATTATCTAGAAATTTTATCCATAACAATTCATTTTATACTAAACATGCATCAAACCCTGAAATAATGTACTCGGCGCCAAAAATGTCGCTTCTCACAATATCATAGCTCAGAGAGCTTATATCTATCTGGACTGTTCTTCTGACTGTCTGTCTGATAACTGTTTATCTATGTGATCATACAAACATAGATAAATTCCTCAGTTATCACTTGATTTTGATTGAATTAATACTCGGAGATTGTGTGGGTTATACTTGTGATAGTTCCCCATAAGCGTTACTTCATTTGGATAGACTTGCCTCTGTGCATACCCTGACAACATTTTTTTTCTGCATCTGATCAATTTTCGTCCGATTTTATTGAAGATTCCGTAGAATTTGTGGGTTAGATATTCAATGGTTCATTATGAATCATTTCAACGACTGTTTGATAGAAAGTAGGTACTTCGCACAATCTCAGTAGACTTAATTTCTACAAAACGCCAGCTTCTCACAACCCATTAGTCCAACTGCACATATTCAGAGGATAGTTCAAATTGATCCTCAAATAAGGCCGTATAAGCTCGTACTTCTGTCTAGAATGCGTCCATCAGTTATCCCTAAGATAAAATTTAAATATTTACAGATAATGCGAACGGAGCTCTAGAGTACATAGGTATAGTTTCATGTGCAGGCATAACTTCCTTAATTTTCATACTTTTCCCAACCTGAACCAAAATCTATCAATTCCACACTAATTATGAGCTAACTTCTCGAACGTGATTTTTTTTTAGTTTAGGCATCTACCGACATACCAGGAATTTTCGTAGGTATGTCGTTTTAAAAGTCTCAATGGATATATTTTGAGTAGGTACCACTTCACATCGGATTTCGGGAGTTGAAAGAATAAAAAGTACTGAAAGAAATTCGCACCTTAGAAAAATCGTTCTTTGGCACTTACTTCATCTATAAAGACTGACACATACATTTTGATTTGTGATTTTTAATTATGAACATTTGCACTCGAATAAAAATCATACAAAATTTATCCTACCCTCAACATTTGTAGGTTTGGAAAGCTGAAATCCGTCCGCACGCTGCTGCCACTCGAAGCTTTTCTCCAAATCTATAGGACCAAAATTTATCCAATTAGATTAAAAATCCCATTGCTTTTGATTTAGATAGAACTCAGTTCAATGAATTGGATGAGACAAAGCAAAGTATTATACGACCAACTTTTCGTACTCCAGAAGTGTTGGAAGAGTAAAATCGTCAACACGCATGTAAACCACAAAGCGACTTTGGCACGCAGGAGTAGGCTTGAACTTTTATTTCGGCTCGATCTTTTTGGTTTTCTAGTAAGTTTAAACTGTCTAAACGGGCAGAATAGCTATCCAATACCGAAATAGTGAACCATTGTGCAATCCTTTGTCACCCTTGTACGTTTGAATGAAAATAGATTCAATCCCAAGAAGTTTGAAACCTGTGACGTGAAAGGATCCAGTCTCACTTCTAGCCAGTGTGATGTCACAGATGCATGAAACCGAATAATCATTGTGCGAAGACTATTTATTGAAGGAGAGTTCGGTTGTTGCCGAACTTATTCCTGCACTTATTCAGTTCACCTTTCGTTAACAGTAATATCGGTACTCTTTACGGAGATAGAATGCAACGGTGTACCATCACAAGATACTAGAACGAGATCAATATCAGCCTATCCTCCTATAACCGATCTCGAACGAATCGGGTAACAACGATCACTTCCTGATAAACATTGCCAGACAACCTTTTCATGTAATTATGCACCTGACCTCTATATTAGGGTTTGGAGAGGTGGAATAACTCTTATTGTGACGCAAGCCGCTTGGTCTCGGTTTAATACTCCATCGCCGAGTACCTCCACCATGACAGTTCTCGTTAGCTTGATCGTCACCTTGTGACCTTTTCAGGTGACTTGCGATATCATCATCACGGATTCCATTATGTAAACTGCACATCGGAAGAGCGGATCACCAATCGTGACATCTCCCTTGTGTTAACCCAGTCCCAGTGGAATGAAATTAAAAAGATTCTTTCGTGCAATCAAAAACAAGTATTAGGGGCAAACTCCGGTGTTTTGGTCGCGGTATTTTGATTGTTTCCCCGAACAATATTAAAGTCATCACGAGCTCGTGGATCACGTGAACCAAATTTCGATATTTGAGCCTGATGAAAGAGTCAACCGTGACTCGGACAACCCTTTCAAAGCTGACAGTTATCTCCTGACAGCTATCAAAGAGAAGTACACGTCTAACCACAAAAATTAGCCGCTTACTGAACGACTTTCCCGTGCTTTGCATGCTACACAGAACATGTTACATGGATTCAACGCATATCGGTACAGTATGTTCCTGTCTGTATAAACTTAAATAAACCCCATATCTAAACTGATACTCCGTTGACGTTCAGTACAACCCAAATGTGCAGCTCTCCGCCTCTGCAAGATTCGGCAAAGCGGGGCAAAATCCGATCATAAATGGAAAAAACTGTTGTTTTCCCGTATATTTTAGGAAATTTTACGCTGATTCCGAACGTAACCAACTACCCACTACACATTTTATTCAGTGGTCAAGGTTGCGTGAATTATATAATACTAATTAGTAAGTAACAAATGATAATACAATATTGTTGATATTCTGCCATCAATATTGATTAAATTGGTTAAAACGAAAGAGGACATTGTCTTGTTCTCCCTTTCGAAGATGATCAATGAAATCCTGATCTCTTGGATTGCATAGCTCCACGTGTAGGAGGTGGTTAGGTGGGTATTGTTAGTTGTGGGTTGTGAACGGTCCAATTAACCTACTCCGAAAAAACTGGCGCCGGAAAACACCTTCACTTCTCAGCTCACACTTTCCCAGTTCTTTTTCTTCTCTTGCAATGAAAACGAAAACGGATCTTTGACTTCCTTCTCTGATAGTTCTGCTACTGATACGGTGGGAAATCGAATGAATTAGGTTCGGACCTGAGTGATAGTTGCAACTAAACAAAAGGTATCACAGAAAACAAATTTATTTATTTCGTTCTGTTTTAGAGTCAAGTAAAGAGCGGCTCCAGTAATGATTTCATTCTCGAGAATTGTTGAGATTCAGATGATGCAAACCTTGGAGTGTAGCAGGGATGTAGAAAAAGAAACGAAATAATTATGCTCGATATAATTTACGTTCGCTCTCACGCAAAATGAACTGATTAGTTGGAACAATGAAATCGGTACGGGACCATCTACACCCTAGCCTGCCCATTCCCTGAAAATTCATCCAAATCGGATGAAAACTGTGGAAAATAAGCTTGTTACAAGGATTTTTCATTGGCGCGAACGAAGTTTCTGTTAATGAAACAATCATGTTGAAATTGATAGGAGATGCTAAAATCGTCATTCTCCAACTATCATCCAAATTGGAACAAGATCGGACGACCAGGGCGGTAGAAAATAATGTTTCGTAGAATTTACGTTTGCGCATGCGCAGTGATGATGTATTAAGCCAGGAACCATGACACTCATAGAGAACCTTCTACACCTTAGCCCGTTCATTCCCTGAAAATGACATCCAAATCGGATGAAAACTGTAGAAAATAAGCTTGTTATAAGGATTTCACATTGGCGCATGCGTAGTAGCTATTAATGATACAATCATGTTGAAATTGATATGAGATGCTAAAATCGTTATTCCCCAATTATCATCCAAATTTGAGCGAGATCGGACGACCAGGGCGTCAGAAAATGATGCTTGGTAAAATTTACGTTTGCGCATGCGTAGAGTGAAGCATTGAGTAAATAACGTTGAAACTTATAGGGGACTGTCTACACCGGAGACCGCCCATTCCCAGAAAATGTCATCCAAATTGGATGAAAACTGTGGAGAAATTAGCTTTTTAGAAGGATTTGCGGACACACGACACACACAGACAGACACACACACAGACAGGCACGGAACCATAGTTGTTCAGGATGGTCTAAAACGTAAAATGCGAGTGGAAATTTTGATTTTGGAGACCAACAATATTTTTTGTCCCGAAAGTGAAAACAACGCTTCCGCTTCCTATAGGTAGTCTCGTAAGTAAAACAACATGTCAATGAAATGATTCAATTAAGTTTTGTATGAAACGAGAACAATTCACGTTTTCGAACATCAGAACCTATCTCACCTTGATCCCAGGTTGTCTCACCATTTCCAACAGGTATATATATATATATATATATATATATATATATATATATATATAATAATATATATATATATATATATATATATATATATATATATTTTCATATAGGTCGTAACTATCAGAGGATGTTGAGGGTCGGTCAATGAAAACTCTTCTTATTTCGCCAACGTTTCGAGAATATATTATCAGTGCCTATTGATAAAAGACATGGTTTTATACTGGTTTTATACTCAGGTATATATAGCATTTCCAAGCCAAATGAAACCTTTTCCAAGTCAAATGAAACCTTTTCCAAGTCAAATGAAACCTTTTCCAAACCAAATGAAACCTTTTCCATATCAAATGAAACCTTTTCCAAACCAAATGAAACCTTTTCCAAATCAAATGAAACTTTTTCCAAACCAAATGAAACCTATTGAGAAAATGAGTGAACTGAGGTACCCACTCATAGGTAGGTACCCACTCACATTCAACAGTCAGAAATTTCTCAAACTTACTTGTTTCCTATTCTACTAAGGTGAGATCCACTTCGGTAATCCTATGCCTGAAATTCATCGAATTTTCATTTTGTCGACGTCTTTCTATGACAGGTACAATTGCATCTACCTGCAACTTGCAGGGTACCTACCTATCTAGGTACCTCAGTTCACTCATTAGCGAATTTTTGAAGAAAATTAAGCTATTGTTCTCGCCTCAAAATTTGTAGAATGTGAATTTTTGAAAAATGTGAATTTTGATGTGAATTTGTAGAATGTGAATTTTTATGCAAAAATCCGTTTCAGCCTATTCTGAATCATATTCTGAAATTTAACGCATTTTTAAATGTATGTATGTATGTTTCGCGGACAGACGATAACTGTCCGTAGAATAGTGCTAGAAACTTCAAACAAATTTTAAAATGTTAAGATTTCTTCAAAAATTCGCTCATGACTGGACTTTTTTCTCAATAGGTTTCATTTTGTTTGGAAAAAGTTTCATTTGATTTGGAAAAAGTTTCATTTGGTTTGGAAAAGGTTTCATTTGGTTTGGAGAAGGTTTCATTTGATATGGAAAAGGTTTCATTTGGTTTGGAAAAGGTTTCATTTGACTTGCAAAAGGTTTCATTTGACTTGGAAAAGGTTTCATTTGGCTTGAAAATGCTATATAAACTTAGAATTAGGAATTTCGCTTAGCTACTATGTTACAATAGGGTAATTACAATTTTGTGAGTTAGGTTAGTAGATCATCTCAAGATGGAAAATTTAGTGGTTAAAAACGTACAAATGGCGCATAGGTGTGGTCACCATAGAAGTCTGGTGAGAGTTGTCTTCGATTGCTCACAACTCACTTTTCCACTCTGCACATTCCAAAAGTAAATTCTATCAAACCACATTTTATCACGGTCTATTAGTTTCATCTTGCACAAATTCAAAGAGTATATTAGAGAAATGATGATTTGATTACCCATGTGGGTTTCATCACGATCTTTATCATTAGTAGTTAATCGATCAATGCTGAACCTCAAATCCTTGTAACAAGCATGACTTCTACAGTTTTCAGGCGATTTGATGAAATTATCAGGGATTGGACGGTTTAAGCAGTAGATGGTCACCATTGAACAGCATCGCTCCCGACTCCTTAGTATACTTTGAGCTTGCGCAAACGTAACATGTATTAAGCGGTATTTTTTCATTGAGTAGGTAATTGTCCGATTTCGCTCAAGCTTGGAGGATAGTGCGGAAAAGGTGTACTTCAACCATAAGAATCCACTAAGTAATTTTTATATTTCTATTATTTAAAACATTTCAATGATCAGCACATCATTCATGTTACGGATACTATGAAGCTATGTGCCACGTACTCAGCTTGGCAGACTTTTTTGGTAATCAGTCCTTTGTGCCGTCTGTAATCACTGATGCCTCCAGTTCCGCAAGAGGGTTCTGTCGTTTTCTCCCTTGCAACTCTGCTCTCTTCCTAACGAGCCGTGTAAACTTTCGCCCTAAACCTCTAATGATTCCCCGGGGTCCTCCACGTTGGTACCTACCTCGTGCAGTCGTAATGTTGTTTTAGTTCGTCGCCTCCGCGTTAGCTCATCTTACGGGTCACGGACCAGCGGGTGTGAGATTCGCTGTACGTCCTGAGCTTCGCCTTCACTCATATTTGGTTCCAAGGCTGGCTTCACGCTTATTTCAGTTTCATTCAGTTCGTACTCGAGGTAAAGACTCAAAAATCTCTTCACGATAGGTTCATATTCCGTTTACCAAATCTAATTGGCCAGTATGTCAGTTAGATGATGTGTTGCAAAACAATTATCAGGTTGCATTTTTTGTGCTCACTGATTTTATTTCAACATGTATTGGTATTTCAATGTCAAAATAATAAAATCGTTAACGACATTTTTCGAGCGTCAAGAAGAGAACGTATCGAATACCATTATGCTCCTGCCGAATAAATGTGCTCTGAATTGCGGAGAACTTCTTGAGCTCATGTTTTCAAAACAAAGAATAGAACGTTTGCGCATGCACAAAAGCTACCGCTGACTCGGGAGCGACAAAGTTCATTGGGACCATCACAGCTTAATCCACACATTCCCAAAAAGTTTCACCGAATCGAAAGAAAACTGTAGATGTAGGTATGCAGTGCTTATTACAAGGAATTCATATTCGCGCATGTGCGGCAGATACTAAAGATACGATCATGATTCGATTGATAAGGGATGATTAAATCGTCGTTTGCCAACTACTCTCTGAATTTGAAAAATATCAGACGACTAGGCCGTGAGAAAATTGTGCTCGATTGATTTTACGTTTGCGCGTACGCAGAGAGACGATTTGATTGTGAGCAATGTGTTTTATCGATTCGAGAGCAATGTAACTAATTTGTAGGGGATCGTATACACCCTAAATCGCACATTCCCTGAAAATTTCATATAAATCTTATGGAAACTGTAGAAATCTTTTTAAAGATTTGCGGACACACAGACAGACACGAAATCGAAGTTCAGAATGTTAGAAAAAAGTAAGCAAATTTGATTATGGTGAAACTTTTTTTTTCCATATCCTATAATTACATAGGATCCAACCATGATATACATATATTTCGGTTTATCGTTTCTATCTTGATTTCGAAGGCCAGACAGACGCATAATTTCTATGGATGAATGTTTGCAAAATTAGCTGTTTGTGGAACCATTTTAATAAATTAACATTTTAACAATACATACAATTATTGATAAAACTGACCATGTGTTAAATTTCTCTCAAAAGCTGTAGTGTGGGACCTACGGAATGCAACTAGTTCTTGCCTTCGTGTAAAGGGTTCGTTGGTTGGTTTCTTTCCTTCGTGGAAAATGCTGCAAAGTCTACAAAGCAGTATTCACCTATATGTCTCAATATTCCAACAAAATACTTACCTGGAAAGGAGCTTGTCCAAACGTGCATCATCTGATAAATCTTTCATCTAACCCCGAGGAAACGATCTATGTAGTTCACAAACCAGCGGCCCCCTTCACCCCAATCTGAATTTCATAATCTTCGGAAATCGCTCTCTTATCGAGCCATCTGACATTTTCTGAACTATTCTACAGCTTTTTCCTTCCCCGCCCTGAAGTCCATCCTTGAACTATCTGTTGAAACCACTTAACAGCGAAATGGTCCGAATGTTAACCCTGACTCTGAGTCTTTTAAAATGAGAGTTCAATCGCCCCTGGCGCAGGCGCAATTCCTTCTCAGGTTCAACCACCCGCGACCCCAAGTTTCCTTCCCATGCCAAAATACTTATCGGGAAGAAGGGAAAAAAGAATGGTGAGCCAGACACGCAATGGTGGATTACATGGAGTTAATTCGTCCTGGCTCATTGCGGTCTGTTTAGAGCTCCACGCAACATCAGATTCGTTCTGTCCCCTGAAGAGTGTCCTTCCTCCGGATGCTTCATGCGCTTTCTTCGTGACACAGTCAAATTGCTCTATATCGGCCAAGGCTAACTTACCTCTGGTCTTAAACGAATAGTTACTTTCATTTAATAGATTAATAGAAAAAAGATTTTGCTACTCCCTTAAATAAACATCAAAATCATTACGAGGAAAATAATAAATTATCGACCTCCTCAGAAAACTGATGGGCTAACCCAATGTAACCCCTGTATGATTAATAATTAATAATGCATTGACTAAATCGAAAAATGCATCCCTCCAATGAACAGTAATAGCACAGAACATGGATGAATTACATATTTATTGACAGAATACACATTGTATACATGGAACGCTTTGGTTTAACACCATCAGCGGAGTTCCGGTTTTATGAACGACTTTCTTATTGAAAAATAAATAAAGTAGTTAGTTTATTTATATCTACTTAATGATTCATATTTATTAAGGGGACCCGGAACCAACCCCCTCACGCCGTAAAAAGGGGTGATTTCATGTACATTATTTTTCAGGTACCTATGGTTTGACCTATTGCTCTGTTTTTATCTTTTTTTTATGTGGTCTTTTTTAATTCTATCTAGGGTTTTAGGAAAATAAAAACACAAATTTTTAAATTCATTATTTGCATTGGCTTTCATCTAGGATCCTAAATTATCAAAACACTTTTTTCAACTTTGGCTGAACGAAATTGTTCATAAAAAATCTTTCTATCACACTAAAAATATCCAGATTGACATATCTTCAGTAGTTGCATTTACCAAACTAAACCTATGAAAAAGATGAAATGGAACTTGATAAATTTGTAGGTGTCAAACGTCTAATAGAAGATGTTAATCAAATTAAAAATTGCTACTTGTTTTAAATGACTGATCACTGATTATAATGGAATTCGGAAACGAGGAATTCCCTGTAGCTCAACGCTTCCTTGAAGAACTGATGCAATCCGACCCAATCTGAGTGATTCATAATCGAGAGCAGTTCCTCTTGATTCAAAGTGACCCCCTCCCCCTGAGCATCTTAATCTAGCATTCCCCAGCAAAGGAGATTCCGCCAAATAATGACTGGTACACTCGTTTGCTCGTAGGTTGCACATCGAACACAGGTAGCTTCTGTCGGAAATCCATGGTTGCATGGAACTTGTTAATGCTTAGTCCTCCAATCAATAATAAGTCACGATAATGCTGATAATATATGCATAAATGCTTATTATTTTCGTTTTGAATAGAACTTGTGCACAGATCATTGCAGAGCATTGTTTAATATCAATATCTAAGTACGTATATATAACTACAATGGCGAAGAGAGCTTTGGTTCAGTAAATTGGGTTTAAGAGTTCCGAACTTCGGCAGAACGGATAGATCATGCGAACTCGACGTTTTACATAATCCACGTTGCGCCTGCGCAATTGCGCACAGACTATTGATAATCGAACGCCAGTTAAATATATAGGAGCTAACCCGCACAATCTCTGCAATTTTCTTTAAAATCGGTTCATCAGTTTGGAGTTTTGCCTGTGTTGATCAATTTCAGTTTTGCGCATGTGAAATAGTTATTACTAGTTATTACTTAGTAGTTATTACTATCTCAATCGCGATATAATTTATAGGGCATCTTCCTGGAACATATACCCAACTAACGGCGGAGTTTGAACGTAATCGAAAATATTTTGAGAAATCGACGTTATAAGAAAATCACGTTTTCGCGTACGCACAGGCTACTATTGATCCAACGACAGTGAAAGCTATAGGGGACCGTCTAAAGCGAGCCCGCAAAATCCCTGAAAATTTCATCAAAATCGGACCAGAACTTAGTTTTGGGCGTGACGAGGATTTACCACAGACACACAGTCAGATAGACTCGGAACAAAAATTGATCAACAAGCTCTCAAACGCAAAAAGCGAGTGGTAATTTTGATTGTGAGGATACACATTTTTTCGACTTTTCGCACGAACAACACAAAGCTTCCCTACTTTTCTTGGTGAAGAACACAACAACGACACCTGTACGTACAATAAAAAAAAGTATTGTTATTCATATATCTCTTTGTTGGAGCCCTGCATTGGAACGCGGTTCCTCGACCGCGCAGTTGTCTGATTTTCCGTGAGAATTCCAACGCATCCGCGACGAACAGGGTTTGTTCAGCGGAGGATGTCGACTAGGTACGAGTATATGCCACCCGTTTCGGCACGCACCCCGAGACGAATGGCGGGCGCTGGCTGCGAGCACATCCCGCTCACAGCTGTGTCGGATCCGATGGAAAAAGAGAACGACAAAGGTAAAACGAGGCGACCTTGCCGGAGCAACCTTGACATTCATGAAGCCGGTGCACGCCAGAATGTAGCCTTTCCCTGCTCTAGTGTCCACCCTTACTATGCGTTAGATAAGTACCCATTATGAGTTTCCAACCCGAGATTGATCACTACTATAGCAATTGTTATACATTGAATTTATCCACTTTCATTTTCTTATATTTACCAGGTAGTATATTACAAGGAGTTCGTTCAAAAGAGCAGAACCCTTTTTTGTAGCAGCGATGCCTTTCATTCTTGCAGATGGAGAATCAATTGTCTTATTCAATCAAAATGTCCATTTGCTGTACGATTACGGTTCCTCGTCTGTCAAATGGTCTGTCTGTAGTTAATTCTTGTCCAAAACGAAATTAGATTAGCCTCTTTAGCTTTCTTTGATTGTAAAATGAATAAGATGGAGAGCACTTTATCTGATTGCAATGCTACTTCCCTGTCACATGCTCACGTGCCCCTGTCGTCGCACTGGTCTCCAAATGTCCTGTCACAGGTCCGATTGTTTCAAATTCAAATGACAAAGTATCACCTCTTTGTTTACCTTCTTTTACTTACTCTCAAAACAATTACTGTAATCCGTGAGATCTGTATGTTGTATAGGGGAATGCCGCAGGGAGGGCACTTTCATTATGAAAGGAATATTTCTGGTGAATATAATAATGAAACAACAGTGTTACCCCAGAACTTAGCGATGATCTCAAGAGGAAAGCAAGCCAAAACTGGAGAAAATGACGCACGAATGGGATCCATTGGTGGCAAGAAAGCTGGGTAGGCCGAGACGATCCTGTAAAAGGACGATTGAAGAGGAATTATAAAATTTGGATGTAACTTGGAATGAGGCCAAAAAAATCTATAAATATAAAGAAATATGGCTCGAGCTGCTGAAGGCCCTATGTTCCAGTAGAAGCAACTGGAAACAAAAAAGAAGATCCCAGAACTTACTTGAACAGACGCCTAGTCAATTATAACTTATTCAAATGCTTCCATTTTACTTAATATAATTTGTGGGTTGTAAATTTGGCATTTTTAAAACTTGATCGAGCTCAAAACGGTAAAATTGAAAGAATTTCAGTTTGTTAGGCTTAAAAGAAAAACAGTTGATGAGGGAATACACTTTAAAAATCAGCATTCATTGCCGCAAGTCTTTAACACCGATAAATTACTGCCCACCTACACCGTACCATTCTTTCACTATGATGGAATGGTAATTGTTATAAATGCCAATGATATTCTCTCGAAAACTGGCTGACAGCTTCACCATAAATTACACGAGGTACCGCTCCTTGTTTTGATGGTTCCTGTGATAACGAAAGCAAGTTGAGCAGGACCGGAGATACATATCAGTTGTCTGCAATTACTCATCTCAGATCTGGACTAGCGACTTGAGATTCACCGAGGCAGATTGTAACAGTTTTGAATGGAGAAGGCCTTGTAGGGTCGCAGTAGGTCACTGACTCAGCTTGCCACTCCTCAAGATCGTTAGAACCCTATTCCAACACCTAAAGTATTGTTACGAGTGTAAATGAGAATAAGAAAATACAACTTATCATTCATGTCACTATTGCTTCGTGTTATAACGGTAATTCGGGCTTTACCAGTGATAATAACCGAAAAATCGATAGCTCTTGTCAAAATAATCGCTTAATGGGCGGGAACTGGGGCAGCGGTTTTAATCAAGTTTCCTCGAATGTCCATTTTGTTTGAACAGACAAGAGAGGGATGACAAAACTACGTTCTAATTACCGGAAACGCTCACAGATAATATTCCGGAAAGGAGCTTTCGATGGATAAACTACGTCCCCGGATAAGCTTGAAAAGTGGTTGCACGCCCTTGTTAGCGAATTTGCGTGGAAAACGAGGCTATGACTCCAATATCTTTGAAATAAAAATTGTTCTCAAATTTGTTCATCAAAATACGTTTTGCTGCAGTCTGAAACGATTCCTGAAGTATGTATGGAGAGAGAGGAAGCGAGAGAGAGAGAGAGAGAGAGAGAGAGGGAGAGAAGGGGGAAACTCTCTTTTGTCAAAAAACTCAAGCATACCAAAAGGAACAATGAGTTCGTTGGACAGCATTATTTGAACACAATAAATTCGTCAAATTTCAAAAAAGTGCTGAAAAAAGGTTCATTATTGAAAATAATTTACCGAAAATGGCATAAACATAAAAAACAGCTTAAAACCATTAACCACTGCCAAGTTGTTACTTTAATACTATGAGATTTCCTGTTATTCTCATATGTATTGTTTGTTACCTATCATATTAAGCTTTTGTTTTATCTATTATTTTAAGCTTTGTCAAATTTATTTATATTTATTTATGTTAATTGGGCAAATTGCCCGTAAATACATACAATAAACAAATTAAATGTATATTTTTACTCAGAAAAGTTTATCAATTATACTGGAACGACACAAAATTCGTACACAGAATTTTATTAAAAAGTTTAATTAAATTTCATTAAAACGTGTTAAAAATATATTTCACGAATAAATCTGTGCGCTAATATTGTACAAATCGAAGAATTTGTTTTTATAGCAGAATATTGTATAGAAGTGTTTTGATCAATAAAATTTATAGCTGAATCATTTCTCTCGAGTCGTATTGTGTATACTAACCTTTGGAGAGTTAAGTACTCAAAGGAAGCATGATGCAGTGAAAACTATGTCGCCTTGTCTCCAATTTCTTCACGACGCGAAATCGACGTAAATTGAATAGAAGATCATTATCGAATTCGATTGGTGAACTCCATGTAGAGTCGCAGTAGGTCACTGACTCTGACTCAGCTAGCCGCGCCCAGATTTTTAGTTGTTTTGGAAGGTGTTTCTTAAACTTGAGCCCTATTCGTTAAGTAAGTAGGCGTTAGAAATAACCACCGAATTTATTACTGAAGTCCCGGACGGCACTCGGGATGTTTTATTCACCTTCTAGAAGTCTTCTTTGGAAGTGCGTGGCGCACAATCGACTCGGTTTCGTCATTTCGCGAGCGCGGAACGTCCGTGACGACTATTGTCCCCAGTGCATAGCTTTACCAACTATCAGCCCGCTACTGCCAAGTTTGATGTGGTGACTTTTACAACATCCAGCTGATTATGCAAAAAATTACGCTGGAAAACAAATGTGTGTGTGTGTGACTCAAATTTTGTTGATGCTGCCCTGGCCACAATTCTCAACTGATTTTCGAGGTTCATTCTTTGTTCGATCCCAATTTTAGTCTAGTTGTGCAACAAACCTCTTAAATTTCGGATTTGCTGTCGAGATGGGGGTTGAGGGGATAATTACCGATTTTTACAAGCGCTGCTCAAGCCACAAATCTCCACCGATTTTAGTGATTCTTATTTTGTTTCATTATGAAATCGTTTTGGTATTCGAAAGTATGAATGTATTTTCAAATTTCATGATAGAAGGGGGTGACTGGAAGGGGTGATAACGGTAAATCGTGATATTTTTATTATATTCATCAGCCTTTTTGTGACTGTTTTTATAGTGTGTTCGATCCAGATTTTAGTCCAGTTATGCAACCTCGGAATATTCAATTTTACTGTCGATGAAAGGGTTAAACGGGTGGAGGGGGGGGGGGGGGGATATTTCCCAGAAAACATGTTATTTTTTTCCTCTTATTTTAATTTTTACCAAAATTATATGTACAATCCATTCATAGGGACGTCCCTGTAATGCATGCATTACTTACCAACATGTTTTTCTCCTCTAATTCTTATTAATGCAGCGTAAATTTAGCTTCTCGTAGTCTTCAAAGTTAAGATCTTCTATAAGTAATATCTCTTAAATACTTAGTCTCTTAATTTAAGAAAATATAAAACTATGACAAAAAGTTAAAAACGAGAAAGACAAATATCCGTGCACTATCGTAAAGGCCTGTAAAGCATTCATGCAATACTCAAAAACGTATAATTTCATGAGCGTGTGTTATATGAACAGTTAGAACAATTAGTTGACTTGTGGTCACGAACATCGCCGAAATCGTACGTAAAGACTCTGTTGATCCAAATGGCCTGATGGCTCATATTTTACCAATGTTTCAACAAAGATACATTACTGTAAATGAGAACATCACTCTCGAGTTGAAGGTCGTGGATCTTTGGGGTGGAACGCAGGGTTGCTCGGCACATTAAGAGTGATGCCAATGACGTAAGAGTCCCCAAATCAGGAAATCTATCTCTGCAAATGCTGGAGAGAAAGGTGAAGGAAGATGAAGGGAAGACAAAAAAGAAATATGAGATATGAGGCATCCCTAATCGCCTCTTTAGCGCATTTCTCACAGCTGTTGCGCAATCTCTAATGGTGTCTCAAACCATCATGACCCTACAAGGCTTTTCACTTGTGTTTGTAAGGACTTGACTCATTGTTCTTTAATTTACCTTGCAGCTATAACCAACCTAGCCACCTTCACTGGCGGTGTCTTCGCCTAATAATTACGTTTAGTATAATAATAATAAGTACCAACGTTTAATGATTATATGCGAGTGATTTGCCCAAAAGGGCTATCTAATATAGAAATAATAAACCTTTGTGTAATAATTTGCAGTATTATTTGCATTATGCGAAATCGCTCAACTACGAACTCATCAACTTATCCATATTAATATTTCAGGTAAATTACTACTATGACAACTGTCACTTTTGCACTTCTATACAAATGTAATATCCTCAGCTCCGCCCCCCCCCCCCCCCCCCCACAAATCATCTTATCATCTTCTGCAAAGATTTCTTCCCATCCGGATCTTCATAGTCGGTGCATCTTTTGCATTTTCATATTTGTTTTCTCAGCATTGATTGTAAGTAATGTCATTCCTATTCAACTCACGATGCTGAAGTTTGAAATGCAGCTTCCCTTTGAATGCCGGGTAAAATTACAAATTAAGCCTAGTACCAGCCTGGTCAGCTGAATAAGTATTGTGGCTAGAATATGTTTCTCTGTTTTATATCTGTCGAAAGCCATCAACTCTTGAGAGGTCTACTTACTTGGTTCTTCTTGGTCAAAAATAATAAGTATCAATTTCCCCCAATCAAAGGGATTTAGCACAATTTCAGAGATGGTAGGTGCTTATATCTTCAGAACCAATTTCACCCAGTAACTCTTTCTACCGGTATACAGCTAAACTATAAAGCTGTCAGGGACAGGTTTTAATCCTAGTTGATGCTGCACGAGTAACTTGTCCCAGGTCGTTGATGGGATTCCCGTTTCGTACTGATGCTAATCTCCCCGTCCAACTATTAGTTCCTGCGAGCTTTCTAAACATAAGTTATTTTCCCATCGGAACCCTCCTTTTGACATCTTCGTCGTTTGACATTCTGTTCCTGTCCGGTGACGAAATTTTATCGATTTCTCTCCTTCGTTTAATCCAGTTATATTTTGCAATGTTTTCTTTGTACCACTCGGCTGTTTATGGTTGACATAAAAAGTGCTTTGCTGGGTCTCCCACGGGCTCGGGAAACCGGTCTTGTCTTTGTGAAAGGATTTGGCAATAACTCGATCCTGAACGCCCCACTAATAGATTACCAGGGCTTTGCATTCCACAACCTTTACCGCGATTTTACAATAAATCACTCTCACGCGATTATAGAAATTTATTTTCTATTCTCCTTCCTTATTTTAAAACTTCTTTTTTAGTTTACTGTCGTGTCAATGCAATATCCTACACAAAATATCTGCACAGTTTCAAATAAGCGTCAATATTTCGTTCAAGATCACACTATTCTCTACCTATTTATACCCATTCTTATTAACTTTCAATAAGTCTTATCGCTGGGGGTTATTCTAATGCTACCCATAATGCTAACACGTTTGATGATTATCACTTGCAACCAACGTTTCTAGAGAAATGTAACCTCTGGAGTTTTCATTGCACACGAATCGTTCTCTATTCGTTGGAAAGCTCTCGATTTATCTAACGGTATTATGTTAACCGCTGCGCAGTGCGTGATCAACAATTTGAAGAATGAGAGTGGTTATGTGAATAATATTGTTTACATACATGTGATCCTTCTCAATTATTTTATATACATGATTGCAACCATTATTGGGACATTAGGAGACGATTAGAATATGTGCTTCATCTTGATCAACTGAGTGAGCTAAACTCTCTTCTGTTCACTTTAGGGAGTTGAAATTTGATAGGGAGACTCTGGGTCTTTAAGAGACGATTAAAATTGTAGAATCTATCCTGATCATCTGATTCTTAACACCCTAGCGAAACACAACCGGGTTTGCCTGGAGTGGGTGCCAGGGCATAAAGATGTTACTGATAATGAAAAGGCGGATGAGCTCGCAAGAAGGGGCTCCCAAACCCCTTTTTTAGGGCCTGAGCCAGCAGTTGGCCTACCAAAAACTGCCTTCAGAAGGATCATCAACATGTGGGTTGACCAACAGACCACAAGAAGATGGTCCAATATTGAGGGACATGTCCACAGCAAGCTCATGGTGGCCGAACCCAACACCAAACTTACTGAGAGACTTCTTAGGAAAAACCGTAGGGAACTTGAAACAATAGTCGGCCTTATAACCGGCTATGCACCCCTACGTTTCCACCTACACCGCATATGGGTCACACAAAACTGAACGCAATGCAGATTATGCGAGGAGACAGACGAAACAGTATCCCCTATAATCTTCGAGTGCCCTGCACTCACCTATCGCAGATTTGAACTCTTTGGGGCACAAACCCCAATGATGTCTATTCGAAGCGAACAATTAATCAAAGGACTCACATCCCTCACCAGAGGTCTGAATCTCTTTGATAAAGACAAAACTCTCAGAAAAATACAATAAGCCACCAGGCTTCCGTGCTTGGGGCCCAAAATAACCCCACCCTGAGAGTTTTAATATATATCTACATCTGATATGAGTGAGCTGAGTGAGCTGAATTCCAAATACCTTAGTACGCACTATAACGACCCATCCTCCCAATGTCATTGATGTTAATAATTTTAAAAAAGTGCTAAGGGACTTCATCTCACAGTGTAACTGCGTGACGCATTGATTTTTTCTGTTTATTGGTTCTTCAGCGTTAAACAGAAATCAAAATTTAAAAATTGTCTATCATTCCCGAATACATTTACAAAGATCTGCTCGTAAGGTGATGCTGACCGACCGGAAATACCTCCCTTGAAAATCCCTTCTAGTCACCAATTGATAATCAAATTACTCTTCTGCGTAATAACTAGTTTAGTATCCAGAGCTCTTATTCCTAGATATCGAAGTTCCATGAAATTTCACCACCACTATAAATGAGACCAAGTTTGATTTTTCTCTTTTCTATTGTCATGGTTAGTCTTCTGACCTTATAATGTTCACCAATCAAACAGGCCGCTCGTACTTTCTCTCTTATGAGAGAAGAGCTATGAGCATTGAAAATGTCACAGTAATTTCAATGCTTTTTATTGTTTCAAATAAAATAACAATTAGAAAACATAAAATAATTATTGACACACAATTACTGAATTTGCTGTAAGCCAGTCTCGACGATGCCCAATTCTTCCACCAATATGAATTAACAGGTAGGTAATTTTCTGTTATGGTGCGCGTCTACAATAATTACTATAACCAAGATTAACTTCTCAACCAAGTGACAACAAAACAAGTGGCATTGTTTACTGTATCCATTTATAACACAAATAAATATGAAACTACGACATGAACAGAAGAACAAGTTCGAAAGAAATGCGTGATAAATGGGGAGCTTTCCAACGAGAGGAGAACAATTTTTGTCTGGTGAAAACTAAAGAAGTTTCATTTCCCCAGCTACGCCTTAGTTGTACGTGAAAATCAAACACCTAACTTGTTTATAGGTTGCGTGATTTTTTTTTTTTTTTTTTTTTTTTTTTTTTTTTTTTGCGTAACTAAATTTCCGGTTCACCCGTCGACTAAGACATTTTCAATGTCAAAAATTACGCATACAAATACTAACGATACATACATATACTTACACGGTATTAATATTGATACAACCTTCACTAAATATGGGCTTTTAATTTGTTCCAGGTAAACTATTTCTTTCTCCTCTTGAACCGGAGTTTGGTGAGCTATATTAATTTATTTTTAGTTTTATGACCATTCGTTCGATTTCATTCAAACACGGTTAACACCTGTAGTGCTGGTCCTGTGATTAACAGTCTAATCGTTTTTCCAATGGGTCCACGTGGGTAATCCGTGATGGAGAACTAGGTGCCTATCCATTTATAAAAGATCAGTTCAAAACGAATAGGCTGCTGGTGGCGCAGACTGAACCAAAACTGACCCAAACAACAGTTTCATTTTATAAGTCAAATCCGTCAGTCTTTCAAATTAGCGGTTATTTTAGATTCTTTACTTAAATCTTCTGCATCGACTATTCCATTTGGCATTTACTCTTACTTTGGGATTTCTTTATAAATCATTGTTTGTGCACTAAAAAAAAAACAGCAATCACGAATCGTTTTCGATGAAATGCCCGTGCCGTCAATGTGAACGGTTTTTTTATACGATTTTACCTCTCTGCATGAACAGCGATGTAGGAACAGTATTTCTACTGGAATGAAATTTTATAAAACCATCTTGACACTCAATAGAATAATTGCTGAAAATTCGTATAAAAATTAATGAGCAGCTGTGGGGTTATGCACGTTCGTTAGAATCCTATTTCAATCAACGAAATTTATAGGATAACATCGGCACGACTCGGTAACATATTGAGCAATGTCGAGTACGCGGATGAACATTAGCTAACGATGCATTCTTTTCTGAAATCCCTACTTGGTTCTAATCTGTTTTAACTGGCTGTTGTCCTCATTTGACTTATATCAAAATCGTAAATACATCTTATTACTTAGAGGCCACCAAAAATTGGACAGGATTCTGTCCTGAAACACGGACACGAACGCATTGTAATCATTCGGAAGCTGGAAGGAAGAAAAACATCCTGTTTATGATTTTCGTGGTATTTCCTCTACCGAAACAGTTGGGGTTTTCATCAAATCCTCCATGTTTTGAGGACAAATTACCGACCAGACGTCAACGAGAGATCCCTGTTTTGGCTGCATGATTTAAATTGTAAACACTGGCTTTCTTCGCATTAGGCAAACACCGATGGCGATACACTCTCGTAATATAAGATACGACACGAGTCTTGTTTTCTCCTAAGAAAGCAGAAGCGTTAAGTTCCGTCTCGCTCTTCAAGATAGTGAAATTCAGAGAAGGCCCTCGGAATGCCAATTCCTCCCGAGTTCGGGCTCTCACAATTTGACAACAAGCAGTAAGGAGAATGGTTTCTCGAAAGATGCTCTCTGACTGTTAATTTCAGTGTTTAGCCGCAGTCCGATCACGTAAAACCCTTCTAAGACGCGTACGCTGATTGCATTGGACTTTCTACAAGTGAATGGGGCGTGGGTGGACTCGACGTGGATGAAATTGTGGATTACACTATAAAAACCATATTCATTGGTAGTGTTTTTTAAGGGAATATTTGGAGAAAATATGTTATTGCAATGAGATGACTATTTTTGGAAGTATTTTTTTTTTTTTTTTTTTTTATTTTTAACACAGAATGTGTTTTAGCCATGGACTAACTAGCCGAAAATGGAACGCGGGATGGTAACGAAATGTGTGACGGATGATTTTCACGTACAACCGAGTCGTTGCTAGGGATATGGTACTTCGTCGTTTTTCATCCCACAAAATTCGTTGACCATTCGTTCGAAAGCTCTCGATTTCTCCAACAATATTATGTTAACTACTGCGAAGTGCGTGTCCAACAAACTGAGTTATGAGCATGGTTATATAAATAATTGTTTACACACAGGTGATCATTCTCAATAATTGATATTGTGAACATGATTGCAACCGCTTGTTAATTTCTGATGATTTCATTGAGCTTGTGTTTCGATGATTTGATTCATAGCAGGTGATCTGAGTATTACGAAAACGGTTTGATTTGTGAAGCGGAGGTTAAATAATTTGAATAGGTAATTTCTATACTTTACACTCTAGGAAGCTGTAATTTCGTTTGTAGCCTCTTTAGGACATTTACTTGACGATGCTCAGGGTCCGGATCAGATGTGTGGCTCTTAAAGCTAATTTCTAATCTTCAAACTCTAGGAAGCTGTAATTTCGTATGTAGCCTCTTTAGGACATTTACTTGACGATGCTCAGGGTCCGGATCAGATGTGTGGCTCTTAAAGCTAATTTCTATGCTTTACATTCTAGGAAGCTGTAATTTCGTATGTAGCCTCTTTAGGACATTTACTTGACGATGTCCAGGGTCCGGATCAGATGTGTGGCTTTTAAAGCTAATTTCTATACTTTACACTCTAGGAAGCTGTAATTTCGTATGTAGCCTCTTTAGGACATTTACTTGATAAATCGCTCTTGATTTATCACGAATTTATTTCGTATTTTTTTTCGTAGTTTCATACTATAACTATATAAATTGATGTTATAAATGAATAGTAAACAATGACGCTTGTTTGGTTGTCACTTGGTTGCGCGACAACGCAAACACATTCTGTGTTTCAATAATTTCGTCCGAAGTATGTAAATAGAGGTAACCGGGGGTCCAGGGGGCTTGCCCCCTGGCGAGGCGCGGAGCGCCGAGTTTTTTTTTTTTTTTTTTTTTTTTTTTTTTTTTTTCTGGGCAGTAATCTCTAGCTACTATATTGGCACATTAAACACGGTCGACAAATCCTCATAAAACCTAAGAATTGTTTCTGAATGTCAACAACGGATTGGTATTGGAACGATCTATCATTGTAACTCTTTACTTTCGTAGAATCAGACAACTTTGTCGCGAATGATTTAATTCTTATTGGAATAGTAACTGACAGAAGTCAGTTTGCGTAGTAACATTGATCGTCGTGGGGGTCTATCTGCACTTAAATTGATAAACAGTTTTGTAATAATTTGAAAGGCTTGTTACAGTTGAGAGCAATTCCCCCCTAAGAGTCCATAGAAAATTGGCCATCTACATGACAAGTGTATAGCAAATTCAGTGTTGGGGATAACCAGTGAATCTACGGAAAAATAAAGTAACATTGATGGCTAAAAGAAAATCAATCAACTATTGACCAACAAATGTCACTGCACAGGGGATGATAGGGACCAACATTTTATGTTGACAAGGGATTTCGGGTATAGAAGCGTTACAGCGTAAATCTTGTTACACAATCTTGCAAAAAAGAAGAAGAAGCTTGCAAATCGACGTACCCCTTGAGGCAGTGAGTACTAAACCGTAGCAGTTGACCGTGCATGATAACCACGCGAGCGCATCAATTCAAAAGATGGAATGGGCGGCACAATCCAAAGTCCGCTTATTCATGCGACTGAAGAGTCAGCCTCTTTCACTTTCAATGGATTAAGGTGCGAGTGGCACATATTTAAGGAATACACTGGAGCCAGCCTAACAGGTTGATTTCTCCTAGATGGAACGCCTCCCCTCCCTCCTCTTCTCACCCAAAGGCTTTGGATTCCTACTACATGAATCATAGTTTGGCAATTTGGCATTCAAACTTAGGTTTCCAGGTAATTATACATAGGTAATTACATTGGTAATTATACATACTTCATGTAAAGTAAGCATTTCTAGCTGGAGATTAAAACAACATGAAAATAGATTCAATAAAACACTTTTAAAAAATCTGATGGGAGGCTTCACACAACTTCCCCAAAACGTATTCATCTGTAGGTGCTATTGCATTTTTTTTTGTATGCAGAAACAGATATTACCTTTCTATTGCTTCTCAGAGCTAGAAGAATGGATAGTTAGTAGTAACCTACGTAGTCTAGTAACAGAAGTTACCCACAGTTAGCCATATAAAGATTAACTAGCCTTTTTTTGTTTAGGAGGAAAGTTTTTAAAAATCTAACTTCTGGAAAGCCTCCGTATCAAATTTTAGCATTATATTTATGTCGATTCGGAAAGAATTAGCCTCACAGCTCACTCAGCTGATCAGTGGGGTTCCACTCGTTGTAATTCTATTTTTCGTGTCCCAGAGAGGCTCTGTTCAAATCGCAGCATCGTTGTGCGATTATGAGAGAAATCAGCGTCATATGTCACATCAAAAAAGTTGCCTTTTTTAGTAACGCAAAACTTATACTGATCCCTAGACATATTAATGTCAAAATCACTTGTTCTTCTAATTGCGAAGGTTTAATTATGATTCTTCAGTGTCACCAGTTCGATTATGATTGTGGATTGTTTTCGTGATTTATTGGCAGTGCACGCACGAAACATGAGGGTAACATACATACATTACATCAAATCAAATGATTCTATTTGTAGAAATCAATTATATGTTTGTTGCAAGAGTTAGGAGCTCATTTAAAAGGGAATGAATGACGCTTAGTAGGTTTGAATTTAGTTAATTTGAAGTACATACACTACATACAACACCAATCAATCCAGCAAATTAAATTGTAGGTTACGGCTTAAAGAAGTAGAAAGGTATATTTGTTGTTCCGTGGTTTCACTGAGTGAAACCAAAGCCAAAATATTGCCGACTAGAAGCTGGTTGAATCTTCTATGGACCCGAACGGAGTAAGTAGACCATTGAGATCCTTTTTTGCTGACTGAGGTAAACAACAAGAAACTGATCGACTATGAAACGTTTCGTTTGATTGCAGTGGTTAACGATCACAATAATTCACGGACTATCAATAGGTACCTACTTTCCGGTTTATAAATCAATCAACAAATTTAATCGTTCGAATGCCGTTTCTTCGTTCGAGCTAATAGTATTTTTGTGAAATGATGGAATCTTGAGACTTAATGGGCAATAACTAATAACTATAATAGATAATCCCGCAACCATGTCATTATAAATAAATATTCGAAGAACGTATTTATTTCTACGATTTGTGTCAATCTCAATACTTTTTAACATTCAGTAATGAGTTACAGGACGTTTTGCTGAATTTTAAAGCGTCACGACACCAGAAGATCTATATCGAGCACCAGATATATTATCATGAGTGTTATCTAATTACACCATGTTTGAATGGTGAAATCTTGCGATCGTCATGTCACCTTGTTGCTTCATTATTTTTGTGTCCATCTCTATGTTCGGTATAGTGCTAACGTTCCAATGATAGATATCTATTTATGAAGTCCGTAACAGTTGCCTTTTCGTTGTAATTGTTGGTATAATAGTCACATCATACCTACCTATTCATTATTGAATGATGTGACGCACGAGTTACGATCCCAACATGGGTACCTTTACGTACTAATCTATGCTAGGTACTTTAATAAACTTTCATCTTCGTACTATTCCGCTATAATAGATTAATTATTCTACCTTTAGCCAGGTATGTCATTAAATAACGATTTTTCTTGCAGAAAAATTCAAAATTTCCACCCATTCGTATGCACTAAAATACTGTCCACCAAACGCTTCTGATGCTTCGATCCATTTGTTAGCAAAAAACGGACAGCAGACCTACGGTTCTACGGCCAGATCATTTACTAAAGATTAATTTTACACATTATTAGTTCATTATGGTAACTTAGCAATATTAGTTTATAACTTAGCGTAATAAATCAGCTTTCCTTGTCAGGCTTCGAGATCATGAGATGTTGTGATAAAATGAGAGCACTCCAAATGTGGCGAACGATTTCCCTGCTATGAAAACTAAGGGAGTTACACTTCCCTAGTTACACATTGGTTGTACGTAAACATCAATAAAAAATCAATATTTTTGCCGTGATGTGATTGTCTGAAAAAAATGGAAAAGACCTTTTAATCATTATTAAATGATAAAAATCAATTTCTATTACAAGTCCATGATAAGAGGAATCATCAGTCTGGGAGGAATCACATACAGAACGGAAATACTGCATATATACATATACGAGTACTACTCAAGGTTCCTCGAAATTGGTTTCCTAGAGAACCTTCCTGAAATTTCTCTTATCTACTAGTATTTTTTAACCATTGTAATATCCTCCTCTTTTTACGGAAATTCACTGAATCCCAAAATAGTAAGTAGGTAAGTACCTACAGATTCAAAATCGATAATAAATTGAATCATTATTTGTATTATTAATAATATCTATCCACATCAATCAGCATTACCTCGTAGCGATTCTAGCCATAAAACGCCTGCCAAGTAGGGTGGTGCACATAACTTCCTCGTTTACATATCATCTTCTTCCAACTCTCATCCAAAATGTGAGTTAACTCGAACGACTAGAGAGTGAAAAGATAGAACATGATGGAATTTACATTTGCGCATGCGCAGTAGTTATTAATTATACAATCATGTTGAAATTGATACTCGATGATCAAATTAGCATAACCCAACTATCATCCAAATTTTAGCGAGATCGAACGACTAGGGCGTGAGAAAATGATGTTTGTAGAATTTACGTTTACGCATGCGCAGAGTGAGGTATTGAGTCAATAACAATGAAACTGATAGGGGACTGTCTACCCCCTAGCCCGCACATTCCCTGAAAATTTCATCCAAATTGGATGAAAACTGTGGAAAATAAGCGAACTAATGAACTAACGAATTAGCTACAAATCATGTTGAAATTTACAGATGCTAAAATTGTCATTCTCTATCATCCAAATTTGAGCGAGATCGGACGATCAGGGCGTAAGAAAATTATGCTTGGCAGAATTTACGTTTGCGCATGCGCATAGTGATGTATTGATTCAGGAACGATGAAACTTATAGGGGACGGTCTGCTCTAGAGCTCGCCCATACCCTGAACATTTCATCCAAACCAGATGAAAACTGTGGAAAAAAGCTTGACACGCAGACACACACACACACAGAAACGGAACCAAAGTTGTTCGGGATGGTCTAAATCGTAAAATGCGAGTGGAAATTTTGATTTTAGAGACCAAAAATTGTTTTTGCTTCCGCTACCTTTAGGTAGACTCGGGAGCAAAAAATTTATTTTCTGAATAAGTAGGTACATTGATATAGATAGATTGATAAATTTCAAACAAGTCGGAACAAAACAGATTTACCAACTCACCTACTTTTTCTGATATGGAAAAATAAAACGAATCTTCATTTGTAAGATATGAGGAAAAGAAAACGTACAACTTATAAATTTTCTGATTTGTTCGTCTTGGATAAAAAATAGCAACTTCAACTCATGGGCTTGCAGTTAGTAAATGTCTTAATGAATTCACGATATGAGCCCCAATAAGTGGATGTATTCAGGATTAAACGTTATTTATCGCCTCACGAGTTTAATGGTTTGAATTATTTTAGGAAAAGTACATTCGAACACCTTCTTTGTAGATTTCAATTCCAAGATGGAACGTCGGCATTTCTCAAAGACTGTGTCAACCCTCGTAATCATCCTTCCTCATCAAAGGCCCATAGAGAAGCTAACTACTTATTAGGGGAACCATCAATTCCTTCCAGGAGTTTCTCAAGAACTCATCGACTGTAGGTGACGTAAGGAATAGTGTTGAAAACCCTTACCTTATCCTTGGTGTTGGGCAAATTTCTCATAACACGATGCACATCTCTAATCAATATTAGGACGCGTTAATCATTATGATGCGCAATAAGGTGCTCACAGTTTTGTTTGAGATAATTTATCGTAAGCGGCATTTAATTTATAAGATAAGTTATTGGGTAGATGCTTGAATATAAAAACTCGGGTCAGCCTCTCTAGACCCCTAGATGCTGGTTGCTTAGAACCTACTGCTACAGTTCTTGAAGCATGGAACATGCTGCAACCACCTGCTATGTAGCTTTCAATGTCAGAATATTTTGATTTTAAAAATTTCCGAGCCATTGCAATGCATTTTTTTCTACGAAAATTCGCTAAAATTTGTAGTCAAAAATAAAACATTCGACATACAGTGGTCAAACCTTCTGCGCAATAAGAGGAAAATTTCCTAGAGATGATCATAATTTTTAAAACTGAATACCAACCATCCTGTTTCTTGATCAGGTTTCAGTGATTCATACTAATGTGTTTTTCTTGAGATAAGTTAACGATTTGGGAAATTTGAAACTAATCAATTCAGGGTTAGTCTTAATGCGCGTCCTGAGTACTTTTTTTGAGATTGGAATATTTTAATCTAATTTGGAATTAAATAGATTAGTTACGTAAGTACCTTCTACCGTATCACATTAGCATGTCACCATCGAACACAATCCTACAAATCTTACTAAACTTGAAAATCTTCTAGTTTACAACTTATCGTAAAAGCTAATTTCAATAATCAAAATTACTTCTTTATTACCAAACAAACATATCCGTTATTGAGGTTTTAATTAGTATCAATGCAAAATAATTTATGGCTTATGTTCGGCATCTACTCGTATTATACACCGCCAAACCATCGACATGATAATTGATCATTTCATTAGTATTGAAATAAAATAAATCCTTGACAATCAAATAATATCAGAAAGAAACTATGTGGAACCAATTTATGCAGTGATTATTGACGTTACTGAGGTGTACAAGTAAGTCAAGAAAATCTTTTTTATTTGAAATAGGTTGAAGTTGACTTTAGGTAATTTTCTTACAAAATGAAGCTATTGCAATGGGCCCAAATTTTTAAAATAAAGTTTTCCCAAAACTTTCTTTGTCGAAATCCGTTTTGAGGCATTCTGAAACGATTCCTAGATTTTAACACTTTTATGTATATATACGCAATGTCGCCAAAAAACCAAGCATTTCAAAAGAAATAATGAGATTTTCAGTTTTATCGATTTTTTAGCACATTTTATTGAAGTTTAAGTAGATTTTCCAGCATAACTTTGCACATAAATTTTTCAATGTTCTATTTTATAGTTGATAAACTTTAATTGAGCAATATTTTCCGTAAAGATATGAATTTAACGATTTTTTGAAATTTGACCAATTTAATGTGCTCAAAAATTGCTGGCCAACGAACTCGTCCTTTCGTTTGGAAAGCTTGATTTTTTGGCGCAAGAACAAAATTTTTATCTCTTTCCTGAAGAGAGTTATCGTCTGGAAAGACACACACACACACACACACACACACACACAAACACACACACACACACACACACACACACACACACACACACACACACACACACACACACACATATATATATATATATATATATATATATATATATATATATATATATATATATATATATATATATATATATATATATATATATATATATATATATATATATGAAAAAGCGTTAAGCTCGAGGATTCGTTTCAGAATGTCTCAAAACGGATTGCAATGAAGAAAGTTTCCAAAAATTTTGTTTTTAAATTTTTGGAGCCATTGCAATAGCTTCATTCTCTACGAAAATTCGCTAAAATGTGAGCATACTGCTCGACTGAAACTGGTATATCTTGCTTTGTTTGTATCCAGTTCCCGTCTTTCATACTGCTGTGATTGTTTCATGTCCTAATTTGGTCATTATTTTCTAAATTCATATGCCGAACTACATGGTGCATCATAAGTTGCTGAAACTGCATTACTAGAACTTTGCTTGTGATCCTCACAGCCGCCACTCATATCTACTGGGAACTCATATCTGCTCTTGGGTGTACAAAAATTCAGGTCTTTCTAATTTTTGATCTCATTAATTGTAGCTATCATCCTATTCCCCAACGAATTTTAATAAATAATAATGTTAGTATTCAGCTAATTTCCAATCAACTCTTTTCGAACGACGCATACGGTTCTCTCAAGAAAGAGTTAGGTACCTATTGTATTATATTTTAACACAGCGAATAAATAACAATTTTTCATTAGATACGATGAATACTTGCTAGCCTCCTTGCATATATACTTGGACCATACAAACCACTTTTTTGTGGTTCATGTGCTTGACTTTGAATCTTATACCACCACTATAACCTTCTTTGGTATTACTTCAAGTTATCTATGTTGTTCTGACAAACAAATATAAAATACCTACCTTAAAATACCTTCATGAGAACTTTTCGTATGATATGGAAAATTTACACAATTCGAGTTTCGATTATAATAATTTTCTCTGAAATAAATTTTTGCTGTTGTTTTTTACGAAACAGGTTTGGGAAACTTCATCCTGGTAAAAGCGCCAAAATGCGTGAAAGGCTGCATTGAGAAGTTATC
This sequence comes from Adelphocoris suturalis, assembly GCA_030762985.1. Taxonomy (NCBI): domain Eukaryota; kingdom Metazoa; phylum Arthropoda; class Insecta; order Hemiptera; family Miridae; genus Adelphocoris; species Adelphocoris suturalis. The sequence continues at coordinate 17,065,594 of CM061044.1, forward strand.
CGTCTTCCTCCAAACTCCGAAAATACCTTCGCAAGAACGTGACGAATTTTCGCAACTAGTTTAGGCGAGAGAACGAAAGTGAAAAACTTGATCGGGAGAAAGGTAAAGCAAGTCCCGTCGAAATGTTCTCGACCTTCGAAAGTTTCCCCTAAAGCAAACCCAAGATGAGCCCTCGGGTCCGGCGAAGGCGTCCAATTAAAATTTCACTTTCGTTTGAAGAAAAAAATCGCCGATCGAAACAATCTTTAACGGTTCGAAACGAGTATGTTGGCTGAGCTAATATTACGGCTAACCACGCAACTTGTTTGCTCTTACCTGTCGATTGAGTTCCTAATCGCAATCAATCGGCCAACGCGGTTTTATACGCCATTATAACACGTGTATTGACTGTGGTCACTGTAAAGTGAATTAAATACGGTCGCAAGTTTCACTCTGAGCAAATAAAGAATGGGGTTTGAAAATGAATACGCAGGTGGTTACGGATTTAACAATTTATATTTGCATGTGATTAAATTTTTAAGTTATTTGAAACTTTATTAAAAATACTAAATAAATCAAATAATGAAAAATAATTCGATCCAACCTGCAGTAACCTATTGAGAAGTTTTCTTACATAATTGCTATACATTTTCTGTTAAGTAGGTAGGTGACGGATGATTCACTGTTACTAGGAAAAACGAACGGTTGAACTTAGATTGATAGGGTGGTTTCAATCGATTCGTTAGAAAATTATATCCATCAATAACGATCAAATAACTATTTACATTATTTTCGTACTGCGTGTAAATACGTATGTAGTTAACAATGGAACAAAAAAGCCAAGTTCGTGAATGAGTCTCTACGGTCTTGACGACCCGACCAGGGGCTAGTTGTCACAGAACTAATGAATTTGTCCATTGTTTACTTTATATTAGCATCTGTACTTACAAAGAAAATAGAGAGTCAATGTAACAGCCAAACAGCTCCAGTCATGCAGCATGATCGTATGAGCGAATTTCCGTAAATTATCGTACTAAATTACGTTAAATTGTTTTGAAAATTGATGACTTTGAGTGAAAAGAAATTGTTAAATACCAATATTATGGCGAAAAACTCGTTCTAAATAATAATATACAATTCTAGAAGGATTTTGGATTTTAACTTTTTTGCAGTTTTTATCGATTTTTTAGTACATTTTAATGAAATGTAAGTACATTTATCAGCATAATTTTAAACTTAAATGTTGAATGTTCTATTTTATAGTTAATATATACATATATAAATATTTTATAGCTTTATATAGTTATATAATTTTATAGTGGATATATATACATAAATATATACATATGAAAAAGCGTTAAACTCTAGGATTCATTTCAGAATGTCTCAAAACGGATTTCAATGAAAAAAGTTTTCGAAAATTTCGATTTTAAAATTTTTGGAGCCATTGTAATAGCTTCATTTTCTACGAAAATTCGCTAAAAATAAGTACCTTCCTTGAAAATTCGAAATTAATAGACAGACATTAAATATAATACAAAAATAATCCATGAGACTTTCTGTTCCTTATCGAGAGTCAATACAATACTACAGGTTAGTTTTTTTTTTTTTTTCCTTCTTCTTCTTCTAAAAGTCAGTGAGCCGACCAAATGTATATGTATGCAATTAGGAGGTAAACCCCCGTTCTCTTTTTGTTGATATTCATTGACTGAACTGATTGTAAAATAGTTGGGAGTGAGGCGTATGATGTAAGTGACACCCATGGAAATTGCCTATAGTGACAAAATCGGCGAATGGTCGAGGAACTAAAATATGGTTGTTCTCAAAGGCAGCTCGTGTGGTTTGGAGAACAAGTACGAAGGAGTAGATATGCCTTAATCTTGCGGATTCTAATAATGACACGATAGATGAAAGCCATTCATGGAAAAATAAACGTAATATAAGAAATACAAACATTATTACTACCTATTTCGAAAGTTTTCGAACTAATGGTGTTTTGATATTTCATCCTTCAATATTTTGCTCTTCTGAGGGTTGATCCATATTGATGCGCACAATTCAAGTTGTTTTACTTGACTTTTAGGTCCCGTGGTTTTTGACTAGTTTCCTAAACTTTTCATCTCTTTCTCTCTCTCTCTCTCTCTCTCTCTCTCTCTCTCTCTCTCTCTCTCTCTCTCTCTCTCTCTCTCTCTCTCTCTCTCTCTTGCTCTTCTTTTGTTTCTTCTCCTTTTTTCTTCACATTTTGAAACGTTAGCCTACAAATTTTGAGAGGAAGTTAAAATTGTTATTTCTTGATCAATTACTAAGGATCATGATTGAAAATAATAATCCAAAAGTTATAGGCAACTGAAATGTTAAACAAAGTTCAAAATTGAATACTAATACCTATACGAGCTTAACAATTTCCACGGCTTCCTTTAAATTACGAGTCATTAGAGGGATCTATACTGATTGGAAACTCCTTGAGGAGTTACAGCAGTGATTTAAATGCAGGTATATGGGGGCAACAACGTGTAATACTATTTCGATTTCTCATAGGGTGGTTTCTGAAATGTTGATGTCTCTCGCCCAAACCTACATTCCGTCCAAACTACTCACAACGGTTTACGACATTTACAACTCCGGTATTTACGTTCAAATATGGGTAGTTTATGGATACTAAAAACGGATTGAATTCACGGAATTGCGGTCATACGAGCTCATTTCCCTTCAGTTATTGCAGTCATACTGGGGTCATTTCCACTCAGTTATTGGCAAAATAATTTACGATGACACACTCGGATTGGGTGAAATAAGGAAGAAACTGCACTTGGGCCATAATATTCTAATTGGCTAACGACCGGTACGTACGTTACTTAGTTCTTATATTAACAACTGTGAAAGTTTTATAGTCATCTGGAATATATATGTGCTGTAAAGGATGCATCTAAAGTGTTTGACTTATCCCCATATAAATTATAAAAGACAAAATTAATTAGTTTGTTTGATTTTTTGTCTGATAGAAATGTTCAAACGGTTGTATCGATTACCTATTAAGCAAAGTAAAATTAAAATTGACCACACGGCAGATAAGTGTATTGAACGAAGCAGATTTTCTTAAATTTTACAGTCTACACATATTTGAGGGAGTGGCTGATTTTTAAACATTTTTTTTAATTTCTCAAATTCTTATACGAATATGTTTTTGTTAATTAATTCGTCTTAATGGTATTGATAAACATTAAAATCATCTGTTCACAAAACACAATTTAACACTGATTCTGTAATGGTGATGAACAAAGGTTGGGAAAATTGATTACGAAAGGAAAAATGTGGATTTTTATGCAAAAAAACGTGTTTTTATCAAGAAAAAAAAAATTAAAAAAATCACATTTTGGCAACGGGTTGGGCAAGGACGGTGTGGTTAGTAGCGTTTCACTTCAATTTTGTTCTAGTTTCAACCAAAAAATTTTTTTCACCAAGAGCAGAACATTTTACATTTTAAAAGAAAAAATTTGATTGTTTGGCGCTATAAATGTCCAAACGGTTGCACCAGTTTCCATGTGGGTGGGCGCAAATTGGCGTGCAAGTTCCAGGGATAGTTTTAGGCTAAATTACAATCCTCTAGTCTTACTCCTTCATCGAGATCTCGACTTTCCCTAACGACGTCGCCCGGGTGAACGACTTTGTAATTAGGGGCAAACCCAACGTGTATCGAACTTTTCTCGTCAAATGTGGATGGGGTGGGTTCACGAGTAGACAACTTTCATTAATTAATTCAACGATACCAAAACGATTTTGGTGGGTTGACCCGAGCAGTTTTTATTCGTAAAAATAAATCTTCAAAAATTGACGCCTTATTAACTGCAGCAATGTTGGTCGGGAAGAGTTTTAACGTAAACTCAACGTTTGGTTGACAAATTAATTAGTTAAATTTTGAAACTTGATTGCAAAGTTGAAATTTCGTTGGTACAACCAACTTCATCAAATATTGGCTAACTATACAAAATTTTAGCGATCTAGGATTCCTTCATAAGACTTATTCCTCCATCGAGAACTCGGCTTTCCTTAACGACGTTGTTCAGGTAAACAACTTGGTAATTAAGATAAAACCGGACATGCGTCGAACTTTTCACGTCAAATTTGGATAAATATTAATTTTAACCCTCGGATAGGCGCGGTATCAAATTGATACAGAACTTGGCTTTGAATGGTTGCAACGCCCGCTATCGCATGCGGAGGGGGGCCCCTTTCCATCTACCTTCCTAACTTCAATCCGTCTTCAGAATCAGTTGACCTTCACGCGTCGAAAGAGTGAGTTACAGAAGTTACGGCTGTTTTTAATCAAATTGATACACCGCGCCTATCCGGGTAATTTACAGATTACGAGATTGAAAATGTCAATGGCAATGATGAAGATCACCCCCAGGAACAGCCGATGCAACTGCGTGAGAGAGCTTTTCCACAACCCACATCAGGGAAAAAACGAAAGAGATGCGACCCCTGTAAAACTTCAAAAAAAGTATATTGATGACTGAAAATTGCGTACTTTGTGAAAAATTTCCATGTTCAGAGCAGTTGAAACCTATTTGTAAAGATCGTTACCAAATAGTAAATTTAGCTCAATAAAAAAATTGGTACCTACCTAAAAATTTCGTCTAACATACGTTTGTTACGACAAATTTGCCTTACTTAAAATTTTCGTTCTTTTTTCTAGTTTATTATTTCGTTAAATTGAATTTACGAGTATAGTTCCAATCCATAGACTTGTCTTTTTTCCATAAAACGTTTGCTGTAAACATAAGTTAAGATTTAAACTCACCTGTGAAGAATGTCGCCAAAAAATTGTTTACTAAATAAGGAAATACGTAACAATTATGCCTAGCTCAAGTTATTAGTTACCTATTTTTTCAACCTCATAATTTAATTTCTAATTTTTCTGTAATGTTATAGTAGTTTTTCTACCTATCAGCTTGTTTGCTAGTCCAATAAAACTATTGCTTTGAACAATGGTTAACTTTATACTATTTCTCTTAACCCATTTCCCCTCCTAACACCATTGTATCAAAATGATACACCGCGCCTTTCGCCGTTTTTTTTTTTTAGACCGCGCTCATCCGAGGGTTAAAAAAGTTCAAGTCATGCAGCATGATCGTATGAGCGAATTTTCTCAGATTACCTATCGTATAATAATATGGTAAATTGCATTGAAATTTGAGCAGTTTGAGCACAACGAAATTGTTCAAACCCAATTCTAAGGCAATAAAATTACTCATACTAAATAAAATTTGGCGATTCAAAAAAGATTTTGGATTTTTAGATTTTTTTCCAGTTTTATGGATTTTCCGTCTAATATTAATGAAATTTAAGTACGTTTTTCAACACAATTTTGTTTTGACTGAAACTCCGCTAAAAATTATAAATTTAACGATTTATAATTTTTATCTCAATCTTAGGGAGAGTTATCGTCTGTAATGGCATATATATATATATATATATATATATATATATATATATATATATATATATATATATATATATATATATATATATATATATATATATATGAAAAAAGCGCAAACTTCAGGAATCATTTCAGAATGCCTCAAAATTTTCCAAAAATTTGATTTTAAAATTTTTTGAGCCATTCCAATAGCTTCATTTTTCACGAAAATTCGCTAAAAAAGCAAACAATTATTCCAGGTTGAAGTTTTTTGTCCGACTGACACGGGCGTCTTGGACTTCATCAGCTGTCCTCCACATGGAGGATCAGAATCCGTTCCGATGATTTCGCTTAAAGCTACTCATTGCCTCGCCCCCTTGAGTGGAGAGAGGTTCGCCGTACTGAATCGTGAAAACTACCTGGACGGGAGATCCTTACCTGGGTGGTCACCCATCCTAGTAAAATGATGCTTAACTTCGCTAATTGCTTGAGAAACGCTCCATTGCAACGCCTAATCCGTGCCCGTCAAATGTGGAAAGTGTGGATTCACGCGTAGAGAATTTTCGATATAAAAAATTCAACGATACCAAAACGATGGGTGGGCTGAGCCGAGCAGTTTCTATTCGTAAAGAATCTTCAAAACTATATATTCCGCCTCATTATGTAAGTGCAGCAATGTTGGTCGCGAGTAGTTTTAACGTAACTAAGGTTATATTGAGTTGGTTACATTGAGGGGCCGCTTGGTTGAAAAATTAATTAGGTACAAGTAGAAACTTGATTTGGAGTATTTTTGGGACTGCTGGATAAAAATGACCAGGCACGAAGCCACCTTACAAAAGGCTTTGTAATTAACATAAATTGCCCGTAGCGGAGCACGGGTACACAGCAAATTATTCATTAAACCACTGGTGCCTTGGTACGCAACGGTAAATTGTTTATTGAACGGTAATACATACTGCTATATGTACACCCCGATCACAGCAACGTCTTGCTAACCTACCAATTAGTTATAATCAATAAATTAACGTTAAATTACAATAGTTAGTAAATCTATTGTCTAATTTATTGTTTTCTTTTTGTTACAGGTAATTAATTAGGGAGGAGAGTCCAAACATTGTAATCTACAGTTCTGGTAACGTAACGTAAAGTACTTAGTCATCCGATCGAACAATCTCATGTCGTAAATTAGTTGAATGAGGCTGAAACTTTCCGAAAGTTGATTGTGGTAATACCATTCTCTATACTCGATCAAAGAAAAAATTACAGTTCAAATCACAATGTACATAAGAGCATTGAACAGAAGCAACAGATTTTCATAAATTTAACGCTCTCTCCAGGGATGTTATTGTTTTCAATATCAGATACTAATTTAAAGAAGCTGGCTGGTTAATGAAAAAAGATCACAAACTCGGAAAAAATAGAAAAGCTCAGAAGGGAAAGCGTCTTTCAAAAACGAACAAGTCATTGGAAATGATATGGTGTATTAAAACTAAAAGTTTCTAATTAATCCATATAGCTTTGGGTATCAACACTTTATGTTTTGTTTTTAGAGTAGAATCTTTAGTTCAATATATTATGTACTCACTTTTATTTATTTATTTATTTGATCATAAAATATCACATTTACGAATCTCTAATAGAATGTGATCAACACTCGCACAAGTTTGGTAATTTATTGTTTTTCACCTAACCATCAATATTTTATAATTCACGTTTCGTAATGGAAATCGATGACATCCAGGGACCTCCATACATTAAAATGACGTTCCTCAGCGTCGAGAATTCAACGACTTTCTGAGATTGTAACTGCGCAAGCTAACCAGGCGCAAGAGGTCGGCAATAACAAATCATGTTTTATTCGATCTCTGGATATCCCTCATGGAAATGATTTATCGCATATAGCTTGCAACACGGGCCAAACAACTTCAAAAGCGTAGTAATGCGCCTGCACGCATTGTATAATACGCTAACAAGAGGGAAAACAAATTAATAAGCCATATTTCGTTCTAAAAACGAATCGGTATCACCAATCTTTGGTTTGATTCTGGCTTATTGAATCATCTACTGGCTTAACCATTGAATTAAATTCGACTCAAAAAATCATTTTAGTTATGCTGTTGAAATTATGTAAAACACCGCAGGTTTAATTTTTCTTTTACGAATATAAAAATGATTTTTGTATAGCTACATACCAACTTCTAAACAATAATTATTACAATAGAGTAACAAGGATGCTTATGAAAAAAGTTGAATTTGAATTTTAGATCAGGTGTTTAAGATTTCGATAAACCGTTTAATTTGAAAGTAAATAGAATGTGTTTTTGAAAAATCCAGATAAGAAACATGATTACGGAGAAAAACGTCTGCCAACTTGCGTGTGCAGTATAGCTTCCTCACAAGGTGCAGGGAAGTATAGAATTAGTCGAAGAATAAAGTACGAGTCGAAATGATTGATTGACTTTATAACTACTTACTTTCGATGGTTGACTTTATAAGAAATTAATGTTTGTGCATGCGCACAGACTACTGTTAATCCAACGGCAACGAAATTCATAGGGGAACGTTTAGGAGCTAATTAAATCGCGATATAATTCAATGACTCACATTCTTTATCTGGAGTTTAGTGCTATACTCAGTATAGCTATCCTTCAGTTAATGTAGATAATTGATAAACCGGCCCTTAGCAGGATCCTCTATGCGAGGTAAACACGACCGGTATTACTGAGTTAAGCTGTGCAGTCTCACGGACAGCTAATGATGACTTTGAAGGAGCTAAGCGATCCGACGTCTAAATGACAGATCATCTAACATTTTTAAAGGAATCCATCTTCAGATCGAAACTCGCACTGCAGGCTTTTCCGTGACTGTCGGGTGTCACTTCTCAGCTCAACCAGTTCGGCGAGTGGATTCCGCGTCGATCGATTCGAAAAGGTTGAACGGCCGTCGAACGCCTTTCAATTCAAACTTGATTCGCCGGCCTTGAAAATAATATTTTCCTTTTCGGTTTCGAAGGGGTCAAAATTAGAAATTGAGTCATTCCGAAGATCGAAAGTTGGATGGGCGTAATTGACAGCTTCACTTTCATCCGGTGGTTATGGAAATTCGTGGCGTGAAGAAATTCAGGCGTGATTGTTCTTTCTGGCACTACTAGTCCTATAGACAGTCAGCAACAAATAGCAAGCTTATTTCTGTGTCTGTCGACTTCTTTTCTCTCTAACAGGAAGTTAAAAACAATTTGTTTTAAGTAGTACAGCCGCTTCGAAACCGCGCCGATTAACATTAACCTTCCTTAACCAATTTCTTGATGGAGCCAACTGGAATAGTATCGGTTCAGAGTCCACCTACCATGAAATCGCAAGGAAGTCAGGTATCTGACGCATGAGCTAAAGCTACCATTGATCCGCGAGGGACGAATTATATTAGGAACATCCAGAGCCTTAACCGCGTAATCGTTGATAATTTCATCAAAATCTGATGGAAACTAAGGAAGTTTTACGTGTGGCCAAGAATTCATTCTATTATTGATCTGACCTTGTAAAAATTCATAGGTAATCAATCAGTCTTTGACCACTTATGCTCTCCAAACGTCATAATAATTGGATGCCAATTGGTGAAGCAATAAATAATTCAACGTTTGCTCATGTGTAGTGGCTATTATTGTTATTGTGACGGCGAACTAAATGGCGTTCAGTCCTCAATTATTCTCTCGCTTTGATCAATATCGAAACATTCGGACAAAGGCCATTGAGTTTTAGAGGAATCAACGTGTGCAGATGCAAAAATTCTTCTTCTGATCCACGGACCATTTAGTTTCTACTGGGTAATCCTGAAGTATCATAAAAATCGTATGGGAATTGGGGAAACCCACAGACAGACTGACAGACCCAATCAGACCACTACCTTGGAAGACTCGACAAATTAATTTAGGTATATAAAGACCAGTATTTAATTATTTACACCCTGTATACCCCTTCATGGATAAAATGTATACAAGAAGTAACCATTCTAAGGTAAAAAAGTCAAAGGGATTGAAAAACTAGATATAACCGTTCCCACCTCTGAACTCTTGATTGTTCGATTAACTCTGCGTTAACCCCATCAAAAACAAGCAGTTCCCAGGGTCTGCTCAGGTTCCGAGTTATTTCCGCTTGATCCGTCTCTAAACTTGTCCACGGTCTTCTAACGAGCGTTGAACCTTTCGTTGTCACGCTTCCGAGGTTTACCTACTTAACTCCATATCGGCGCCGTTCTGTCGGATTTTACCACTTCTTATTACTCGTTTTCTCAAGCTATTTCTTGAGTGTGAAATATCATTTAACTGATATCCATCAACTTCATAGTTCAACAAACTAGACTACCTATCAATGGTTAATCTGGAGTCAAGTGAAATCGGAGTAGAAATAATATAGTAAAATCCTTGAAAAAAGTATGTCACCTTCGCTAAGCCCACATACAGGTTTTTACAAAATAAATTTGTAGAGATTAGTGTTGATCCACGAAGGATGAGTACCATGAAGGATAATTATATGCATTATCCTTACTAAACCAAGAAAGGCCTCATTGAAATTAAGTGCATCTTCTATGATGCTACATAATTATACATCACGTTCAACGCGGCTACTAGTCATTTAACATTGATGAAATTTGAAAATCATCAGCTTGCCTTCAGTAATCAGCTATCAATCGGATTTGTGCAAAATCGGATATTAGGTTCCGATAAAATGACGTTTAGTAGATCTATCATTTGCGCAAACGCCTGCTTGCGCAGGGTTATATGAATCTGTGGGCGCCGCTTGTTACAAGTGGCCATCTAAGAAGAAGAAATCCCTGAAATTGTTCATTAAATTCAGTTGAAAATAGTGGAAGTTACGCGCTATGCATAAATCTATGGATCTATACAAACTGTGAGACAGTAACGGAAACAACTCCGACAACTCTGAAGAAACGTAAATTCCTTTTGCAAGAAGATATTTCTTTTAAAGAGGACAGGTAGCGAATGGGTACAAAAAGTAATTGATTTTGACAGAGTTTTATTGATTCCGAAAATCTCGGTAATATCTTTCCAAAAATGCGCAAAATAACTTATAATGGGAGAAAACTATAGCCTTGTAAAGTCAGGACCATCAGCGTCATTGGGACCCCACAGCGCCCTTCGTGACGCCACGAGAAATCCCTCCCTCTAGATTTGTGACAGATATCGGAGAAATTTTGAGCTAAAAATTAAATTTTGGTACTTTTTCAGATGCAACGACTTTTGAAAAGAGTCAGTACACAGCAATGTTTTGATTTAATGTAAGTTTGTAGGTTGAATTTTGTCGAATCATGAATGACTGCTATAAAGGAAGAAATCAGACAGTTGGTAATTTTGCAAGGATAATTTCAAAATACCTTTTTGCAGCATACGTAGTTCCTACTTAATTAGCAAAGTTGCAAAAATCTTTTCAACAGATTAGTGACCTTGGTATGAAGGTTTCCGATTTTAACTAATTTTGATGATACTGATTAGATTATATAGACCAATAACCTTGGGAGCAACGTATGCATCCAGATTGCTCTTGAGTATGAATATCTATCTATTCAATACTTCACTTCATTAGGTACTCCACAAAGGAACATATAAGTGCAATGCAGTGAATTACTCAATAGCTTTTTGAATTCTGTTCTTCTCTCTTCTTGTTTGTGAACGGACTCAATCAAAAAAAGAGAGAAAAAAGTAGTCCACTTGAAAATTATTACGAATAGAATCCTAATCTTCCACAACATATCTACTATCATAAAGGCCGCAGACATCATCTAAACATAACTCCTTCTATAAAATAGCAGCGTACTTACCAACATATTTAGGCAAAGTTTTGTAATATTCATTTAATGGGCCACATAAGTTGTTATTAAAGCGCTGTTCTATTTGCAATGTTAACATTATATTAATCTCTTTTAATGAATTGTGAGAGTTGAAAACCGCTTGCATTCGAGCCATGGCAAAAAGCCACAAGGTCTTTTGGCCCTCCACCAAGCCTATGCTGCCAATCACAACCATGCAGTTCTATGAGCTGACTGAATCAGCTGATTTTCAAGTCAAGCATCCCCAGGTAACCTATATGATCTCGTATCTATAACTACAGCTCAAATATATAACTTAGACCCCTGATGAGGCATGTTGCGGATTATTATGTTCAGACTGACTAACCTAGTTAATATTGTACTGATCAGAACTTGGAAGGAAATTGAGATAGGAGGTTGAGGTAGGATCAGCCCAACGACAGGGACTATCCTCGTATACCGAGAGAGAATTAGTACTACAAGTTCAGCGGCTATGAGAACCATCTCTTAGTACTGAATTTAGGTATGCTAGGGTTGGCGACTAGTACAATCACCTTGTACCTTGCAGGAAGAGGATATGCATACTTTGGCGACAATTGACCAATCACTGCATGGTCTACAAGGAAAAGGATCTCCGAGTTTCGCAGCTACTCCGAGTTTCGCAGCTACTAAGAACCATCATACCCTGACAGTAAGGGGAAAAGGTAGGGAGACTATAGGAGCTAAGACAAAGAACTACAAGCGTTCAAGTATGGATGATTCCCATGGTGTGCCTCCCGACTGGCTACGGCCGAAGGAAGTATTTGTTTATTGAGTGAACCATAAATGTACGTTACCTAAAAGAATTCCCAACAAGGCAATAAAAGCGAAACCTATTGGATTAATGAAGAACTTCTGAATAAACACTGGATTAACTACATCCAACTTCCCCTCCCACTAGGAATAACGTTAATAAGAAGATTCCATTCAATAAGAATGAAGAAAAACTTATTTGCCGCTTGCTAAACCTTCCAACCTAACCTTTACAAACCGTAGACTCTATATCGCTTTTTTCTAAGTAGGCTTTGTTTGATACAGTTTGAGAGAGTGGACCTTTGAATATGTAAAGGCCCCTCCACGCCCACCCACACCTGCCTTTTGTTATGACGGAATTGTATCAGAGTCGAGGTTAGTGTGAACTTGACTTTAACACTATCGCGGGCGCCGTGTTCGATGTAAAGGTTATGAAACGTCATTACCATAAATACGATGGAAAGGGGGCAGGCAATAAGCTCGTTAATCACGCTTGCTTTGTTGGCATTCGCTACTTGTTGACTTTAAACGTCTTTGAGAGGAGGTGGTTTTATTTTGTCCATTTCAAGTTCCTTTCACATCGTACAACTGAATTGCTGGTGAACAGAAAAGTAGAAGGAATGAATTCTTTGTACGGACATGAACTCATCCTTATTTCGTTCAACTTAATTAAATTCAGATCAATAGTTTTGGAGCTATTTGAGTTATATATACTATAAAGTTGCAGTCAGTAATTAGTGTCAAAATGACTCGGGATATGGATTTGTAGACGGTTAAACAAGCAAACAGACAGGCATACCTCTTTTATTTGTTGAAGAAACTCTGATGCTAAACTGTGACTTTTAGGATTATCTCTGAATAAACCAGGACATCTTTCATACTACATAGCAGGAGAATATTGGTAATCTATGGGAAGTAGGTAATTATGTCTGAGTAAGTTACTTCAGCTCTTCTATTGTTAGCATAAAAAATGACGAAATATTCTACGTTTGTATGTTTGACCAGATTTGGTTAATTATCAAATGTCACGCATTAGTTCTTGATTTTAATTCATAGTTGATAATTTGGGAAGAAAATCTTCTGCCTCTGTCATCTTTCGAAGCAAAGCATCAATAGAAATCTCCTGGAAAGGAAAAGTAATTCCGTTCTCCATTGTTCAACTTTGATATGACCTTTAGAAATGAAGGTGTCGGCACTTCATTACGACGAAGATTCAATTAGTTCAATTCCTTCTTTATCGATGAGCGCACCTTACAAAAAATCATTACTAGAGCTATATCAAATGAAACGCCAGTATGAAGGCGCAGCTCGGCCACTAATGACGCTCGGGTCAATAAGTACCTACAACTAGCTCCAGAGAAGAAAGATTAATATCCCACCGTTAAAGCAACCATTTTATTCTGGTGGATCCACATCTAAAGTCGTTTGATCTCTTCTTGATGAGATTAACGTTAGTCTTGGCTTTCTTTTTGGCTCGGACTCCGATTCGTACGAATGGAGAAAGCGATAGCTCTGTTTAAACCTGAACGGGCTGAATACCGACTTTTTTTGTCACTTTCTGAGTAAACTGCCTTTACGGGTGGAGTTTATTGCTCGTGATTTTTAAATATTTTTATTGTGCCATGTAATACCTTATCAACGAAATGATTTTGAAATATTTGGCATGAGTATTCAAAACCATGATACTTCACTGAGTTTTGTCCGCTATAGACTCACTTTTCAAAAGTAAGCAACTTCAAGTCATCTGATGATACCTCTCATTACTTGTTTAAAGAAGACAGGCAGCCGTTGACGTGAGATCTTTGCTTGACTCACTGGTTGTCACTTTACAGAATTTTCGTCTATTTCGATCTGAAGGAAACCTTCATTTTGAAATTACCAAGGTGCATTGACAACATTTCTAGCACATTATTCTGAAATCTGTGGATGATGTCTTGGTTTGATTGAGTCGTATAGCCACACAGCTGAGCTCCACAAGTCCAGATTGGTTTACAGACCTGGATATTAAGTGTAAGCTTCTTCTGGATTGACACCTTCGACCGTCTCCCCATCAGTTAAAATGCATTTTCCAGATTTTCAATAGAAGTTCCTCTTCGTTTTCGTTATGAGCGTCATACTGAGGTATTTATCTTCGTTAGTATAATATGAAATTACTGCATTCATCATACCTACTGGAAAGGTGATGAACCATAATTGTGAGGATTCCTGATTTTAGGAATGTAGTTTTGATCGTGTATCTGATATTCAGTAATTATTGTTAGGTATTCTGTCGATTACAAAACCTATTTTCATCACTATCTAGAAATGCAATTTCAACTGATGTTTGATTATTATAGCAATTGAATTCGGGCTTCATAAAACATGATGTCATGTAAAGGAAAAACTTTCTAGGGAAAACTGGCAGTCTTCCATCAATGAACATTTAAATTTTAATTCAGTTGACAGGTTTGTTGACTCCATTTTCAAATTGAAGGTGGGTTGTGGGGTACAATGAGACTTCTCCCCGTAGTTTTGGATAGTTTTTATTCAGTCGAGCACTTTCGCCATATGCCCTCATCAGAAACTGTATCGGTGACCACTTGGGTCACCCTCCCTGCTTCTCCGCTAGACCCTGCTTTTTTTACCACTAGTATCAATGGTTGTTGGATTACGACAATCTTCTTCTGTCATGATGGAAATTTATTTTGTAATACATTTAGATAGAGTAAAGAAAGAATAGTACATTTGGTATTTTCACTGTTAAACTTGAAATAGGAGGAATAAGAGATTTTTTTAGAAAAATATTATACGAAAAAAAACCATTATTCCTCTTATTAATTTCAAGTCCTAGTTTTTTCTATCCTAAAGTATAAAAAAAGTCCATCTAGACAGATGAAGGAAGACTGATTGTTGCAATCCAACAATTAATGATACCAGTGGTAAAAAAAAGCAGGATGTAGTGGAGAAGCAGGGAGGGAAACCCCAATTGGTTACCTATACAACTCCAGCCAAGGCCATATGGCGATAGCGATAGTGAATAAAATAAGTTCCAGTCATGCAGCATGATCGTATGATCAAATTTTCGTAGGTTATCGTAGGCACTATAATACGTTAAATTCTTTTGAAATTTTTGCTTTTTGAGTGCAAAGAAATCGTTAACTATTATTTATATGGCAAAAAAACTTATTCTAAATAGTAATCTGCTATTCAAAAAGAGATCTGGGATTTTCAGCTATTTTCGATTTTATAGCATTATTTTAATGAAATGTAAGTAAATTGTTCAGTGTAATTTTGTACATAAATTTTTTAATGTTCTGTTTTAAATTTGATAAACTTTATTTGAGCAATATTCTACTAAAAATTATAAATGTAACGATTTGCAGTCGTTTTTAGCCACTTTTAGTGATTTTTTCAGTACATTTCTAAAAACTTGACCAATTTAATGTGCTCAAAAAATGCTGGCCAATGAACTCATCATTTTGTTTGAAAAGCTTGAATTGTTGGCAGAAGAATGGAATTTTTATCTCAATCCTATGGAGAGTTATCGTTTGGAATGACACATATACTATACATTTATACACACACACACGCGCGCGCGCGCGCGCGCACTTTTTTTTTTTTTTTTTTTTTTTTTTTTTTTTTTTTTTTTTTTTTTTTTTTTTTTTTTTACGAAACTCCCCTCAAAGGCGGAGGGGGCACACCATTAAACTGAAAAATAAACAAATAAAATAAAAAAGTGGGGAGGACGCCCAGGTTTACCCGACGCCGGCTCTAGGGATAAGGGAAGTTGCAGGACGAGTAGGAAGAATGGGATGAAAGGAAGTGCCCCTATAAAATGACCACCAGTTCAAGTAAGAACCCCTCAGGACGCGGGTGGTGATACCACGGAGTACTCCTGCCGAGATGCCCAACTCGAGCAACTCCGTGGCACTTTTCCCGCACCACACCCCGCGCCATGACACGGTCGCGGCAATGACCTTGATGTTATTAGGTGCCACTCCTTTTAGCTCAGATATCGCTTGGCGCAGATCATTTCTATCATATTTACTTTTCTTAGCCCGCCAGGTCTGCTCCATGTCCAAGCTGCCACTGACAACCTGGACATCCAGGATTATGGCAGACCCATCGGGCTTGATCGCAACGATATCTGGCTTCTTGCCCCGGTCACTCGGCATATGGTATAGTCTCTCTCTTTCGACATCCCAACCGCTAGATGACAAAGCGCCTGCTATCTGCTTGGCAACCGCATCGTGACGTAGAATGCGGCCACCGTGAGTACGAGGACACTGCTGCACCACATGATAAAGATTCTCATTTTTACCCCGACAGGCACGGCAAAGGGTGTCTACTGTCCCGCGACTACTCCTTGAACACCTCACCGAGGTGGCTAATGTAGCCACCCGGACGGCGTGAAAATGGCGATAGTCGCGGGCCCCAATGCCCTCTGAAGCCCATTCCACCCACTGGGTAGAAATGGGGGATTCAGAGCACTGTCGGAGTTCTTTACCATCTACTGACTCATGCAGTGCAGCAGCGAACTCAGCAGATGAGCTGGGTTTTGGAGCAGTTGGTGTTGCTCGATCGCACCACAACAACTGCTGCCGGACAAAGTCCAGGTCAGCAGCAGTGCGGGCGACCTCCCAGCTCGAGCCCCTAAGGGCAAGCAGGCGCTGGCGGCGTAAAGATGGGATGCTGGCAGAAAGAGAGACAACACCGAGCCCACCGGCCTTGACCGGTGCGTGGATGTAAGCACTTGGGACACCAGGTGGAAAGCCTAGCCAAGAGCGCACAGCAGAGCGAACTTCACGATCTAACTCAAGCAGCCTCCCCGCAGTAAGCCTGCCAAAGACTAACCCATAGGTTAGCTTTGGCAGTAAGTACGTGCGAAGGAGGCGCAGCTTCTGCTGTGGCTTCAATGGAGCCTTGGTGACACGAGCTAATGCGCCACCAAGGTCCACACGGCTTGCGGCTATAGTGGCCACACCCATGAAGTCGACCCCAGCCGCCAGACCTCCAACACGGATCGGGCGGGGATGGGTGTCTGTCCTAAGACAAAGCACTCCTCATCCACCACCTTCACCTTATGTTGGCGGCCCGACGGGACCAAGGAGACCGACCCACACTTAGAAGGGTTGACCACTAGACCACACCTGGCTAGCTGCTCAGCAAAGGCATTGAGGGCGACCTGCAAGCCCTCGCGGGTTTCTGCGAGTAGGATGACATCATCGGCAAAAGCCAATGCACCTACTCGCACCCCAGGGGCGAGATCAAACCCTATTTCATCTGGCAGCTTACCCAAGGCTGTATCCACGACCAGGTTGAAGAGGAGTGGCGACAGAGGATCCCCCTGGCGTACCCCGCGCCCAATGACAACATCCCCTGACATCTCACCTTGTGCCTCGAGGACCGTCACGCCTTCGTGGTACAGACAGGCAACATACTCAATTAAACGAGCAGGTGCCCCGACACCACGAAGACAATCGGTCAGGGCAAAGTGGCTAACTGTGTCAAAGGCCTTAGCGACGTCCAGAGCGGCAAGATGGAGCTGCCGTTTCTTGATGCGGGCCAGCGAAATGACAGTTTGGAGAACTGTTAGGTTCTCCGCTGTGCCATCCGCTGGCCGAAATGCTCTCTGGACGTCACCTATGACACCAGCCACTTGAAAGCGAGATGCCAGAATCTTTTGGAAGTGGCGGAAAACTACCGATGATATTGAAATCGGACGGTAGCCTCCAGGCCCACTTCCTCCTTTCTTTGGGATGAAGATGGTTCGGGCACGGGTCAACGCTTTCGGGGGCCTTCCCGATAGAAGTAACAGGTTGAGGATAAGCAGCTTGACACATTTTGGGGCTTTATTCCAGCGTCGGGCAGAAATACCATCAGGTCCAGCAGACGTGGAGTTTTTGACACGGCACTTATGTGCCTCGTCATGAAGCACCGGCGTGCACATAATGCCACGTAAGGAATCCCTGGTGGAAGCTGGGGGTACCACTGGCACACCAGGGTTGTGGCTGGGAGCACTCAAAAGTGGCTCCCAAAATTCCACAAACTCCTGGAGTGGGGGCAAAACTTGTTCATCCCCAGCTCCCTCCAGTACCTCCGCAGCTACACGAGCCGGATGCTTCCTCCACAACTTCTGGACCCGCTGGTATTCCCGCCTCCTTGCTTGCTTAGCTGCTTTGCGACCTCCACGGGGCACCGACACAGGAGGATGTCCTCCCTGATGCCCCGCCACGGTCGCATCCCCAACCTGTGGGAAGATCCTCTGTACATAGGCCGCGACCTCATCTTCCAAGCCAACAGGCCTCTCAACAGCCCGCCTCGCCAGTTCCTGCAGGTAGGCACTCTCGTAACCATCAATACGGCCTACCTGCTCCCCGAGCCTCAACACTTCAGTCTTCAAATCCTCAAGAAGACAGGAGGTCCCGGGGGAGGATTGCTGAACGGCGGGCTGTTGTCCCACGCCTGTCGGAGATGCGGGGGAGGCCCCACTGCTATTTGCCAGGATTGCATCCTGGACAAGCTGCTTATAGTGGGGCCTCAGGCGAAGAGATTGGATGGCAGAAAGCGTGCGCATGGGAAAACGTGCTTGAAGGAATACGTTAATATTTCGTACCCCATTACGCACAGCCTCTGCCTCCTCTGCTGCCATTCGCCGCAAATCCTCAGAAGCATACCTGGGCCGCTCTCGCTCTATATCAATTGCAGCGTTGGCCTGTACAGGATGCTTCTGCCAGACGTGGGCACTGAGGCCACGCTTGGAACTGAAGGCTCTCTCACAGTGGGCACACTGATGGACATCTCCAGGGGCATTGGAAGAGGAAGAAGGATAGGAAGAAGAGGAGGAAGAAGAGGGAGAGGAAGACCGACGCCCCTGCCTGGGGCGCCCCCGAGCGCCTCCCCTAGAACCCCGCTGGCCAATGGGCCGGCGGGGGTTATGAGGCTCTCTATTTATTTCATCCATAACGGGGGAGACGATAAAATAAGGGTCGGGAGACCCATTGACATGAGCCTCCCCCCTAAGCGCCAGAGGGTCATTCTGCCACCCTCTGGTAAACCAGAGGGTGCCCGGGTTGCACGGCGGGGACGTATGACCATGACTTGGGTAGGGATTTGAAGGAGCTCCGAAGAGATAAAAAACACCAACAGTTACCCTACCCCACCAACCCACACACACACACGCACACACGCGCACACGCGCACACACACACACACACACACACACACACACACACACACACATATATATATATATATATATATATATATATATATATATATATATATATATATATATATATATATATATATATATGAAGAAAAAGCGCAAAGTTCAGGAATCGTTTCAGAATGCCTCAGAACGGATTTCAATGAAGAGATTTTTCGAAAATTTTTATTTTAAATATTTCCGAGCCATTGTAACAGCTCCATTTTCTACGAAAATTTGCTAAAACTATCCAAAACTACGAGGAGGAGTCTTCTTGTACCCCACCTCCACATCCCACCTTCAATAAATTTGTATTGTTATTGTATATTCTATTTTTACGACATTATATATTTACGACAATATGGGGGTAATCCCGATATCACTTATCTGCAACGGCATAATCTTCTATCCCAACATGAGTTTGTCGACATTATGGATCCATCAATACCGAATCAATCAAGTTACTCTTTTCTCTAGCACCGACCTCATGACTCCGGTGCAATAAGGGTTGCAAGCAGGTTGCCTTATAAGGCACGTTATTGGAAGGTTTCGTCCTTCGTGCGGCGAGTCAGTTGGCCAGAGTACTTGCTACGTGGATCACGTACCAAACGATTTCTTCCACCAAAGAACCACCACGAGTTTACAAAACCCGTCTTACTTGACTCTATTAAGTTTGAAATCTGCACAGCAAAAACTCTACTAGATGGATTTCGTGTCCAATGATTATTCCCACTGTTCTTCAGTGTAAATGGACTTTCTGGATTCTGAATTTTATTCATTAGATCACTAGAAATCCAATGAAGCTGCCATGTGACGATCCACCGATTGTCGTGATCAAAATTCCTGGATTTGTACAGTATATTTTAATGTTTTGATGTAATTTCGAAACTCAAGTGAAATAAGTAGAACAAGGTTTCAATCTCTTGGATGATTTATTACGCTTTTCTGTACGTTGCTCCAAATGAAAGGTAAACAGGGAGGTTTTCTATCTAGCCTGTTGGTTCATTAATTTCTTATATTCATTCATATATTCTATTAAAGATGAAAGAAATAACGCTGGGAAGCGAGAGGTATGCGGGACAGCAATGGATTAGGTATTAGTATAAACAATGGGAGTTTATATAATATTAATTGCTATGAATTGCTATTAGACCGCCAATTATGCTGAGTTAGAAAAACTACTATCTACTACGATAATATTGTGTATAGGTAGTGGTTAAATGTTTATAGTGCTATTTAAGTGCAATGTTGGCACAATCTCGGATTAATCATCCAAGAGCCATGAGTTTGTACACGTTTCCATTACATGTTTATGATGTCAATCAATATTGTTTCAAAAAAATTTTTTTGAATGAAAAAACACAAATTTTAGTTGAATTGCAGCAAGTTTTATGAAATTTTTCAACACAGTTTAAGTTAAGTACCTACAACACGAATGGTCTTATTCGTATCGTTGTAATACGATTTATCTAAATAACGAAAAATAACATTTGTTTGAGTTTGTAAAATACTAATCCATGAAAAATCTCATCTTTAAACGTCACCCCTTGGATGTTGTTGAATGTGATGACTAGATTTTATTTTTTCACCGGCCAATATGTGATTTTGGAACAAAATATAAAATGATTGGGCTGAGTATGAGTTAGGAGGAAAAATTGATAGTTGATGTAGGTACAGATCTTCATTCTTTCTAAATTAATTGTTTAAGTTTTAAAATTTATTGCTTCGCCTATATATAATTCAGCTTTTGAATCTTCTTAGTATCTTGAAACGTAATCCAACTCATTTTGAGCGGGTATTTTTCCTTATACAAATCAAATCAAATTTGTTTTGTCCAAAACACACGGAGAAGGACAATATACTCAACCAAGGCTGATTTAGATCAAAACGTCATCATCAGTAACTAAAACAGAACTAAACAATCAGCAACAGCACCTATTTACTACCATTTGTTGCGAAACAAATATCATCAGTGTTTTGTTGGGCCAATAATGGGCTTCGCATTACATAATACATTACTCAACATGGAATAACATGATCATATCTTGAGACAAGCTGTTGTTGTCCTCACTGTCAAGGTCGAAGGAATATTGTAACTCTTTCCCGGAGTAAACAACGTTTCCTGTGAAACCTCTATGTTAGTAGTTCTAATACATTCTAGGTAGTTTTGGTTATTATTTCCAATTATTAACCCTTCTAATTTACCAAGAAAAGACATTGTATAACCCCCTCCCCCCTCCTCTCAAAATTTGTTGTTGTATGTTTCAAGATACGTAGAATCCAAAATTGGAGATTCCGAAAATTGCGAGAAAAGAATCAATCCGTCCACCATCCAAAGCTTTTTTCCGAAACTCCTGAACCGAAATCTATGAAATTTGACTCAAAAGTCATAAATATATCGACCGGGGGATATGCCTGTAACATCGGCATCAATTTTGCTCAACTCTAAAAGTATAAATTAAGGGCTGAAATATTAAAAACTCTAGATCTCAAAACCTTTCAAGGTAACAGTTTTTTTTCCATTGATAGATATTATCCTAAGAATCAAATGAAACCACCCGAAACGATGTATGTACATTAATCTGTTCGCTTTCCCTAAGACTTAAAGTAGTAGTGACATCTTAAAATTACAGTGAATCACTAAATTTCATTAATGACCACTAGAAAGTGAAAGTGGTTGTAAAATCAAACATTAAGAACTCGCCTAATACTTTCCAACGAACGTATCAGCAGATATACCAATAGAATGCTGTCTTCACGAAATCTAGTTTACTATAATTTTTGTAGGATGGACTAGTGAAGCCAGGGTTGGTTTTTATTTTTGTGATGTGGATTTGACCGGTGCATTTTAGAGTTAACAAATATGGATATAGCAACTCGTACCCTGAGTCTGGATCTCGCTGCTTACAGAAAATAAATGCTAAAAGCCTTGTTACGTAGCTAGTAGAGATGTGATTGTGTACGAACTGTTGAGAGAGACCCTCTGTAGAGTTGTTAAGGATTCGTAGGTGAGTGGATGAGTCCGAGACTCGCGGCGTCGGAAACACGTGATGGAATCTCACGTCAAGAAACACAACGGCTCCTTCCTAACCCACTTCTCAGAGTTAAACAAAAAAAATCGCTGGGTGAAATTGTGACTGCACGTCTTGATCGGTTGAAGAGTTGCCGTAGGCTAGCTCCAATCGTTGGATTCATGATCGTGATGGTGAGAGAAAACGAATGGTGCAAGGCTTCACACTACTTTCCTATTTTTATCTATGCATTTAACTAGTATGGACGCTTGAAAGATGGTTTTTTCGTCCACGGTTCCATGATGTGGAGGTGATGTGGGGATAGTAGAGGTGAGACAATGGAAAACGGCCTTCCTCAAATTTTCAGTTCTTTAACGTTGTCAAACGTTTTCTCCGTTTATGGTCTCTTCAGGACTCTTGGGTTTAGTCGTTAGTTTACATAATAAAGAGTGGATGAAGACGGAAGTGGGAGTTTTGGTCACGTTTTACATGGTTATCCTGCCCAGTTATACATTATTGGTTAAGTATTGGTGGTCTAAATAAATAAATGTTGAGAGCTATAGTTAGAAATTTGCACTCTTTTTAATGAGATGATACAGTGTAAATTTCTAAGTATAGCTCTCTACAAAAGATTTATCGATCACTCAGACTTAACAATAAAATGTAACCAAGGGAACTACCTGTGTCTTCATTCACTCTACATGTATATATACACTACCAACAAAATACTAGATTCCTCAGGAGGCCATACATGGTTAACACGTATGACAACAGTAGGGCTGAAAAATTAAAGTACGCCGTTTTCTATCACCTCACAGATTCCATGATGTGTCCACTTGACAATTCTGCATAATAATCAACAAAAAAGTTTCCTGCTGATTTTCTTACAGTACTTCACATCCTAATGTATAAACCCTACCGAAAAAACGGCTCACAGATGAGTCGGCAATCACGAAAGTATACGGCAATGCTTCGAAATCCATACGTAAACTAGAATAATTCAAGCTCGAAAAGGAATGCCTCTGTCTATTAGTAAACCATAACCAAGATAAACAAGGAAGAATTCAGCTGATCAGGATGAAACCCGTAAATTGATCCCTCTCTTGATGGCAGGGAGGCTTCCTATCAATTTCAACCTTCTAGGGTGAATAGAAGAGAAAATTTATCTCACACTGCTGATCAGGATGCAGCAGTCTTTTTGTTAGCTCAAAGAGGCTCCCTATCAATTTTCAATTTCATAGAGTGAACAGGAGATTACTAAGCTCATACTCAGATCATTCAGCTGATCAGAGTAGAGCCGGTGACGTCATTAAACTCTTGATGTCCCGGAGGGGCTTCCTATCAAATGTCATCGTTCTAGGGAGAATAGAAGATAATTTATTTCATACAGCTGTCCAGGACGGAGGCTCTAATTTCAATCGTCTTGATGTCTCACAGAGTCATACTATAATCATATTTCAACCTTCTAGGATAAACAGAAGATAAATTATCTCACCCAGCTGAACAGGATGCAGCCTGTTATTTCATTCATCTCTTATTAGATCGAAGAGGCTCCCCACCAGTTTTCAATTGCATAGAGTGAACAGAAGGTGATTTAGCTCCCTCAGCTGATCGGAGTGGAGCCCGTGAATTGATTTCTTTTACGTTTTGATTTTCCGGAGAGGTTTCCTATC
This sequence comes from Adelphocoris suturalis, assembly GCA_030762985.1. Lineage (NCBI taxonomy): Eukaryota > Metazoa > Arthropoda > Insecta > Hemiptera > Miridae > Adelphocoris > Adelphocoris suturalis. Next base: position 17,089,477 of record CM061044.1, read on the forward strand.
ATACGTCAACATCCTAATGTGAATGGAGATAATCTAGGCCGTGCGACGATTTCAGTTCCACACTTTCAAATCGCCAAAATCGTTTCGCTTTTTCCGTCCTGTCCGAAACGTAACGCAAAAATCCTATTGAGCCAAAGTAATGAAATTTTCATTTCTCAGGTACCATTTGTAACTGCTCCAAAACTGATTTAAATGAAAATTGAAGCCCAAACAATAGTTTACTTTGTCTACGAAAACTCTCTGAAGGTGAAGAAGGTTGCATAAAACCAAGAGTTTTCCTATCTCACTTGAATCACATTGATCTTTATCATATTCGGACAAAGCCCTATAAAAGATAAATTGTTCATTTGTCTCAGAAGGTTGTTCATCTTTCGGTTCTCAATGATGGAGCAGCACAAAAGAATTTAGAGGAAACATCGTCCTGGGTACCTATCTGAAACCCATAAATTGATGATATATATATATATATATATATATATATATATATATATATATATATTTACCATCATCACAAAAGGGGAACCATTGCTTATTACTGGAGCAATAAAATGTATTATTAAAGTTCAAATTTGGATTTATTATTTCAAATTTGCCGATAACTGCTCCTCAAACCCCTGTACACCTTTAACACCAATCTCATAGCGGAAACCTATAACCCTGTAGTTACCCCGCAAAAGGCATGACAATAGACAACAGGATATCCTTCAACTGATCGCCAAAGGACTGTGGAAATCTGCCAGTGAAAGTGGAATTGTCTTTTCAAACGCCCTTTATTGGAAACGCCATTATGAAGCAGGTTTTGGATATTTTTTATTATCCGGCTGAGGAAGAGGTTTTTTAGGCGATGGAGTCGGACCTTTTGTGCTTTGTCACTTAACTCGTGCCTTGTCAGAGATCGAACTCGTAATTTCACTTTCACTTGTCTGGCCAATCGGATTTATTTTTCGTTTTTTCAGATTGACGTTTTCACTTTTCATGCATTCCAACTAATTCAGTCCTGTGATCAATCATCACAAACATGGAGATCTGAATAATGCACCAATTGTAGCATCAAGTCGAAAAGTAGTTAGGTACTGAAGTGCTAGGAATTTCCGATAGAGATCGTTTTCAAATGTGTTTCAAATTCTAATGAAATACTTATGACGATTCTAAAATATTTTCGAACGGAATCAAAAGACACAGCTTGTCTCGAAAAAGGAAAACAAAGAAAATCCTAAATATGGAAACTAGAAGTTTATGATACGTACTTCTCATTTTGATGAAGATTATATTTTATAAAAGAGAAGCGAAAAACGACGAAACGATTAATTCGACTTCTCATAATGCCCCTTCATGATTCATTAGATAGGAAAAAGCCAGGGCACACGGTGATAGTTGCGGGAAGATGAAATGAACTATGTGGTAAAGAAAATAGTAAGACTACGATATTTATTTACTACAGTAATTTACCTACGTATGTTTTTAGTAAATGAATTGAATCAATTTGTCGTTATATTTCATAATTATGATAAAATCTTGCTCAAATCTTTCCTATTCACCGTAGGACGACGGAAAAGTGAGCTAAAATCTCTCCTGTTCACCGTAGGACGTTGAAAATTGATAGGGAGTCTGGGATAACTAGAGACAAATGACCTTACAAGCGCCATCCTGATCAGCTGAGTGAGCTAAAATCTCTCCTGTTCGCCGTAGGACGTTGAAAATTGATAGGGAGTCTCTCTGGGATAACAAAAGACGAATGACCTTACAGGCACCATTCTGATCTGCCGAGTGATCTAAAATTTATGTAGTCTGTTTGATTACAACTGTTCTAAAAGTTGGTTCTGCTTACGCAAACTGCGTGTTTTTGTTTATTTTACTCGGTAGCGTTCAAGTAAACAGCATTCGGGGGTGCAGTGGTTTTGCTTCCGAGACTGCAAGGCAGCGGAAGCTTTGTTTTCACTTTCGAAATGAAAAAAAATTTTTTGCTCCAAAATCAAAATTTCCACTCGCATTTTGCAGAGCCTTCTGAACAAATTTGGTTCCGTGTCTGTCTGTCCGTCCACATTTCCTTGTAACAGCCATAACTTCCACAATTTTGATCCGATTTTAACCAAATTTTCAGGGATCGTGCGGGTTAAGCTCTAGATGGTCCCCTATCAACTTCATCATGATCGAATCAACGGTAGCTTCTGCGCAGGCGCTAACGTGAATTCCTTGTGATGGTCATAACTCGGTCAGTGTTGAACGGATTTCGGTCAGATTTCTTCGGGATGATGTGGGTAAGGTCCCTTGAGGTCCCATAAGACAATCATCATAATTGCATTAGCGGTACGCTCTGCGCATGCGTGAACGAAATATTCTTGTTACGGTCCTTGCAACAGCCGTAATTTCCAAAATTTTGATGCGATTTTCTTCAAATTTTTAGGGATTGTGCGGGTATAGCTCTACATGGTCCCCTATCAGTTCCGTCATGATCGAATCAACGGTAGCCTCTGCGCAGGCGCAAACAAAATTTTCTTGTTTCGGTCATAACTCAGGCAATTGTGAACGGATTTCGGTCAGATTTTCAGGTATGATGCGGGCAAGGTTTCTTGAGGTCCCGTATCACATTCTTCGCGATCATCAGCAGCGGTACGCTAGGCGCATGCGCGAAAGTAATGTTTTTGTTACGGTCACAGCTTAGTTAATTTTATCGGATTTTGTTCAAATTTTCAGAGATGATCCCGGTAGAGTCCCTTGAGGTGCCATACGAATCGTACGGTACTACCAGTGATTGTGCCCATCATGCCGGGAATTTATTTGCCGGCCGTTTCTAGTTTTCTGGAATTTAATGGTGAAGTACTGTGAAGGTCACGAGGAAGCTAATGTGCCATTTCCTTGGCAGTGTATATTTATTTTTTTATTTTTTAAGAGTCTCTAGTGTTGCCCTCACTACTATCGTAGATATATAGATACCTTTGGTATTGTATACTGTTAAAGGTATCGTAATTATCGTATCCTGTCGTGAGTATCGTATTCTATCGTAGATATCGTATAGTGTCGTAGGTGCACTCGCAAATCTGAATAGCTGGGCTCACATCGTTGACCCTGTCCCGGTTCGAGGGTCTCCCTTCATTCGCTTCCTGGAGTCGACTCCGTTGTGTAACCAAGTCTTCGAGTCTATAGCCGTATAATGGACCACCAGTCTCAAGGGCGCACTGCAATATCCGTCTTCTTTGAGCTCGGCCCTTCATCCTCCATCCAAACAACCCCCATTGGAAAACTTCACAGAAGACGTTAATTTCTGAGTGTTGGAAGGTTTTCTAAAAATTTCGGGCACGGTTTATTTTATAAATTTTAACCTTCGCTACGCTGTGAAACTCAGAGACACATATTACTTTTATTGGTATATTTAATTTCAACATTCCATGATAAAATAGTTACATCTTTTCAATAAAAAATAAACGATATTTTAATTTCACAAAAAAATATAGTGTGTCCCCCCCCCAGTGGGGACGTTTTATATGGACCAGACAAGGTCAAATCTCTGTTGCTGTACCTGAGAGCCGTTGAGCTCTACAATGAACTGTGATATCAGCTGATCTATGAGATATTTATGTACAATCTAGTCATAGTTTTATTTCACTTTGCTGATTACATATATTATCGTAGCATGTATTTAGTGTTATAAGCCTATTCTTCATCTAGTCTTAGTTGTATTGTATTATTTTTTAGGGTTTTTGAGTTTTGAGTCTGGGTTTTTTCCGCTTTAGGGGCTAAACAGTGGTCATCACTGTACCCCTCATTTTCCCCCCTCTGATTTGCCTGTGGAATCCATAATAGCACTCCGTTTGGTGACGGAGGACAACATGGCGCCCCTTAGAATCGTGCCACTCACATTTTCCTTTCAGACACCTTGTTCAATGCTACTAATAACCCTTCTGGTTAAGGTGCGGCTTAAACCATTAAAAAAACACGTGTGTGTTGGGCGTAGGGACTATATAAGTATATTATTATTTTCCTTAATTTAACCAAAACTCTATAAATTTTTAGTTTATGAGCCATAGCAAATACATAAACGCTTGCATACGAGTCTGCAACACATTGGGACATTTTATGTCTTTAGTTGAAGACAAGTATGTGTTGCAGACTCATATGCAAGCTCTAAGAGCCACTCAGCTGATCCGGACCCTGGGCATCGTCACGTAAATGTGCTAAAGAGACTACATACGAAATTACAGCTCCCTAGAGTGTAAAGCATAGAAATTACCTATTAAAATGATTTAACCACCGCTTCACAAATCAAACCGTTCTCGCAATATTTGGATCACCTGCTATGAATCAAATCATCGAAACACCAGCTCAATGAAATCATCAGAAATTAACAAGCGGTGGCAATCATGATCACAATATCAATTATTGAGAATGATCACCTGAGTGTACACAATTATTCAAATAACCTTGCTCATAACTCAGCTTGTTGGCCACGCACTTCGCAGTAGTTAATATAGTATGGTTGAATAAATCGAGAGCATTCGAACGAATGGTCAACGAATTTTGTGGGATGAAAAACGACGAAGTACCATTTCCCTAGCAACGACTCGGTTGTAAGCGGAAATCATCAAAATATTTTCGTGAGCAATTTTCCGTGATGTTTTTTAGTTTATGTGCCATAGCAAAGATATAAAATGTCAAAAAAATGTATATGCACCTGTTATATGTGTACCTATCATTTACTCTTTGTAAATGAAGATGGCTGGCTCAGATAGATCTTAGTGTCAGGAAGCTCAAGATTTCATTTCAGCTTGTAGATAGATTGAAATCGTAGGGAAATTGCTTACGTTTTCATGTTCACGTTTTTGCTTACAACATGCAAAATTGCCTAGGCCTCACCTCTGACAACGGTTATATTCCCTTCCACACCTGTAGAGGGCCTGGCTGGAAAGCTACTAGAACCCTAGGACCCTCTTGCCATTGTACCATTTTTGAAGTGCATTAGATTGCTCTTCGGGCCATTAAGACGTTTAGGGTGAAAGAAAGGTTAAAAATCATAGACGGTAATAAATTGAAGAATACAGACGGATATAGGTGATTTTCAGGGTTCATCATTTTTACGACCACCCAAACATATTCCAATATCACCCAATTTTTATCACTTCTAGGTTACAATGTCGTTATATGTAACCGTTCAAGTGGAAAGGGACCTGAACGTCTTGGAACTCATTTTACAGGAGACCGAAAAATCTAAAAAGAGGCCAAAAATCGACTTTTTCAGTCTATGCTATTTTTTTAGGAAATTCAAAAAAATCAATTTAAAAAATTCAAATGTGTTTCAATATCCTACAACATGAAAAATTGGCAAGAACTGAAGCAACTTTCTGTTGCAGAAAAGAAACCTTAACTTTCAGCTGCAACATTAAAAGGGACTGATTTGATTCCATTTACTGGAAATACCTTAATGAGACCCTTGAAAACATAGTTAAATTAAGAACATTGGAATCTTCAAAACTTCTACTTTCAAGATTCTTACTAAAAAGTCATCATTTCACATTTTGTGGTCATTGAGCTTGCATTTATATTTATAAATTACATGCTAGATCTCCCGTATTAACACATTTCAATTAATTTTGCAACCATGTTTCGGTACTAGGAAGCTATGAACACTCCAAAGTTAGCTACTTTAGTTAACCTTAATTATTATTTAATAGTACCTATCTAATTTGTAGGCACTCGGCGAGTTGAATGGCAAGGAAGCGCGATTCCAACGGTTGCGTGTCGCAGATTTCCGTAGAGAGTTCTAATCCTACCACCTATGCCATTGAACTCTGTACGATAACCGCATTACGCCATTCAAGTGTTCCTCCTTTCATATGCAGACTCCACATCCTCTAGCGGTCAGGCAAAAAATACTCGAGGACGAAAAATGATTGGACGGGATTTTTGAGTCACGACCCGAGGGTCTTCTGAGTGGTTTCTGGGATGTGCACGACACTCGCCCTCAAGTGAGCGCCTTCCTCAAACTCATTTCCCCAGACTCCCACGCGGTTTGAGATTATTATTGAACTCTTGCAGCAACAGTGCACTCTCAGACCTTGAAGTTAACGATAAATCGAATGGATTTGCGATTACTTTAGGTACGTGATGCTGTTGTTTGGTCCGCAATACATAGATACTGTTAGAAGTAGTCACCCTCCGACCTTCCCACAAAGAACCTTGAAATTACAATCACTCAATTTCAAGAATGGAATGAATTTCATAATGGAGGCTAGATATTTAGACACCAAAGTGAAGTTACTAGATGTGTACACATTGGAACAATAGAGATTATATTTTTTCTTAAAGAAGTAGATATCCAATGCACATGATGGGGATAATAGGTCTCCATGTCATAACCAGTGTCTATTGCATACAATATTTCAATAATGTCGTATACTATGCACTTTAAATTCAGTAGAGCCATATAATATATGCATATAAATTATGCTTGTAATGTACACAAAGCGATTTTGGTTCATTATTTTGAATAATGAACCTTTGAAATTGACCGAATAAGTTAACTTAGTCTTGCATAAAAATCATATAGGGTCGGACGAGGATGTACCTATAATCTCGTCATTACTTTCAACCAACCTCAAGGGGTGAAATTTAAGGGTTGAAAAAAGTATGAAGAACATTAAGTTTGTTTATACAAAAGCTTACCTATCTAGTTTTTTATTAACTCTTTCTATTAACTTCCATTCTCTTCTTGCTTGCTTGCTTCCTTTCTTGCTTTCTTTCTTGAGACAAAATTTCAGATCGATTTTTAACCCACTTCCCGATATTCAATCGATCTGAAATTTTGCACACGAGTTCATGCTGGCGTACATTTTAATCTATCAAATTTTCGCGAAGAAAAAGTTAGTTATACTATAAATTTTCGAAAATTTGAAATTTAATATGGGACACCTTACAAGTGTTGTGTATTGTAGGGAGGAGGAGGATGAGGAGGAGGAGGAGGAGGAGGAGGAGGGAGGAGGAGGAGGAGGAGGGGAGGAGGAGTGAGGGAGGAGGAGTGAGGGATGAGGAGGAGGAGGAGTGAGGGAGGAGGAGGAGGGTGGAGGAGCGAGGGAGGAGGAGGAGGAGAAGGATACTATTGAACGTCTGCATAAAATGACAACGAATCCCAGGTCAATAAAATATTGAATGATTTTCCTTGTCAATTTAATTTAAGTTATTATCAGAATTGATTTTGAAACAATGTGATTTTGTTTCAATCTACTGTTGCCAAGAAACTACCATATATTGAAACAACAATAAAATCAACCGAGAACATGAGAAAAAGAAAGAGTTACATTAAAAACTTGTTTTTATGGGTTCCTTTTTTTAACTCTTTCTTTTAACTTCGATTCTCTTCTTGCTTGCTTGCTTGAGACAAAATTTCAGATCGATTTTTAACCCACTTCCCGATATCCAATCGATCTGAAATTTCGCACACGAGTTCATGCTGGCGTACATTTTAATCTATCAAATTTTCGCGAAGAAAAAGTTAGTTATACTATAAATTTTCGAAAATTTGAAATTTAATATGGGACACCTTACAAGTGTGTATTGTAGGGAGGAGGAGGAGGAGGAGGAGGAGGAGTGAGTGAGGAGGAGGAGGAGGAGGAGGAGGGAGGAGGAGGAGAAGGAGGGAGGAGGAGTGACGGAGGAGGAGGATGAGGAGGAGGAGGAGGAGGGAGGAGAAGGATACTATTGAACGTCTGCATAAAATGACAACGAATCCAGGGTCAATAAAATATTAAATGATTTTCCTTGTCAATTTAATTTAAGTTATTATCAATGTGATTTTGAAACAATGTGATTTTGTTTCAATTTACTGTTGCCAAGAAACTACCAAATATTGAAACAACAATAAAATTAACTGAGAACATGAGAAAAAGAAAGAGTTACATTAAAAACTTGTTTTTATGGGTTCATTTTTTTATTGATTAAGAAAGGAATTGGTTCAATTAATCGAATGTTGGCAATAAAAATAATCGGCAACAAGACTGTGAATCGCACAGTGGCTGGCTATCACGGGAGTTGGCTGAACTTCTGTTGATTCGGGTCGAAATAATTCGATTTCCTAGTTATTTCTGTCTATGCGCATGTGATGTCTGACTATTTATATGGTTTAGTGATCTGCGCAGAAGGGCTACCTAATACAGAAGTTATTATGAACATTAAATGTTGTGAAATTTTCTGAAATAATTTGCAACCGATGTTTGTCTAGATGACCTTGCTAACAAAGAACAGTATCGAACATTTCCATGTAATTCCATAAGGAACTGGTGATGGAAATGGAGCAGTTATCCCTTCAAATCGTAGTGGCGATTAACCTGCTACACCCAGAGGATATCCTGAAAGGCGCAGGAAATATCTCAAGATGAGGCATTTGCGAGAATCGAGAAGGAGGAAATCCCCATATCCATCACACTCCCGGGACTTTCAAAAAGCAGGAGGGTGGGCAGAGTGGAAAGGGGTTCGAAATAGGTAGGGCTGGGGTAAATAATTAAATTTTAAATGGTGGAAGGTAAATGAATTTTGCCCATTTTGCCTATGGAAGGGGGGGGGGGAGGACAGCCAATAATAGAGGAACGAGGGGAGGAGGGGTGTGGGTCGAAACCACACTCTGCTACCATATAACAAGGAGTGAATGGAAATGAAGTAGTTAGCTCTCCAAAGAGTTGAGGCGATTAACCTGCTACACGCAGAGGATATCCTGAAAGCTGAAAGGCCCAGGAACTATTTCAGGGTGTGGCATTTATATGAACCGAGAAGGAGGAACTACCCATGTTTATAACAATCCTCAATACGTCAATAATACATTTATTTGCCCCTCAAACTCAAAATTTACAGGAGTATCATCTCAAGATCTAATTACCATGAACTTTGTAATACCAATCCCAAAGCCACAAGAAAAAATTAAAATGAATTATTTAAACGAAACATTTACCTATATAAACAAAATTAAAATATCATGTATTGTAAACCTTGTGCATATCTTGTACACCGTTCGTATGTATACCGATTAAAACTTACAAATTTCACGTTTTATTCAATATTTAGGTGCTCGATATGGTTTATATATTTTCTGAGCCATTGCAATAGCCCTATGTTCATTGTTAAATTCGCTAAATAGAAGAAGTGATATGGCAAGTATACGGAGACAATGTCGAAGACCCAATAGATACCTATTACCCGATGTATACATGCGATTTTCTCATAGAGATGGGGGGGAAAGTATTGAATCTGCTATAAAATAGTTTTGTAGCAGTTGGGGTCCATTTTAGCGAGGGAGAGATTGGTTTGAAAAGCATTTTACATTTCTTACTAAATTGTCAAGATTTAGGTTGCTGGCTTACTTCAGCGTTCGAAGCCGGTATGTTTCTCAATTCAGGTCCCTTCAAAAGTAATCAGACTCATCCTTAATCTCACCAAGCGTTTCCCATTACCATCTATGGTGAACATTCTGTTTATTCGATGTGCATATTTCGAAGGTCAAGCACCACCAGCGGTCGCAGTCGTGTCCTTCAAAATCGCATTAGCTATTCACATTACGCATTATTTTCTCAAAACACGCTGAGAGCCGGTCTACACTCAACTCCGTCGACTTGGCCTCCCTTTCAACACCGTTGAGAAGGAGTAGTTTATAAGAATGCGGGTATGACTTAAAACCCTTAACACATTAATGCGCCGGTTCTCAAGTACCTCCTAGCTGTTTTCAAAACTACCAAATGTGAAACGGATTTTGTCATGGCCCGCAATATAATCCTGCGCATAATTCGGATAGAGGCCGTGAGAGAATGCCAGTTTGGGAATGTTTATCCTGCGACTCCCATAAGTGGGCAGAGCGATACAATTACTACACAATGGACGCATTCGCAGATATTATCTCCGTAATAACATGTTGTCTCATATATCGTTCCTTAATTGTGATGTTGGTCGGTACTATGATTTTTCCCCAGGTTGAATAGCGTTTTAAGAGACCGAGTTCGTTTTCAATGGATTGCAAAATGCTTGAAAAGCGTTGGTTAATTTTGGGTAATGAGGCTGCTAAACATGATTAAACGATAATCAACTAACAGCGTGAGCAGAAAAATTGCCTCACGGAATGCAATCGCGTTTGAGTGACCCATTGTTCCTTTCTTTCATATTCATGTCCAATCCAATCCATCCCATCCAATATTCGTATCACATTAAGGTTAATGAACAATGTTGTAGGTAATGGAGATCATTGCAGTGCTTGTGCCTATCCCAGAACTTTTAGTGAGTCAAAATACTTTTGGAATGGTCTCAAGGGCAGGTGAAATTTAATAGGAGCCTTTCTGGGATATATAGTGACGAATGAAATGACGGGCTTCTGTCTGATCAGTTAAATATGGTAAATTTTGCTCTGCTATAAAGACAATTGAAATTCAATAAGAAGTCTCTCTGGAACATTAGAGTTGAATTTTAATTGGGAGCCTCTCTGGGATATCTAGAAACGATGAAATGACAGACTCCGTCCTGATCAGCTGAATGAGCTAAATTCACTCCTGTTCGCCCTAGAAAGTTTAAATTTAACAGGGTGTCTCTCTGGAACAAGGGAGACAAATGAAATCACGAGATCCAGCCTAACCTACTAAGTCTTGTTTATCCTAGAAAATTCTGAATTTATCTATATAACTATCTGTTTACCTTTTTTTAATCTAGGTTTTCATTTATATTTTTCCATTAGGTAGTACTTACTTGAGTACAAGTAAAGACAGGTAGCTTGATGAGATTTTTTGCTGCTTCTCATTTTCAGCCAACATTTTCTAGCTTTCGACCAATCGTGAGAAACGAAAACGGTTTGACGGCCTAAATGACAGCCTTGTATCTAATTGTTGTGTTTCTTTAGTCTTAACATTTTTATTGTATGAACCCTTCGTTGTGCTCTATGTATTGTTTTTACCATTCGGTTTCCGTTGTTTTCAGGCTTACAAGAAAGCCGTTGAGGGTGGAGGGAACGTGGAAAACTGGCTGGTGCGCTCTCCTGGGACGGAGGTGGCGAGGACCGGTCCGCGGGTCGTGGGTCACACGTCCATCAAGAGGCGGGTCACAGACACTGAGGACACCCTCAAGAAGAAGGCGGTCGACCAGAACGGAAAGGTCGTCTTCAACACTTCAACTGTGAAGGAACATGAAGAGGTAATGGTCACGAAAGAGGTGCCTGTAACTTATGCTGAGTAAATGCTGAAAGTTCTTTCCCTCAGATTTATAGTCACTTTATCTCATATCCCTAAGGAATTTGTGTAATAAGCCTCAAGCTCCCTTAACCTATACGGCCCAAGAAAGACAGCCGTATCTACGGTTGACTTTAGCTGAGAAAAATGAGATTTAAGTTGGAAGCTAACTACATTGTTCCTAAAAATGCTAGAAGTATGTTTTTTCTGTTCTGTAATAATGAATTTCTGCTACTACTCGAATAGATCTGAAACAGTATGAGCGTTGATTTTCATGAAATTGAGCAAAATACCGGTGAGTTTCTTCTTATAGAGGTATTATACTGTTGGTTTTTATTTACTTACCGATAGTTTTTCTTATGTTTTTTCTTCGGTATTATTCATTATACCTATCGTACCAACTTATTAAGCGCCAATAAACCAACTTTGAACTTTGAAATTCTCCAAGTTTGGTAGATACTGCTATTAGTACGCTTAGTAATTTAGTACATTCCGACCGCTGAATCGCTTCTACGAGCCGTACAAGAGATGGGTGACGAGTTGCTGTGGTAATGGACTTAAAACAATGCTAAAAACAGAAACCAATTTGCCAAGCTCGTACTTATAAAATACCAATATAAGTAATTAAGCCGTATTTTCTCGTAGTTAGGGCTCTTTTGTTTTAGATCTAAGTAGATACGGCGCCTGCTATGAGAACTATGCTTATAAGTATATGCTTAGTGTGGAAATGTGTGCAATAAACCACAAATATCAATACCTCAAGGCTTAGTGAAGAAGATATTCTTTCAATGAAAGCCCGTCATTCACTCATGCATTCATTCACGACTGACAATGGCTGCATCGTTCAGAGTTCATGTGAATAAACTATAGAAAGTGGGATGAAACCATGTATTATTTTCCTTTGAGTGAAAATATGGAAGTTTTAAAAGAAGGCCAAGACAGGATGCACGGCACATCGTAGACCGATTCGTGATTCTAGAATGATGTTTTTTGTTGAAAAACTCGAAACTTAAACCATTAATTTTTTAGAATTTAATTGGGGTAGCTACCTAAATAAAATGTGTTTAATAGTAATTGAAATGGGTAATAATTTATTATGTATGTAATAAACAACAGATAAAACCAAACTAAAACCCTATAGGAATTGACAAACTCATTTCGTTTTTCAGGTGATTGACGACCCCGAGTTGAATAACGACAAGGACAGCGACAGTTCCAAAGAGTTGAATTTCAAAAAAACGAAGGACCAACAATTTGTGGACTACGTTGTGGACGGTCAGCCCGCCGGGAGGGAGATGCGGTACGACGCCGAAACTACGGAAGTCATGAGGCACGGAGACGCCGACTGGGACAGCCTCTCAGCTCGCCTACGAAGAAACAGGAACAAATTTCTTAAGGAGATGGAAGATGATAGGAAAGACGCGCTCACCAGACGCCCCCTGGATTTCAACCAAGAAGAAAGGACCAGAAAGGTAGAGACGTCCAAATGGCTGGATCACCACTTCGGAAGCGAATCGGCTTCCAGGTCGAGTAAAGATTCCGAGGACGAGGTGCCGCATACGAGTTTCATAAACGTGACCATGAAATCCTCGTCCAAAGAGTCCAAGCCCAGTAGAGTGTTTTTATCGTCTCCGGAAGCTGACAAGCCGTATTTCAAAGGTATCAGCGAGTGGAAAAGTGAAGAGAAAAGGTTCAAATCCCCCAAAATCGAAGGCGGAGTCCAAGTGTTGCCTACTGGGCCGAACCATTCTTTCGACAGTTCGCCCAGTCCGCCTTACGCCGGGAGTCTGGGCAACGGCACTAAGTCACCGAGTCCCATCCACAACGGTTTGAACGGCCACAGTGGGATTAATGGTCATTCCAACGGTCACATAAATGGTCACAAATCCCCCAGCCCGACCTACAACAGGTCCAAATCACCTAGTCCACCCCTCAATGGGATCTCGAGGAAGTTTCCAAGCACGCAGAACCTAGAAAGAAGCAGCCCTGGGACCAGAGAAGAAAGGTAATTACCTAATAAGATATAATAAGAAACTATAAGCAGCGCTGATTTTCTTGTAGTAGCAGCCACGGTTCTCCAAAACCCCTTGCATACTTATATCCGTTTTGGATCTTTCTGAATAAATTTCATCAGGTGGCGGCTGTTGGTCAGTGTTAAGCCAGTCATTTGAAATCAGATTTGTTGGTCCTATGTCGATCCAATGATTTTGTGGTGAATTGCAAAGTAGAGCTCTGAAAGACAACAGCTCAGTTGAACTTACTAAGTTCTGACCCTTAGAAAACATCCAGCATTGGGGATTGTTTGATAATCCCTCCAGAATTTCATCTCATTGTGATCAATGGTAGCTGCTGCGCATGAGCAAATTTAAAATGTTCGAAATACGTAAAAGTAGTAAAGCCAATCGCCCCTCCAACCAACTGACTGCAGTGAAAATTACTGTGGGGATAAAGTTTCACGGTTATTATTCTAACGTCGAGGGGGGGGGGGGGGGGGGGGGGTCTCGCGCTGTTTTCGGCTTTGTAACAGTCACACACCACTTTCTTGTCCAAGTCCTACATACCATTGTCTTTGAAGGGCAAAAATAGCTAGTATACGTTGTAGTAGTTATTGTTTTGGTACAGTTATGCTTGGTTACTGGTTTTTTGGATCTTGGGGCTGAGATTTGAGGTGGAATAAATCTTATCATAATTTTATTCTTTTATGAATTTCAACTCTGTCTTGTTTACCTAGCCTCGTCATTTGGCAATAGTTATAATGTAGACAGGTGAAAAAGGTGGCAAAAAGTAAGATGGCTCAGAAAAATATCAAGGGAAGGAAAAAATCTACCAATCTACCAACCAATTATTGGAACGTAAAGTCGTTGAATTATATTATAGAAGAAGGTAGCGTTGTGAACATATATAAATTCGGTCTCGTACCTGTTAGTCTGATTATGTCAAGCGTTAGGTCAAATTAAAACATAGCCAGAAAAGGGTTGATGAGGTTTGAGGTGGACCATCTGATTTATTATTCATAGTAATTCATTATCCACCAATAGATATATTGGATTCAATTTCAGTGCTAATTTAACTTCGAGGTCTTTTGAATAGTTAAGTATTTGGATTATTTTATAATCGATTGGTTTTTATGCCTTCTCTTAATATGTATAAACGAAACGATCCATATAGAAAGATTCGGACCCAAGTTCTACTTTTCCCTTTCGGATTGCTATATTAGAGAGCAAATAATTGGCCGACCTTACACTATAGCACACTCATCCACAACATTTTGAGTGAGGCGGCATCCCTTTTTGTGAAGCCACTACTCTGCGGCACTCCACCAACAAACCCACAATGACGCATTAATAGCACATTGTAGGCTTTGAATAAGGTCAAATCGCAACAAAAAAGAATTTAAGAAAAACAATGTTATGTAAGTCGAATATTTGTCTGGTAGAAGGACAATTTTCTTTGGTAAGAAATTCGCATTTGTTGCATTTCCTAGTGGTCTGGGAAAATTCAACCATTGAGTGAAAATTGCATTCACAGTTTTTTTTTTTTTTTTTTTTAATTATCATAACGGGAGAGGGACTTCTGGGTCGAATTTCTCACATATTTCCAAGTGTTTTATGATTATAAATCAAGGATTACAAGGAAAAATCACATAAGCAGATCTAGCACTAATACACTTAATGCATAATTGATTGATGAAACGTAAAATTTTACCGCTTACATGGAAAAAAATCATGGCATGGATATTTATGTATTTTGGCCTCTCAAATCATATTATTTGACAAAGCGTTTGATAAGTTCACTTGACGAAATTGTTGAACAACGAAAGAAGGTACGTCACGTTCTTACTCTACTAGGAAAGTAATTTTAGCGTTGCACACTGTTTACTCATATATTATTCAATGGGAAATCATTAGAATAATCCCGGTAACTAGGGAAATGTAACTATCGGATTTTTATCTACAAAAACCGTTATCTGCTTGTTGGATAACGAGCTCTCGATATGTTTGTCATGTCACTGCATCTCACGCTGCCGATTTCTTTCTCTATACATCAATTAAAACGTTGCATTTTGTTGGTGGGAAAACAATCACAAAACGTATGCATTGACCGTCATATCAAAATATATTCTCCAAGGGTATTAAGGCTTTCATAAAACGTTACCTTCCATGAACTGACTAGTTTGCGGGGTTGACTTCCATGTAATTATCCAGGCTGAATCAAACGGTAACAATTTCTGATCCACCTGAATCCATAATATCCGATTTTCACGTTGACGAAACTCTCAAGTTTTTCAGCGTGGAACACGCTTTTACCGGGATCTCAAAGTGATAAATGTCACAAAATATTGACATTGAAATATGGGATGGGGGGGGGGGGGGACGAAACTGAAGTACCTACCGGCGGATCTAATTTCTTTGCAATTCAACCTATGAAACTGAAATTTGAAATTTAGAACCCATGGGACGTCTAGAAACGAATCATAAAGTCTCGAGCCCCCCCCCCCCTCAGATCAGCAGAGTAAGATCCGGAGCTAATTTATTTGCTCTTCAACCTATGAAGCTTACATTTGAAGTGGAGGCCTCTTGTAACATCTAGAAACTAATCGAAAATCTGAAGCTCCCAATTGATCAGTTGGGCGAGCTTCGGAGTTAATTTCTTCTTTATTCAACCTATAAAGCTAAAAATAAAAATGGAGAACTCTTGGGACATTTTGAAACGAATATTAAAGTTGTAAAGCCTGAAGCTTCCTAGATGAGCTAATGGGCGAGCTCCTGAGCTAATTTCTTCATTATTCAACCTATGGCTCCGGGGCTAATTTCTTTGCTACGCAACCAATGAAGTTGAAATTTAAAGTCTAGAAATGAATTATGAAGTCCGAAGCCCCCTAGATCAGCTAAGGGAGCTCCGGAGTTAATTTCTTTGCTATGCAACCAATGAAGCCGAAATTTGAAATTTAGAAATGAATTATGAAGCCAGAAGCCCCCTAGATCCCTAGATCAACTAAGTGAGCTCCAGATATAATTTCTTTGCTTTTCAACCTATGAAGCTGAAATATGAACTGGAGAACCCTTGGGACATCTAGAAATGAATCATGAAGTATAGAGCCTCCCTGATCAGCTGAGTGAGATCCGTAGCTGAGTTCGTTGCTATTCACCCTATGAAGCTGAAATTTGAATTGAAGCGTGTTCCGCGTTCCTCCAATGTGTAGCCGGGGCTCATGGTAACAGCTAAAGGGGGCTTGGGGTCTCCTCAGCAGGGTCAGCGATGCGCGCAGCGCCGAGTTATTTATGTGTTGTTGAATGTAGCAAATGGATGCTGTTTATTTCTTTCAAATGGTTAATACTCGTTTGTTCGTTCGTTTTAGGTTCGTCAAGACCTCGAATTTCATCAGACACGAACGAACGACGTCGCCGTTTGGACGAGCGTCCCCAGCGTACAACGGGCACTCGCGGAGCGGCTCAACCCCAACGAACGGGCTAAGCAACGGGAAAGCGACGCCCTCCATCTCGCCACCTCCCAGGAGGAAGCATTTCCGTCCCCAAGAGGTAAGCCGTAAGCATGTAATCACATGGGTAGGGGGGGGGGGGATCTTTTGCAGTATATATACGGACCGAAATGTGAGTGATTATTTAAAATATATATATGTACCGTTTAAATTAAATTAGTTTAGCGTTCACAAATATAATATATTTATATGAAGTGGTGATTACAAAATAGAATAAACTTACGCTTAAATGTGTGCTTCTGGAGACCAGTATGCTATCAAGTCCTTAAAATTTGTTGTGTACTACTGCGGCAATCGGGCGAACAGAGATGTTATTTATATTAATGATAAGGACAACAGTTGTCCAAGATATGCTAATGACAATGCGATAACAAATCAATCAATGGATCGTTGTAGAAAGAAGTTGAAGTCGTGTGGTCTTACAGTGCATAAGCGCCAGGGTAGGGAATTCAAACTTTTAAGCTTAAATTTGGATGTAGCTCGCGAAGGAGCCCAGGGCCGAAAACATGATTGAATATGTTATTTTTATAACATATATGTGTTGAACTGAAGCACAAAAGGCATCAAAACGGAAGTTAGTAAAAAAGCGTTGTCTATTTCCACGAAAAATAAAGAGTTAGAATGTTGAATCGATTTCGACGGTTAGGCCATCATCAGTAACAATCAATAACTGAAGACACTTTAGAAAGGACACAGCTTTTATAGTCACAGGTGAAAGGAGATTTAATCCCATTGGTCAAGAGAAAGGAAAGGGGGCAGGAGGTACAAATTCTACAAACTGTTTATCTGTCAAATCAAAATTGTAACTATGATTGGATTCCTTAAGATGTTTCGCAAATATAGACTTACCCTTATTTTCCTTGAAATCCTCCTGATGCTCGTCTATTTTTTCCCTGAATTTCCTACCAGTTTGACCGTAGTATTCGTAGCCACAAGTGCTAGCAAAGTGAAGGGGGATTATAGCTAATCAGATGAAGTGAAAGGAGGGAAAGAATTACTGGTTTCAACAGTTTGAAGGGATAATTCCAAGCTTTATAGAAATGGACTTATCAGTGGTGAAATATATTGAGGGATATTCTCATTTAAACATTTACCAGATCTGTCACTTTTGATAATTTCGAATTTTTCAAGTATCCTCAAAATTTTTCAAGTATCCTCCCTTTGGACAAAAATTAAGAAATTCTACAAACTGTTTATCTGTCAAATCAAAATTGTAACTACCTTCCTTAAGATGTTTCGCAAATATAGACTTACCCTTATTTTCCTTGAAATCCTCCTGATGCTCGTCTATTTTTTCCCTGAATTTCCTACCAGTTTGACCGTAGTATTCGTAGCCACAAGAGCATTATTTTAGTTTATAAACCCCACTTTTATCCTGAACATTGATTTTGTCCTTAACGGATTCTAGTAATGCTTTAAGACTATTCTAGTTTTAAAACCTACTTTGTAACTTTGTAACCTCTCGATGATAGAATTTTGCCGATTTCATCAGAAATTTTCCCATAATAAGATATATTTATCCATTGCTTTTCTTCTAAATTTACACCTTCCCTAGCCAGATTGGAAACTTTTTCCCTACTCTTTTTCCTAAGAACCTTATCTCATATGGAATCAACGAGATCTCCTCCATATCCGTTACTAGCCGCTACGCTTTTGATAATGGATTTTTCTTTTGATAAATTTTTTTCACTCATTGGAATAGATAGTGCTCGTTTGATCATACTATGGAAGGCTGCATGCTCATGGAATAAAGAATGATTTGAAGTGCTATGGATAGTTCTATCCGCTATATGTATCTTAGACAACGTTTTTTCACTAACTTCCGTTTTGAAATGGGTTTCCACAACTTCGTCGCGAGTGATTTAGTTCGCCTCAAAAGTCATGTTGCAAATAGTTCGCTCCCTAGGTATTGCGCACATAGTACTGTATTATATAATTTAGGACTAACCTCCAAAAAAGCAGAAAATTTCACTAGAATCTGGAGTTATAGACAGACATAGACATAACGGCTCTTTCTAATTCATAGTTTCTCACAGTGCTTCGCCAACTTTGATCATCTCAGGAGCAGAATCTAAATTCACTGTGGATTATATCTAGATGTTTTGATCAAAGCGTGACTTTTCTATAGGTACGTTCCTCAAGTCGTGAAAAGTTAGGAAGGTATCATGATGAATAATTGAAAGGTTTTTAACTCGTCTGTTGCTAAGAACTGACTTCATCGTGGGCACCCTCTATTTTCCTCTTGAATATTAAAACAGAAAAATAGGAGCAGAGGTGCTGGGTGTCCGTCACGATGAATTACTGACTTGGTAACTTGGTCGTCAACCATCACATTGTTCAATATTAATTTAATAATGCTTTACCTACTCACGGTGAAATTCACAATTCCCGTAAACATTTCAGTCGTGCAGCTTGACTCACTCACCATCAAGCACATTTTATCTTAAGATTTGTCACGTTTTAGCAAAAATGGTTAAAATTCAATATTTCATGTGATTATTTTAAAATTAATAGGTAACTTTTTTTTCACGTGTACCTACCAATCATGATTTACCGCAGGGTTTTGTGCTTAAAAAATTAAGCGAAATTCAGCGCGAGCTGACAAATTTTCTATTGATTTTCTCGTTCAACCAATGCGTAGCAGGGGAAGTAAAACTCCCTTAGTTTTCATAGCAAGAAAATAGTCGCCACTTTTTGGAATGCTCTCATTTTATCACAACATTACAGGATCCCTAAGCCTCTGTAGTGTGAAGGAAAGCTGATTTATTACGCTACGTTATAAACTAATATTGCTAGGTAACCATAATGAAAATTAATAATAATGTGAAAATAAGGCACTACAAGGTAAGTGTTATTGAGCAGTAGGTACTAGACGATGTACAGTCCTCTGTCCAACTGATTGGTTCCTCCTAAAGCTGTTTTGTATGATATTTAATCTCTGAAACTGAAATTTGAAACAGGGACTGTATGAGACAGGAAGAATAGAATTTCAACGTGCGGAACCACCATAATCTGCTGATTGAGCTCGTAAACTAATTTCTATGCCGTTTAATCTATGAAGCTGAATTTTATACAGAGCCTCTAGGAGACAGGAGAATAAGATTTCATAGGGCGGAACCACCCTAATCTGCTGTGGTTCCTAATTCCTATGCTATTCGTCCTAAGCTAACACTCTAAACACAACAAAAAATCAGCAAACCACTGTCAAAAAATCGGTCTTCAATAATCATTTCATCAGGATTTATAACTGCTTGGCATTATTCAATCATTACCTCATGAATAAAGTTATTCAAAGTTTTTGAGTCTCAAAGTACTACTAGAGGTATGTTTTTTATTTGATTTTACTGAAATTTTGACAACTTGTCTCTCAGCTGGGTTCTTGTGCCCAAAAACGGGAAAATCAACCTGTTCACCTGGTTTTTTTTTTTTTCAGCTTAGGGTATGCTGGTTGAAGCATTCTCCAAAAACCAGGTACCTAAGCGTCATGTTGTCGCTTACATAATTAAAAAAAGACATTTTTAGCAACCCACTTGAAGAAAGAATCTCTAAATGCCCCTTCATTCAGTCGGGCAGTGGACCGCCAAACAGTTTCGTCATGCGGGTCTCGTGTATTCGAAGAAAGAATCTAGAAATTCCCCTTCACTTAGTCGGGCAGTGGGCCGCTTAACAGACTTGTCATGCGGGTCCTGTGTATATGTTTGAAGGCGCAGCGCTCAACAGTGTTTTAATATTACAGCCTCACTGCTCAGGTGATCGCAGCTTTTATCATTCACTAATGATTGACACGACGTTTCGCCAGACTTTTCGAAGTGCTTTTAGTGACATGACATGGCTTCTCCTTGCCGCCGTTTTTTAATCACAAATAGTTGCCGTTGATTTTTAGCGAATTTTCGTAGAAAACGATGCTATTGCAATGGCTCGGAAAATTTTAAAATAACAATTTTGAAAAATGTCTCCATTGAAATCCGTTTTGAGGCATTCTGAAACGAATATATAAGTACCTATGTATATATATGTATGTGTCATTCCAGAAGATAACTCTTCTTGGTCAAATTTCAAAAAACTTACTAAAAAAATCACTAAAAATAGCTAAAAACGGCCAAAAATCGTTAAATTAAAATTCTTAGCAGAATTTTCGTCAAAACAAAATTATCAGCGACATTAAAAATTATTAACTAGGATATTAAAAAATGTTTGCACAAAATTATGCAGAAAAAGTACGTAAATCCCATTAATATTTGCTGAAAAATCTGTAAAACCTGCAAAAAAAAACTTAAACTTTTTTTTCTCAAATCATTACCTACTCCATTCTGCGCATGCGCTAACGTAAATTACTTCAAGCACTATTTTCCCCCTTTTTTAATATCTTTACTGTGAAGCGTAAAATTGCAGGGTCTTGGAACTGCAAAAGTGTGAACCCTTCTCGTAGGTATGATGCGCCATGTTCTGATCATATTACGTACGGGGTTTAATAATTATAGACCAATGATCTGCGTAGAAGGGCTATCTAACACAGAAATAATAAACCATTGTGTAATAATTTGCAGCATTTTAGCCCATTTTTCCCTTTATGTGGATTAATACGACGAAACTATTAAAGGCCGTATCACACTTGCATTTTTTTCGCATTTTAAACGCTGAAACGTGAAGAAGGCAAAGTGCGTTTTTTCAAGGTCAGCAGTGAATGTTGAAGAGGAATAACTGCAAAAACAGCGCATTCTGGCGGAATGCAATTTTATTAAGCCTGTCAGGTTAGGGCTTGAAATATTGAAGTAACGTTTGACGTGCCTAGTTTTTTCAAACAGTGTCTTGACAACTCTTGTTCTTCCAAAGTTATTATACCATGAAGACGCACAATAATAATAAAAATACGTAATAATGAAAAAAAAAAAAAAAAAAAAACTGTTCCCGCTAGTTACGTGGTCAAGAACGAAAAATGATTATTCGATTTTAAATTATATTTATATAAGAAGACAGGTATGTAATTTGAACTCAACAGAGAAGCAAGAGCGCACGGCAATAATCCTCAAACAAAAAAATTCACTTCTACAGTTCATTAACCTGATTCGGCATTTGTTTAGTGCAGTCTCTTTAGTGACCGGAGGGGTGCTGTTACCTACTTAACGTCATGCGAGGTGAGGCATTGGCGCGCGACCAAACAAAAACGTAATAAAAATAGAAGTTCGGCACTGAAATAAGAATAATAAGAAAAGAAGTTCGGCACTAAGAAAATAAGAAAACTTCGGCAAGGAACTAGGAACAATATTTTTGGCACAGGAGAACTGGAACTGGAATGAAAACGGGAAGGTACAACGCGGTTTCCCAGTGAAACGTTACCTCCCCAAGGGTTATTTTTAGCATTTTTCTTGCGTCAATGTAAAAATTAGAACGTGTTCCCAAGTGAGTTTAAAAACGCTCCGCCAGGATGCGCAATGGTCGAAAAAGCGGACCTTGGAAAAGAGCACTTTTTCTTCTTCACGTCTAGGCATTAAAAACGCAGAAAAAATGCGGAAAAAATGCTAGTGTGATACGGCCTTAAGACACTAAGTAAATGCAAAGTTTGGATAAATTAGAAATTTTCATGAGTGTGACTCGAAAGCTAGTCTCTTCAACTTCCACTTGTCCAGATTCCGCTGAAAAGCATTCCAAAATATTGGCAAGTCTTTTTCCTCGGGATTGCCCCTCGTTATGTCACCTAATCATGCAACTTGCGTTTCTTTAGCAACCTGCTCTAATGGCTTTGAAAACAGGTTGATCTTGGCTCTAACGTTCGACATTATCATCATGTGGGAGCGCCCCATGAATCCCAAGTAAAACTCCTCTGATCAAGTTTGCTCTTAGGGCATAAACAACCGGATCCGATGAATATTGATGAGATGATGGTGCAAAAGGGTGGGGGAGGCTCAAGTCGATTCTTCGAATGAAAATAAATACAAAAATAGTTACGTGCAAAGTTGTATTCATCGGCAACCTGCGGTTTAAGAAAGGTTGCGTGTTGAAAACCTCTTCGGCGAGGCTTGACCACTGAATTAAATGAGGTACCTATTGATATTCTTAGTACAAATTGGAAATAACAACGATTATTCCGAAGAAATCGCGTTTCTGTTCTCTTCGCGAGATTCGAAAGGGTTTTTGGAAGTTAAAGATAGGTCTTTCCAGAAGTTAGAGTCAACTGTTGCGTGAGACAAAAAATACAACGATGAGGACCAACGTGAAAAAGGACAACAGCACTAAAAGCAAAAAGTCCAGTCATGCAGCATGACCCCATGAGCGAATTTTTGAAGAAATCTTCGACATTTCAGTCGCTATTGATCGTGTAGAGAAATTTTAGTTTATGATTTTGATAGACAAACATGGAATCAAATTATTAAAGAAGCACCTACTACCTAAGTTTTAAACAGCATGGTTCTAGGATTGGTTGTACAGGGATACTTCCATAATAGTAGTTCAATCTGAATTTTCAGATTTAGTTCTGGACAATGTTTCATGCAAATATTACCGATTTTTACAACTAGCGAACGGCATTATTTCGATTTTTGACTGATTTTTCAACTTTGAGAATTTTTGAAAACTGGATACATATTCTTATAGGAAATTTTACGCTGATTTCGAATATACCACATGTTAGTATGCTGAAAAAATTATTTCGTATTGCAGTATAATTATGTATTGCTTTGTAAGTTTGGAGGTTATTGGATGGGTTGCGTCGTCCATTGAGACTACTGTGAGCATATATCGCACCCGTCCTAGAATAAGGGTACAACTCAAAAATCGCGATTTTTGAGTTAGTTGTGGTTCTGAGAAGTAGAAACGGTCTAGTTTGTCTGTAGAAGGTGGAGATATGTGTAGGGCACTCTAATTCCGCTAGAGAGTGCGTGTGTCTTTCTTCTATGGAGGGAGTAACCAATTCACGTCCTAGGAAGAAAGACACAACTCAGATGAGTTCACATAGTCTGTGTTTCGTTTTGAGTTGTTTCCTTTTTGTGTGGACAATTTTAACTTGTGTCTTTCTTTTCTGAACATTTTGGATCCTGAATGGTGAGATTTCAGTGTTTGAGTTGGAACAACTCAAAAATGCTTAAAAAATCAACAAAACCGTTCCCCCCACTCCCTTCCCACTGTCAAAAAAACTATTTATTCACCATGGGGCGTTAGAGTAATAATGTAGGAAACAAGTTTCGCAAAGATAAATGATGTTCATCGTGTTCCAAAGAACGGGTAGCCAATGGTGTGGAAGAAAACTTTGAATGCGATTTGCCGAAAATGACAATTTTTGAGTTGTACCCTTATTCTAGGATGGGTGCGAATTATCTTCTCTTTCTTTAATGATTATTTGTTCAATCGACCAGTGAAGGCCCATCTAATACATCCGCAACAAAACTCTTAAAACGTGTATCTTGTATTGTAGTCAATCTTGGAATATAAGCCAACAAACGTAGAGGACATCAAGTACGTTTCATTTGTATTTCAAAGTTTTATTCATTGACAATTTTCGATAGTCGGATACGAACATTATTATTTATTAAAACTAATACCCTCAGAAAAAACTCTCTATTTCAAAGGAGAAATCCTGCTCTGAATACAGGATAATACTCTCACTACGTTCAAATCCTGCTGGATGCAGATAATGTGTTTATCAACGATTAGCTATAAGCGTGTGCGCGATTAATTACTAATTAATTGGTCTATATTTGTGATCTAGAATAAATTGAGTAATCGAAAACTGAACAACATGTTTACTGCTTTTCACTTTTAGTTAATGAACGTAATGATCAGGGATACCAGTGAACATCCATAATTATAACACCTTTCAATAATAAACATCGATGATAATTGCAATAGAGTAATTTGGAAAATCCTGGATGAGAACGTGGAACTCTTTTATAATGTAGAAGTGTTTGGAATGTACTCATTGTAGAAAATTTTCTCTAGTAGAAAATTTTGTGATTAGCGTGAAAAAAAATTCTAGATTTTCCCGGAATCAGTTGGTCACAAGTTCGTCCATTTCAAATCTTGAAGCATCACAGGTTTTTCATTTTACTAATTTATCTTATTTTAAGTAAAATACATTCTAAGAGAAAACTAAGAGTGACCTCTACGCATTATTTTTATTTGAGAAATGTATCGATTGACAGAGCTCCGATAGAAAATAAATGAATAAGTGACCAATCCATCATTATTGAAGAGAAAGTTGAAATCCCATAAGCTTAGGGTACCTGGGTTTTGAAGAATGTGCTAATCAATAAATAAACAATAAAAAGTTCCAGTCATGCAGCATGATCGTATGAGCGAATTTTTGTAAATTATCGTACTATATTATGTTACATTGTTTTGAAAATAAATTAAGGACTTTGAGGGAAAAGAATTAGTTAACTACCAATTTTATGGCAAAAAACTCGTTCTAAATAATATTTTGCGATTCAATTAGGGATTTTGGATTTTGAACTTTTTTTGGAGTTTGTATAGATTTTTTAGCGCATTTTAATGAAATTTAAGTAAATTTTTCAGCATAATTTGGCACATACATTGTTAATGTTCTACTTTATAGTTAATAAACTTTGTTTGAGCAATATTCTGCTAAAACAAATATAAATTTAACAATTTTAACTGTTTTTGCTATTTTCAGCCCTTTTTCTGGAATTTTACCATTTTAATATGCTCAAAAGATGCTGGCCAACAAACTTATCCTTTCGTTTGGAAAGCTTGATTTTTTGGTGCAAGAACGAAATTTTTATCTCAATCCTGAGGAGAGTTATCGTCTGGAAGGACACACACACACACACACACACACACACACACACACACACACACACACACACACATATATATATATATATATATATATATATATATATATATATATATATATATATATGTATATGTATATATATATATATATATATATATATATATATATATATATATATATATATACTTAAGGTGATGGAGATGACTAGTCCAATATATAAACTTGGGTTGATGGGTTTTGTGATTGACCAAAACTAGTCCAAGGGTAGATATTTTTTATTTACTGCGACGTTTCGATCAGGATCTGACCCTAATCATACAGATTTAGTTGTACAAGTGTTGCGTAAGTTTGGACACAAACAGTGATCCGTGAGGGGTTAGAATTTATATTAAAAAAGTGCTACTAGAATTAGTGATCACGACAACACTTTTATACAATGATATGATTTCTTAGTTCTTAGTATAGTTCGAAGCCTGTCGTATGAAATTATTTCCTTAAAATTTCACCTCTTAAAGTCATCAGTAATCTGTAAATTCCTTTGGTTTTACCCAGGTAAACACAATACCATAAAAACACAATATGACTGTAAAATACGTGATCGGAATGTGGCATGAAGCCTCTCACTGTTATATTCCTGTTTTCAGCTCTTATAATCGAGCTGAATTTTGACATTGACTATTGACCCCTATGCCGCCATCTGTGCTCATTTTTCAACATAAACTTGATTCCCTACACCTCGCAAGTAGCCTGGCCTATCAGTGGAGGAGTGTATGGAGGCAGAAGGTCGGCTCAAGGTCAAACCATTTAGCTTTCACAATGGTAACACAATTTGCCCACACCTTCTGCCCGTGTAATAATGGAGGGGAGACTCCAAGCCTTGAAGGAAACCATCCTCATGCTATTTTGCATAATCGATCGCGCCTTATATTTAGTTCAAAATGGGCAGTTTTCTTTTCTTCCTTTTTTTCGTGTATGGAAGAGGTGGTTCATCTCAAAAGAAGACAAAAAACTGAAGAGCGCGTCTCAAAAATCACCTCCTCAATAAAAATTCGACGCTGATTGTGATCTGTAAATGACTAACTGTTCTAATCGAACGTTTTATCTATCGGATTCTGGTGGGTAATCGCTGCGGGGGTTCTCCGATATAATGATCCAGAGTAAATAAATGCAAATTGATATATACACGGAAGCAGCTCGGTATAATTATTTGAATGGTTGCCTAGGGATTAGTCCATTCAAGAATTCTTATTTGGAACTGGAGAAGGCGGATCATGGAAGAGAAGAAAAAATTAAACAATTTCAGAACAGCCTCCGCTCAACTTTATGTGGATATGCAAATACGCTATTGAAGCAGTAATAGACTATTTGGTAGGTATGCGGAAAAAATATATTTATCAACCCTTCAGGCAGATACATTGTGACATGAGTACATCCTTTGGAACTTTCATTATTGACATTGGAGGTATGGATCATTACCGTAAAACGGGGTAATAAGGGTGAAATTTACACTTTACCTCAAATTTTCTAACAATAAACAATGATTTAAAAAATTTCTTTTTGTTTCCCCCTCAGAATGGGCTGTAGAGTAGAATCCATAACATAACTTTAGACCCCCATGAATAGTGGGATATATATATATATATATATTTTATAGTGTGATCCATATTACCCTCAAGTTGGGGTAACAAGGGTCACACACTTGTTTTCAGAAGAAAACCTAGATAACGCATTTCCTGTGCAACAAGGGTCAATCATTCAAGTTTTAAAAAAACCGAAAATTGTTAAAATATTTATTTTCAGTCAGTAGGTTATCAAATCAGGCTCATTAACTCGTAATATGAAGAATAATATATAAAAATAACGCTTTAACGAACAATTGGGTAAAAATCCCAAATGTTTACTTAAAAAATCACAAAAAAGAGACCACTATTTTTTTAACTTGACTTTTCGAACACTTGAACTTTTTAAACGTTAACATTTTCAAGGAACTTAAGTTCACAACCCTGATTTTATCGAGGAAATCACAGGAACATTGCTTAAGAATGAATAAAAATCTCGACTTGAAGCATTATGAAAAAAAATTAGGGATAAATCCCTGTTTTTACTGTATAATAAAATCACAAAAAAAAGGCGTAAAGTACCTACTAAGTTGTCTTACAACATTTTAAAAACAATAAAAAGGGATGAAGTTCAAGCTTCAAATGAAAATCGCCCTCTAACTTCGGAAACTACTTT
This sequence comes from Adelphocoris suturalis, assembly GCA_030762985.1. NCBI lineage: Eukaryota > Metazoa > Arthropoda > Insecta > Hemiptera > Miridae > Adelphocoris > Adelphocoris suturalis. Next base: position 17,117,144 of record CM061044.1, read on the forward strand.
GAGAACTTTCTCGATTTGATCAAAGGAAATATTTTCAATGTCAGGCATAGTGGGAAACACATATTTGTCGTCTGACCCTTTATAATGGGCATGTTGATGTATGTGATGATGCTGAGGCTTGTTGACCCTTATTACCCGGCAACCGTTGAACCACAGTCCACAAGCACTATAAAAAATGATTTAGGTAACACGTTAATAGTAAACACTAATATTTCTTCGAAATTGTCACCATAGAAGTACTTAGAAGCTACGGAAAAATTGACTTCATAATACAGCGGGAAACCATGGAGATACAAACGAAGTTTTACAACCTTCAAAAATTATTGATAGCAACAGTAACGTTAATGTCGATGGTGAAACAAGGTGACCAATGTTGAAAAACAAAAAAACTTCATGAATCCATGTCTACCTTACTGACGAATCAAATACTGTTAGTTTCATCCTCCCAAATCTGTCTTGTGGCGCCCAAATTCAAAATTATGTCAGAGTAGAGGTTTTGACCCTTATTACCCCCCTGGTACATCTACGTTGGTGCGCAACAAGTTAAATTACTGCTGAGCAACTATTTGACAATCTCTTCCTTATGTTAGGTATTCAGTTTGTGGCTCGTGTCGCAAGAGATGTTAATGTTGAAATACAATTTTTTTATGAAAGTCCCATCCATACACACGTCTTGCATCATATTGGCTACTAGCCTCGTGCCCCTTGGTGTACGAAAAGGACGGTAATAACAATTTATTATCCTGGTAAATTGAGCGGTTAAACTTTCAGTGGAATCCCTGCCAAAGCCCAGTCAATGTCATTCAAGCATCCATATCCTTGCTTTCCTCAAACGACTATATTATCTTGAAAGTAAAAAAATGCAAAATACTCATTTTGGCGTACCTATATAAAAAGGTTAACTATTGCAAATGTGTAATGCGCCATAACTTTTGCAATATCCAACCAAGAGTAGTGGAATATAAATGAGTTACGAGTCATGGAAAATACTTAACATGATGAAATGCAAATACCTAATAGTATAAATCAGCCCCTAAGGCAATCCTTTTTCTACTTTTCGAAAGCTAAAATGCTAATGTAAACACAACATACTTTTCTATTTGAATCCAACTATCACAGAAAAACTGTTAGCTGACGGTGTTTCAATGCCAATAATTGAAACAAATAAAATCACTTTTTACCAATCCAAATATTCATTATACACAATATTTAGGTTGGGAACTAGATTAGTTGGAATTACTTTTTGCATTTATTAAATTCCGTTGATTGAACTTTTAAACTAGAGAAGTGAGTCTCTACTTTGACTGGGCTATTTTTCAACGTGCGTGTGTGTGTCTTTTTGTGTGTTCCGCACTGCAGGCCGCAATTTCGGAGCGAGGACGATTGCGGTCAAATCAACCGAAAATCGAATTCGGTATCATTTTTAATAGTTTCAGCTGCACAGAATCGTCAGATGCCACCATTAAAGATTCAAGAGTTGTCCTTGACGAAGATTGACGCACAATGGGTTATTTCAGTAGTTTTGGGAAGGAAATAGAAAACAAGTAGATCAGTGCTCACGAAATGAGTCATGTGATATCGCATTGTCTTGTAAGGAGATCTACGTGAAATAGATGCTTCCTGCGTTGAAAAGGAGAAAATTGCTTTGGAGCACTCAGCTGATCGATGGTTTCTCAGTCGTCTTCAGCATTCTCCCTTGAGCCTCCCTCTCAAATTTCAGCTTCCTGCGTCAAATAGGAGACAAAATGGCTTTGGAGCTCACTCCGCTGATCAACGACCTCTCATGTGTCAGCGGCCCCTGATACATCTTTATCCTCGCCTTGTTACAGATTACATCCATACCAAGTTTCATCAAAATCGGATGTCGGGAAGTGACATTTAAAACTATTTTAAGAGGACATACATACCTACATACATAAACGGACAACTTGAACACTCATTTTTCCTCTTTTTTTTAAAGAAAATGCGCTAAAAATGAATGTCTTGAAACACTTTTGGGGTCTTGAAAAATATTTGCGAAAATACCTGCAGGTTAAGGAAATTAATCTCCGATAGAAGGTCACGACGTTAGTTCGAACATGATGTTTTAAAACAATCGGAGAAAGGTGATTTTATGGCATCGTTAATATTAGACCTTTGGATGCTGTGCGAAACGTTTAATTATGTATACAACGGCGTGGAACCTTCGAACTGTCTCCTCGTATTATAATTATGATCGAACTACAATTAAGTTGGATTATTAGTCTATTACTTGAAATATATATATACATATATATATATATATATATATATATATATATATATATAAGGAGAATCTTCGTTTGTTGGAAGTTGACGGGGTAGTGGACGTTACGTGAGACATTGGATTCCACTTGCATTCAGTTGTAGTTTCGTTTCTTCTCCTATTCTTGGTTAAGTAATCCTACTTGTTCCCGCACCGTCGTTGAAACCCAGGAGTACATCAGCACTTCGCCACTTCTTCCTTGAGCTCCTGATGCTCATTGAAGTGGCTCTGAGCACTGCGAATGATATTCTGCATCTCAAGTTGAATTGATCTAATATTGATCTAATATCTACTTCGGAATATTTTCATCCGCATACACCACATCTCTAGATATTATGAAGTGACTTACCAAGACTTTACAAAAAAGGCCTTTCAGTTCTTAAATTAAAGATTAATAAAAGAACGATTAAAGGACAGAAAGGCCTATTTTTGTAAAGTCTTGTTGTAATTTGAACTGTCCAAATAAAGAAACGTAGCGCTTTTTCCTGGACCTAACTGCCATAAAACGACAACAAAAAAACGTGCCCGAAAATGGTGGATCTAATTTCTTTACTATTCAACTTATGAAGCTGAAATTTGAAATGGGGGCCCTTTGAGACGTCAAGAAACGAATCATAGATCCTTTTCCCGGCCAAATACATTATCACTACTCCATCTGAACTATTCTGTTCACTTCGTATCTCGAGTGGTGGTGTCCGGACGTTTGCTGTTTCTTCTGATTTAGATAAGGAAACATGCTCGTATGAATTTATAAAGTTTTCCTGATTATCCACGATGGATTTCGTGTATTCCAATGTTTGTTTTGCGAAGTTGAGTTATTTTTCAACGTATCCATCTGGAAGCGGATATTTATTTTACAATAAGGCCGTCCAACGTCTGGGCTACAAGCCGTTTTGGGGTTCCAGTAGTTTGTTGTTCTGATTATAATGGTGGGTTGGTCTCCTTTTCCAAATGGATGTAGGGATTGAGGGTGGAAGAAGTTCTATTTGCCATTTTCATGGGCTATACCTTTATCTCTTCCTAATTCACATTTTTTTATATAAAAATGAAGAAAAAATGTATTATTACAAAGTACAGTGTTATAATTAACCTCCGAGGAACTAGTGTATCAACTACCAGTACAAAATTGATGTCCGACAAATATATAAAACCACACCTTTGGAAGACTCCGTAACTACTTCCACCGTCAATCCCTACATCCATGTTTTTATTGTAAAATAAAGATCCGTTTTAGCGGTCTATTTCCTGATTAGATACGTTGGAAATATATCAACTTAGCAGAAAAATCGGTGGAATACACAAAAACCATCATAAATAGCCAGGAAAACCTTATAGGTAGGACCATGTTTCCTTACCGAAATCAGAAGAAACAGCAAAAGTCCGGACACCACCGCTTCAGAAACGAACTGAACAGAATTGTTCCAACTCATGGTTTCCCACATGAAGTACTGATCGAGTTCAGTAGATTCCGTTTTAACGATGCCGGATGTAATGATAGATCGGATGTAACGATGGAAACTGCGACAGAAGTTTGGTTTCATATGTCACTCCGCTCTTAACATGAAAATAAAGGCCCTTCAATCTTTCCTTCGTTTTGCATAAAGTGACATCATCTTTTCTCGTTCTTTTATCGGCCAGAGACAGATGTAGGACATCTTATGAATTTCTAGAATGCATATTGTCTCGTACAGCAACTTTTCCCTCTGTTCTACGTTTATCTGACCCTGACAACCTTCTTCAATCGATCCTGTTTGTTGTTTTCTTTACTGTTCAAATGAAACGTAATATTTTGGGATACCCCCTCTCCATTTACGTAATTATCGCTGTGTTAAAATTTAAAAAATCATGCAGCATGATCGTACGAGGGAATTTCCGTAAAATTGTTTTTATATAATATTCAAGTTGAATTGTTTTGGAATTTGAGCACTTTCCCTGCAATTAAATTGTTAACTATCAGTTTTAAGGCAATAATCTTGATCTGAATAATATTGTGAAACTCAAAAAAAATTTTGAATTGTTAACAATTTTATGCACTTATGCATTCATAATTCTGATTCCTGCCCTTTGTCTTTTCCCATCCCGTGTATAGATGGTGATGTCCACTTACACATTTGTGATCTCCCTCCCTAAAGATTGAATGTTACCTACAACATAAGCTGATTCATCAAACATCTTTACTGATGACTCAGTGCAAAATCTCGATGGTAACAAGTTCCTGCAGGGAGATATATTGAAATCATTTTAAGCCCTTTGGATTGCTTTTAAAGAGCTTTATTCGTGCGAGGATTTGGTAATGGAATGACACTTCTTACTGAAGCATATCTCCTATTTATTGGGATAGAAATTTCACTCACCTCGGAGATTTTTCAATAGCTGTTTAAATATAGAGAGAGATCTTCCTCCCTAAAGATTGAATGTTACCAACAATATTAACTGATTTAGCAAACATCTTTACTGATAGCTCAGTGCATAATCTCGGCGGTAACAAGTTCCTATCTTAAGATAAATTGACATCAATTTAAGCCCTTTGAAGTGCTTTTGAAGTGCTTGATTCGTGCTAAGATTTAGCACTGGAATTACATTTCTTGCTGTATATCTCCTATTTATTGGGAATATGATTCATGATCTTGCGGTGAAGTTGAACGTTCTATGCTCTTCAATGCATACATGTCTACGAATGATCCATTTGCACAGATCAGTACGATAGCTTGATTGATACTGAGAAAATCCAAAAAAATTCATTTTAGGTCCTGTCTATTTACAATTAGGCCTTGTCCAACAATATGGCCCCTTAGGTACACTAGCCAGGAACTGGCACTTTTATTTTGTTCAAAGAAACCTGTATCAGCCGTGCAATTTGTGGATTGGTAAATTATATATCTGGTTATGGCTCCCTACTTGCGTGTTTGGAACAAGCCCTCTATGTAAGTCCATATCATATACCTGGATTACCGACAAAATGTTTGGTTCTCTCAATTCGCCGTCCCGAATAAAAGAATACACAGTTCGGTAAGCTGAGTGGACTTCGATGTGCTCCGGAGGCGAATCCGAACCCCCACCACAGTCGACTGAGTCCGCGAGGAGCCGACCTTGGGAGCATCAAACGGGCAAATCTATCAGCCTGGCAAATCTCCGCTTTAGACCGATTTCGTGTGTCGTAGCGTCAAACATGCCCTCCCCTGTCTACCTCTCCGAACCCCTATGAGTCATACATTTGTAGATGAATGAAAACCCGTGTACTAAATACCTACAATCAGCTTTTTGTCTTAATTTGTAGGTAAGTGGTATATAATGTTCATAGTTGTGCCTTAACTAAAATACCTATTGTTCTTGTGAGAAATTGCATTGTGGGGAGGAGCAGCTTCAAAGAAGGAGAAGGCTTTGACATATCACAAAGCGATAACAGTTGCTCTCCGCCTGTCGTGTTGTCCATTTCGCGCGCGATCGTGGTTATTCTGGTTCTACCAAAACGTATGCACGGTTCCTTGAGTATCTTGTCGAAAATGAGTGCTTAATTCATCAAAATTATCGTGTAAATAAAGTCGCCACACATTCGCGTATTGTGTTTTCAACGTTGAGACTAATCTGAGTCATCCGATGTACAAGTTTCACAACGGATGGGTGAGTTCATCCTTTTTCTATCATTCATACTTAATTCACTGCCTTCCCGTTGCAGGTCTTCTTCCCAACAAGTATTCCAGTCACGTAGACTTTAATAGTCCATTCATAGCGCTTCGCCGGTGATATAGGAGCACTAGAAACACCAATAAAAAGAGGTACCGGCAAAATTTACTTGTGCAATGAATCCCAACCTCAATTACTATCTCCGGAATCCAAAGTTATGCCCATATAATCTTTCAATAGTGAGGAATAGAGAGAACCATAAACCTGGCTTGACCGCCCACGTCAGTTTGTCTTAACCGCTCTTCACCACCGGGATTTGACCTTCATTTTGCATCTAATATCCAATTGAACACGATTTCACTCTCAATAATACCTACTAGGGTATAGTTCAGTAAACAACTTTTATAAGAAATAATTTATGTAGGGAATCGAACTTTCGATGTAGATTTTAGTTAATTGTTTTTAAATTCGTTACGTTTTTCCTATACATTGTTGTGGCTATTACATAAAACAACAATGTTATGTTAATTTTTCCAAAATACTACCTAATGAAAAGCTTGACCCCCTGATAAAGGCAGCATCGTGTCACCGTAATACTGGTTCCTCTCCCTCCCTATTAATCAATTCTTTTTTTTTTTTTTTTTTTTTCGTTGAAGACTCAAACGATAATAACCGTCTAAAATGATTGGTTTAAACTCATTTTAGTTTCACAGCACGACCTTATGAGCAAATTCTTATGTTCTTCTTACGATTATGACAATTGTTTTAAAATAATGATTTCAATGTACAACATTAATCTAAATTGTATCACAATCAATCTTGAAATTGTATCACTGTTTCGAAAAAAATGACTTTATTCGGAAATCACCCTTTCACTTATATTTGTATCTAATCAACTTATTTTACCAATTCCTTTTTTAAACAAAATTCGAGAATTCGATCTGGCACTCAACGTCAAATATCGCCTCGAATGAATCTTATTTATACAAGGTCCTGTTTAAAAACGACAAAATTTCAGGGATCGATTCTACAACTAATTTTCTACAAAAATTGCTTCCAAGCGATTTTTCTTTAAACGCTTTTTTCGGGTAATGTGTCATTTAAGATTGCTTGGTGTTGCCTACCTTATATGAACACACAATGGAGCCGTTGCATTCGTTTTTATAGTACAGATTTTTAACGAACCCCCATGCGTAGCGCTTAATCCCTGAAAATTGGAGTGTAAATAGAACAAGCCAATAGTAACACTAAGGTTTTTTGTTTTTGTAATTCACATTAACGTATTTTAAGATAGATTATTACTAAGTAGGTACTATACGACGATGAATCGAACTAAAAATATAAAGTTATGAAAATGTCAAAATATAGGTGCGTGCGAAAAAGAACCGAGAAAACCGTATATTCACTGATTCTGGCGAAAACCATGTTTTTAATTATTTATTATTGAGGTAATAAGCCAATCTTCAAATCCAAATATTTACGAGGCTATCCGAATTTATAAGTTTATCAAGAATTTCGAAATATGAAAAGCTGGACTCTCCCTATTCAAGAGAGCCGTTCCCGAAATTTCGTCAAATAAGTGTCACAAAAGTTCGTTCAATAAGGCCTTAGGTTGTTTATAATTTTAATATATAATTTTAATTAATTTTAATATATATATTTTTTAAATACTCGTAGGTATATCGTTGTTTATAATTTATAATTTTTAAAATAATGAGACCAGCCAGCTGCAGTGTTGATGTTCTGGGAAAATGTTCGCGCAACAGATGTTTCAAACATATAAACTGATTTTTTTCTTCTGATTCTGCCTTTTCTCGGCATATTATAGGCCGTCCTACCTTTTAAGCCAGGACGAAACCGGCTCTGCAAAAAAAAAGACGGTAACATCTCAAGAAAAAGAAATCCAAATGCAGAAAAAGAAACGTCATTGTTAGCACCTTAGCTGAAGAAACCTCTCGACCTTCGTTGATAAAACTGAAACGCCTTTTGAAGTGGCTTCCCAGACAACAAAGCACCTTTAAAAAACAGTATTTTCCCCTTTTGTGGATGTTTTTGTGGCAGACAATATCCGCTATGATAAAAAAGTCTTTGTTTGTTTTCGAGTGCATTTGTGGAGGCTAGGAGAAGTTTCTCATAGCGTTCAAACGGAAGTTGTAGGACGAGATTATCCAACAGAGTCTCTGGTTTGAATTTATGAACTAGTCTGCTTTGAATATTTCTATTTCACCTACCCACGGGTGGGATTAGGTGAACTTGTTCACGATGGTATTATCATTCAGAGTATTGTGTTCGTTGCTGTTTATTATTTATCTTCTTATTCGTCCAAGTGAACAAATTAACCTCCCATCATCGCCTCACCTAAGGGCTTTAGAACACTTTGTACAGTTCAAGATACGTACCACTTCCACCCAAATTTCTTTGCCTACCTACCAGTTTTGCGCGGAAGTAAATTTTACAATGGTACTGTCCTTTAAATTCTTTAGATGCCAATTCCACGCCAAATCTTGTGACAGTTCCGAGCGAATAGGTGCATACAGCTGGGCAAAGTCATTCACTGAGCCTAGAAGACCGTCGATTCATTGATTCTAATGAAAACGATCTTTTGACATGGATATGTCTTTGCTCGGGGGGGGGGGGGGGGGGGTGTCAACCAAAAATTTCCGTGATGCAAAATTTGTGTCACAATTTCAGTGTTTTTCACGTACAACCCAGCCGTTGCTAGGGGAATGGAACTTCCGCAGTTTTCATCGCACATAAATCGTTCGCCACTCGTTGATTTATGTGATAAATGTTCACATCTCAAGCTACCAATTTCCCCCTCCTTACGTACCTGGCTACTTTCCTAAACTAAGTTGATTGGACTATAAACAATTTTAATAAGCCGGTTACAATATTCTTAACGTAAGCAATAGCATCATTTACTCCTCTCCATAGGAAACATTTTCATCTCTTGACAACAGTCGACTGTTAACAACAACTCATTGTAGTGGCTTCTCTCCACAGTTGTTTTCAACATTTCTATAAGTAAACCGTTGTTTTGTTGGAATTAGTCGGGATGCGGCCATGCGGCCCAGGGATTTGTTTAAAGTTAAAGGATTTGTTATTGAGATAATAAGCCCATTCATGGTATCTGCTTGTATATTCGTTTACGAGTGAGTACGAAATGCGATCCAAATTTATCTTGTTATAGTTAAGCCCATTCAAATATTTTTGTTGAGATCTCAACATTTCAAAAGATGGACTATTCCTGTGATTGTTGAAGGTGTTTTTGAAAGAGTGACCTTGACTAGTTCTTAGGAGTTTAATAGATAATTACTCCTAAACCCTAAATCTTATTCATTTTCATTATTTATCTCCGGCGGAACTGGGTAGCATCAGTCACTGTTAGGATAAATTCGGGATGATATTCCATTCTGTCATCATGCATCATTCATTGCAATAATTTGTAGCGTAGTTTAAACCCCAGCATCACTTTTGACGACATTAAAGGGGTACTTGGATAGTGGCGTACCTTAGGCTTCGTTTAATAATTATTCATAAAACCGTAGTCTCAGCAGAAGTAATTGTGTAATAATTTGTAGTATGCAGCGTTTTTAATTTTAGTTTTGGAATTCATGTAGGAAGCGATACAGTTCCGCGCAAATGCAAGAAATGTAGTTAATTCAATACTACAGTTTCGCGACATTTGCTATCTTCCGATGGTACAATTCCGCGCCGAGTGGTCCTTAATCCAAGTCCTGCGTAAGCGGATCCGGGGATCTAGTCCGCTAAGTGTCAGCAAACTTCCCGGTCGCCCGCCGCGTCCAACTAATTGACTACTAGAATTGACTACAGATGTTATGTATGTTTGAGATGCGAGCGTAGCGAGCATGCAGACCACTGATGGAGAAAACTGATCTATGAAAAATACCTATAAGAGTGGTTATAGACGACCTTACTAGTTTTGACTAGTTACACAGATCAGTGGCTGTCAATGTTCCTTCGCAGCCAAGGTTGTAAAGGTATTACAGAGTAACAATCCACCCTGCTCAACCCATGTTTTGGGGATCATTCTAAGAAAAACTTTTCCAAACTGATTACGTAACTTCCCTACTTCCCTTTGGGGCGTTGAGTATGTAAAAAAGTTCACCTGTTAACGAAAAAAATTCATCTCAATTGTATTATCCGACGAAAAGAAAACTCATTATTTTCCTATTCTGAACCGGCTTGACATTTTTTAATTAGCGCCAAACGTTGGTTGGCTGATTTGAAAATATCTCGTCGAAAGATCTCATTGAGTCGTGAAGACTCGGAGAGTTTGATGGATGATGATAAATAGCGTACTTGATGGTCGGAACAGCGTTCAGTCACTCAGGACAGATCTAATCTTGGCCATCCCTAATTAGAACCATTAATATGCTAGTGACTCTGGACCTCGTTTTGTTTTCACACTATACTTAGAGTTGGCAAATTCATTTATGAATATAATAACACTGCTCTACACAAAAAAAAGTGACCTGAAAGTTGCCAGCCTCATTTAATCATGCATGGAGGTTTTCGAGAATGCTGAATCCGAATCCTTTGTCTGTTTTTTTTTTTTTCCAATTGAACAATTTTTTCGATTTTTCGACGTTTTTATGGTTTTTTATTACAATTTTACGGTGTATTTTCCAGGTCATCACGAACTTCGTCCGAAAAAATTAGAATGGGGCTAGATTCGTAGGTAATTTTATGCTGAATCCAAATATGACATCAATTTTTTTCCCCCACATTGATCCAAACCCTCCAAATCTCCCAAAAACTTACTAAAAAACTGTAAAATACAGTTTTTTGAAAAATTTTCACTTACATTTTCGTTTTTGTTGACTCCAATGGACCTACCAAAAAATATCGAGGGCAACCCATTTAAAAGTTTAGACTCTCCTGCGTCGAATGAGACCAACCGGAACTCTCAAAAGCTTTAATTAGCGACTTTAAGATTTTTTAACGCTTGACAAATGGGATGCGATTGAGTGGGGATGCGGTAATGTGATGCTATATATATATATATATATATATATATATATATTTATATATATATATATATATATATATATTTTTTTTTTTTTTTTTTTTTTTTTTTAATGGTCAGAAGAAACTAAATTGTTTTGAAAAGTGACAAATATACCAATGCAATGATTCACCAAGTGTATAACATAATAAAAATGTTATGAATGAATCTAGGAACCGCTTCCCCACTCAATCATATTCCATTTTTCAAGCGTTAAAAAATTGTAACGTTATAGTAACTAATTACAACTTTTGAGAGTTCCAGCCTCTAAAAAGTCTAAAATTTCAAATGGTAGCCCTCGATATTTTTCGGCAGGTCCATTGGAGTCAACAAAAACGGACATTTAAGTGGAAGATAGGCAAAACACTCTATTTTTACAGTTTTTCAGTAGGTTTTTGGGGGATTTGGAGGGTTTGGATCAACGTGAAAAAAAAAATGGGGTCATATTTGGATTCAGCATGAAATTTCCTACAAATCTAGCCCCATTATAATTTTTAAACAACAACTCATTGTAGTGGCTGTGGCTGTGGCTTCTCTCCACAGTTAATTTCAACATTTCTATAAGTAAACCGTTGTTTTGTTGGAAGTAGTCGTGATGAACAGGAAAATACACCAATTAATTTATTGTAATAAAAACCATAAAAACGATCGAAACTCTCGAGGACAACCGTTATGAAATCCCCAATCAAAGACATATCCATGTAACATTTTGCAAGCAGATAGTGGAACTTTTATAAGTAGGTATGTTTTTTGTGGACGAAGTTCGTGAAAAAAACGGACAACGGATTCGGATTCAGCACCCTCGGAAACCTCCATCCATGATAAAATGAGGCCGGCAACTTTTAGGTCACTTTTTTGTACTTAGCGCAGTGTAATTAGTACTGAAGGCGTTTAGCACTATGCAAATGAGTAATAAATAGAATTTAATAAGGTAGTGATTAACAATACACAATAGTCATGATAACTAAGAAAGTTGCAAAGGTTATCCTATGAATTTCGGTTGAGATCGTATCGCCGAATTATATATCGCCATATTAAAACTATTGTATTTATGTACAAATCTAGCCTAAATGTTGGTGATTTTTCATGTTAATGGGCCATGAAACGGTGAACATTTTGTCTGACTCATATTCATTGAAATATCCCCCTATCCGCAACAGTAGTTTATTTTGTCTTCATATTGTAGCGGGCTCAAAATTTTGGGTAGTGGAACCTGCAACAAAAGTTTGACAGGAATCGTCAGTGTTCATCATTGTTCCTCATAAGGTCGCCTTGCTAATGAAATATTCCAGTTAAGACTTGGGTTAAAGGATATCTCGTAATTTAATTCTAGTTTCTAAATGTCGTCTGATGAATTTTAGAAATTATCCACTTCTTATTTAAAACCGAAACCTAATCGAAAACTCATTCAAGGAGAGTAGCAAAAATTATCTGAAACCAACCAAAATAATGGTTTTGGCTTATATCCTGAACTCTTTTCTGTTCGAGTCTAGTGGGTTGCTTATGTCGAACATAACCCATGATTAGCATTAACTAACCTTAACCAGCCCTTTCCAACTTGATGGCAGAACTTGACTGCTGCTGCTGATAGTGAAACATACTTATCTATGAATACGAGTCAGACAAAATGTCCATAATTTTCATGTACCAAGTACCATGAACAGTTTTTTGTTGAGCTTGAACGATCGCCACAATCTGATTGAATTCTATCAATTACTCTGTTGCTCACTACCAGAACTCTAGCATTCGGGCCATCCTAATATGACAACTAATATCCATCAGTTGCCTCTACTAGAATTGAATTGTGTAATATCTATAGGAGTGAACCAAACTAATTTTGTTATGAGTGCCAAGCCATGACCAATGATGCGTAGTGATATTGAACTTGAACATTCCGACAAATATTTAATGACTCCGCAAATTCTAACTTACTTATAATCTACTTCATCAATCACCCATTCCAACGTGACGTAGCTTCCGAACCTCACCAATATGACAACCATCAGTTGTGATTTATGATTATGACGCTTCAACCTTATGAAGCTTATGTCAACCAATGAATACACGCAGGTGCAGGTCGCAGGTTCTATAATATAGCATATTATGCTGCACGATGCGTTGTTTCCTGTTCAGATTGGACATATTACATTTCGGCTCCACAACAATCTCACCAATCCTTCTGTTCCACTAATAAGATATCTCAATATAATCTGGTACTGAAACTAATCACTTATCTAGTTGACAACATAAATGACTTAATCAATCGACATGTTCTCAGCATGTAGAATGTCACTTCAACTCTAATTTACATTGTGAAAAACTGCATCTCAACTGTCTCGGTCATCTTGCCATCACACAAACCTCGCTGAACGTGGGAGGTAAAAATGATTCATCAGGATTCACGACGTAGCAGGAAGCACCCATGATCGGGACTTTGATTGCCAGAGATCGGAATCTGGTGCGATTATAATGTTCGTCCCTGGTATTCCTTTCTGATCACGTCCCTCGCTTCGGATGTTTTCCCACTGCAAAACCCATCCCAGAAGTCCTACACTTCCGTCCCACTCGGTTTAAAATATGCGACAAGTTTTACAGCGACGGTTGTATGTAAGGGCGGGCGTGCGTTACCGTTCATTACGTGATCTAAATGTAAAGACCAATCAAAGGAACTCAAGTTCGTGGAGTCATGTACCACCTGCCAAAATTTTTCTCCTCACACTCGTTTCATTTTACAATACAAATCAGGAACTTTAGCTCCAATTACCGCATTTTTTATTACAGTACTATCTGTGACTGCTCCCGTCTCCAAGGATAGAGAGTTTCTACTTTCTGATATATCACAGAGTTGAACGCGCTCCTTCCCGCGCCTTTGAGCCGGTGAATATTGCAATCCTAACCTCGATCAACCAAGAAAGATGATATCTGATATCTGCATATAACACACTACCAAGGCTAAAATAGAGCTATCACATTTCTCGACCTTTATTGTTGGCAATTTTAGCGATGTGCTTTTTAGGCCCTTTATCTTAAATTCATCATATATCTAACTCGTTCGTCTATAGTAGTGCCTAGTGCCAAGAAGTTGCTATCCCTGGGTTCACCTGAGGCTTCATACGAACACGCCTTTGGGTGGCAACGTGGCCTCTTGACCCTGCGGTCCTTTTGTGTTTTTATAGAATTTTCGTCAAAAATGCAACCGTTGCAATGTCTCCAAAAAATTATTTTTAACAAAATTTTCTTCTTGGAAATCAGTTTTGGTGCATTCTGAAACGATTCCTGGAGTTTAACGAATTTTCATATATATAGTGTGAGTGTATGTGTGTCATCCCAGACGATAGCTCACCTGAAGATTGAGATTTTAAAAAACTCCGTTTTGCGCCAAAAAATCAAGCATTAAAAATAAAGAATAAATTCGTAAGGCAGCCTTCCTGAACACAAAAAATCGATCAACTTTCAAAAAATTTTCTGAAAAAATACTAAAAATAAACCGTTAGAAATCGTTAAATTTTACCTCTCAGCACAATATTACTCAAATAAAGTTTATCAACTATGGATAAGAATGTTCAAATATTAATACCCAAAATGATACTGAAAAATGAATTAAATTTCATCGACATGTGTCAAAAAATCGATAAAAACTGGCTGAAAATCCGAAACGTATTCAAAATATGTTTTTAGCTTTCAAGGTAGATAGTTAACGATTTCTTTGCACTCTAATTTTTCAAATTTCAAAACGATTACACTAAAATATGATACAATAATTTACGAAAATCCGCTCATTTGATCATGTTGTTTACTTCTCTTGTTCAACATGAATTATTGTATGGTATTGAAAATTAATTGATCATCAGCGTATTCGGATTCTCTTGAAAAATAGAAAAAATTAATATACAAGTGACTAGAATCCAATAAAATTAGATCAAGTTTAAAATATATCATAATTAGATCAAACTGGTCAACAAACCGTGGAAGGAAGGCTTTCATTTTTAGTTGCTTTGATCCCTATTAAACGAGAAGCCCTTCCATCATAACCTTGAAACATGAAAAAGTTATCACGCATTACACACCAACGTGTTTTTCCCCCTTACATTGAGAACGTAGCCAAAGAAAGTAGACTAATAAAATGGATTTACGTGTTTCCCGATATGATTAGAATTTTCAGATACTACTGGTATACCTCGGATACCTATGGTGCATTTGAACATCAGATCACAACTCATTGGGATGTACGCAATGTTTGCCATTTTCATGCATTATTTGGACTCGTTTGCCAGTAATTTTCTTGTACATAAGAAGTCTTAACAGATGTTCGATTAATGATTGAAAAGCTAATATTTCTAAGTATTAGAAAAACTGTTTGGCTCAACAACCATCTGACTGGAGGGTTTCGCGAACCGCATCGTTTGATGTTGCTATATTGGAATGGACGTCTGAATGCCATCTTCAGGTAGATACGTTATTTTAAGCAAGAAATGGTTCATTCTAGTTAGAAGAATTTATTGACGCTTGGATGAGCAGTTCGAATATAATGAGTTCAAAAACTCAAAAAGTGGTAACAATTTAAAAAAAATAGAATGTTGGTTCCATAAATAAACTTTTGTAATTATCTTTAATTTCATTTTAATTGACGTCAGTTTCCCTCGAACATCCAGACTAATTAGTAGTTCGAGCTCTGAGCTAAAAAAACATGTTCAACCATCGCTTCCAAAAGACATGCCCTAGAGAAATCATCTCACAGTTATCATTACCTATTAGGTAAATTGGTGTTGTAACATCAAAATTTATCTACAATGAAACTGGTGAAAATTCACTTGGTGTTGACTTGATTATTAATGCATATTGCTACAGATCGCATGCAAGCACCTTATATTTAAATACTATGAACTTCATAAACAGTCATCTTAAAATTTCATCCAATCAAATGAATATTGATCGAAATATACATGTTGCTGAGAAATTACTTTGCGCTTGCGCCATAATTGATCGGGTTGCAACGAAGCCAACTGGGCATCTGTCGCGAACGCGAAGTGATTATTAGGTATCTTTTGGAAATTAATTTACCTTTGGCAACAGTTCAGTGAAATTCAATAACAACCCAAATTATTAGTATCCAAGTTTAATCCTATGATGAATTTACCTGATGATTTTAAGTTATAACAAAAATATAAAAGATTGTTTTTCGTACCACGAGACAAAGTAGTACTTATTTCTTATAGTAAGGAAAAGTAAATCCACAACACATTCAGGATCCCCTCAATCCCCAAAAAATCCCAAAACCAGTAGAATATTCACGGATTCACAGACGAAGTGCGTACTGCGGAGAAGGACGTCGCCTACGACAGATGGACAGTTTTTTTCCAATTTTTCCGAATGTAGTGTTTTGGGTGGGAGGTAGCAAAATTCTTGGTTTTATAGAAAATGGCGAACCGAAAACGGGTTACAACGGCTTAGAACTTGTATTTATCTAGATGAGATCTTGAAC
Source organism: Adelphocoris suturalis (assembly GCA_030762985.1). Taxonomy (NCBI): domain Eukaryota; kingdom Metazoa; phylum Arthropoda; class Insecta; order Hemiptera; family Miridae; genus Adelphocoris; species Adelphocoris suturalis. Next base: position 17,133,563 of record CM061044.1, read on the forward strand.
TGGGTCGTTGCCCTCCTCGGTTCTGACCCTCCAGATTTCCTGATCCCCCGGCGTTCCCTATTGAAAAAGGAGCTCAAACCTTCCCCGACCACGACCTTCATGAATATTTGAATTTCCGACGTGATCGTGGGCCGGTCGCCGTTCATCATAATACAATATAACCTCCCGGCCTGTTATTACCCAAACGAAATCCCTCCCAACGACGAAAGTTGAGAAGGGCGAAAAACCTGTGGCATGTAAAGGCGATGGGGGAAAGGAGGATTTCAACTCCTTTGAAATCGATGATAAATCTTCGTCCGAAATTCGTCGGTTCGTTATAAAAGATTGTCATATTTCTTTCTCAACCGATGATTTCATAAGATGAAGAGTCTTGTTGACAGCGTACAAATAAACCACGAATGTTTTTACAAGACGTTATTGCTACCAGCAGATCTTTCTGGTGTTGACCACGATTATCACAACGAATTCAATTTCACACCTGAGTGGAGATTTAGTGGGTACCTATCTACCAATCTACATGCTTGACGACCTCATAGGAATTCATCCTCCTACATCAATATACATTAATCAATAATAATTTAATAACATTCCCCGATTATATTAAAATATGAGGCTTGTATAATATCTGTCCTAAAAGCCATCTACAAGGAAATTCATGAAAATCAGCAAACGGGCATTACGCATTTTAATAACAGCTGGTTATGACACCTATAACACCATCTAAATTATTCTGAGCTGTAATATCTCTCTTACTATAAATTTTTCAATACCACTTAGTCATGTATCATCGCACAGCCCTATATGACCTAGAACTTTGTAATTTTGCATGGAAGTTCCTTTTAGGACCCGCTAAGAACGGGTTTTTCAAAATTCAAAATTTCGGGGGTGTAAAGTTCCAGGAAAAATAGCATGTTATCGTCTTGAGCTAGTGGAAATAACAATTTAATAGAATAGCCCGACATATTAACTTTGTTAAAAGCCAGGGGTTGCGTTCCTTACTGAGGGTCTTCCTATGCATTTTACTCGTATTTCGGAGTTAGCTAGGGACTTATTGCTGAGCGTACCGAACAGATTTTGTCAATATAAAATTTCAGATAATACAGAGAAAATAGATATAAATCAAGTAAAACTTCTTCCGAAATCGTTTACTTTCCCCTTACTGGGAAAAGCATCAGATCATGAATAATGTCGTTTCAAATCAGAAAGTCCCAATTGTGGTTGCGATCAAGTTTACAAAATTAATTGAGAAGGATCACCTTATGTGAAAAAAATGATTCACCCTCATTCCATCAACCCGACCAGGACCCCTAACACTCCAACCTTTATCTGAGTACCTTTTTAACTTTGATTACGATATGATAAAATATAATTATTCACCTACTTATTACGTTAAGGGAGGAAGTCGGACTTCAACTACCCTCTCACGGCCATGTTCTTATTTTAATATTAATTGTAATCACAACTACAATGCTTTTTTGCAATTTATTTTCATTAACCTTGGAAAAAAACTACGATACGTTGTGGTAACAAGAGCTGCCATGTTCTATTGAGATAACAGCAGTAGGCTGTGTCCTACCCTAAATTTCACGTTAGTCACGCTCTGCGTGCTATAATCATATTACACTTACAAGAACAGTGCTAAATACAATCTTTTACCATTGTTAATTTTTTTTTAACTTTGTTATTTATATTATCCATTTCTTCCTGCAGAAAGACGATGAGGTTTTAGAGGAGCCTGCTCCCGACTATTCGCCGACTCCTGAACCCAAGTCAAGGCACAACACCCCTCCCCCTGACGGAAAGAAAAAGGTAATTTATCCTAATGGTTCTGTTGTTACGAAATTGGGAATTTAACTGCTGGCTTGTAGATATCCGCTACGAGTTGTGTTGCAAATATCCCCCACTTTTTATTTTATTTTTTATTATGATTATTTGTTTAACTTCATTTGATACTATATTGCAACTTACAGCCACGATAAACGGGAATAAAATTACAGCAACGTGAATATGCTGCATGATTATAGTATTTGATTGACGTTCAATATGCTTTCAAAAAATGAAGGTATATTTCATAATTATTTTGTGAAGTTAGTAAGTCTATGTTAGACGAGCGGTCAGTGCCTCTAACATGTCGGTGAACAGAATTGCACGTTCAGTACCGAATGTCGGAACGATATATGTTTTATAATCGCATTATTAACTCGGACGCCTCTTCCTATTCCATCCGTGAATGATCAGCAGTTTCTGATGAAGCATCACGTGCAAAACATCACAAATGTGATCGAGCTGCAGGAGACCTAAGAGGCTCATTAACCCCCCTCATCACGTCGTGTGAAGGCGTGCTTGATAGGAAGTACGAGGTTTTTCCGAAGCAGCAAGCTTCAGCTCTCACAGACAAATGGCAAAACCCTCGCTCACATGTCATTGCCTGGGTGAAAGTGAAAATACAAATTGCAGTAATACCTGCCTTTTCCTGAAGATTATGGGAATCCAGGAAGCCTCTGTCGAGGTCATCAGCCTCTCTAGAAGAATTAGGTACCGACCTGTGGATGGAGGATGGCGCGCCTTTACCACTTCCGAAGGTGTAAGGATATCTAGAATGGAGGAGTGTCTAGAATGATGAACAAGAATGAAGACCGTTAAACAGGGAAAAGGACCAGAAGTTATGACGAAATACTTCAATAACACTGGGGAACACAAAAAAAGTGATGTTGAGTAACAAATAAAGTAACAGTGGACTGGGGGGTCGCTTAATCAGAAAATGAAAGACTTTTTTCCAGATTGGCTACAATATTTAAGTTTCAGTCCATACACCTGTTTTTCTCAGGTTCAGTAATCTGAAAAATCACAACTAAAAGTTTTGCATCGTATTTCCAGATTTAACCACCTTACTTTATGTTTTATGGGGTGCTGAATCGAAATTTGGAACCAAATTTGTCCTATCGTTTCTCTTTCAGAAAAAAATAACTTTTAATGTGCTGAAAAACGTTGTTTTGGCAATTTTTCCGATTTGTACTTGGTTTGAGCGAGATTTGCGCCTGAATACGAATCTAGATTATTAAAATCCGGTTTCATATTCGGATTCAGAACCCCAAAAAACATGAAGTAAGGTGGATAAACCTGGAATTACGATGCAAAAGTATTAGCTGTGATTTTTCAGATTACTGAACGTGAGAAAAACAGGCGTATGGGCTGTAACATTAAAATTAAAGCCAATCTAGAAAAACGGCGTTAATTTTCCGATTCAGCGGACTCAAAAACCTCCCAGTCCACTGTTACTTTCTTTGTTACTCGTGTTACTCGACATCACTTTTTTTCCCCCAGTGTTATATAAAATAATTTAGGTTGTGGCTTCGGGGATTTTTTCTTTTAGCGAATTTTCTTAGAAAATAAAGCTATTGCAATGGCTCCAAAAATTTTAAAATAAAAATTTTCAAAAATTTTCTTCATCGAAATCTGTTTTGAGGCATTCTGAAATTATTCCTGGATTTTAACGCTTTTTTATATGTATATATATATATATATATATATATATATATATATATATATATATATATATGTATATATATATATATATGTGTGTCATTCCAGACGATAAATCTCGATAGAATTGAGATAAAAACATCGTTCTTTCGCTAAAAAATCAAGCATTTCAAAAGAAAGGATGAGTTTGTTGGAGAACTCTTTTTGAGCATATTAAGTTGGTCAAATTTCAAAAAATGTACTTAAAAAATCACTAAAAATGGCAAAAAAACCGCTAAAAATTAACAAATTTCTATTTTTTAGCAGAATGCTACTCGAAAAAAATTAATCGAACATGAACTAGGACATTTAAAAATTCAAGCACAAAATTGTACTGAAAAATGTACTTAAATTTCATTAAAATAAGCTAAAAATCGATAGGAACACTTGAAAAAATTGTAAAAATCCACAAAATCGTTTGTTCATTGGAATATTTTGGACAAAGAGTTAGTTTGCTATAAAATGCATAATAAAATTGTATTTGTCCCCAAAGTGCTCAAATTTCAACAGAATTTAACATAAATGTAATACGACCATTTATGAAAATTCGCTCATACGATCATGCTGCATGACTGGAACTTTTTTTCATAATCCTCGTTAACTAAAGGGCGTGAGTGAACATAAGGATAACGTACACAAACTAGAATATGGAAATGTCTCCTGGTGTTGCGGATTCATCGGCTAGCTCATTTTCAATAAAATCTCCCTTGAAATTTTACATAGGTACTGATCGTTTATGATGAGGTATACGGGCATTTATTTCGCCTAGATTAGCGGTAGCACATAGAACGCAGTTGCTTGGGAGAGCACGACATGAACACTCGTATAAGGAGTATTTGTTTGCACACTCGCGTTAGGGTACAACCATTTTTTGTCCCTCACAGAGTGCATTCTATACAGCGTGCATTCGCAATGTGTCTTATACACAGCAAAGAATTCCCTCGAATCGTTTTGGATTAGGTCCAAAATCGAATTTTTTGTTGGAATTTGATGGTCGCAAATTCTGATTGTGATATCAGTGAACGAAACAGTGAGTTATGTATTGTCAGTCCTCTACTTCGGTGAGATTAACTTAATTATTGGCTGATGACGAGAATTCATTGACAATCATTCACAAAGGTCGATGCCTCGACTGAACAATGAGCCTCTTAACAGATCTGTCAGTGGAATCTAGACGCCGCGCCGGTAGTTTGATAGGTTTAATGGTAAGACCTGCCTACCTATTTACCTGCCTGTTGAATAAGACTGACGGCTGACGCGTGATAGATACTCAGCCAGGCCTTGGATTTTCCCGTCTAGTTCGTCAATCTTGACCTCAGTTGCAGATGTCGGAAACACAGGACCTATACAATCAAAATCAAAAAATAAAAATTTCCATTCGCTTTTTGCGTTTCAGAGCTTGCTGATCAGTTTTGATTCCTTTTCTGTCTCTATGTCTAACTATACCAAGTTTTTGTTCGATTTTAAAGAAATTTTCAGTGATTCACGGGTGAGATTCTAAATGGTAACCTATAAATTTCATTGCCGTCAGATCAATAGTAATGTGAGCGCATGTGCAAACACTAATTTCTTATAAACTTGATTTCTCATCATTATACATTTGTCCGATTTCGTTCAAACTAAATAGGTAGTTGGGTATATGATTCCGGAAAATTCCCTATGAGTTATATCACGATTAATTGACTGATGACTGTTACGCGTGCACAAAACTAAAATTGTTTGACACACCCAAAACTCCAGGGCTAATCGACCGATTTTGATGACATTTCCTGAGATTGTGGGAGTTAGATCTTAGATGATCCCTTATGAATTTAGTTGTCGTTGGATAAATGAAACCGTATGCGCATGCAAAAACGTTCGTTTCTTCTAAGGTCGATTTATCACCATCTATTGGTCCGATTTCATCAAACTCGGGGGGGGGGTTGGGGGGCTAGTTGGGTTGAATGCCCTGGAAGGATGTTATTTGCGATTGATTGAGTAATAAATATTGAGCATGCGCAAAACTAAACTCTGTTGATACATGCAAAACTCCGAGACTAATGAACCGATTTTAATGAAATTTTCAGAGATTGTACGGGTTATCTCCCGAATGACTTCCTATAAATTCCATTGCCTTGGGATCAATATTAGCCTGTACGCATGCGCTAACTTGAATTTCTTTCTTCAACTAATACTATACGTCTTTGTTACAATAACTGAGAAAGCTATACTGCCCAAACAACTTGGCAGGCAGTTTTTATTCCTAGATTTTATATTCTTTGAATCTTGGCCTAAGACTTATGTTATGTTCCATGTATAAGGGATAAGGGGTATAAGGGTGTTTCTCGCGTTTGGCATACTGATTAAGTGAGTTTTCCAAAGGTCTAGGGTAAAATCTGCGTTTAAAAAATCAATTCAGAAAACATTTTTGACTTTTCACTGATCGGGTGATGTTCCTCGGTCGGTCTCTGGAGTTATCGAATCCCCCTCTCCAGAATGAACGGCACTCTCAATACATGCGCAAACGTAAAATTTATTTACTTAACATGCAAACCTTCTACAGTTTTCATTCGAAATCGACTAAGGGATATTCCGCCAATAATGAGGAAAAATGTTTTTAAACTTATACATATGTGCTAAAAATCTATAAAAACCGTATAAAAGTTATAAAATCCAAAAATGTGTAAATCTGGCTATTATTTAGAAGAAGTTTTTATGCCATAAAATGTATATTGTATACAGTTAATTAACGTGTTTTTCAAACAATTTACTTTGCATTGTATTCGAATTTCTAAGCAATTCAACATAAATATTATACGAAAAATAACGAAAATCACTCATACTTACAGATCATGTTTTATGAATGGAACTTTTGAAGTTAGTTGAAGATATATATACCTCTAGGATTTGATTCCGTTCGACTCAACGGTAGCAACTTATACCAATGTGCCACAGCCTCTTGTTTTTTCCCATTTATTTAGTTTTTTGTGATTATTGTTCATTTATTCGTTTAGTTACCTATTTTATTTTTGTTATTATTTTATCTACATTTATTTTAAACATTAGAGCAATGACCAAATTGCGAAATGAACGGAGATTACATCACATTCAGATTCGCGTGAATGTAAGAGTATCCAACGCGGAAGAAGCTTTCATTTATGACAGAATTCCGCGTTCAAAAAGTTGTGATTTTAAAAACCGCTCCGCCCAAACTATTGCGACAGCATCTACCCACACAATATTTCGGAATCGTCACTGCATCAGCTCCTTTCGCTTCCGAGATGAAGTGCGGAAATGGATTTACGTTTTTAAAAACCCCAATTTTTATAACATTTTTATCTAAAAAATCACTGTGGGACCATTTGAAATTAGATGTGAGAGAGGGTTACAGACCTTGTAGTGATATCAATGAAACTCGTTATATATGTCAAACTTAATCTTGGAACATTGAAATCCGGTCGCTCATCCCCCAGTATGGTCTTCTAAATAATTTTCTGTATTCCTTTTTCATCAACAAATCATAATGGTGCTTGAAACCCACTGCTTTGCTTACCATAAATGTATTTTCGCTCCGCCACCCGTCATTGTCATCTTTGGTTTGGAGGTCAATTAGATGCAAATCACCAAAACAGCAACTTCCGAATTATAGAAAACAGAGAAATTCAAGTTTCACCACTCTTAAGGTCTGGGATACAAAACCAGTTTACACCTCACTCAACGCTTCAACAGCTGTATAACTAGAGAATGTATTTCAATCATACTTTGAGATGAGAGCTGATCTCAGCTTAAAATTGAACGATCGGTAAGAGTAATTTAAACGCCAAACTATGTAAACCACAAGGTTGAGCTCCGATTCTTTGAATTTTTCTCTTTTCGATTCAAAGATTTTGCAGCACTTTCTGTCCAATAGTTAACATGGGGCAGATTGAGGTAATCATAACAATAAATATTTCATTACGTTAATAAAATTACATCAGTTTACTACACCCAGGTAAGAGAATAAATGTTTGAAACTGAGATTTTCATCAGTTACGTCAGTTCCGATGCTTACTTTAAATGTAATAAAGCCATACTAGATAAGCAGTTACGATTGTGTATGATTAATATGGTAAGTTGATACATTTAATAGTTTCTAAAAATTGTTGCAAGGCTTTGAGAAATTCACAGGCTTGTACACACAAAAACACGATAATCTGAACGAAGCCCCAAAATTAAACACGCTACGTTTCATTTTAAATCTTGACTTGTACCCCTGGGCTTTATTCATTTAGTGACAAGTTTTTTCTTTTTTCTTTCTTTCTTTTATCTTTTTACTCCAGTCTCCAAATCTTGGGGCTTTGGTGGGTTTCCTTACATCTCATTAGAATAAATTAGTTTCCGACGTAGTTGCGTACTGCATTATCATTCTCCCATGTTGGCAGATTGGTTTCTTTAAATTGGCGCGTAACTTTCTGACGCAACGAAAGTTTCTGAGTGAAAGTTATCCCTTTCAACAAACTCTGAGATGTTTTAGCTTGTTCGCAGCTTTCAAATGGACTTGAATCGCTGAACCGCTCCCTCCCAACCCTAACCATCTGCAGACATTCCCAACCATATTTTTCTAATGTCTAAAAATACCCAAAAAGACTCGATACTATTACTTGAAAATTTTGAAATTAGGGGAATCGGGAGTATTCGGTTTTTTCAGATCCATTCGGTTTGCTCTAAATAAGGGCTAGTGGTATGCGTTTGGAATATAATTTCAACAACTTTCAACAAAACTTTACAAAAAAGGCTTGCTGTCCTCAAAATGGTTTAATATTACAATTTTAAACTTGATATTTTAAATTTCATTTTCATCTCCCTGAAGAAGCACCAGTTTCTGGAGAGAAACGTTGGAGATCAATTTAAAAAAAAAAAAATTTGAAGACAGAAAGACTAAATTAATATAACAATGAGGAACTGGTCTTTTGGAAAATTTTATAATAATTTTAAAAATGAACTTTTTAAAAAGCTGAAGAAACGTTATGTTTCCAACTGCAATTATGTTCTAGTATTTTTTGTTAACTAGAACACATTTTCGTGCACTTGGAGTACTGTTGAACTCATGTTTTATTTGTAAAATGTGTTTCAGAAATCATTTCATATTCTAAAACCCATGGACAACGGCGTTCTTTAAGACGACCCGGTGAAATGAACACCTGAGTTGATAGATGACGTAAGGATGGCGCATTATAACTTTTGGAGTCTCAATTTCCTTAGTACGGTACCGTTTTTTCCTGCGGTCCCTGGACCAGCTGCAGCATTCGAGACGATGCAGTCACTGGTAATATTACATCGTCTGATAGGGTGGCTTCGTTGGTTTAGATGGCGGTAGGTAGGCACGCTATGAGCGGAATCATATTATAGCGTGATGATGTTAGTAGGCCGCTAGCAATCAGGGGAGTAGGCGTTCCGCAAGCCCTGTGGGCGACCTCATCGGCACCTTGTGCTCTACAGACCCTCACAACACAAATTGCCGTCCATTGAACCTTTATGATCGCCTCAGTCTCCTTGCCCACACTAAGCGATGATATGAAGAATTTACTCGATTTACGGTTAGAGAGAAAGAAGATTAAATATTACGAGAATACATAATAGGTGTTTTCCATAAAGGCTGTTATCATAAAGCTGTCCAGCAATTTACCATTGTAGTGCACAGATGAAAAATACTAAAATTTTGTTTAACGAGATATATTTTATGAAGTTTGTGAAACTTGGCATTCCACGCTCTACTCTCCAAGAGCCTCTAGATGGCGTCTATCTCACCCTTTTAAACTAAAATTAAAACAGAGCATACTAAGGATCTTACGGTTGCGCATGTTCAGATACTATCTACAATCCGGGATCAATTAAGTTTATTGAAGGCTATCTTGACGCCAATCCCCATCTTCCATGAAAATTTAACCGAAATCTGATGGAAGTTGTAAATATTATGGGTGTTACAATGATCAAAAGTTGTGCATTTGCAGAAACTATTCTAACGTCACAAACTTTGTAACAACATCATCATCCATCCAGTTGATTACCATTGCCACCTCAAATATCATGAATTTTATGCTTGCTGAGCCAATTTCCCGTTTGAGCAAACTAGGGTGGATTCAAAATCGTATACTACCTATTACTGAGACGGGTTTTAAAAAACGACTTTTAGGCGACTCGTGAAACTAAAAGTAATACAATCTAAATACCCATATGTACGGGGTCATTAACATCAAGGGATATATTTTACTGAGCGTGTGGGATATGTTTATACAATGACATGATCCCTCACAGATGTCCCCCATCAAATCATCATATCCCTGCTTTGTATTTAATAGGGAATAATGATAATAAGATTTTCGCATTCTCTGATGAATATGTCCCATTCCGTAGGTAGTGTTACCTGAAAACGATAACGATCTTTTGTCAGAGCGGAGCCCACATTGTACGACACCCCTGTATTGGGTTCTGAACTCATTTTCTCAATGAATTAGACGAGCCGACCCCCTCTCCATCCCGGTTGTTAACAATGCAAATTTAATTCATACTCTTCAGGATGGCAGAATATAATTCACCGCAAGACGCCTTTTGATTAGGGGCTTGGTCCCCGATATGGGTAACACTCAAATTAGTGTGGGACGGACGGATTTGATTAAGACGAACGTGAAGCCTCGTTTCCCTCCTACAGGATGGTTTCCAAAAGGTGCGTACCGATCCTGAATGGCATTCCAATACCATCAAAAATGTGACTCCAAGGTAAGTTTAGTTGAGTGGACAATACGAGGGAACCGAGATTCCCCCGGATTTTATTAAGATGAGGATGGGGAATTTTCATGGTTATTTTCTAGTTGCTCAATAAAAAAGCTGAGCGAGAGCTTTTCGGAAAGGTGCCGTATAATGGGTATCTGCCAGTTAATATGCTCTTGAAATTCGTTCTGCCGTTCGTTGCCCTACTACGTCACGCGTGATCTTCCTACCCATTTATTGACCAAACTGCTACTACTTGGGGGTTTTGAAGTGTACTGAATCCGAATTTAGGACAAAACTATGAAATTTCGACTGATTCCCCATTATCAGTGGGTACTAGCTGATGGGAGAGCTTCATTTGTTAAAAGTTACGTGCTAACATTTAGAAATTTTTCAAAGAAAATGAAGCTTTTGCAACGGCTCCAAAGATTTTAAAATCAAAATTAGCGAAAAATCTCATCGTTGAAGTCCGTTTTGAGGCATTCTGAAACGAATCCTGGAATTTACCCCTTTTTCATGTATATATATATATATATATATATATATATATATATATATATATATATATATATATATATATATATATATATATATATATATATATATTATATATATATATATATATATATTTTGCAGAATATTATTTAGAACTAGTTTCTTGCTGTTGAACTTTTGGTTTTCAATTTATTTCTTTGCAATCAAAGTGCTTCATAATAATGTAACATATAATACGAAAATTCGCTCAAACGATCATGTGAATGACTGGCACTTTTTTACATTATTCTAGCCATCTTCGGCTGAAATTGGAAATTTCCTGTATAATAGAAAAATATGTTTTTAGATGTAAAAACACTGATATGAGTTTTAGTGAAAGGCGTTCATGTTACGACTTTGTTATTTTTTCAAAAGTTAATTTTAACCATTTGCAGTCAAGCATTTGGCATTTGTATCTTTTTTTATACATTTTATGTTTTTATCGCTAGTTTTCAAATCTTCATTTACTCGAATAGACAAAACAGACCGACTCATTTAGTAGAAGGTTCATCGACTTCTGTTAGCTTTCAAGGATGAAAATTGAGGGTACATTGACCTTGCGAAATCAGATACGTGATTCGTGTATTTTCTATACGGCTCTGGGTATGTGAATTCACCAAATTCGTCAATATCCGTAGTTAAGGTTTGATGTGCTGTTCTAAAAGAAACGCTCCCGTTAAACAATATTATCAGTTTTTGCAGAGTACGGTTTATAGTTAAATGAAACTAATCCGTTAAACCAAAATACAGGTCAGTGATCCAACCAGTTGATAGTGTCCGGAGTTCAAAGACGTTGATGACTTCATGACTTAGGAAGTCGATCGTTTCCCGGCCACCAGGCGAAACAGATTGAGCGATATACAGGAGGCTAATATAATTATAGCAATCGATACTACTTGATCCTGGGAGGTACCGTATCATCCAATCAACTACGATGAAATGAAACCATCGCATGAGTTTAAAATATCCTGTGCGAATCGTCATGGAATTTTGCTTATTTTTCATATTTTACGATTGCTAATGTTATAGAACGCTTCAAGAGAGAGCAAAATTATTGAACTGTTTGTGAGGTTTTTGGGAAAGAAAAAAAAGTGCCAGCAATGCACCATGATCGTATGAGCGAATTTTCGTAAATTAGATATCATACTATATTTAATTAAATTGATTTGAAAATTTGAGCTCTTTGAGTAAAAAGAAATTGTTAGCAAAAAATTTTATCGCAAAAACTCGTTTTTAAATAATATTCTGCGATAGCAAAAAATTTTGGATTTTTAGCTTTTTTGCAATTTTGACTATTTTTGGTAAATATTTATAAAATTTAAGTACATTTTTCAGAATAATTTTGTGCCTAAATGTTTTAATGTTCTAGTTCATCTAGTTCATCTCGATAAACTTCTTTTGACCCCTCTGAGTTTGGTCTTATATTTTCGAAGAAAAGCCCTTGGCCGACGGACGGATTTTTTTAAATTAGATTTTCGGATTCGACGCTTCTTGAAACGCCAACCTACAAATTTTCATGGGGTTGTTAATTTTTTTTAAATTACAATAGTTCATTATTGAAAATAATAAACCAAAATCATCCCTTTGCAACAACCCCCCGCGAAATGCGTGTCTGGTTGCCGAACAAGTCTATATAGGTACCCGAAAAGTGTTAAAAGCGTAAAAGCTGAGACTGCATCCAAACCGGGAGTTTCTAGCTTCTTTTCTCCTCCCAAACTATTTTTTTATTTTGGAAAAAACCACTATTAAGACTAAGGTACAGTATCATCCTAGCAATACGATCAGGCTGATGAAGAGTTGTGAATGCAGATTCTGAATGCATAGCAGGAGCTATTAGGAAAACCACAAAAAAATTATAATTCAGTTAGAAATAATAGGCATACCATGACTCGGTCGGTGGTGACTCAATGCGCTGATTCTCAGGGTTTTCTGAATATGTGAATATCTACCACTGAAGTCAAGGTCACTTACATGACTCTTCATTGAGTTGAAGCCAACGTCTATCACTATAACAGCCACAGCCTAGTCATGTTCCATGTAAATCTATCCATTCTAGCTAGCACCTTCAATAAATAACAACCTCCCCAATGACCGTAGGTGGTTTACTAACTGACGCCGGGAACCTCCTTTAAAACACCATTTTGATCGTTGAAGGCGTGGGATGCCTGCTCACTACAGCTGGCTTCTACTTCTTCAAAGAGAAGACAATTTATTTTTTCTGAACAAAACTTTACACAACACAGCCACCGGTTTAAAGATGTTCTTGGGTTGATGAATGCCGTTTCCTGGTAAAATGCGATGTTTCAAATGAAAACAACCTTCTGGATGCGAATAAGGAACTTGTGGCGGACCAGTGGCGGGCTGAGGCGATTTCTAGCCTCGTCCCACGCCCACAACCCTACACAAGCCGCCGCTCCCTTACGGAATCCTGCCTCAACGCCGTCTGCCTTGTCTTTTGTCAGTTCGTTGTTTCATATTGTCGTCTGTCTAGGCCTACTCATTTCCTACCCAAACCGACTGCTAGACATTCCTCTAGTCCCCCTGTTTGCTTTGAGTGCACGAGTTCCTAAGTTGAATTGCGGTCGATCCGATGAAAACTACAACGAGGCACTAATTGCATTTTTATTGCAATTTAATTCAATCTTTCTATTACGGGTAGCCATTATTGAGGATATAACTGTACAGTTCTTAACCGATTCGGTCCGTTGTTTCTGCGATTTGTCGAATTCCCTCCCACATCTTTTGAACTGGACATTCTTAGCTATGCAGTAAATTCTGGGTGCGTTATGGTATTGTTTCATTTTATTCACATCTTCCCAAGATCATCCATACCGGCTGGTTTTTTATTTAAACTCTGATCAGGATTGGCAGAACCTGTTCGGAAAAATATCCGACAATCGGTTTAGTGTTTCGTTGAAATCGTGCATTCCTGTTCATTTTGCCTTAATCAGTTTCGAAAAATGAATGAGTACGTTGGTTATTGCTTCTGTCAAAATATTAATATTTATTTGTGATATAAACTCGGCCCTTCGGGCCTAGCAAGGGGCTCCGCCCCCCCCCCCCCCCCCCCCGGACCCGCCCGGATGTTATTACTTTGAGCCTGACTGCTAAAATGTAAAAAACATGGAATCATGTTTTAGCTCCTCGCTCTCACTTTATTATAGAAATGATCACGACGATTGAGCTCTTGTGAGATGATGATCTCCTAATAGAAACTCGCGAGTAAACATTCACTTTATTATAGAAATGATCACGACGATTGAGCTCTTGTGATATGATGATCTCCTAATAGAAACTCGCGAGTAAACATTCACTTTATTATAGAAAGAGGCTAAAGAGGCTACATACGAAATTACAGCTTCCTATAGTGTAAAGTATAGAAATTACCTATTAAAATGATTGAACCACCGCTTCACAAATCAAACCGTTCTCGCAATATTCGGATCACCTGCTATGAATCACATAATCGAAACACCAGCTCAATGAAATCATCAGAAATTAACAAGTGGTTGCAATCATGTTCACAATATCAATTATTGAGAATGATCACCTGTGTGTAAACATTTATTCATATAACCATGCTCATAACTCAGCTTGTTGGCCACGCACTTCGCAGTAGTTAACATAGTATGGTTGGATAAATCGAGAGCTTTCGAACGAATGGTCAACGAATTTTGTGGGATGAAAAACGACGAAGTATCATATCCCTAGCAACGACTCGGTTGTAAGCGGAAATCATCACAATTATTGGCGCTACTTTCATCTCACTTTATAGTCTCACTTTTCGGCGGGGGATCCATCGCTAAAACATGATTCCATGTTAAAATAAAGATTGGGCTACTATTCCTTTGTTCTTTAATGTTTGTACAGCCTGAAATCGTTAAGTCAAGTTGCTACAACCAGTCTGGCTAGAAGATTGAGGCTAAAACTCTCTAACTGGTACAATGTACCTCATTACAACAGGAGATACCACTCGAGTCGTAACTTATATCAACGAATCAAAAGACAATGGTCATTAATAGTTTTGGTTACTAATGGAGTGCCAGGAGACTCGCAGAACTGATTTCCTCATCATGTTTTTTTCCCCCACTATCTACTCAATTTATTCATTCAGAAATAGTAGCAATACAAGAGCACTACGAAAAAACGTAAAAACAGGTTTTGCGAAAACGAACGAGAAAAATAGAAATGATCATCGGCTAACGAGGTTATAATTAACGAAAATTCGCTCAGACGGTCACTCTACATGACTGGAACTTTCTAGTTAGGTACTACGTGAATGATTACCTTAGAGAACCTACTGAATACTCTTGAGGACCGTGAGGGCACTATAGAAGAACACCATAAGAACACATTTTAAATAGGGATCTACCAATAAATTCGACCATGTATATCTATAATTTAGATCACAGGAGTGTCTGAAACAGCATTGCTTAATTATAAAGCCAAAAAGAGATTGTTCCTCCGTGAGAAGTCGTCGTAAACCTATCAAGAAACCCTGTTTAACAAGGTACAACATCGTTAGTTATTTTTGCCTGATTACCACATAGCATGATGTTATTGGCGCAACTAAAACCCAATCTCCCCACATCATTTACCATTACAAATAACGTCGCTCCAGAGAACGTCTTAATCAGTTCATACGATCGGTGAACGCGGTGTTTTTTCCACTCGTTATAATTGTGCTCAGTTTCATCCATCATTTTAGGACTTGATTCTGGATTGGAAAGTCAACACCAAAGCCGCGTTCACAACTGATGGCATCTGAGTTTTGCGGCTGTTGAATAATCGAAAGCTTGTTACGTACGTCTGACGGAACTATCTTTATTGGCTGGATGCAAATTCGGTTGAGTGTTTCCAACCACTTCCCTTGCCTGCCGCATCTGATGGGTTTGTTGACGGTTACCGATTGACTGCCTAGCCGATTCGATTTGGTTTGTGATTTGTATTTTTAGTGCTGAATCACAGCTTCTTAACACAGAAAGTGCTTAGAGAAGACCTTTCCGCCATTTTATTTCTTTTAAATCTCCTATAATAATGTGATGTTATGACATTTCAAGTTCATTGACCTTTACGGTGATGGCAACACCAGGCACTGTTTTCTGCAAGCTCCAATCCGTGAGATTTAAATGTTTCTGCGCATTTGTTTGATAATTGTTTTGAACATTTCTGAAATGCAGTTTGATTATTTATCATCAATTAAAATCCATAATTATCTGGTATCAGGCGGGAACGTTTGACCCATCCGGGTTAAAGTTTTAGAATCGAATTCCCCCACAATTTTTTCCAGGTACCAATGCCGCATCAGAATATTTTTCCTGATTTTGAAAGAAAAAGGAGATACAATTTGTAAGCTTAGAGGCAATAAAGATTCCTGATTTGAGTCTTCATACTGCTTAACAAACTTGTATGCAACGGTACAATGCAAGATGACCAGATATTTATGTACTTTAGCAAGTTTTTATTTTTTTGTACTCAGCAAGTTTTTATTTTTATTATTATTATTTTTTTAAATGATGAACCTTTGTAATCTATAAAGAAATACTTACCTAATAGAGAGAGAATGAGAAATATTTTAAAATGAATCTTGATCGAACGCATTTATCATCAGTTTAAAGATTCATCACATTCCGATATGCACTTCCATTTACAAACCGTCAGTATAAACAAACAGCTTCTAAACTTATAATAGATTTGGTTAGTGGTCTCTAATTTTGCTGTGGAGGACGTGTGTGGATGACAGAGTGGTTGTTCACATCAGTAAATACCTAAATACCTGCCTATCACTTTTTTTTCTCGCCGGTTTATTGTTTGTTTGTGTTTTTCTTTATTATTATAATTTATTTATTACTAAAATAATACTCATTTCTGACCAATATTGATGAGGATGATTGTGCGGAGAACGAATTGTAGAGCGAAAAGCGGGGATGCAATGTATCAACAACGGGAACGTCATGTTAACCACCATGTTCTTAAGGTTCATCGCTCCCTAGCGCTCCTAGCGTCAGCATTTATTGTTTGAAGCCCTATTTCTAGGACGGTTTTCTGCAATTTACCAGGTCTGGTGTCTATGAGCGATTAATTTAGAGATTTAGTTATGGATAAATGAACTGTAAACTAAGAACGTTTGATGGTTAACTTAAAGTAACAAACCTTAAATAAACCGTAGTCTCTGTTTAGAAATTTTATATATAGATCTGCGCAGAAGAGCTAATACACAAATGTGTAATAATTGGTAATTTACCTTTGCATAATAGTTTGCTGCGTTTTTCCATTAGTACAGTATGAGAAATAACAGTGTCAGTGATTTGTGAGTTTTAGGTCTGAATTGATGAATTCAATACAACCCTTATATTTTATGCACTATAGAGCACATTTTGTGGCCTTTTGTGACCACACCACAATTCATTTATTCAATTCACGTTATAACCCAACGTTTAAAAAAAAATGCTGTTGAAATAAACATGAGGGGGTAGAGAGATATTTGAAAATCAATCTTGATCGACCTCTTCTCGCAGGCGTTTAAAGATTCATCACATTCAGAAAGCGTTTACTACCTCCCGTCAGCTTTCTTTGCCTGCAGCGCAGAAACTTGTAGATGGATTTTTTCAGTGGTTCGTTGGTCTATCGGTCTGTGGTATCTTCGTTACGCAGATTTCTAAGCCGAAATAATCGTAATCAACATACATAAGTCCAAAGTTGGTTTATTGACGCATAATGAAGTTGGTACAATAGGTATCATGAGTAATACAGAAGAAAAAACATAAGAAAAACTATCGGTAAGTAAAACAAAACGAAAAATTAAAAACAAACAATATAATACCTCTATAAAAAGAAACTCATCAGATATTAGCGCCCACCGATATGAAAGATAAATCTTGTGCATATCGGTGGAGCCCAATGATGTGGTCCCGAATCACACTTATACAAACCAGGTTTTATTTCATTTGTTATGCTCAATTTTCTGTATTTTTCGAAGGTTCAACTTTTTAGTTTAAGTGTAAAACTCGGTTGTAACGGAGTTGGGGGGATCTGCAAGGGTTACCATTCGATTCAGCGTGGAAAATACATGAAACCAATCACAAACTTGTATTTTCTTAGAGAATCATTTTTCACTAAAACCCTTGATTTCAAACAAAAAACCACGATTCTAAACATACAAACATTTTTTTCTCCCCCAATTAACAAAGTAAAACAAAAATCGATTATACCGCTGGAAAGCTGAGATTTGAGGCAAGTTTTTCCCGCAATGTGTACGGTTTTTTACAATTTTTAAAAATACCTAACGCACCTTAAAAAAACAGAAATTTTCAAATAGTGAGAAATTCTCGTGTTCAGTTCATTTTTTCGCTTACGTGATCTGTAGTGAAAATACTTCAAATACCTTAGGGAGATAGGAAATTTACCGTTTTTTCTAACGATGTATCTATTTTCAAGATTACATTGTAAATTAGGGGAGATATGGCCATTTTAGTGATGTAATATCAATAACACGAAAAAAATCTTAAATCTAAAAAAAAAAGTCTAAGGGGCACTTTTTGTCGGAAATGAGCTCTAAAATCGACTCTACTCGTTTTGGCCACCTTAAGTGATATAACATTTACAAATGTTACACAAATGTTACAGTTATATTACATTTTTCAAATTAATGGACCCGAACTGACTTTTTGAAACTTGGTTTTCGATGTACTGAGTAGCCAGAGCTAGAACAATTTACTCGAACCGACGAAACAAATCTGCGCATGCGCATATCGGCTCAGGAACGTTCCGAACTGCAGAGGGAACAAAGCTCTCAGAAGAAGCCAAATCGGTTACATCCAACAGCAAGTGCGGTGGCTGTGGACGAAAACAGAAAGAAACCGGAAAGCAAGCGGAATGGGACTCCTCATTCTACTCGCACCGGGCTGATTATCCGCGGCAATCCATTTCACCTTATTTGGAACTCGAGTTTTATAATGACATCTGACTTCCGACTCCCATTCTCCGCTGAACCCCGAGGTCGTCCATCCGTCACGCTCCGTGTCGAAATCAGCTCAGTCAAACCGGCAAGTTGCAACGGGCAAGAGATTTGAAGCCACCGCGCACGCGCAACCCTTTTGTTGATCCTTTTTAAGGCTTAAAACGGGTTATTAAGCGTTTTCCTAGACCAAGGCGGTCACCAGTGGCTTACGTGACTGCAATATTAATACTGGGTCAACATCTGTTGCCTCTTTTTGTAACCGCTTTGCAACATCATTGGCTGAAAGATGCAGCAGGAAAAGGAATGGGCAAAAAACCATGAAAAAGCGTCAATCAATGACTTATTTTTTCAATGTTGAATATCTCTTCATTATAGATCACTGGTGTACGCTAATTGATTAGTTTTTCCATTTTTCCTTTCAATATCTGAACTGAATTGCAGACATCCAGATCAAGGGGGTTTTGGACAGTGGGAGGTTTGCATTTTTCGATAGCTGCACTGTAAGTGCATCACATGCCGTCTCTTACTGTACTCTTCAGTAGGATAAAGCAGCCGTAAATTATGGATTGTATGATTGCAACAAAAAACGCATCAAAATAGGACATTTCTGAGCGGTTGAAATCAAAAACCATCCCTTTATATGGAATTTTCTGAAAATATTATAAAATGAAAATGATTGAGTGAAAAAAATATAAATATGTATCTAGAAAGTTACATCAAAATCTGGTGGAAAAACGTCTGCCGAAAGTGGGAAGGCAGTATGGCTACCTCTTTATTACTTATGTTTGCATATCATGCGTACACTCTCCTATCAATCCAACGGCATTCGTCATCTTAGGTAGGTATATAAAGGAGACCAGCAATGAGCGAACCGGCACAATCTCTGACCTTCATACGTAATCTGATTAAAACATTTTCAATGAATCTTTGTGAAAGCTATCCAGCAAGCTTTGTTGAAGCAGTTTGCACCAATCAGATCAACCTCCTCACCGCGCATGCGTAAAATCAAAGAGCAAAGGGTTCTCGTTTATACCAAGTAATAAAAGGCGAAATTATCATACGTGTATGTAGATATACCCATTAAAACCGCCAGTTCTCATTTAGACTCCATTTAGCTGTTCTCCACTCAAGTCCACTCTCGCCTTTTTCCTCGGTGATTCCAATCAAATCAACTGAGTACAGCTTTTTTCCAACCTCACTTCACCGATGATTGTCATTATTTTCTCCAACTTGTTAATCCAAGATATTTACTAGAATGTCTACGAACGGCAGTTTCATGGACGAATCATAATACTATAATTATGCCGAGAGAGAGAGAGAGAGAGAGAGAGATTTTGAGTGACCATGAAAGGGAAGAGACACGAGTATTAACAATAATTAAGTAATAAACGTATGTGACAAAATTCATAGTAGTTATTGTTAATTATTATAAATAATTTCAACCCTTCAATTTAACCCTTAGGGTGAATCGCAGTGATGTCGAGAATTCAGAATCGTTTCGTGATTCTTTACCCAAGTTTACCTAAGTTTCATCAACTTCATCAGTCAGTTGACATTTGATGAGGAGCCGCTCTGAGACATCTAAGCTTCGTTCTCACTGTGCGTTCATATTATCTTAAACTCCCTGATGAGGCCCATTAGGGCGAAAGCGCTAGGAGTAAATGAATAAATGATGAGAAAAGCAGCCTAAAATTAACTCATCCCCTCACAACCACTTTCACCATAAACATGGAACGGCTAGCAACCCTAATGTTTTATTTTTTATTTAAATTTTGTAACTAGGTAACTGTATACCTATTTTTCATTTCTATGTGTTTTGGATCTGTAAAATTATAAAATAAACTAATTTTTAAAAAATGTTTTTTAATCTTTAGTTTATAAATATCAGTAATCCCGTGAAACGCACGGGTCAACTAGATGCTACCTAATGATAATCCTGGGATTAACGTGACTGTCGCAGGTGTACCAGAGGACGCGGTTCGCCGCCGACATCCCGCCCCCCCGGAGCGGCCCCCCCAAACCCGACAAGCGGGGGGGCCTCGGCGAGTCCTTCAGGAAGCTCGTCGGGAAGCTGGTGGGGGGCAAGAAAGGCGGCCACGTCGACTCGGGCACTCAAACCCGGGACCCGACCATGAACGGAGTCACCACTCACAGGTACCACTTCGGCGAGGACCCCTTCAACTCCAGCTTGTACCCGCACTCCCGCGACGAGTACCAGCCTCAGTACAGGAGCCGCTCCAAGCACAAATCCTCCCACGAAGACTCAAGGTGAGTCCTCACTCAAAAAATTCCCCTCCTTCCCCATTTCTCGCTTTTTTCTACTCAACCAGCTGACTACCATCATTGTTTACCATTTATCTGTAATAATTCTTTCACTGTAATTTACGCTTTTTATTATAAATAATTTATTCTTATCAATAAACTTTAAGGTCAAAAATACTCTGGACTCTTTTTTTCTGCTTTCCTGACCTTACTTCCTCTCTACCTACTGACTCACGACACTTAACACAAAACACACACTAAGAAACCATTGTAAATTCCCACAAATTGTATCTTCGTTAAATACAGTACAAAGTAACTTCATTTGGACAGTTTACATTTATTTAAACTACTCATTAAATAGACATTTTACAATTTTAAATTTTATTTTTATCAACTACATAATGATAAACATTGTTAGAGACTTTACAAGTCGACGAAAGTTTTAGGGGAGAAACGTTGAAGAAGAATTAATTAAAGACAGAAGGCTTTTTTCCTTAAAGTTATTCAGTACAGAAAAACCTCGATGAAACAAGCAAATACAAATTCATGAGCATTAATTCAGCAACTAATAATGAAGTAATATTCCTATACTATTTTTATACTATTACTTTTTCTGAATTTTGAGTCTAACATTCTGTTGTATTCTAGTCCCCCCCTTATAATGACCCACAAGGTCAGATAGCTATCGTTTAAAAGAACACATTATACCCGTCAAATATTAGGACTAAAACTCGGGGTTTTACCAGTGTTCCCAAAAATGTATGTTGCACTGGGCAAACATGACAATATATCCACTTACTACTAGAGCTAAACCTACCAATTCAAAACATTTATGTCGCATTATAATAAAAAATAATCTTTAAAACATGCATAATTTTTGACGGGGCAAAGTTAATATTCAAACATTAAAGGTTGAGGTTTGCGTTTAAAATAATTTATGTCCTCATTGACATTTTCCTAGATTTTTCTTAGATACACCTCAATGTACACACTCATTATCAAATCCACACATCAGTATTTTCTATAAACACGTAGTGTAGTTACCTACTTAGTCTTAATGTAGAACTGCTTGACGTATGTACGAGTAGTCACACATAGGTGCTTTTCATTATATTGCACAAGTCATTAGATGCTGCTACATATATTAAACCGCATCGTAGTTTTTGATGGAAACATGTGATGTTCCTGCTGAAAACCACATATTTCTCATATTCTTTCATGAAGCACATTGGTAACTTTCAAATTAGTAGAACACACGATAGAGTGTATTAGTAGATACGTAGTGGTGATGTAGCAGACAAATACTGCATTTAGATTCTTAGAATTTATAAATTACTGTCAATATGCTACTCAGTTGTAGATAATGGGTAGGTTGAGAATAAAAAAAGTAAAATTTAGTCTGGAATTTCAGTCTGCAACAGAATTTTTAGGGGTTTAACCTGGTGGTTGTTCATTCTTAAGTATTCTCTATCAGAAATAGATTTCTTTGGGAAGATTCAAGCTTCACATATTAGGTTCTAGAAAGCTAAATAAAGTTAAATGTTTTGTAATTCAGTTTCAAAATGTTCTTTTTTATGGATAAAATTATGGGAAATTCATTTCCTAGAAAGAAACCCATGTAAATTTCATCAAGATTTTGGGACAAAATTTCCACAGTTCCCATCAGATTTTGATGAAATTTTTAGAGGACGTGCTGGTTAGGCTGTATAAGCTACCCTATCACTTTCATTTCTCCAAAATCAATTGTTCGCTCTGCGCATGCGCAAACAAAACATCCTTCAAGCATGATTTCCTCACGATCTAATGGTCCGATCTCGCTCAAATTCTGAGGATAGTCCCGAAAAAACTATTTAATCATCCCATGTCAATTTCATCACAATTGTATCGTAAGTAGCTACTGCGCATGCGTAAATGTGAAATTCTTATAACAGGCATGACTCTACAGTTCTCATTTGATTTCGATTAATATTTCTGGGGGCGTACGGGTTAGGCAGAAGACGGTCCCCTATTTATTTTATCATTTAAAAGTTGATAGTTGTCACTGCGCTTGCTCAATCATTTTGAGTTTGTGTCCAGGACCCATATTTTTGTGAAAACAAAATTCAGAAGTCGGAATTTAAATAACAAATAGAATAAAAGGAACACTAAGCTAAACATTTTCATTAACAACTTATTTTTTTGCTTGAGACATGAATTTAAATTTTCACAAATAACAACTATTACGTACTTACTTCTGCTATGGACTAGGAGAAGGCAACATGTTTACCAACGTTTTTTCTACAAAAGCTTTGTTAACTATAATTCAAAGAGTTTAGCGACCTTAAGGAATCTTGTCAGGCAAGTGTCGCAGTTAGCCACAATAATTAGTCTAATTAGCCATTTTGGGGCCAAACAAAAATTACAGGTGCATGAATGAAAATGGTCTGAAAACGTAGACTGGCCCCCTAATGAAGGAATCAATAAGTCTGACAGACGAAATTTGGAGCAAAATGGCTGCCAGACTCAGTCAAAATTGACGAAAACCGACCAAAAACATCATCTACATATATCCGTAAATGAGAGTTCAAGTCATATAGTGCTACAGATTAGAATACCACACAAAAACACATATTTATGAAGAAAATAAATAGCTGTACCCAAATTGCGACACATTGTGGTTGCATCACTAGTCCAATTATTTACAGAGCTCAGGTGGTTGATTACAGTGGTTCGTCATTTGTAATTATACCATAGGTACCACACCCAGAGTAATAGTAGTTCAAGTAATTGTAAAACAAATTTCTCCGAGTTGAATACTAAAAAAAATTTTACAGAGTTCCCACCGCTGTTTGTAGTGGTAACCAGTGAATTGTCCCGATACCCGTGGTTTGTTCCCGTTCCTGTAGTTCGTCCCTTCGGTCAAGAACCATTTAAATGTAAATACTGATATCAGTTTCTGTCATGTTTCCGTTGCTGTTGTCGGTTCCATATAAACGTGGTCTGTCCCATTACACGAGGTTCGTCCCGATCCCGTGAATCATCTGGGGCCTATTTCATAAAGCAGCAAGTGACAAGTTACTGGCCGATTTTATTTACAAGCTGTAAAAAATGAATGTGCAAGCGTTTCTTAAAGGTACAAGTGTGGACTTGTACTGCACAGTGAAAATTAACAAGTGTAAAGGCTATTTTGGACCAGTTACAAGTGTTTCCCAATCATTTTGTACAAGTAATTGTTTTACAGTTGTAAAAAATGGCCAATTTTTAACCTACGTCCAGTCACCTGTAAACTTGTTATTTTCTAGCATTGTGAGGACCATTTTTCGGTGTTTAATATGTGGGAATCATATTCTGCTGAAGAATATAAACAAGAAAGAAGCATTCAGAGTAGAAAACGCCAACGATTTTTTCGGCAATAAACGCGTTTTTCGTGGGTATTTTCGAGTTTAACGAGAGATTTAGGATGTCTTCCAAGACCCTTGTATGATTCAAATGCTGCGTGACCCTGTGTAATTTTTCCTGATCGGGTATTGCGGATCTCCCTATCATTGAAGAACAAAGTGAAGATAATTTCAAAGTGACACATGACATTCCTAACCCAGCAGCATTAAGACTTGATGAATTGATTAATCATTTCCGCTCAATGAAGAGAAAAAATCCGATAATGCCAGCAATCAGAATAAGTTGAAATCAAATACAAACTTTTTCCACATTTCAGTTTATAATTTGTCTGTCTTCCAATCATTACACTTAGTAATGCACGATAAACATCCTATCGTGTACTTAGAACCGTTTTTACATTATGATTCGCTGACAAAACTTCAATTTCGGCATCCCTCTTGACGTTGTTCATTTTGTTAGTTTCTACACGCCATTTTTCTTTTCTGCTACACTTGTAAACTTAGCTTCTACAAGTGTAACTTTTCTACATTTGAACTCTTTGTTTTGGTGACCCTTGTTCTTGTTTACCGTGCATTACAAGTACCTGTACTTGTTAACTTGTACACTTGTAACTTGTTGTTTTATGAAATGGACGCCTGGTTACCACTGATTGGCTCCGTTACCCGTGATTCATCCCGTTCCTGTGGTTTACCCCATTCAATGTTCACGCTAAAGAACCTGCAAAGTTGCAATTTTATGTTCCACCTTACCTACTTACGATATATAGGCTCCAATTTCAATGAGGTAATCTTCAAAAGTTTTTTCACTCGTTTAGATGACAGTGACAACGTTACTTGGTGGTTTCGTTTGATTTCAATCACGTTTTAGAAAAAGATCTGTTGAAAAGGTAACTCATTTGCAAAGTTATGGAGTGGGAATCGGGCTTTTTCGGCCAGAAGGAGTGGGGGTTACATTTAAAAAGTAGACGTAAACCACTAACAAAACTTGCTGATCATTGGCCAAAAACCAATTTTGAAATCGGTCCAGCCATTCTCCACTTTTGGAGCAACCAATGGAAATGGGGATTCATTGTTACATATATAGTAACAAGTCATAGTTTATGTGTGGTATTCTATGATATCTGTAACTGCTTATGACTTGAATTTTCATTTACAGCTGTATATAGATGATGTTTTTGACTAAGTTTGGCAGTCATTTTGCCCTAAATTTGGGATGAAAGGCATATTGATTCCTTCATTAGGGCCATTCTACTATGTTTTGACACAATTTTCATTCATGTATCTGATCATTTTTTTCGACTAACTACTGTAGCTAACGTTTAGTTCCTCAGTCGAGATTTCCTTTACTTGACGGTAATTACTGTGATGGCATGATAATAGCTAAGTAGGACTCATCACTGTAGTATTAAGGTAATTGTAGAACTTCTTGTAATTTATGATTATGCCTTAATTATACACCTATAATTGCGCATTCAAACTGAAACTGCACCTACATCTGGGCAGCTAGATTTATTTTTCAAGGATTCCATTCAGTGCATCAAGGACCAACGGACACAATCACTCGACGTACCTACTCAATGGCTTTAATATGATGGTAAACCGACTCAGACGTCTGACAGTACGATCACGACTGCAACATTCGATCAGTAATCCACCTTTTCTATCCTTAGTATTACTGTTTCTACTACCTTCCTATTCTATTACTTAATGTATAATAACAGCAAAACTACTTACTGAATCAAAATCTTCATTTTCTAATCATCTTTCATGCAGTTTTGCTTCATTCTGACTAACTCTACCTTGGCATCTTTAAATTCCTCCTTGAAACCTCATTGAATTAATTTTTATTTTCATTTGTTTTTAAACTCCTAAATTAATATAAGCCATATTATTTACAAAAGTAAGGTAAGTATCTACTATTTTAAATGTTTTAAATTTTAATTCGTTAGTTAGAACGAACACTTGGTCATCGGATTCAATTGAATGAGTAGATCAATGCAGTGTTAGAAATGTATGCCTCATCCAATGTCCTTAATATGCCAACATTAAACTGCTCAGTCCGAAGAGCGAAACCCGATTATTCTATGAAAAACACTGTTACTGGTTACGTGAAATTACTTGCAAATGTTGCAGATGTAGTTTATTTTGTATCAGTCTGACTGATGATGGAGTAATTCCCGAAATATATATTTCATAATTTTTAAAAACAAAGTGTAGAACCAAAGTCAATTTCAATCATCCAAATTAATATATGTTCGAAACAATTTTGATTCCACTGAAAAGTTGTAGAAAACTAAATTCTGCAACGATTCACCTCCAACAACTGATAAATTGGTCTGTAAATAAGATCACACGCCGATTTTTAAGTGACAAAACCAACAGAACGGGGAGGAAAATAGTAAATACTTGCAGAAAGAAGTTTTACCAAACTAAATTCGAAACATAATTATAAAGAAATTTATACACATAGTACAGAGTGGGTGGTAAAGGGTGGTTACCCCTTTTCGTCAGCTCATTTTAGACTTGAAAAAAAAATCTAAAATACCTGCCTCCTCTACTGCTGCCTGGTCTAAATTCGGCCAAAACTGGTCAAACTGCTACAAACTTTGTTATATCAGGTAAGAACCCCCCCTTGTTTATTAGAAGATTCGGATTCTACGCAAAATTTTCTTATATTAGGCCCATCACTCATATTTTTAGGCCACTTCAAAACTAGCCAAAAATGCTTTCAAAAAATCAGGCCATTTAATCGCCAATACTAAAGTGTGACACAATGGCTTTCAAGTATTTTTCCAAAGCTGGACTGGATTCAGTATTATAATTGGCCTAATTATTTTCTTTTCACAACTATGTTAGTAAATATAGGTTTATATATTACCAGAGCAGAGAGGATAAGTAAACTATCTACCTGCTATAAACTGTATGTTTTCGGCAGGTTAGAGTTGCTAAGTAGAACGTTTGTCAGGGTAGCCTACGGACTTTTAGAAATCCAGGGTTGCACTTGTGACGTCATAAGCCACAAGCACCAAGTCAAACCTCCGAACTTCTTTAAGCTTCTGTCGGATAAAACGGTCCTTTTTATTCGTAATGATTGCGTCATTAGTCTTTTTGAGACTCAAGCTTGCAATAAAAATATAGATTTTTAAAAAAGCGCTTATTTATCCCATCTTTGTAACAGTTAGCGTCTACAGTTTTCATTCTATTTTGATGAAATCGTTGGAAATGTTCATGTTGGGGTGTAGGTGAAATCCAACCAATTTCATTGCGTACAAATCAATACTTCATTCTGCGCATACGCAAACGTAAATTTCATGAAACATCATTTTTTCACGTTCTAATGGTCCGATCTCATTCAAATCTGGCGGTTGTTTAGAAAAAAGACGAATTAGTCACCCCATATAAATTTTAATACGATAGCATCATCATTAACTGCTGCGCAAGCGCGAATTTTAAATCCTTGCATTTAGCAAAAGTTCTACAGTTTTATCCAATTTCGAATAAATTTCCTGGGAATGAGCGTGTTATGCTGAGAATGGTCCCTAAAAACTTAATCACTCAGAAATTTATAGTATTCAATGGGCATGCGAAAACGCAAAATCAATCAAGCGTCATTTTTGCCCGGTATATTGTAACTATTTTCGTGGAATTAGACAACGTTCTTCAACTTCCGTTTTTTACCAAAATGGATTTCCACAACTTCATCGCGAGTGATTTAGTTAGTTTCGGACGGTAGTTAGGAAATGGAGATTTGATAACCTCTCATGAGTTTCATAACGATCGTATCACTAATAACTGCTGTGCATGCGCGAACGTCGAATCTATGTAAGAAACATGAAATCTTTAGCTTCTATAATTTCGATGGCATTATCAGAGAGTGAACGGTTTAGACTATCGATTGTCCCTAATGAACTCTATCGCTTTCAAATCACTGTTAGTTTTCGAGCATGCGCAAACGTAGCGTCTATCAAGCATTATTTTACTTTCCTGATTGAAGATTTTGCCAAATCTCGGAAGAAACATCCGAGGAATCTTTAAGGATTATTTTAAGCATTTTAATGTTTTTATATTTATTTGTACTATGGAAGCGAGGAAGCTATGTGCCTCACTCAACTTGGCAGACGTTTTTGACATTTCATGTCTTTCTTTTGGCACATAGAATCGAAAAGTGATACGTTACGTTACGTTACCGAAAAGTGTTACTTCTGATTTTGACATTTTATGTCTTTACTTTGGCACATAAACGAAAAAAGCGTTAACAAAAAGCGTTACGGTTGGTTTTCTGATGATTTCCGCTTACAACCGAGTCGTTGCTAGGGAAATGGTACTTCGTCGTTTTTCATCCCACAAAATTCGTTGACCATTCGTTCGAAAGCTCTCGATTTATCCAACCATATCATGTTAACTACTGCGAAGTGCGTGGCCAACAAGCTGAGTTATGAGCATGGTTATTTGAATAATTGTGTACACTCAGGTGATCATTCTCAATAATTGGTATTGTGAACATGATTGCAACCGCTTGTTAATTTCTGATGATTTCATTGAGCTGGTGTTTCGATGATTTGATTCATAGCAGGTGATCCGAATATTGCGAGAACGGTTTGATTTGTAAAGCGGTGGTTAAATCATTTTAATTAGTAATTTCTATACTTTACACTCTAGGAAGCTGTAATTTCGTATGTAGCCTCTTCAGGACATTTACTTGACGATGCCCAGGGTCCGGATCAGCTGAGTGGCTCTTATAGCTTGCATACGAGCCTACAACACATACGAGTCTGCAACTAAAGACGTATTATGTCCCAATGTGTTGCAGACTCGTATGCAAGCGTTTCTTTCTCAGTTATCCTAGTATCCTGTTTAGTTAAGGTTTCTGATGATTATCGCTTACAACCAAATCGTTGCTACGGAACTGTATCTTAGGCATTCATCATCGTAGAAAAATCGTTCGCCAGTCGTTGGATAGGTCTCGATTTACTTAACCGTATTATGTTAACCACAGCGATCAGTGGTATGAGCGTGGTTGTCTGGACAATTGTTTACATACAGTTGATCCTTCTCAGATAATTTTGTAAATATGATTGCAACGAGGAACTATCAGACTGGTTTACTTCATTTTTTCTCTCCTTTTTCTCTTATCACGACTCAACTCGCATGCCATTGATAACAGTAAGCGACTCCTCGACCGAACGGCGGAAGAATCCTTTCAAAGTGTCTCTCGGATGTGGGCAGTATTCCCCCTGCTACGTGGGACACAGCCAAGTTATCGCTTAATATTCCATTCCGCTTGAATTATAACCTTCGTCGCGTTATATAAAATCATTTGAAAACAGACCAAAGGGGTGCAGCCTCGTTCTCCGACAGTTTGAAGCAAAATAAACGAAAAACAAATCACGTGTCCTACGCTCTCAAACCGGAGGAATCCTAGTGGGTGATTTAATTGCTTTAATTTGCATATGCGAAAACGCGCTCGTTGTTCAAAAACAAAGGATAGCTCCTTGAGCGTCCGGTGTATAATTGCATGAGGTCCTCTGAGGGAAATGTCAATTTTGAATTAAAGTACGAAAAATCCGATCAGTTCGTAAATGTGTCCCTTGAAGTCCAGCTCATGGGAAACTGAGGCTTCGCGTAGGCTGTGAACGGACGAAAGTCTGCTTAGCCGAGTTTAGTATGGTCAAGTTCAACATTTTTTATGGTTACCTTGGCCGAGTTTGAAAAATTACCTCCAGGTGGCTTCTCTGATGCGATTCGAGACGAGGTTTGTTATTGCTTCCTCTATGAATTTGAAATTAGTCGCAATATATCATAAATTTCGAGCGCTTTTATTTTCAAAAATGTGAGTGAATAGATACGTTGAATTAGGTACGCCATCATAATGCTGAATCGAAATTAATGAGAGAGCATTTAGAGCAATACACTTATAGGTGAACAGAAAAAAATCCAGTTCTGTCAAGTTTAAACTATTAAAATCTGATCTAGTATTTGAGAAATTTCTTTATTAGATGAAATTGGGAAATTCACACAACTGCTATTGCAATGGCTCCAAAAATTTTAAAACAACAATTTTTGAAAAATTTCTTCTAAATTCCTTCTTTTTTCTTTTTCTTCTTGAGACATTCTGAAACGAATCCTAGAGTTGAACGATTTTTCATATTATATATGTATATATATATATATATATATATATATATATATATATATATATATATATATATATATATATATATATATATATATATATATATATATATATATATATATATATGTATATGTATCCTTCTAGACGATAACTCTCCTGGATTGAGATAAAAATTCCGCTCTTGCGCCGAAAAATCAAGCTTTCAAAACGAAAGGACGAGTTCGTTGGCCAGCATTTTTTTAGCACATTAAAAATGGTCAAATTTCAGAAAAAGTGCTGAAAAAATCACTAAAAATATCAAAAACTGTTAAAATCGTGAAATTTATATTTTTTTAGCAGAATATTGCTCAAATAAATTTTATTAACTATACAATAGAACATCAAAAAATTTATTTGCAAAATTATGCTGACAAATGTATTTCAATTTCATTAAAATGTGCTAAAAAATCTATATAAACTCTTTAAAAAAAGGTAAAAATCCAAAATCTCTTTTTGAATCGCGAAATATTATTTAGAACGAGTTACTTGCCATAAAATTGGTAGTTAACAATTTATTTTCCCTCAAAGTCCTTAATTTTCAAAACAATGTAACATAATATAGAGACCAAATAGATAGGTTTGGCCTTCAAGAGACAAGTCCGCATAACATCTGAACATCGTATCAAAATCAGACTAAGGTCTGACCAGGTGTCTTTAAGGTGAGCTCTTAGACCATCAACTTCCCAAAAAATATTTCATTATAAAACGAGGTTTAATAAGTACTTTGGACGTCAAAAGACAACAGAAAAGGATAATTTTTCGAATAGAAACAGCGGTTCAGAAAAAGTAATGAAAATGAAATGAGAAATGCGTTTCCACCCAATGGGTGAACAGCAAACTACAATGTATGAACGTTTAAGACCCGGTTTGATGAACCCTTGGTACTTTTTGTTAGTACCTAAAGTTTCTAAGTAAAACATTATTCGAAATAGAATACACTCAGTCGGATAATGTAAGTGGTTGAGGAAGACTCTTTTTGATTTGAAAAACATTGCAAATCTTCCCCTTATTAACTGAATTATGTACGTCTTGAAATACGATTGGATATGTCTATTCATAGGCTATAATTAACAAAATTGTGATTTGCAGTTTAACTTATAACGCAGTAGCCTGACGATCAATCATAATTATTTAGAGTAACCATGTGGGGTGAAACCGTAGATTTACGGTAGTCTATCCATCATTCGGAACTCGTACGACCGAAACGCCATGCCTTCGCCTACCGTTAGGTTACTTCCACAGAGAAGTTTCATCATAGACAAGTTTTGCCTTATACGTACATATTTCGCAGTTCAGATTCAAAGGAGAAAAAAAACCGAACCACGTTTGTATTTGGCTATGAGAATGAGTGAGTAGAATTTTTTTACGGAGCCTTTCTTAGATGGTTGGGGAAAGGAATTACTGATGAAACTTACCTTAGTGAAACTGAAAATCATCTGGTATTATTTTAATTTACATCATAAGTTAATTCAGAACCTAATTGTGCGGGTGCTGTCATAGAATGAAGCTGATGGGATGGTATAGTTACTGTAGTGTTCATAGAGAGATGATGACGTCAATCAAACGTCAGGGAATATTATTAGCATTGAAGTCCGAATGCCTGAAATCAAATCATTATAAAACCCATCGATCCGAAGTGATTTGCAGTTTTTTCCCCTTACTCGAATCTATAGTTGTAGACTGCGTAACCGTTTCCAGTGGTTTCGAATTTAACAGTTGGGACTCAAGGAGTTAAAAAGGGTGAAAGCCCAAAAGACTGTTTTCTTTAATAAATCTTATTCGTCCTGCTTTAATCGTAAGCCTCTTATTTGGTTGTTTTTTGTTGACTCGGGAATCTAGCTACTTAGTTGTGAACTACTTTCGAATTCAGCATCAAGAGGAAGTGGAGATTGAAGCCAAATAACATCGGGTGTTTTCTGTCTAGTTTCCGTCCAGGAGTCTAATTTTGAGGGGCAATGACAATCATTCCCGTTTTACTCAGAATCGCTGGATTTTAAAACATCACATTCTTTTGAGTTTGTGAATA
Organism: Adelphocoris suturalis; assembly: GCA_030762985.1. Lineage (NCBI taxonomy): Eukaryota > Metazoa > Arthropoda > Insecta > Hemiptera > Miridae > Adelphocoris > Adelphocoris suturalis. The sequence continues at coordinate 17,166,142 of CM061044.1, forward strand.
GAGTAACCAAAACAACTACCCAAAAGCTATTGACCTTAGACTTCAACTAGTTTGGACTTGGAATCTTTACGCAGTTCACCTCTCTAGTTCGACTCTGGGTTTTCGAAATCGCAGATTCGGATAAGATGGTGGCAATGGCAGAAAGAAGACGTCACCTTATGTAACTAATTAATTTTTTTGTCAGCCAGGCTTCAATCTTACGTATTAATGTGGCTTTTCAGTCCATCAGCATTATTTTCACTTCCGTTGAGGAAAAACTTTTTTTTTTCTTTTTAGAAAATGAAGCTATTGCGATGGCTCGGAAATTTTGAAATTAAAATTTTCGAAAAATTTCCTCATTGAAATCCGTTTTGAGGCATTCTGAAACAATTCCTGAAGCTTGCATCTTTTCATATATATATATATATATATATATATATATATATATATATATATATATATATATATATATATATATATATATATATATATGAGTCTCCAGGTAAATCTTATGTGTGTCCAAACGTTAGGATTGAGATAAAAATTCCGTTCTTGCACCAAAAAAAATCAAACTTTGTAAACAAAAGGATGAGTTCGTTGGCCAGAACTGTTCGAGCACGTAAAATTGGTCAAATTTCAAAAAATGTGATGAAAAATCACTAAAAATAGCTAAAAACGGCATAAAATCGTTAAATTTATGATTTTAACAGAATGTTGCTCAAATAAAGTTTACCGAATTCAAAATAGAACATTATTGATGTACAAAATTAGGCCGAAAGTTCACTTAAATTTAATTAAAATTTGGTGTAAAATCGATTAAAACTGCGAAAAACTAAAAATCCAAAATCTCTTTTTGAGAGCTAAGAATTTCTTTGCACTCAAAAAGCTCAAATTTGAAGACAATTTAACGTAATATAGTACAATAACTCACGAAAATTGGCTCATACGATCATGCTGCATGATTGGAACTTTCCTTAAAGGAACGTCTCTGTAATATACGCATTTCTTATTTAAATTTCTTAAGGTAAAATCTCGAGCCTACTAATGGTTTTAGAGAAATTAAATTTCGTTCAAGTAAAAAATACATGATAACGTAAAAAGTACATTTCGTTCAAGAAAGCGATTTTTGAATGTATACTTTATACAGACAATGGCCCAGTTATTGTGATGTTTCGAGCTAACTGACAGTTCATCCACTCTGAAGCTTTGAAACCTTATTTCCATAGAGCCTTTCATGGAGAGCTGCGCCTACCTTCAAAACGTCATTGAACTCCGTACGATTTCCTAGGGCTATAGAAATCTCTCCAGATCTCCCGATTCCGTACTTTCCCATCTCCTCTTAGCGATGATTTCTGACTCACCATCGTGATCCTTATACTGCGTCAAAATAAACTGCATTCTTGAGATATGAGTGTCCACATTGTTGGTCAATTACCAAACCATTCTTATACAAATGAAAAGAAACTTTGTAGTAATTGCTTTCGACTATAAACTTCAAGCCGTAATTTGAGTCGCTATGGTTCGGAGACAGTAGTCTTTTATTAGTTTTCTATTACGAGTAAGTATTATTCCGCCAGTTACATGCCACGTACTAATGAAATTATTGAACTGAATGAAATTATATTTAATGACGTTTCTTTATTTGGACAGTTCAAATTATAACAAGACTTTACAAAGGACAGAAAGGCTTCTTTTTTTTTGTAAAGTCTTGTTATATTTAGATTCTATACAGTTCTTAGTCATTTATGTTGTACCTTACACCAGTTCGTTATAAATACCGCGGTATGAGCTGTGTATACTCGTTCACTACTTTTCCATGTTTCCGTTGTAATGATGGTGAGTCATTCACGATAGTTAGGATTCCGAATTCCTCGAAAGTAGATGTGGATTGGGTTGAGTCATGTATCATTAACCGTTCGAAGTCAGGAAAATCTTGTAGTCACTCAACTATTTCTATTCAATATTTCTCATCAGATTGTAACACGAATGCTGACTGCACTTTCTTAACTTTTGTAGTACAAATAAATTCCATCCTAATTTTCACTATATGAATACTCATCATGCAAATCGGTGAATAGCATAGTGAGAAGGTAGAGGGCTGTTGGATTTTGTAGTGCAATGTCTTGTTTTCCATGTTTTGCGTTAGCAGCATTCTGGGGGATTGTAGTACGTTTTCGGGAGCTGTAAGTTGAGACGTCTGCATTGATAACGCGGGTGTCCAAGTTCGCTGTTCTTTCTCCGCACGTACCATAAACCATGTACCTTCGACATATCTGCAACCAGGGGCTACCTTCAGCATTCTCCAACATAGCTGTGTCCATTGCCATTGGGCTCCAAGCGTGCCATCCTCACGCGCTAATCTTTTATCTGGACAATGTTTTTCCTCCTTTTTTACAATTCAATGCATGGCTTAGATTCATTGGCTCATTGCAGCCATCACACTTTTCGGGAAAATCCCTGAGGTCCAATACCTTATTAAACCGCCAAAGCATCACGAAACTGGCTAAAGTGACAGATCGAGATTGAATCGTTACAGCGGTACCACTGGTAGCGATTTTGATACATTGCTGTCTACAATTCTCACAAGCATCCTCTTCTGTTTGGATGGACGACTTCTTAGCTATCTTGCCTGTATTGCTGTGGCAGCTGTCGAGTTCAGCAATTTTTCTGCTTCTTGAACCTGTCTTACTTCCCGTTCATGTTGCTCTTCGTTGAAACAGTCTTCAGATGCAATTACTTATACCGGAACCCGAGTAGCTCTCTCATATAGCAAGAACAAAATTGAAGTTATTTCACGACTTGAAAAATATTAACACTATCTTGGAATTAAAAACTGATAGCTTCTCGCGAATGGCCGCGTTCCTCAGGTAGAAATGCCAGCGGAGACCGCGGAAGCGGCTTCGACTGTTTTTCCCTTCATCTTGACATTCCCAACTTGGTCATGCGATCCTTGTGGGATCGTGACGGCTACATCTGTTTTAAAATGAATGAGCCTACGTAAATAGTTAAAGGGAAAAAAATCAGCAGAAAAACGTTTTTAATCGTTCGTTTACAAACGAGGCAAAAGAATTGATAAACGAGGTTTTAAAAACCTCCATAAATTAAAAACCAAGCGTGATTTGGCTCTCTTATTTGGACCGTGCGACATAAAAATAGGTCTACAGTGGAAAATTCCGAACGATTTCCGCGTCCTTGAAAAATACGAAAATGGAAACTAGAATTCCACAGAGTGGTAAATCATTACTTCATTTCAACAGACTTTTGTATTAAATGAAAATAATAACTACGATTGGTCGGAAAACAGTCTCCATGGAAACCCGACTCTCGGCATATCTTGAGCCAAAGTCAAAATTTCCACACATTTCCTTTCAAAACTGAATCTTACACATATATGTAAATCAGGAACTCAAAAATCAAGCATTACCTATCAACGTTTTGATTTCAATGAACAATTCGAAAATATTGCGTGGACTCTAGAAGCTGCTTTCTTTTGTTATTACTGGCGAATACTCGTAAACCCAACATGGAATTGGGGTTTATGTAATGATTAGAAAACGGACTACGAATAGGAAATCAGTCAATCTGGAAGACATAACATAACATTCATCTGACGTTTCAGCAACTAAATTTTTGGTTTATACCTATTTCCATAGATGAATTTTGTAATCAACCAGGAGAAAAAATTTATTAAAAATAAATGGATTCAAAAAATTCAATTTAACTAACCGGTTTTCGTTTTTCTAAACTACTGGACCGAAGTGCACGGAATTCGGCTAAAAACTACGCGGTGGATGATGGAAATCAAATAGACACCCTGTATACAGGCATGGAAAGAAGTGAACCAATTGACGAGGATTGGCCACAGGTTTGTGTAGATGAGCTAGCAAACCATTAATACTAACATCTTCAATCTTCTTACTTCATTTCTCTTCAACTCAGTTAAATTTCTTGTTTACAACAACTCATTTCCTCTTTCGTGTTGACAATCTCCTAGCTGGAGGACATTGGAAATGCTCTTTTAGAGACCTCCATCTGTCACTAAAAAAACACGTAGGCTGGTTGGAGTCAAAACATCGTAGGTTGTGGGGGTTTCAGGTCGCGGAAATACATTTTGGTTTTTTCCCGGAGGGGATTCGCACTCGGTTGGTGGGGAACTAAGTACTTTCTCTCCAGGCCTGTGATCCCACACGTCAATCCGACTGTTGACTTCAGAAACAAATCATCTCAGTTTCAACTCAGCTTTGAGCGCCTACAGATGGCTCGTTCATAATCTCCCATTACAGTTCCTTCTTCCGATTTCACCGTAAGTCGATTCATCATTATTATCAATCTTCTTCATCATTCCCGTTTTAACGGACGGAAAGTAATCAATTTTGTGACATAGAAGGTGGTGTATTGATTGTAAATTTTGTGTATACTCTGGGCTTTCTTTATTCATCTGTTGTTTTGTGATCATTTAGAAAATTTGAACGCTTAGTAAAATGGCAGAGTTGGTGTAAATCAGACGTAGTACCTACTCCCTGGAAAAATGGATATTGACTGATTGATTAATTTTATAGAAGTTTATTCATAAATTTACAAATGAATTTTTACAATTTCAAAATATGAATACTTATCCAACTATAGGCTAGGCCTGCGCTTAGGGAGAGAGTCACTTGCTGCATACCATGTATCAAAAAATACAAAACAAATTCAGAACTTCTTATGAAAAAAAAAAAAAGGAAAACCGATACCTAAATTGAATATACTCTCTTCTAATTGATTATACAGGGTGTCTCACGTTATATCCGGAAAACTTCACCCACGTATTCTGCAACTAATTTCCGATCGAAAGTTCCTCATAGATTTTTTCAACACTTTGTTTCAAACCACGCGTTTGGTGGGGAAATAACTATCTCGCTTGCGCAAAACTAAAATTGATCGACACAGACAAAACTCCGAGACTAATGGACCGATTTATATGGAATTTTCAGGGATTGTGCGGTTTAGCTCTTGGAATTTCTCCTATAAATTTCATTGCCGTTGGAATAATAGTAGTCTGTGCTCATGGGCAAACGTTAATTTCTTATATAACGTCAACTTATCAATCATTTAGACTCGTACTTTATTCTTCAGTTAATTCTATACGTCCATGTTACAATATATGGAAGCAATACTGCCCACCCAACTTGGCAGATGTTTTTTCTGAAAGGACCTATCTTTTGAAAAAATCATGCTTCTTCATGGTTCATCAACTCTAATCCGAAAACGAACTAAAATATCGCAATTCTGGTTTCACCATCGTGTTCAGTACTAAAAAATCTTAATAATGAATTTTCCGGAGTAGGTACCCAATGCTTCCCCCCTTGGATAGTCCCAAAACTTTTTGATTTTTTCCGTATTTTTATTTGATTAAAACAGTATCAGGCACCCCAAAAACGCTCTCCAAGTTTAACTTCGATATATAAAAATTGTGGGGAAAAGTTAGGAAGGGGGGAGGGGGGCACTTTTGGGAAACCCTGTATATCTTGTTTAAATGAGTAACACTATTCCTTCTTCGTTATAACCATTCGAAACATGAATCATTGCGCCGATAGTTTCATCGTAACTAAATCTTTCTTGAGGTGTAATTAATTTTTCCCAAAGGTCAAGACTGCATTGGTTTGTAAATGTCTTAACTAAGCTATCAGTTTGAAGTCCGTGGCGCAACAAACGGATAGGTGCAAATAATCTCGCGTATATAGCATTCGTCGATTTGCCGATTACCAACCTGCATAATTTGCCTCTCAGCTCCATCATTTTCAAATCCATGCAAAAATATTCCGTTCTCAAATGGGATGCAAGACCCAAACCACTTATACCAACTTTATTCATGGCTTGAAGCCTCATCCATTTCATATGACGGGCCAGACTACATGCATAAAGGAGTCCATTGTCTCAAGGCGAGTACCCCGATCTCGTTGATGTGTGCAGCGGTTTGCTCGTTTACGACGGCAAAGCAAATGTGCGGTATTTAAGGATCGCATTCCAGAGTCAACAAATGGCGCGCTTGACCGACTTATGTCAAACGTTTGATGGGGTGGAGGCAAGGTGAATGAACTTGTTTTAGCGGACTCCCTCATTCAGCATTCCAGTTGAACGCTTGTCTTGAGTGGGTACATAAACCATTGTTTGAAAATAGGTACTACAAGCGTACGTTCATCCTAGTTTGATAGGTACATGGTGGTTCGTCTTATACTCGTATTGAGCTGATCCGAGAAGCAAAACTAATAAAATATTTGCCCTCCTGTTACAAGAACATTATGAATTATAGAGTTTATTAATCACTAGCTGTGCCCGGTCGCTTCTCGTCCAAGACTTTGGTGTTGTAACAGTATACCTACCATCATATATTTTTCTAATCTTATGTATCATAACCGCCAGGAAAATTGTACCTACAATTAAAATCTTCCACACCCAGCGAGGCCCGTTTCTGTGTGACGACGTCAGCGAGGACTTGATCCTGTATTATGTCACTCCTATGAGAACGGATATTCAATAATGTAGAAATGCTCATAAGAGCAAGGTAGAGATCCACTATTCCATCAGTGTTGAACAACTTAGTTCCCACAGGAGGGGATCAAAGCAACCTTCACGATATAGAACAAACTATACGCTCTATAAGAGACTTCCCATCTTGAAACCAACCAATCAAAATTTGGTTTTCAGATTCAAGAACCAAGGCATTCAAGAACTATGTTGAAGATACTACATCACACAAGATCATTTTTGGTTTAGACCGAGAAGGGAGTAGAAAACCGAAGGAACCGTTTTTATCTAGTACGAGGGGCGAGGGGCGACACCTAAAACAAAGTTTTGAGGGAAAGAAAGAGAGAGAGAGAAAAAAAACATGCTTTATTACAAATATACGACGTAGTTAGGACGAAATCAGTGTAGGTGAACGATCTATTCAGAGCATAAATGTAACAATTTGCAGTTCGTAAGAATTCTTGTATTTTGGTGTATGAACTTGCAGAGCGTTGTTTGCAAGAACTCCACTTTATAGTTATGTGGTGCTACAACAATAAATTACGAGCAGATCTGATGTTATTCTTCGATATCTCGAATTTCAGGAAATTTTAAGGTGACGCAGTAAAATCGCCGTATATTTGGATCTAACATGTTGACACTCGATATTGACTTTGGATGTCGTACAAAAAGAAGGTTTCTACTTTAGATATTCAAACCTGTCGAGATGGATAATCGTAAAAACTCCGTATTTACACGATCTTCTCGGCCAAAGCCCATAAATCCCTCGGAGGCCTTAAAGAGTTTCTTCCTTTTTTCTGCGGCTGGCCATTTAAACTTGTCCGATTATTCACGGCGTAATAACCGCTCGAGACGGGGCACGTGGGCGCGCAGGATGGGCCCAGCTGAACACCTGTGGCCCACAACCTGTTTTGCGGATGGATAGTATAAACTGGGTAGCATCCAGCGGCTACTTAATCTTCATCCAATATTGCAACGTTATTTGGAAGTGGCTCACTGGGCATTACCTCCTAGTGCTAGAAATATGTGGATACATACATAATTATGTACTGTTAACTATTTTACTTATCGATAACGAATACCCAATGCAAAATACTGAGAAACAAAACAAAAACCAATAAAACAAAAGAAACCCCCTCGTTTTATGTGCAGAAATCGGTGAGCAGATTTATCGATATCTGTTCTGTTTGCTCTGTATCCAAATCTTGCGTTGAACTCATTCAAATATCAGAGCAATGTACTCCAGAGAGACTGGAGTTAATAGGAATATTGGAATTGTTGTCTCTCTATTTATAATCAGGAATGGATGGCTTTAAAGTAGGTAAGGAGATGGGGTACAAATCCTTTCGAGGGGTCACAAGCCCCTATTTCTATCCATGATTGGGGAAAATTAAGGGTGTGTAACCCCATGGGATGGAATAGTGCTGCAGAGGGCCGCCCATCGCCTACCCTTCATCCCTTTCCGAGCTCCCCCGGAAAGTTACCAATATGCCTTCACATGCCCAACAAAAATGATAATTTTGACAGTAATCTCGCCCTGAACTTTGTTCTTATTAAATCTATTAATTTGCCACTCCTCAGTAGCAGAGCCAACAAATACAGAGAAAATTCGAAAACTCCGAAGTCGTGAAATCAAGGGAAGTTTTGGACTTATTAGTTCGGCGGTAATATAGTCACGCTTTATATAGACAAGTGCATACTTTCTCATTTCTTTATTATTTATATTTACCAACTAACACAATAGTATTACTTTCAGTTTCGTCTTATTAACTCTATCTGCGAATACCATAGGTCCACGTATTTATACCTCTACCCAAACCCATGCCTGGCTCAACTTGGGTTCTCTAGATTTTGTCCCGCTTTTGCCGGTGCATTTGAGTCATCACAACATCCCTGGAAGTGCACCTGCAGCGTCATTCGTCCGACCAGGAAGGGATGCATGCGAGTAGAGTTTTCTTGGAACGGAACCTAACTGAAGGTAATTGCACTGCTCGGGATCGCCGAGAAAAGATAAACATCTCCTTGAACGAGTATCGCTGGCTATCAGAGGCAGCCGATTCCCAGATGTGCAAGGACACTGGGTGCAGCTTGGTTGGCTGGAAATTTTCCTCGCTCCTCGGAGCGCTGCATTTCTTACCTTCCGTGGAATCAGTGAGCTCTGCCTGGTAATGTCACAGTTTTTTTAACGGATGAAGGCACGAACTAATACTCTCGCAGAGTTGGGCGTAATCGTAATCATAATTACGATTACGATTACAATCATAGAGTTTTGGAGTTGTGATTACGATCATAATCACAGAACCTGAAGACATGATTACGATTTCACAGTTGATTACGATTACATTCGTAATCACAGATTTTTCTATAATTACATTTGAAATCACAAATTTTTTTGCAATTACGATTGTAATCATAGGTTTTTTATGTGATTTTGGCCGTAACAACCGATGTTCCTTATAAATTAGCCCTTTGCCTGTAAATTTTCCCTGTAATTACACACATAATCATAATTTTTCCTGTGATTACATCCGTAATCTTTTTTTCTTTTTGTGTGTGATTACTGCTGTAATATTATATTTCCCTGTACTTACTAGTGTAATCTTATTTTTTCTGTGATTACAGTCATAATTACAACCTCAGATGTGATTTTGGGCCGTATTAAAACCTGGCAACCCACTCCCCAGTACTTTAGACTAGACGTGTCATACACAGTCCTACTGATATAAGCCTCTGCTTATGCGTGAATTGTGAACGTTATGCGTGTTATACGTATATCATGTTTGTGCATAAGCAGAGGCTTATATCAGTAGAACTGTGTTTGAAACGTCTAAAGCACTGAGAAGTGGGTTGCCAGGTGTTAATACGGCCCAAAATCACATCTTAGGTTGTAATTATGACTGTAATCACAGAAAAAATAGGATTTAAATTGTTATCACAGGGAAAATTATGATTATGTGTGTAATTGCAGGGAAAAACCTGTGGTAAAGGACTAATTTATATGGAACATCGGTTGTTACGGCCAAAATCACATAAAAAACCTGTGATTACAATCGTAATTGCAAAAAAATTGTGATTTCAAATGTAATCATAGAAAAATCTGTGATTACGAATGTAACCGTAATCGTAATCAAATGTGTAATCTTAATCATATCTTCAGGGTCTGTGATTATAATCGTATTCGTAATTACAACTCTAAAACCCTATTATTGTAATCGTAATCGTAATTATGATTACGATTACGCCCAACTCTGTTCACTCGCGACGAAGTTTTGGAAACTCATTTCAATAGAACGGCTGCCTAATGGGGTGGGTGGTAGCTTCCTCACTTTACTTATGCTGAGGCTTTTATAATGCTGGGGCGTAGAATTAGTTGAAAGAACTAACTACGACCGACGTTATCAGAAATTCGCGGTTGCGTATACACATGCAGACACGCTACTATTGATCCGAAGGCAATAAAATTTATACGAGACCATCTAAAAGCTAACCCACGCAATTCCTGGAGGTTTCTTCAAAATCGGTCCATTAGTATCAAAGTTTCGCGTGTCTCAACCAATTTTAGTTTTGCGCATAAGCGATAATCATTACTTAACTAATAGTGATAAATTCACAGGTACCTCCCTGTATGCTGTACCCAACTACCCTCCTAATTTTAACACAATCGAACCGATTGTTCGGGAGAAATCGGCGTTATAAGGAACTCGTGTTTGCGCATGCGCACAGGCTGCCATTTATCATCCGTGACTATCGAAATTTTAGGGAACAATCTAGAAGCTAATCCACACAATCCCTAAAAATATCATCAAAATTAGTCTCGTAGTTTCATGCGTTTCAACCAACTTTTGTTTTGCGCATGCCCAGTGGCCCGTTGCAATAAAATTCATATGGCACTCCTGATACGCATTACCAACTATTTAAATAACTATTAAATTTATAGAGAACCGTCTAGGACCTAATCCGCGCACTCTGGAAATTTCATCAAAATCATAAAGAGAAACACGAAACCAAAATTGATCAGCAAGCTCTGAAACGCAAAAAGCAAGTGGAAATATTTTGATCTCTTCTGTTAGATCATCACCAGTTAATATTTAGTTAATTTTCAGCGTATTTGTTTGAAACTTGAACAACTTTTAGTGCTCTGCTCTAAAAGTGACAACTGACTCAACTTTTCTTTTGGAATGCATGATTTTTTTTTTTCCGCTAAAGACGGATTTTTTAAATCTCAATTCTATAAACGTATTTGTTTATAAAGTTATTTATTCATTGAAATCCAGGAATCCTTTCAGAATGCCTCAAAACGAATTACCGTAAAAAAAGCAAAAAATTGGAAAAAGCATTAAACGGGATGAAAAACTTGCTCAAGATTTGTATCACCTTGAACAGGTGTCAATACGTCTCGGGTTTAAAGCGTGAAAACATCGAGCAGAAATGTTTTCGCAATAAGAACGCGTCAAGCACCCGTATGCCCACATGTCCAACAACCCCTGTTGAAGCCATTGAAAAGAACACCGTATACAGACCGTCATCGGAATCTGGGGGAAATCGGTGGGCGGTTCTATTTTTCGAGTCTCCGCAGTATCACGATAAAATAAACAACGAAAATCAACCCGGCTATCAAGCGTGGATATCTTGTTATTCAAAAGGGCCTTGTTGTTGTATATCTCCCCCCGTTTCTCTGTATGGCGAAACGCGTGGGACGGTCAGCGAAGAGTCACCGGTAACGCTGAAGAATGAAACTTCGAAATCCTTCTGTAAGTAGGCGTTTTGTTTCTATGTATATCCGCCAAGTTTCATCCCGGGCATACGTTTTCTGCTCGCCAACGCATCTATTTTTGACGTATTCATGATCTGATCCATGGTGAACTCGGCTAGATCTACAGGGTGAAAGCACTTGAGATTTTACAAACTTCAGGGGTCGATTCTACAACTAATTTGCCACAAAAACTCTCTAAGAGATTTTTTTTAAGCGCTTGGTTTTCGAGTATTTTCATACTTAGGATTTGTTTTATGTTTCCTAGTTTATGGCATTAAAACGGCAATAACACACTACTGTTCACTGTAAAATCAAAAATAAAGAACCTAACTTCAGAGGGACGTCCTAAAAATACTTTATTTGAAACATAACAAGTATATCTGTTGATAGGTATGAATATCAAATACAGGTTACCGTGAGAGAGTTGTTCATGAACAGGGTTTAAATTAGTTTAGAAAGCTCCAGACCGCTAAAATGCGACGGAAATTTTGATGTTGGAGTGCAAATATGTTACCGTTAAAGGTATGTGCAATCCAGGTTGGCCAGAAAGTTGAGCTAGTTGTGGTCGAATTAAGTTAGACCCTGGACGGCGTTCGAGGTTTACCCCTCCTTCAATACTGTTGAGTCATGCGGGTTTTGCATACCTCAACATTTTAGTTTGCCTTGTTCGTAAAACTACTCAACGTGTGAAGATATTATCGGTGTCAAATAGTCCAGATTCCACCTTCTATTGAAAAATCGTCTTCCATGTCAAGTGAGGCACACAGCTTCCTTGCACGGTAACATGAATGAAAATGATCATTGAAATGTTGTATTTTAAAAAAATGAAAATTAAAATGTCATCAAAATCGGATGAAAACTATAAATAGGTGTCATGAATGTTATATATACAAGAATTTTAGGTTCACATATACTCAGGTGCTAAATGATACGATCATGATGAAACTCGATGGGGTCATCAAATCATTTTCCAACTATGAGAAAATGAGCGGTCCATGAGAAAATGACGCTTCATTGATTTTACGGTAGCGCATGCGCAGAAAAACTTTTAATTTCTGTATAAAATTGATAAGGGAGTATTGTTAGTCTAACCCTCGCGTTCCCAGAGAATGTCATCGAAACCGAAGGGAAATTTTAAAAGTTATGCATGTTGCAAGGATTACATATTCACGCATGTGCAGCGCGATGATACTAATGATACAATCTTGATGATATTCATCGATTTTTTTTTCCAACGCTTGAGCTATATTAGTAGCTACGCGGCTCAATTCATTGAAATTAAACCTATCAAATTCCAACAACAAAAAATACTATAATTTTATAGAAAGGCTGAGATAAAATCTGGTTTTAAAAACATCAACCCTTAAAGTTAAAAAAATAATAAGTGTGGCTTTCTCCATAAAGCTTGTTGGCAAATGGTATTACTGAATAAATCCAAATAGTTTCTAATTTCAAACTTTTATATACGTCATGTGGTGATATTCAGTATATTCCATTACTGGCAAGTTCCTCTGATACATTCATACTCGAATGATTGTAGCCTTCCATTCTCGCTGACTCCTGTGAAGTTTAAATGGTCCAGTTTGGTGGATTCCCACCGCAAAAAGAACTAAAAAGGTTGAGAAGAAAACGCGTGGAAGTTGGCGAGTATCGAGTGGGCAAAGGTCCTTGGGAAGGCCTAATATAGAACTAGAGCGGGGGCTGCCCCCCCAGACCCACCAATACCACAACACAACAATACCATAATCAGACTCACTCACTCACTATAATTCCACACATCCACATCTGCAGCATCGTGAACTTTTTCGCACCAGGACTTCTTTCATATCTTTTACCAGGTACCCACGCAAATTTTACTTCAATTATGTAAATTTACGCTATACCAGCTAGGTAGGTACCTATTTCTTGAGATTCTTAAGGTGACCACGGACAATAATGAAAACCTAACGGAATATACTAAATTTACCTCTAGCAATAGTCATCTGGTATTTTTTGCAAATCAACCATGAAGTTAACTATTACTAAAGATAGTATTTTTTCCTTCAAATTTTTTTACGGAAAGTCGAAATCCATTAGAAAAAATAGGTTTCGAAGTGGAAATAACAAAACATTTGAGCAGGCATCATATTTGAAAATTAGTTCAATAGCAGCTGTTGCATTTTTACTGGTATCTTGATTTATTATTAGATGATCCTGAATTTTTAATGGCCATTTGTAGAAAGAGTAATGAAAATCGTGACGTTATAGTGAAAAGTAAGATAAAGAATCGAAGAAGAATTTTTCAATGGCTATTGGTTCATTACTAATTAAATTTTTCAAGCATTTTAATTTCTCCCTTGATGGGAAAAACAAAAGATCATGGATATGTCTAGTACCTACTGCTTACCAGTAAGTACCTACTACTCAATTGTATACCAACCATGTAGTGCCTTCTTTTCACAAGATTATTCCATTATGGTTACAAAACAATATTAGTTTATAACTTAGAGTAATAAATCAGCATTCCTTGACACTACAATGGCTTAGAGGTCATGAGATGTTCTGATAAAATGAGAGCATTCCAAAAAGTGGCAAACGATTTTCCTACTATGAAAACTATGGGAGTTACTCTTCCCTAGTAACTCATTGGTTGTACGTGAAAAATCAATAGAAATTCTATTCTACCTAGCCTTCACTTTAAGAGTTAATAATAATCTAAAGTGCCGAAGCGTTGCATTTTGTGTGGAGAAAAAAAAGTGTCGCGAAAAATTCCTTGACCCCCAGCCAAAAGACGTATTCATGTCAAAACACACCCACCCACATCCCTCCTCGACCCTGTGTTCGTTCAATGCCTTCATTTAATACAAACGCCTTATACAATACAATGTACTTAAGGCTAAATTTATCCACCTATATTTTTAAGTAACTCCCCAAATAATACAGGTCTACTGAAGTAATAATCTCATGAAAACCAATTTTCAACTTCTAACTTAACTATCAAGCGTACTTATTGATAATGTACTAGCTATGTACTTCGAATGCATAGTTTATACCAAAGTCAACAACATCGCACGGACAATAGTTAATAAACTCGATTTCGCAAAACTATAATAAATTCCATTGGAACTATATCACCTGATAATTCCAATATTTGCATTATATCAGCTGATATTTACATTTTTATATATTCCAGTATCACTATCTAGCGTATTTCGATGGAATTTAAAGCTTGATCGTCTATTCAATAGATCCGCTAACAGCGCGTGATTTGTTTCTTCTCGCGCTTCGAAGGTTTTTTTTCTCGATATTCAAGCCCTTAGGGAAATCGACGTACAGCGTTGCGGGTGGTTTTATTCGATTGTTTGGGATTAAATTTATCATTGACAAGAAAAAATGTATTACTGTTACTTAGAAAGTTTTCGAAATCTCGATTTTTTGAATGTTCAGCCCTTTGATACAACCCTTTAGGGTTGGTAAAAATTGATGCTGAGCTTCTAGAACTATCAAGACCCCAAATGTGATTTAACACAAGTTTCATATAATTTGGTCTAGTATTTTGGAGAAAAGCCGCGGTTAAACGGATTTTTTTAATTCGATTTTTGAATTCTACTCATCTTGAAACGTAAATCAAAAAATTTTCATGGGGTGTTAAAATTTTTTTTTGTCTTGGTCGATTACGAAGGTTCATTATTGAAAATAATAAACCGAAAAATGTTAAACTGTAGGATTCGTTTCAGAATGCCTCAGAACGGATTTCAATGAAGAAATTCTTCAAAAATTTTGATTTTAAATTTTTCTGAGCCATTGCAATAGTTCATTTTCTACTAAAATTCGTTAATACAACACACCCACGACTGAAGACACCTACTACTACTACTGAACTAACTACAGCGGACAACGACGATTAAAATGTTGGAACTTCCAGACAACTTTAACTATCTCTTCAAACAAAGGTACTTAAGCGTATTTCCTTACCTAACAACATGGAAATCTAAAGGTCTCCAAATACGAGTAATTACCAGACCATCCAGACCGATATAAACAAGCATTGGAACATACTTTAATAATTAAGTATTAGCAGCATTATTATAAAGCGAAAATTCATCTTTATCAGCTCATCAACATTAAAATCAATAGAACTGTGAATATATCCGAATTTCTGTAGGTACCTACTTGGAAAATTACTTACCGTTTACTTGGCGCAAAATTTATTTTGTAGACATTAACCTCTGAAGCTTGAATCATACCTAATAATAATTCGTAATAATGTTCTCTATAGACAAAAAATAATGTTACTAGTCATCATTAGATCGATTTTGGAGGGTTCTTGATCAGTCCGAATTCATTAGATAATTTTTGGTATCTCATAAGAATTCATGAAAAAGAAATGTTCGCTATATATTTCGGTCTAAGATCTCTCATTTAATTCATGTGAATTCACGAAACAACCTCGGAAATCTCAATGCCCCCCAAGGCTTAGCGACAAATGAATTTTTAGTCTCGTGTAATTTACTAACATACCAAATTTCACGAATCATTAAATTAAGTACCAGTAAGTAATAATATTGTTCTTGCTGAAGAATAGGAAAAACGGAAGGATCAAAAGAATATTATGGAATGAGGTAATTATCAGGAAAACTTATTGTGTGAAATACAAGGATATTAGGTACCATCCTACTGAAACGTAGCAAGGAATGAGCTCAACATCAAGAATACCCCTCCAGCCCTGTGCCAGATGTTTCTTCTAACTTAAGTAAGTCAAGAAAATAAGAACAAGAATTGCACAAGCACCTGCGCGGTATGTAACAGCTAAAACTGGGTTGTGGTGGCGCATTCCTAGTCATATTTAGTGATAATATCAAAATTCAACTATTTCTCGTCGACCCATTAAAAATTGGTAGGTAAAGGTTTGCTGAAATGCCGGGGACCTAACGTACTACCTATTTGTCCTCTTCTTTCAAGGTAAAGTGTGGTTGGGTATAAATACAGACCCCATTCATAATTCTTATTATTACTTGACGCAAATGACTAAGGGGAGGTTATTAAATCATGATTGTCTTAACATGTCTAAACATGAGTCATAGAAATATATGTGTGGGTCCGCTCCAAAACCCAGCTCGTTTGTTTAGTTCGCTGCAGCACTATGTGATTAAGTGGATGGTAGAGTACTCCGAGTGAGCTCTGAATTCCCTATTTCTTCCCAGTTGATAGAATGGGTTTCGAGGACTTTGGGGTATGAGACTAATGTAACTTTCATGCCTTCCGGGTGGCCATGTAAGCCCCAGAGAGGTGTTCTAGAGGTCTTCGTGGAACAGTAGATACCAGAGAACACAGAACATATGGTAGATCCCCTTCAGTGCCTGTCGGCAAAATTAAAACTTGTATCGTGTAGTGCAGCAGTGCCCACGAACTCAGAGTGGTAGCACGCTGCGTCATGATGCTGTTGCCAATCAGATAATCAGGTGCTCCGTCATCCAGCGGCTGGGATGTGGAAAGGGAGAATCTTTATCATATGCCGAGTGACAAGGGCTAGATATAGATGCCATGAAGTCAGATGGATCTGTCATATTCCTTGATGACCAGGTTGCCAGTGGCAGCGTAGACATGATGCAAACCTGGCAAGCTATGATAAATAACAATGATAGAAATGACCTGCAGCGAGCCATATCAGAGCTAAAAGGATCGGAGGCGAATAAAACAAAGGATATGGTTGTGACATGGCAAGCGCCATGGAGCTACTCGAGTTGGGCATCTCAGCTGGAGTGTTTCGTGGCCACCACCCGCGTCCTCAGGCGCTCTTGTCTCAACTGGTGCCTTCCTCAAGGTCTTCCTTGACCTCAATGGACACAACAACTTCCCTAATCCCTAGAAGACTGGCGTCGGGTGAACCTGGGCGTCTTCCCCACTTTTTATTTAGTTTTTATTTATGTTTTGCCCCCTCCGCCTTTGAGGGTGTTTTTTAAGGAAAAATTATGTATGTTTGTGCTGCGTGTGTACGTATACATTTTCCCTTAGCTCCTTGGAACGTACGTAAAGTAAAGGCACCCAAAAAACTAAAAATATGTACATAAGGGGAAACTAGAAATTACTGGAATGTTTGATTTAACTGGTTAAGACGTAGAGGAAGTTTGCATAAATGCACGTATTAGGTTTTTTGTAGCGTAACTAAGTTGTGTTGCTAGGTGCTATCTGAGTTGCTAGGTAGCCTATGCATTTTCAGCATGCATGAGGTTGCATGGGATCCCAAGCGAACCAAAGATATATTTGAGAAACCAAATCTCGTAATCTGAAGGATAACATCATACACTTGTTTACATGTTACGTTTACAATACAACTTTCTCTTGTCTATTCTTTCGCCTTACTCTCATACCTATCTCTGAAACTTATGAATAGATAAACGTGTAGTATACGTTGAGCACATTTTCGAAATCCTTGTCGAATCCTCCTCTTTTCCTGTATGTATGTATATAATTGTGTAATGATAGCATTATTTACTTATACTCGCATGTCTACAACATAATAATAAAACCTGTATGATACAACACAAGCTGTACATAAACGTATTTGGCCCAGGGATGTAAAACAGACGCGCGCTTAAATATTGCCATCATAACTCTCTGTAAATACCCACAGAAAAAGAAGAAATTATGTATCCCTATAAATTTGTTGTGTTTGTAGTTTAGGTGAGTTACCTGTTTCGTACTCACTTGCCCTCCTCATTACCCCAAAACTCTGACCAAAAAGTTCTATATATGGTTTCTATTATCAAGTAAAAGCATTCCCCTCTCTGTAAACCGAGAAATTGAGGAGTGCCTGTCTCCAATTTTGGTAACCCAAAATATCATATTTATAAATTCAATTGAGACTGATCAGTCTCCCATATATTCTACCAATCAAATCTTCAATCAACAGAACTTGAAACTGTGACGATGGACAAACAGACCCAGATGGACTTAGTCAATCAAATATCAAATCAATGCATTCACCATTTCGAGTACATTCTGGCTGTCATATGTTATTTTAAAAAACCTGGTCACCTAAAGTGTGAGACACTGGACTCCTTTGAATGCAATATTCTAATAATACGAACTAACTGACGACTCCCCGATTCGCTGCAATTTTTTTCATAGTGCTAATTCTCCGCGCAATTTTTCATTGGTATGCAAAAATCTCTGGCTTTCACCTCTGGCGCTCCGTAGCGGGCACCCACGCCAAATGGGAGTGCTCCACACCTTCAAACGCCTTTTTGATTTTTTTTTATTTTTTCGATGAGATATCGAGCATGCGCAGTAGGCGTCTTATACGGAATCTCATCTACCGCTTCGCATTCGCAAACTTTCTAATTTTCGCCTCATCATTCCATCTCTCCCTTCCACCCTAGCTCTACTTTGAACACCTCCTATACTAAGTATCCTCCCAGAAAGTATGTCAGATTGCCCACACAAAACGACTTTTTTTGTAACTCCGAGGTTTCAAATGTTTACCAACCTACCACAGCAGGTCAATCAGTTTTATTTCTTTTTCTCGCAAAACGGCGTTGCCAGCTTATTAAAGGCGTGTCCTTGCGAACACCTACGTCTGATTTTCGGTATCCCTTTTAATAACTACTCCTCCCCATACGGTCTTAAATTTTGAGTATAATTATACTTCGAAATACTTCTCGGAACGGCTTCTGTTTACAAAACTGCTACGAACTTACCACGCAGCTTTTTCAATCATACTGAATTTCAAGAAACAAGGAACTCCCCGTCCAATTTGGAATTCGTACATGGTTTTAATTTCATCGGATCTGTTTCTATATACAACCGTGAAGCACTGCCAAAAACCATACATTCGAGTCATAATATCATAAAATATCACAGCAAGTGAAAACCCGTCCTTCTTCTTTTCTCACAATCGACTCCAGTCGATTTGATGCAATTTGATGAGGTACATGAAAGATATGTGGGAACAAAGATTCCTTCAATTATGACTACTCCTTGGGTCTGGGAGGACTAAAATATCATTGAACATGCCGATTGTTCATGGTTTTATACAGAAAAACACGAACGGCACCCATTAAAGTAGAATACGTGTTGAGAAAGTTGTGTGAAGCCTCGCATCAGGTGTTCACATTTCACACCAACCTAAACGAAACTTGAAATTCTTGATAAATTCTTAGTTCCATCAATTTTCAATAGATGCTAGAGATTGGGCGGATAAGCCCCTGGGGTAGATTCCATTTAAATTAGCTCTCCATTAGCCGTAACTTAAGCTCAAATCCATGAGGTACGTTTGGCTTCTTTATTAGCGCGCTTTTATGATAACTTCAGAAACGAGTTGGATTTGGCTCTAGATGGTTTTCCATCAATATTATATCCAAAAGCACTCCAAAAACACTCCAGGGATGTGGAGTGATGGTATAGGCAAACGAGATCATTGCTACAACATCTCCACAATCGCGAATCTTTCCTAGGAGTTACCAAGCCGCCCACTGTTTCGGCAGATAGTAGCCAGCCCCCACCAACTTGTTAAAGCGAACCGTCAAGCCTTTCAGTATTCTTAATAGATGCTCATTCCCTATTACCAGTCCATTGTGAGAGACTGTGCTGTTGTGAATAACAATAAAATTGATGTAGTGTTGGCTGGAGGGAGCCAAAGGACAGCTTACAGGAACCGTACCGTGCTGGGAGGTTATCCTACTGCCCTAAATGGTGGACAAGTAGACAGCAACTCCTACAAAAAATCCACAATTTCTATTTGTTTCCATTCAAATTTTCGACGTATTTGGGGTGTGTTCTTGACTGTCGCTTAATATCTAATCTTAATATATAATAGCCTTCGTTTCCGTTTTAACAAGTACGCATGCTACCACGATATGTTAAAATTCCTTAATAATCGAATATGCTACAATACGATCTAAATGGAATACTATTTATAAATTCCATTTGGTAAATGCTAGGAAACCACTCCCACTTTCAAGATAATGCAACTTCGGTCTCTCGTTCTTCGACCCTTCAAGTTATTTTTGCCTCCACCACTCCTTTCACCTTCGTCCTTAATAAGGAAAAAGAACTATAATTTGTACCAGACCTTATTTTATTTATTGTACAGAAAAAGTTTGATGCACTATTAAAGAAATCGGTGAATGTCGATGCATTATGATTGGGTCTTGGGACATTCTGGGGGCGAGTCTATTTCCTGCTCGTAGAGGCCGAAGACCTACATCTATGCTCCTGCTTCTCATGTGACATTTTGCTATGGCCTTCCCTTTATTGTAATTATCCTGAAAACACATATTATCCTGAAAAGTATGCTGATATTTCCTGAAATTATGCTGAAAGCCAACTTTTCGGATTTTGTCCAGGCATGGTTCATCGACCAACAGCAGCACTTTGGGACGTCTCAGTAAATCTACGAGCAAGTTGAGCGGGGCCGAGCGACAGACGCAACATAACGGCACGAGTACGACCCTCTATTACAACGATAGAGGAGGAGTGCAGACTCTTCCAAGGAAACTGCAGGAACACAAAGCCAAAAAACAGGTAATAAAAAATAAATGTAGGTACATATGTAACTATTATATAGATTTATTAAAACTTTTCTCAGAGGATCGCAAAGTAGTTAACATATAAAGGCAATCATTTCACTAAAGTACCTTTCCAAAAATTTTCTCGTGAGGTTGAAAAACCAAAAAGCTTACCTACCTACTTATATAGATGTGTAAAAACTATTTCTTTATAGTCTAGCTTGGAAGCAGGCTCAGACTCTATGTTTCTTATATATATATATATATATATATATATATATATATGAGGAGGCTGTTAGGCGCTCATAGTATATAAACTCGTGGCAAGGAGTGTATCTACGGGGAGACTGTTGAGCGCTCCTGTCTGTTAGGCGCTCCCTCAGTATATTTTATCCACGGAGAGGCAGAAAGGCGCTCATTTCGCCTTCCCACTACCAAAGGTATCACTAGCTTCTATGTACTGTTGGGAGCTCTCAGAAAGTGGCGATAGGGGCTTTTGTTTATCAAATAGTTGACTGAACGTTGAACTAGAATCAACTCCAGGTAGAATCAACTCCAAAACCTAACAATTTCTTTTTTTTCCAATTCGTAAATTGAACCTAACTATTGCTGATATCGAACTTCTACAACTCGGATGTAGATATATATCTAACATTATTATTGTTTATAATTTTTTTCTTTCATAAGTTAGGGATGTATGTATGTTAGGAATGGGTACATAAATAGGTAATGTACATAATTACTGAAAAACAAACGCGACACATTCAGCTGACAAAAACATAAGGTACATGAAAAATTTATAATTGTGAAAATAGACACATTTCTTCCGACCGCTTATAATTATTTCAAATAGGCAATAAAAATAGTATTACATTATCTATATATTTTCGATGTAGGATGCCTTATTGGCATCCGATAAGTTTTTTTGAAGATAGTTTTTTAGTGCTCCTAATTTACGGATGTGAGCCCCTGGAGCTGGGGAGAATTAGGTACCTACTTGCATTTTATTATCTCATTTTCTTGAAAAAAAAAAAAAAAAAAAAAAAAAAAACAATGTAAGTTCAATAGACCTTGCTACATTGGCTAGATATTGACTACTTTAGATTTATAGATCAGTGAATTGGGTAGTTTATTGATCTGAATGGTCGCATTGCAAATAAATTCCCTCTATCCATACATGATACATACGAATAATCATTTATATGAATCACTGATAGGAGAACTATCGAAAACCGCTAAAGCGTCTCATGAACTTATCCCTCTTCAAAACTGATTTTGCAGAAAGCGCGGCCCTATCATAAAACGAAGAGCCTAAAGGCGCAGGGGGGGGGGGGGGGGGGGGGGGGGGGGGGGCAACCTGGGGCCCTCGGGCAAACAGTGGCCTGCGACACCTTTCAGCATGGCCCGTGGCCAGCTCGAAAATGTTGTCAGAATCCAACTTTTCGACATCTTCAAAAGTTTGCTCAGAATCCGGAATATTTAAAAAATCTGTTGTTCAAAATCCCGATTTCTATTGATAATATGTATTGTATTATAATGTTGGAAATTTTAATGAAACTGAATTAATGTCGCATGCGGTCCACGAACATAGATTGATTCGGGAAACTAGAAGGCAACTGTCGGCTAGTGCTAGACAGGAAAGGCGGCGTGATCAAAGGGATTAGTACGTACCTCTCTTTGACTGACTCTGGCGGCAAAAGACAAAACAAAAAAGTCCAGTCATGCAGCATGACAGCATGAGCGAATTTTTGAAGAAATCTTCGACATTTCAGATCTTCGACATGAGATCTTCGACATGAGATTTATGTACGTACGTGCTAGTACGTACATAAATAGAACTTCTTCATAATTCCATGGCTGATATTTTCCAAGCCACAGTCAGTATTAAAGCTACATCAAGTCCTAAAACAGTTGAGCGTAAAACATTAAAGAGAGCGACCGAGAGAATCGGAGGACGGATTTTTTTTTTTTTTTTTTTTAAACAAGCACCTACTACCTACGTTTTAAACAGCATGGTTCTAGGATTGGTTATACAGGGATACTTCCATGAGAGTAGTTCAATCTGAATTTGGACAATGTTTCATGCAAATATTACCGATTTTTACAACTAGCGAACGGCATCATTTCGATTTTTGACTGATTTTTAAACTTTAAAATTTTTGAAAACTTGATATATATTCTTATAGGAAATTTTACGCTGATTCCGAATATACCACATGTTAGTATGCTGAAAAAATTATTTCGCACATGAAATCGAAAAAAAACAGGCTATTTTGAAATTTTTGACTACATTTTTGAAAATTTCAACCCGAAGATGTAATCCGATCATGCTGGCCAACGAACTTGAACTTTCGTTTTGTGTCCTTAACATTTTAAAATTTGTTTGAAGTTTCTAGCACAATTCTACGGACAGTTATCGTCTGGAATGACACATACATACATATATACATATATACATACATACATACATACATACATACATACATACATACATACATACATACATACATTAAAAAATGCGTTAAACTTCAGAATATGATTCAGAATAGCCTGAAACGGATTTCTGCATAAAAGTTTTTCAAAAATTCACATTCTACAAATTTCGAGGCGAGAGCAATAGCTTAATTTTCTTTAAAAATTCGCTAAAAGAGCATTCTCATTTATTCCCTAAATCAATAGACACGTGTACACCCCTATTTTCACTACTGTCCTCCACCTTCCTTCTTGATCTTTTCCCTCACTTCTATTCCATAATTCATTGCCATTCCTTATCTTTCTCATTTTCATCATACTGAAAGCTTGTAAGTACGATTTTATAGCCTTGTGTAAATCATTTCTCACTTACCACTAAAATTAGTAAGCGGAAATCATAAAAGGAAGATGGAGCGAGAGTGGGAAGAGCGGTATTATTTTACGGAAGTGAACGAACCTAACGAAACTTATATGTTTGATGTGTGGGGATGATTATCGATATGCATAACAATTATAATTTGGAAAGTCTTATCTTGAAAAATCATCCTGAATTTGATTTCAAGTATCAGGTTGGTTCTATCTTGAGTACCTACGGGTTTTATCGAAAAAAACCTGGCAGGTTGAGTGAGCAATATAGCTTCCTCACTTATGGTAACATGGACTCATTTATAGATCAGTTAGTGACCAAAAATGTATTGAATTTGTAGTTAGGGTATGTAAATACGCCACCATACGATATAGAACCGTTCTGGGCCTATCCTCTTCAATCGAAATCAGGCTGTTGGATTCGGAGAAATACACTTTTAAGGAAATTCACGTTTGCGAATGAGCACTCACTCGAACTGATCTGATGGCCATTCATTAAATTTGTAAGGAACCATTCAGGATGTAGCCCGCTCAACCCCAGAAAATTTAATTGAAATTCGCCCAATAGTTTCGGAGTTATGTTCCTGACAAAGACTTTTACGTTTGCGCATGCGCAGTAGCCATTACTGGTCCGATTGAGATTAAACCTATAAGCAATGTCCTTGAGACCATTCTTAAACTACCCACCGATTTTCGAAACATTCGGGCCATTAGAAAGGGAGGAATTAATGTTAATAGAAATACACATTTGGGCATGCGCAAAAGCCCCTATTGAACCGACAGTGATGAAATTTATAGGAGACCGTCTGGGGTCAAGAACGCATAACCCCTGTGGCTCAATAGTTTCGGAGTTATAGCTCAGAAGTCAACATTAGAAATTTCAATGTTTCAAAATAGGTAATGAATAATTATAATTTTCATATTTATATGAAAGTGCCCACTTGCATGAGGTAGGTAGCAATTTATTCGATTTCAAAATCCTGAAGTGTTTGACTATGTGATTAAGCACTGAAAAAATAAAAATTACCAATATTTCCATTAAAATATGGAATGAGGTCAGTTTAAACAAGTTTAAACTCATAAAACTAAATTTGTTAGACGAGGGAAGGGTCTGAAATTGAAAACGGCTTGAAATATTTCACCCGGACTGGCACACTGCAGTCAGATGATGGGGTTCACACTCATATCCTATATTTATAAAATGTTAGTTTCTACGTCTGTACGTTGATTAAAATCATTAAATTTTGCGTTCCTTTTTCTTTTCGTGGTTTTTGAAGATGATTGGTACCGATTCTCAATTTTTCTGTCCGTATGTCAAATCACAGGAAAAATACACAGGCTTTAAATCTGACTCATGGAGGGTTTTTTGGGGAGAAGGTGGGTTGGAATGGGGTATATCGGACATCACTGAACAAACCGGTGGTTCGAGAGGTCGAATACGATTACGCTAATTTAAATCACAGTCCAGTTGAAAATTTCCAAATCCTAGCCATGTGTTTGAAGGGGAAGTAAAATGTAAACCTCAACTTTTTACAATCCATAACATGGCTTTACAGAAATTTGTAATACAAACAAATAAATTAAATTAAAAAGAGGATAGGGAGAATAAATGGGGTACCTTCGACATTACTGAACAAACTGGATATATGAATGAATATGTTTGTATCAGTTCAAGTTAAATCACAGGCTGCTTGAATTTTTCTAATTTAAACCATCGGGAAGATCGGGTGTTGCCGAGACAATCGGTCGTGAGTAGATTTTTGGCAGTAAGCACAATCCACGCGCTAGAAGCGTTTATGCCAACACCAGTAAATGCTGTTGCTTTGGCCATAACTGTTTCGGAGCTTATATCCATAAAATAGGAAAACGAAGCGAGCCATTCGTGTCAAATAAAGTTAAATTTCTTCTAGTACTTTCATATTTTGTAAGAGTTTTTCATGTTGAATTAAATTTGACTATTAGGAATTCATTTTCAATATAAACTAAACTTAAAACAAGAGATCGGTACATACATATAGGGAGAAGTGGCTTAATATTTTAAAATTGTCAATTCCACAACTAAAACATTGTAGGAATTTTGTTTGCGAGTCCTTCAAATTAGCGAAAGTATTGTGATTGTTGTTCAAAGAGCTCTTAAAAAAAAAAAAAAAAAAAAAAAAAAAAGCGAGTGTTAAATAGTTTTGATTTTGAAGAACCACAAATTTTCACCTTCCAAAAATGATCACGTGGTTTCGGCACCTACGTTGAGATGAGATTTAATGTAATTTTAAGATTCATAATTTAAAGCCGTGACTATTAAATATTCAAGTAAAAAGCCATTTTTTCAGTCCCTTCTATTAAAGTCACTCTATAGTTGCTAATGAAAAATAATTGTCTGTCCAACTTATATTACAGGCCCATCGTAATAGCATCCGTCTGTAATAAAGACAAGTAGGGGAAGTAGTGGGAAGCCTCGCACCAGATGTTTATTATTATTCCTCAACGGTCCACGCTCGTTAAACGATTCCGAAAATTGGAAGCACTATTAGTAAAATTTGCGCTCTTCAGTACTAGGTACCAACGTAGGCTCTTCAATGCTACTTCCTATGTATAATACGTAAATTACTATGTTAATAATCATACTAAACGTAATCATTACAGGATAATTATAATCTTAAACGTTACAGCTTGATAATCATCTATTGTAATTCTACGTAAGTTCTACAATGCTTTCGAAAATTTTTCTGGGAAGTATCGTTGAACAACTTGCATATTTAGAAACTAAATGAGGTAAAGATATCTCACACACACACCGCCAAACACACACACACACACACACATAAACAAACAGACTTTTGTACTAACTTGAATGTTTTCCCTTTGAATTGTTTTTCCCCTTACTACGACAAGGAGGCCGAGTACTCGAGTTCCAGTCTGCCTTGTTTTTCTTTCCGGAGTATTTGGTTTCTCTTTTTATATTTTCAGCACACACCAGAAATATCAAAATGAAGCGATGGTATGCGTTTTCGGTACAACAAGCTTTAAAAACAGCATTTCCGAATGATAGGTAAATTCCTTGACTTTCGTTTCCGCGTCTATCTACGGTAGCAAAAGCATTGGGTTCATTTTTCTGTTTTTTTGTTTGTTTTTTTTTTGCTTCATAATCAGAATTTCCTCTCGCATTTTACGTCAAATATCCCCCCCCCCCCCCCCCCCCCCTCACGACAATTTTCGGTTCCATGTCTGTCTGTTCTTGTGTCCCAAGAGTTTTTTTCCTTTTTTCAGTTTTTGCCTCATAAGTACCATATTTTTCATCCAGTCTTGATGAAATTTTTTGGGATTATACGGAATTTTCATGGAAAACCATTGAAAACTATCGTGTTTCGAATTTATTGAAATTTCAGGCCTTCTATAGCACCTCTTAAAATTAGGTGATTTTGATAAATAGATTTCTGGATCATCCTGACTTGGAGCTCGATTTATGACGAGATTTTTATAAATATCGGTCAAGTATTTCTGGTAAAAACCACACAGACGGCGCATGGCGGACGGACGGATTTTTTTAAACTCAATTTTCGGAATCTTCGTATCATGAAACGTAAAACAGCAAATTTTGAGAGGGGGGTTAAACATTATTCTTTCTTGGCCGATTCAGAAGGTTTATTATTGAAAATCAGGGAGTCGTAGTTGGGCCCGCCGTTCTTCCGAAACTTGGTGTTTCGCTTTTCCACCGGTGGTGTCGAGTGCCTCCACATACGGCCCAACTCGACACAACCGTTGGAAAAGTACTCATTTCTTATTTTCACTGTCATTTGAGGTAGTTATGGTTATTTTAGTGATATATAGTTGAAAACACGAGAAATTACATCTTGATTCAGGTTTATTATTGAAAATCAGGGAGTCGTAGTTGGGCCCGCCGTTCTTCCGAAACTTGGTGTTTCGCTTTTCCACCGGTGGTGTCGAGTGCCTCCACATACGGCCCAACTCGACACAACCGTTGGAAAAGTACTCATTTCTTATTTTCACTGTCATTTGAGGAAGTTATGGTTATTTTAGTGATATATAGTTGAAAACACGAGAAATTACATCTTGATTCAGGTTTATTATTGAAAATCAGGGAGTCGTAGTTGGGCCCGCCGTTCTTCCGAAACTTGGTGTTTCGCTTTTCCACCGGTAGTGTCGAGTGCCTCTACATACGGCCCAACTCGACACAACCGTTGGAAAACTACTCATTTCTTATTTTCACTGTCATTTGAGGAAGTTATGGTTATTTTAGTGATATATAGTTGAAAACACGAGAAATTACATCTTGATCGTTGATCATGTTGAAGTTCCTGAATGAGACTCTCGTAACCCAAGGTGAATTTCGATGTTGTCTTAACAACTACCCTACCAAGTTCCCTTCTTTCTTCTACCACCACATTTATTTCTATTGAAATCTACAGAAATCAAGTTAAACTGACTGTTTTTTGTGAGAATAACCCATGTATAAATTTCTCCCTTGAGGGGAAAAACAATAGATCATGGATATGTAGTTGTAGACATTACTTTACACTCTGTTGGGATGTTGGGAAAGTAAAAATGGACATTACTTTCCACTCTGTTGGGATGTTGGGAAAGTAAAAACTCCCGCGCTACTTTCGTTCCATGCTAAAACAGTAGTCTAAGTCGGTTGTTGTAGGTACTTCATTGCGGTAGTACCTCATTGATTTCTACCTAGCCTTCACTTTTCGAGTTAATAATAATTTTAAGTGCCGTAGCGTTGCATTTTGTGTGGAGAGAAAAAAAAGCTCGCACCGTAAGGCTGTAATTTCCCGATGGGCCCGTTTAGATGGGACACCCTGTATGAATGAGAATATTGTTTGTTTTTTGGTCCGAAGTCACTGGCCAAACGGCTCAACAGATCTTTATGCGGGCGGGCGCGAATCGACAAGCAAGTTCCTGAATAGAACTTAGGCTATATCAGAATCCTCTAAACTTCCTTTTTCATCAAGAAATCGGCTTTCCCTAACGGTGTCGCCCGAGTAAACAACTTCGTATTTAAGGAATAACCCACAAATTTGACTTTGGCAGTGAACATTTTTACATCAAAATTATGGCGAGTATGGTTTGCTGGAAAGAAATTTTCGCTACGATTCCAACGAAACCAAAACGATTCTCGTTCGTGAGGTGGATCCCAGTTTATACGTCGAAAAGGGTCGTCAAATATAGATATCAAAAACAACTCATGAACCCTGGCGACAAATTGTTTACTAATATTATTTTTTTGTTCCAATGCGTAGACATTGCATTGAGCAATAAGTGAGTAGCCACGTGTTAGAAGGTAATATTGAGTAATAAAATTTGAGTTTAATTATTGTAACATCAATTTAACACCAACGAAGTGATAAAAGTGAATGTAAATTATAAATGTAGCGTGCAGGTAGCCACCTTGCGAATAATATCTGTGAGCGCACATCCGCCAATTTTTCTGAGTAAGAATGTGAGAGCCACCCAGATTAGCTAAGCGAATTCTGAAACTGATTTTCTCCCTATTCTACCTAATACTGAATTTCGAGATGGAACGTCTTTGGCTTTACGGGGTAACAATGAAAAGGCATGGATCCACAGATCTCCTGACTCGGAGGCTAAATGTAACTATTTGCATTACGCTTCCTATTTAATTTGAATAACTCAATTGAAATGGAGCCTGTAAGGAACTACGACGGAATTACAAAGACAGGGTATGAAGCCATTCATATTTGCTGCCCGACCTGAAACTCTAATTTCATTCGTTTTTAACTTTCGACGGTGATGTTCGAAAGGAAGCTTTGATGAGTTGTAAAATTCATTTTCTATTCAATCAATGACGTTGAAATTTGAAGTAGAGCCTCTTTGGAACTAGTGGAAAAGTTTGACAATAAAGGGAGCATATAGTATGCTCTGGGGCTTTCGAATTTCTGACTTCGATGGGTTTTTTGCAAAACAAAACAATTAAATTGCCATTTTACCAGGTGTAACCGTAATCTATACACCTTCAACCTGACAACAAGCAGTTAATTTGAAATGGTACCTAATCACCTTCTCTAAGCGATTAATAGCTGTGCACTCGTGACTGCGTAAGTTTCTGGGTAAGAATGAACGAGCCACCCAGATTCGCTGGGCGCGCTCTGAAACGTTAACTCTTTCCTTTTTGACCCAAGATAATTAAATTTACATTGGAAGCTCTGTGGGACTACGGAGTAACGATGAAAAGGTATGGAGCCTCCTAGATCTGCTGAGAGCTTTGAGGCTGAATCCTTTCCTATAGATCTGCGATACTGACATTTAAATGAAGCCTGTCAGAGACGACTGGGTACAAGTGAAAAGAGGCATGGAGTTACCGACATCAGCAGAACGAATTGAGGCACTCGAATGTCTTACTTCGATGGATTGTTTTTTGCAAAACAACAACACTAACATTAACTCATGACCAGGTGTAGCAGCAATCTTTACATCTCGAACCGGCCAACGCCCGGGAAATCGGCTAGTTATAATCTATATAAACCAAACTTCGTTAGTTATCTTTTCATAATACCCAATTCCCTAATTCATTTATATATTAATGTGTAACAATTTGAAATCAAAATAATTGAATTATTGGGTAGTGTTAGTAGTTTGAATATATGTAGGTAAATTTCCAACTCTATTACACCTTCTACACACGCGCTGATAAAATTCGATAAACCAAAATCGGAATAGATGAACGTGAACAAACTATTGCTTCCACACTACCGAAGTTGGGAAAGCTTTGTATTCGTGCAGGAGGTCAAAAATTTGTTTTTCCTCCAAAATCAAAATTTCCTCTTATTTTAGCGAATTTTTGAAGAAAATTAAGCTATTGCTCTTGCCTCAAAATTTGTAGAATGTGAATTTTTGAAAAACGTTTATGCAGAAATCCGTTTCAGGTTATTCTGAATATATTCTGAAGATTAACGCATTTGTTAATGTATGTATGTATGTATGTATACAGGGTGTCCCATCTAAACGGGCCCATCGGGAAATTACAGCCTTACGGTGCTAGCTATCGAAAAATTGAACTGGACCTTTTTTATAGTATTTCAACTCAGTTTTACGATGCGGAAGTCCGATTTTTATTTTTCCATGTTTTAGGGTCTCAAATTATTGATTGAAACTTACGGTTTCCTCTCGACCCCCCTTTTTTATTGATTTTTCCGATTCTAGATTGAATTTGGAACAGAAAAGGCCTCCATGAAATTTTCTTTTTGGGGCTTCGTTTCTGAGTTATTCCACTTTTTGCGAAATACAAAAAATCGCCGATTCCTTTTAGACATTACCAACACTTTCTCACTATTTTTATCTTCAATTTTTGAGATGTTCACCACACTTTTGAAATCAGCATTAAACTATCTATCATCAGACCCCAGCGTCCATAATCAACAATCACCATCAGGGGGATGACATTACACTTGAACCGCTTAGGATTTTAAAAAAAATTTCCAAATCGTTGTTTAAAAAAAAAAAACCCCTCAAACTGTTCAGTACACACTGAATCACTGTTCAGAATACAGTTTAAAAAATGTACCACAAGGAGACTTCCAGTCAGTTGTGTTGTGATAAATCGAAAATGCCACCTGCTCCTTTTGCAGCTGAAGTTTTTCAGCATACAACATGTGGTATATTCGGAATCAGCGTAACATTTCCTATAAGAATATGTATCGAGTATACAAAAATTTCAAAGTTGAAAAATCAGTCAAAAATCGAAATACTGCCGTTCGTTAGTTGTAAAAATCGGTAATATTTGCACAAAACTTTGTTTCATACATATATCAATACAAATTTCAATACAACTAACGTATAATAACGTGTGATTTAAGAAAATTCGCTCATACGATCATGCTGCATGACTGGAACTTTTTTCCGTTTCACAGGTTCCCCATCAATTTCGGTTCCGTGCCTGTCTGTTGGTCTGTCAATGGTCAATTTCTTGTCCCAGGCAAAACTGTACGAAATCGCAATCCGATTGTGATGAAATTATCAGGGATTCTGAATAAGAAACGAGTCGGCAAATATTGATTAAATTTTTGGAGATTAGGCTGTTTAGCCTCAGTAGACGGTGTCCTATAGGACGGCACATACCCAAGCTACGAACTCATTTATCATTTTGGTCACTAGCTGATCTCTAAATACGAGTATGTCGATATTAATATAATTGAGGAAGCTATAGGTACTGCCAATCTTGGCAGACTTTTAGCGAATTTTTGAAGAAAATTAAGCTATTGCTCTCGCCTCAAAATTTGCAGAATGTGATTTTTTGAAAAAATTTTATGCAGAAATCCGTTTCAGGCTACTTTGAATCATATTCTGAAGTGTAACGCATTTTTTATGTATGTATGTATGTATGTATGTATGTATGTATGTATATTATATGTATGTATGTGTCATTCCAGACGATAACTGACCGTAGAATTGTGCTATAAACTTCAAACAAATTTTAAAATGTTAAGGACACAAAACGAAAGTTCAAGTTTGTTGGCCAGCATGATCGGATAACATCTTCGGGTTGAAATTTTCAAAAATGTAGTCAAACATTTCAAAATAGCCTGTTTTTTGCGATTTGTTGTGCGAAATAATTTTTTCAGCATACTGTGGTATATTAGGAATCAGCATAAAATTTCCTATAAGAATAGGTATGTATCGAGTTTTGAAAAATTTCAAAGTTGAAAAATCAGTCAATAATCGAAATAATCGAAGATTTCTTCAAAAATTCGCTCATGGGGTCATGCTGCATGACTGGACTTTTTACTCACAAGGGCGACTGAGGATCGGGCTGCCGAAATTCGGGTCTGAAGTTGGACCGGAGTGATATATCTATCATAACTTCTGTAGGTAAAAGTGCTGCTCAGTTTTTGAAGGAGCTACCATTTTGAAGGAGCGCCGTTCAGCCTCTGTGGTAGTTGAATAGACGTTAAAGAAGGAGCTTGTAACAGAATCTAAAATAATGTGATGAGGAGCGCCAAACAGACTCTGAGAAGGTGCAATAGGCGCTCCTTCAGGGAGCGCCTAACAGTGTCTGGAAGGGTGAAATAGGCGCTCCTCAGTGAGCGCCTAACAGTGTCTGGAAGGGTGAAATAGGCGCTCCTCAGGGAGCGCCAAACGAGAGCGCATAACAGTGTATAGAAGTGAAAATGAGCGCCTAACAGTGTATTCATAAATCTATATATATATATATATATATATATATATATATATATATATATATATATATCGATGATGACAATGCCAGTCCACGATATATATATATAATTTTAATGTGGATGTGTTTTTCACAAAAACGGGGGAGTTAAATAACTATCTTCCAACAGAACTACCAACCTAAGTTTTCTATAATGAGAAAATTTGTCAAGACCGATCCACATGTATCTTCATAAGCATCCCCAATTTTAAATTGATTCACGCACCATCACGCCCTTAATTTTCTGGTAAGCACATGATTTACTAGCTCCTTTAAAAAATGCAACGGTGTCCGGTCATTTTAATAGGATGGCCAACTTTGATTAACGTTTCATGAGAGGAGTAGCCGCGAAACCTTCCACATAAGCTATATCACGAGCTTTGTGTCGAATAATTTTCAGAATATTATTTTTCTGGCTTGTTTTTCTTCCTTTGTAATCTATTTAATAATAATTAACCCTCTCAAAATTGTTGGCTTACCTACGTTTCAAGATGGGTAGGTATGGTCTCCAAAACCCAAATTAAAAAATTCGACCGTCCGCAAGTCATTTCTCGCTTTTATCTTCAACTACGGACCTACGTTTACGAGATCATTTGGCCAAAAAGTCACAGTTCGAACGGTGCATCCTCAGATTTTTTTTCAGCTCTGAATTTTGAATCACAAGACCTGATTTTTTCGCTGTGCTTCGTTCTTAGAGGTCGGAACCTCTGAATCGGAGCTACATACTGATACACACACATTTCGCTAATCCTTCAACATAAGTTTGACTCTTTTGGTGTTTGGGAAATTAATCCATAACTGATTTTGTCTGTAGTACAGTATTATACTGATGTCAGTGATCAGGCCAGAATAACTAAAGAAAGATGACAGTGCTGTGCTCCTACTATAATCTCTATGGTTCGCAGAGCTAAATTGAAAATCCTGTTTTGGTCCAGCACGTCACACTCAGAGAGAATCTTGAAAATCCAGAAAAGACTGATGAAAGCCGTTGGACTTACCATCTTTTACCTCCTGTTGTCATCGATTCTCGAAAGAGGGTCTGCTAATTCTTCCCAGGATCTTTATACTAGAGGCATTCCTCAAGAACACACGAAGCGTGTTTCGATCACCATAATTTCAAACACGACCACAAGTCACGCAAGTCCCAATACACCGTCTCTAATTTTACAAAAAGGCTTCCTTTATAATGCGACTATTATTCACAATCACTTCCACTCCCACCTCAAAGCTTCAATCTGGCCGGGTGAACAGAGTTGGACACGATTCATGAAAAAAGTAAAGACATATCTGATCGAGAGATAATTTGACTTGGTGCATACCTGACTTTTTGAAGAGTGTTAATTAATCTTGTGTTTCTTTGCCTTTATTTATTTAACTAGTTTTATTTCGATCAATTCAACCTTACCATTGCCCTACTTGTATTCATATATGTACCCACTTGTGTTTTAGGGCACATTAATAAATAATATTGATAATTAGCATCCCCATCATCTTTTAACACCAATAAACCTTAGAGTAGGCAACCCCTATAGTTGCAATTAATGTGTTTTCTAACATTTTCCGTTGTTGAAAATGCTGAACAATTGCGGTAAATTGCAGTAGTTGCAATAGTTTTGGATGGTTCAGCAAGTGCTCCATCCTCCAAACCTTATGTTGACACCCAACACACCTGTCACGGATCAGGTTTCTGGCTCGGGATTGATTAATGACGACGCCAACTTACTCAAGCAGCAGTTTGGAGAACTAAATAGTTCACTGGGAAAGTAGGTTGGTTGGTTGATAATAGTAACAGTACGTAGTAATAACAGTAGAATACAGTTGGATTCTGACCTGATTCTGAGCACAATTTATTTCAATTATTCCCTCTTACAGGTGTATGTGACTCGGAGCAACGGAGAGACTTCATACGGAGACCGAAACAATCGATTGGGAAACAACAGCAACAGCATGTTCAACGTGTCCATCGTGAGCAACACAGGCCCGGCTAAGCCTGCGAGGACCTACCGCTCCAACCTCTCAAGAAGCAAAAGTTTCAACGTTCATGCGGGCGACACTTTCAGAGATTCTAATCGCTACACCTCCAATCCTCATCTGAGCAGGCTCGACGAGTCCGCTGAACTCAAAAGCCCAGGCAAGTTTTACTAATAGATGTCGTAAAAAGTATGATTAGTACAACGATCAGAATGATTTGAGACATGGACTTAGGGCAGGGGTTTCCAACCTATACGGCCCCTGGGTCTTAACTGGCCTGCCAAGCACTTTGGACCGGCAATACTTTTTGATTAATTGTAAAATCAGTTGAATAAGGACGGAACCTTGTTCCCAGAACTGTCGTTTGTTCACTTGAAGATCGTTGATTTTCAAGAACGAAACACGTGAAATCTATATACTCGAAAATAACCAACTTAAAGGAACATTATGGAGTGGATTAAGCAAATTTTATACGAATTCGGAACACATTGTGTCCCAAAAACAATTCCAAACTTCTCATTAGGAACTGCACTTTGTCATTAATTAGTTTTGCATTGTATAGTGGTTTTATTATTACTTAAATCTGATTTCCATTCACGTTAAGTCCAACCTGATCACCTCTTCCCAGCCTAACAACACAGGATCTTGGAAAAAGGTTGGAGAACCCTGGTTTAGAGTGATTCAGCTTGTAGACATAGATAGGAAGAAGATGGAGATGCAATCGGCACTCATGTGGATCTTTACTGAATGAGCTAAAACCATTCATCCTACCCGGGATAATAATGCACTTTTTCCTACTAAAATATCATACAGAGTTAGCGTTCTTGAAATGGCACTCCATACACATTTTGACTGCTGACTTTCGCTACAGGACATCAATCAGACTCTACCACTGGAGTGATTGATGCTTCTGCAAGCACGATTGCCATACCTAGATAACATTTTGAAATCAAGGATTCAGCTAAGTTTACCAAAAATCATTTCTGCTCCTTAAAATATCTCCTAAAAGTAAATAATTTCCCATAGGTTTGATCACAAGCATTAGCCGGAGTACGAGGGATCTGACACACGAGGACTCCTTCAGGCGACCTCTGGGGACCTACGACCAAAACCGATATACCAAACACAACGGAATCACCTCCTCTAGGATGAATGTCGACTCTCAGAAGAAGATCTTCATGAAAGGCTTGATGGAGCGAGCTCCTGAACTATACAAGACTCTTCACGCCAATGAATTGGATGAGAATAGAACTGTCGAACCTGTCAGGACAAGCACTCCACTCAAAAATGGGAAGCTCGAATACAGCACTTCTTTCAGGTAAGCGAACCGAGAAAATCCAGTGTGGGAACAATTTAGATTAATTTTTAAATAATGAAGGATGGAGTACAACCGTATACCATCAGCTAAGCTTATGGAATTTCATCAGATGTTATCTTTTGCTAATATTATAGAATCGAGAAGGTACCGACCTTCAGGCGACTCAATACAATATCACCGCTTAGGTAGTACTGGTAACATACTGTTCATACATTCCAGCATTGACCACGTTTGTCCACTGTCCACCTATTTGTCAATGCAACGCATGGTATTTATCTTTGGCGAGATTGGAAAAACTTAAATGAAAATATTAACTTTCAATTTCCTGAGTGGATAAAGATGAAGAGAAATAGAAAGAAAATGCATCAGACATATAAGATTAGCTAAGTTTCCTCTTACAATAACTTACCTTTTACGATG
This sequence comes from Adelphocoris suturalis, assembly GCA_030762985.1. Taxonomy (NCBI): domain Eukaryota; kingdom Metazoa; phylum Arthropoda; class Insecta; order Hemiptera; family Miridae; genus Adelphocoris; species Adelphocoris suturalis. The sequence continues at coordinate 17,202,609 of CM061044.1, forward strand.
TTCAGTTTTTAGTCAAATCTTTCAAGGGGGTTATCATGGCCTTTCATTTCTAGCAAATGAGATTCGAGATTGCTTAGTTCGAAGTTCCTTTCTACATTTTACTGAAACGCTAAAATTCCGGTTTGCATTAGATTACTGGCAAATTCGATATTTGATTGTAATCTTTGAATTTAAGCATTTTGTTGAACGCCACAAGTTGTGTTCATAAAAATACTGACTGTCAACTCATGATATTTATGTTAGATTTCATCGATAAATTCATTTCATGAGTAAAGGTATTGATTAGAAAGTAATTGTAGCACGTTTTCTTTCATTAGAAAAATATGAAAGGGCCTACACTTCACATCAGCTTATCCAGGTTAGTTAATAGACATGCTAGAACTAAAATCTAACGCTTAGAAAAGTTATTAATCGATTTCACGCAACTAAATGGTGTAAAGATAATATATATTCGTTTTTAAAAATAATTAAACATAATTTAAAAATGGAAATTCTTCAGTTTGTTTATGTGAACCAAGAGAACTAGCCTAATAAAAACTCATTAATCTGATGCCATTACCCTCATAGATTAATACATTTTAGTTTGGCATATAATGTACTTACGACTGCTACAACCTAAAAGATTAATATAACAATTTGTTCTTCCAAATCAGCTGCTTTATCTAATGGAGCGACGATTAATGCAGTTAGTGTACCTAATTTATGATGTACTTATTGAGATAATATCAAGTTCGATATAACATTCTGCATCATTTATGTAAGTATTAGGGACACATCAAGTTTAGGATTATTTTGACAACTTATACATTTGTAGCACCTACAAATTGAATATTACGATCGATAATGAACTGCTACAAATGTCAATTGAGCAAACAATAGGCTTGAATGTATTACTGAAGTTAGTAATACTAAAGTTTGTGTTGAACAACGGTTCTTTATAATCTAATTTTTGTAGAGAATTGAGTGCTTTTCTTCAATGATTTTGAGCAATGAGCCATTGTAATAGTTCCCAATTTAAAAAAAAGGTCCTAGCGTGTAGCATCACCATATAATGAGAAAAAAAATAAAGGAATTCTACATTACTTGTGCACAAAAATGTTTTAGGTAGGTAAATTCATTCGTTTTCTTAATGATGTCCTGCAATGATAACAAATTTCAAAGATTTTTACTATATTTTGCTCTTCCAGTGACTTTGTGATACATTTCATTGGAATTTGAGCACAAAAAGCTGTAATGAGCTGAATATCTCTTACAAATTTCATCACTGTCTGTTAGTAGAATATGGCAGGCAATATCGCAATGGGGAATTTTCACGGTTATTTTTTATTTGCTCTACAAAAAGACCTGCGCGATAGCTTTCCGAAAAGGTGCCATACCCTATGGCGTCACGGCCTCCGCCCGTCTGGGGGGAACCCTCAGCTCCATTGTCCTACAACGTAACGCGTGATCTTCCTACCCGTTCATGGGCCAAAATAAACGGTCTTTTAGCAGAAAGTTGCTGCTTTGGGGGGGTTTCAAGTGCGCTGAACCCAAGTCTGAGGACAAAAGTGTGAAATCCCCACACATGAAACTTCCTCATTGATGCGTAAAACAGATTAGGAACTATCAATTTTGTCAAGGTAATTATTTTACAACTAATTGTATCCTTCCAAGTTACAATGCGCGAGAAAGCTATTTTCCCACCTAACTTGGCAGAAAATTGTCACCTTGGTATAAATGACACGGTAGGTTACTTGACAAAATGTTCATAGATTGTAAGGCACTCCACATGGAGCACTTGTGCATCATGCAAGAGTCAGTTGCGAGGCGTTTGAGGGCTCCTCACACTTGTGTCATCCTACTTTAGCTGAAGGTGTGCTCAGTAACTGTGATTTGCTACATGTTACAATTCTATGCATCAATCAGGTGTGAATGGTCACACCGTCTAGCTAACCACTCTCGGCGACTCCTTCTTGACCTCACTCTTTCCTTCACAAAGGTGGATGGAAGCCTGGTCCATTCCTCTTATGGGTCCACGCTTCACAAAACCTTCACCTTCAAGACTCTGGGAGCACCTTCTCAACCACTTCCCAGGTTCAAGGAGTAGTAGGGGTAACCAGCGAAACGGTTAAGATGAGGCGACGTGCCGCACATTGGGACTCTATTTAGTCCTTGGTACAACGAAACCATAGTGTTTGCTTTAAAGGGATAAGAATAGGGATGAGATTCTTAAGTGTTAGTACACGCACGTTAGTAGCACTCATTGCTCTGCTACTTGTTTCGTGTCACATAACAATCCAACTAGGACCGGGACAAGACGGAGGAAGGCTTTAACCATGGATAATGATAATGGCTATAAAAGTTATGTGTTTTACACTACGATTTGGTTCTATAAGGTTTCAAAATTGCATAATAAATTATAAGCTTTGAATCATTCACGATTGAATTGGTTTTTAATTGTTTTGTTGTATTTATGTTTGTAGTAGATCCAGCAACACGAGTTCGCCACTTGACAGAGTTCAATCCCCGTACTACCAATACAGAAATGACTCACCGGACGGCGTCAACAGAAGCGTCGTGCGAAGAGGAAGCAACGACTACACGGAAACCGTTCGATACACGACTACCTCTAAAGACCCACAGCGACCCTCAGTCACAAACACAGTCCAAAGTTTCACCAAGAAAACGCTCCCCATGCCGGGCGGTGGAGAGCACCGCATTCACTCTACAGAGACAAAAACTGTCACTAAAAGCAAATTTAGGAGTGGAACTCCCGAACTCCACTTTGAAGGGAAGAGCAAGTACCCCACTTCCAACGGAGGAGTCATTATAGAAGTGAGAAATACTAGGAAGTAGATCAAGTGATATCCCCAAAAGCGGATCCTTGTGAATTAAAAGATGCATGGATGAGATCAAAAAGCTCACAAGTTCAGTTAGTTTCTTTATATTATCATTGATGCCTACTTCAGTTTAAACACAGGAGGGACTCCAAATTTGAGTTAAATTAGGTTTTGACAGCCGTTATTATGAAGTTTTCTCCGATACTCCAAAGTAGAGTAGGTAGGTACTTACACCACATAAATCTTATTGATTTGGAAGCTTATAAATCTATTTCAAAGAAATGGACTGGAAAGGACAAGGTGACTGATCCATACATATTAACTTGAGTTTGATGTGAGCAACGCCTAAATAAGAAGGGAAAATGTTGTAATTTTGTTGATGTTACTCACAGTCTATGTTTATTTTCAGTCCCTCCTTCTTGCAGGAAATCCGAAAATCAAGACGATTGGGCGAAAAATCACTTATATAGGTACATATGTAGATGACTTACATTCAACAAATATTTCTATTGTTCCGACTTATTTAGGTTTGACAGCGATCATATCTATTTACACACTTTTTTGACAGTGAATTCTAGTGAAAAGACTAGGGCAGATAGGTGCGCATTTATCAAGAGTACAAATACTTTTTCTTTTGGAAAGCTCAGTGACGATGACTGAGTTTTATAGTAGGTAGGTACCTATTTGTTTGAACTAAGTTGTTTTAAACCACCGTAATTCGAAATTGAGCACGTGACTATACATTCACCCACGTGTATGTATTCTATACATGTACGTACGTATACTTTAAAATAGATTGGTCCGTTTGTAAATTTGATCATACCGTTTCACACGAGCACAAATTTGATAGTTTATCGAATCAACCAGTTTTCTTTGATAAATTATGGTATCATCCATAATTGAACCACTACATGATGTGTACGTGAATACTTTTTTATTTCCAGTTTTCCAAACTCCTCAGTGTAAACGTCTACATTGTAAGTCACTTCTCTTGTTTATGTTGAGGTCTCTCCCAGTGCCATCTCCGAGTCAATAGACCAATGGCAACTTGTTGTTGTAAAAAAATTTTTGTATAAATAAAAATAACATTAATTAATTTTATTAATTGCATTCGATCTACAACGTGTAATAACTAGATTTTAAGAGTTATTGTTTTGAATAGGTAGGTAGTAAAAAATTTGTATCAGAAGCTTATACAGAGGAAATTAATTTCGGAAAAACATCTTTCGAAAAGCATTGTCTGCCGTGTCAAAAATATATAGATTATTGAAGAAAAAATATGTATCTAGGATAAGTGTTGACTAAAAAAGTTGAGTTTCATCTAACGACAATGTATTATTACTTGAATTGTATACCTAGGTACCTACACAAATCGCATAATTTATCAGACAAGAAATGTGAAACTAAGTCATATAATTATGATAAGACTTTGACAAATCACATGGTTATTAAAATAGCCGTTAGTAGAGGTGAGGTTTCATTCTGAAGGAGACCGCTACGTCAGGAATGAGCCAGAGCCTGTCGCGAGCACACTTAGCATACTTACATTAGTGATTCTATAATGGTTTTTTTATATGAACAAAAAAATTGTACTTACCGACTTAATAATATAAATAACAGTTTTATTTCTTGTGTAATTCAATTAATGAAAACTTTCCTGCACACCATAAATACAAGTAAGTACATCTTTCACCCATTATGACCCCGGGATATACCTAGGTACCTACCTACCAGAAAATTACCTGCGTGAAGGGTTTGGTGATTTGGGATTTTTGGACTGGCCGCCTTATAATGGATGACCGTAGAGTCAGGCGGGTAACAGGATGTTTCAAGTTGTGATAAAATTTATAAATTTTAAAACTAATACCAAATGGTTAGTGATAGTGGCAAACATGAAACTGGGTGGTATTGACTCAGGACAACAAGTTGAAATGGAAAACATTATTTTTGTAAAAATTTATATTTTTTAGTGTACCTAGCGAAAAATCTAAAAAAAAATTCTGTAGACTGGGTAGAAAATGTTGATACGATTTTTTCCTCAAAATCTATTTCTAAACGAAATATCAGGTTTTAAATTTTCATTGGGATTCTGGGATGAGAATACGGCCATGGGTACGATATTTATAGCATTTTCATTGCTAAAAGGACTAGAAATTATGTGCAGGTTGTTTACTGAGACATATCTAGGAATCAGAATGTTTTAAATTATTGGGAGTTTTCGTTGACAATTATTTCAACGCCGACCTGTGCTGTCAGGTACATCCCAATCATTTTCGGCATGACACACTTCTCGGAAAATTATTCTTGAATATACTACAGTTGGTGATGACCACCCCAAAGGAACGAAAACACGGCGATATGAGATGGCAACTGACTTTTAGTTGTGGCTACACTTGAGCGTGAAAAGGAATAGTAGAAATGATCGGTCGCAGGTGTCCAACATAACCCCAGGAATTTAATTGATTGATTTTCTGGCCCTGTATCGAGCTTAAGACTTCGAGAAGGGTGTAGACGATGTTCGTCCGGTAAACTGTTGGATGGTTAGATGCCCACTTCCTCAGATCAAGTTTTGACTCACTTAGAGCTCGGATCAACTGACCTCTAATTTTTATGATATCTGAAATTGTGATGGCACCACCATTGAGATCATCAAAATAAATTCGATTATGGAGTAAAGAAGCGACTTCTGGACATGTATAAATGTGCATAAATGCGTGTTCAAGTTACCTATCTCTTTTATCACACGGTTGCCGAGCCATGGTGCAGCTGCAGTGCCGTATGTCACAGTTGTCATACGAAAGTCCTTGATTGGTTCGTTCGGTGAAAATCGCCACACAATTCTTAGCAAATCTTCATCTTCCTCGCGGTGCTCTATATGTCGTAACATCTGCCTCACATTGGCGGTAAAAACATATTTATCTTGTCTAAATCTTGTGATTACGTCCGGAAGGTTTAGCTGTAATTTTTGACCTATGAGCAGTATGTAGTTCAGGGAAATTTTTGAAGACATTTTTTGCGAGGCGTTAAACTATACTCTAATTTAGTCTGGAGGATCCTAAAAGTACTCTAAAGGGTGCTTCAGTGTGATTAGCAGTTGAAGCACTGATTAAAATATTGGGGTGCAACAAAATGAAACAAGGCAGTGTTTCGAATTTATTTTGTTCAATTTATTTATGTGAAATAAATATAAACATCAATATCACATTTGTTTATATTAACATCGCGTAACACTTATTTCGTGACATAAATCTTCGACCGACACCCAGCACACATAAATGAGTACACATGTTATACTGAATGTCAAATCTATAAACTGAATTTAAAGGAAATGGTTACGTTCATAACTGACTCACAAGTAATGTACTCGATCTAATTCAACAACCCAGGCCAATGAATATAGTGAATATATTACGAAGGTAGAAACTGTATAGCAAAACAGAGAGTAGCTACATAGTTACGGAGAGTGGCATACCGAACCTGACAGATTGGTGAGTCTCATATTTACAAACTATTCATTACTGCATCGACTCGCTGGCTGAAGCTGAAGGGGAGTACTCAGGTACGGGTAGCAAGGGGGCAGCTGGGAAAAGCGTTGGAGCGATTTCCATGGGAACATTTCCACTGTAACATTAAAATAGCACAAATTGTTAATGTTGATTAGATTTAATGTACCTACCAACTATCTATTCAATCGCCATACATTTATTATAAATATATGATAAACAGACCCTAGTGATTGAAAAACAGCAGGGCATCCTCGCTCACATCTCAATTCAATAATATTTTGGGTTCTTTAGTTAGCACTGACTATCTAGCTATTGGTTGTCCTAATTCAGAGGTTTTGAGAGTTTAGACAGCTGTGAAGAAGAGTTCAGCCTGGAGAAGCTATTTCACCATTGACAGGTAGGTACTTCCAGTTCGGCAGAGAATACCACGGTGCACTTGAATACCTAAAGGAAAACATGGTTCGGCGAAGCAATATCACCGTACACCTTACTGGGGAGGTAAAAAAACTTCAGTGAAGCGATGCCACTGTGCTCTCCAAGTTAGGAGAAGGTACGAAGGAAGGTAGCAAGATGTTGAGAAGAGATAAGAAGTTAAGAGTTATTTTAACAAATGGATACCCGCCCTGGCTCCGCTCGCCCTTTGTTTGAGTAATTATAGTGTGGACTTCGTTGAAGAATGTTTACTTATGCAGCAGCTCTCGTGTTCTTACTGTGTAGCGGTAAATTCCAAAGAAAGAATTTAGAAAAACCCACGAATTCGCTCTACTCTGTTCAACTGTCCGTGATTTTACTTTCGTTTTCAATATTTTCTTGCGACAATTTGTGAGTGCAGATTGTTTTTCAGAGTTTTTACGCCTGTACGGTAGACTTTTCGAAACGATACTCACGTTTGTTGCAAGATACGTCCGGCTACCTTTTTATCTACGGATAAGGAATCCCAACGTGGTGTGGGTACTACCCCTTTGGGGGGCTTCGGTTTCCACCACGGTTCTCGTGAGGCTGACATCACCAACAGGTAAGAACTCGGGCATCCTGGCTTTTTATCTTTTTTCAGGATATTAAGTCCAGAAACGATTGTCATCGGTCCCCACGAAGAGGATCCCTAATCTCGTCCGGTCTTCCGATTCAGACAAGGTTAGGGACAAGCGAAGAAGAAAGAGGTCGAAGAAACACGCCCGTAAATCACATCTTCGTGCTGATCATTACGAGAGGTCCAAGAAGTAACTAAAAAGACAGAGACGTCGGGACTTCTCCTTACCGTCCTTTGCCTCTTATTTGACATCGCTGGAAGTAGCCTCACCCCGGGACTATCAACAGTCTCCCGCAAAGCCTTTGCTGGTTTTGCAACCATGCCCTCGTCCATAGAAGGGCAACCTGCTGCAGTCCCGGCCCTTCCACAGTAACTTCTTGCTGTAGTGGGCATCGAAAAAACACGTCCAGTGGATCCGATCTACATCCATCCTACTATGAAGGAAAAATGGCGCTAGTCAATGCGTAAAGGGTTAGATAGGGGTATGTACACTGACCTTCAAACCAGGTAAACTCTTAAAGTCCACTTGGCGTCACTTCTGACCCAATGTCTGAACCCTAACCCAAGCAAGTGTTTTCCAGATTTTGCCACAAAGGCGGACGAGTCAGCCCGGAAATCATAACTACTTTCAGTGAAAGCACTTTTGCGATAAATCTGGTTTTGATCCTCCCAGTTTTGGAGACCGAACAAAACCGATCTACTCGGCATTATGGGATGTGTCAAACTCTCTTCCGTGAATCCTGAACCCAGAAGAGAAGACTTACATCTTATACTGGAATACAGAGCGACTGCCCACCACCAACCGCATGGATACCTTATTTGTTTGACTACACAGCAACAAAGTGGGTACAGGCAGTGTCCAACAAGGACAAGATGCAAAGATCTATTACTAAACGTCCAAGAGACGTCCTCTGGCCCTTCAGCCAAAAAGAGGCCACAAAAATCCAAACCTCGGAGACCATTTAAACCTGCCCATGGAAATGCCAGGCGACCCGCGGACTCCCACGACAGGAATACCGCCCCCCAGGACAACCGGAGGAAGTTCGGCCAACTGAAATCAAGGCGCCCCCTCCGGAGAGGTGCTCCTACCAACAATAATCAATCAGGTGAGTAACCTTGGCATCAACCTTAATCCCTTTCCCAAACCCCTTTTACGGGGAGGTTGTCGGCGTTTTTACATGCATGGAAATATTCAACTAAGTCTCCTATATTGCTTTCATGGATTTCTGAATATAAGTTGCCTTTCGGTCAGAAACCTCTATTAGCATTACTATTGTCCCACTCCAAGCCCCCTCCTTCGAGCAGGGCATGGGTAGCACTGTGGGTCATAGAAATTTGGCCAAATGAGTCCCTTTGTTTTGTATCACCAATATTTGTAATCTCCCAAAGAATTCAGGGTCAGATCGCTTCATTATCAACCTCCGTAAATCTATATCTATAAAAGAGGATGTATGTATGTATGTATGTTGCCTATAGACTCCGAAACCGCTCGACAGATTGTAATGAAACTTTCAGGTATTATTAGGCATGATTCAAGGATTGTTCCTGTAAAGTTTGGTGCAAATCCGTTCAAAGGGCTCTGACCCAGAGGGCATAAAAGGGTGCAGTGTCAGGTTTTAGAAATTTATTTAACTACCCAAGCCAAGACCGAAGGCAGAGTGAGGCCGAGGGTGAGGCCAAAGGATGAGGAGGAGGATGAGGGAGGATGATGAGGAGGAGGATGAGGGAGGAGGAGGAGGGAGGAGGAGGAGGGAGGAGGATGAGGGAGGAGGAGGAGGGAGGAGGAGGAGGAGAAGGGAGGGAAGGAGGGAGGAGGATGAGGGGGTGGGAGGAGGAGGAGGGAGGAGGAGGAGGAGGGAGGAGAATGAGGGGGTGGGGGAGGAGGAGGAGGGAGGAGAATGAGGGGGTGGGGGAGGAGGAGGAGGGAGGAGAATGAGGGGGTGGGAGGAGGAGGAGGGAGGAGAATGAGGGGGTGGGAGGAGGAGGAGGAGGAGGAGGAGGGAGGAGGAGGAGGAGAAGGGAGGAGGAGGATACTATTGAACGTCTGCATAAAATTACAAAGAATCCAGGGTCATTGTAGACACCAAAGGCAGAAACCAAAGGCTAAGCTTCCGTCCATCAAATCACCTCTTAATAACAGTTTAAAATTACGATCAATAAACATATTTAATTTGGGCGCAGCAACGCTCGCAGGGGGAACGCTAGTTATTTATAAATTAATAAATTTACACACTTTAAAATGGATGATTACCATTCGGTATTGTCACTTCTGAAAAAAGGAGATCTTGGGGCAAGTCTTGATCTCAAAGATGCACATTTCATGGTCCGTATTACTCCGGAACATAGAAAATATTTGTCCTTCACTCTGGGCAGTACCACATTTTTTCCACAGCACTGCCTATGGGTAGAGCATCGGCGTCGTCTGTATTTCACAAATTACTTCGAGCAGTAATGGCGCGACTGAGAAATCAGAAAATACGGCAATCAGCTATTTAGATGACAGCCTATTTATAGCATCATCAGCTGAGTATTGCTTACGCTCTATTTAGTCAGCTGCATCACTATTTGCGGACTTAGGGTTCATAATTCGTGAAACAAAAAGTCAATTGACCCCATCCTCATCATTTATCTTCCTGGGTTTGAATTTAACCGCACCTTTGCTGGTTTTTTTCAAATTGTTTCTTTTAAATTTACTGCAACACAGTGAGAACACAAGAGCTGCTGCATAAGTAAACAGTCTTTGACTTCGACCTGCTATAATTTTGCTCAATCTTTCCCACAGGTAAGTTGAGTAATCAATTTCGCTTTGCGCATGCAAAACCACCCACCCGTTTGGCTATGCCACCTGTTAGTCGGTGTGAGTAGAAAAGTCGAGCCCAGACGCAGATTGGAGTTTATTATTGCAACCACACCATACAAGGAAGTTCGCAACAGATTACAATAGGAATTATTTGCCAAGCACTCATTTAGTGCCTCTTCTAATTTACCTGCCATAAATACTCTCAAGCACCTACCATTTTTTCTATATGATTATTATATAAAGGAGGGGGATGGGAGCATACTATCTCATACTGCGTATATCATTCTATACTTACGTTCGTTTGGATATTTCAGCGACTTTCTGACTATAAACAATCATGAGTTGTTTGGACCTCTGGTGAGCAACTTTCCTTTTGGTGAGAAGCGTCTTCTTGAAATATTCTGTGACGCAGTCCAACCCACTGAAGCCCACACTCCGGAAAGCCTTTTCCAGTACATCCTTCAAAATACGAACAATTTTTATTTCTACCTGTCAGGATTAGTTGAGTACCCATATAGATAGTGCAACACTCCCCCATCAAGGGGGGCTTTATTTGCGAATATGTGAGAACGGGACAGGAAGTTAATATTTTTTCAAAATAACCACAACTTTGAACTTTTTTCCAAGTCTTCAGTTTACCATATATTTATTAGGTATTTAAATGAGATGAGAGTGACAGACATCTGTAAGATAATTCAAAAAAGCTGTCATCAAGGAAGGGTTGCATGTTGTGTCAGAAATACTTCAGCCAACCACAGAGCTTCTTTTTAAAGCAACAAGCATGTAATAACTTTGATCAGTACCCTGGCGAATTCCATAAGAGTTTATCACAAACTTGTGGCCCATGTTACTTCCTCATTGAACCATAATGTCCATACGCAAGCTCCTAATTAAGTGAAGATACAACATGTATAGGTATGTACATCAGAGTCCTTACATGAAGCGCAAGATGGAAACAGGAGGTGGCATAGTTCAAGATGGGGGGTATGGGCTAGCAGTGCTCCACCATTAATGGCATCAAAAAGATTATGCAACATGATGTGTCTATTTTTTGGTGACATGAACGTTACATCATTACGCACTACATTGGGTAGTAATTTTTCATCATTTCATTAAACATCACTTGGAACGAGTTAAGTGCCTTCTTCCTTCAAAGCTCCGATGCAACAGGGCCTGGTTACATAGCAATAACTGAACGTATTAATAACTGGAAAATTGCATTTTACAGTTGGCAATGGAAGGGTGGGGGGGAAATCACGTGATGAGCAAACCCAGGGTACAGTAAAGTCCACGAGTACACAAGTCCGGTGGAACACCCGACTTAATTATATAATTAATATGAAAATTCCACCAACTTAAGAGGATTTAACTAGGAAAATGTTGGTTGTGGAAACGTCTGCATTGTAAGTAGCCCATCCTTTACTCACTAAATAACAACGACTCCACATTTCACTAGACTCCTAGAACAAGAATCTCAAACTTACCTTGTATGCGGATTTTCCTTCAATCACATCCCTCTGATTCAATTCATGACTCATCAAGGCCACTTTGTACAATACTTCTTTCACAACGTCTACAAACACAAGAAGCGCTGACTTCTCAATGCCTATAAAAAAAAAAGGAATAGGTCAACACTGGCAGTAATGAATATTACTTATCAACGCTAATCCAGCCGGTCAGCTTCTCAGTAACGTTGTCACAGGCTTGGTATTTTATAATAAACTGTTCAAAATATTACGGGGCAGAACGATCATCATTAAAAAATACCACCTATGTACCTACCACAGAACATCTTCAAGAGAGAAACTTAGGTAAGTACGCTTATTTTCGGGGAAGATCATTGGAGTTTTTTAAGCACGGTAGTTTACGAGGTCTTGGAAAGGGTCCCCCCATTACGTGAGTCAATATATAATGTCCTGTCATTTTACGAGGAATGGGGGGGTCTCCAGTCACAAAGGTGGCGGTATCTGCGTTGACTCGCATTTTCGGGGATGAACTTCAGGGATTGGCTCTCCAAGTTATTTATGCTCCAAGGTCTATCCTCAGGTGCAATGGGAATTTGACAGTAAGATTCTTTAAGAGCAACAGTACCTACTGAATATATTTTCTGACAATGTGTCCGCATTCCGTAAGGGGTGAGCATCTAAGAAAGTATACCAGTTAATAGTTTGATAGTAGTCTTTTTTCCCCAAAAGAATGTGCTGAAATTCCGAAAAAAAATATTAAGAACTTCTAATACACCAAAATCGTCAAAATCCTACGAATTCGTTATTATTGCAGAACATGATTTAGAAAAACTTTGTTAGCCATTTTGAATATAATAAAGTTTTGTACAGAAATAATGCTCAAATTCCTTAAAAACAAAGTTACAAAAAATTGGTGAAACAAGAAACACAAAAATTTGCTGCATAACTGGAACTTGGTATAACGTGTAGAAATTTTTACAACCTTCTATATAATAAATAACGACTGAATATGTAGTTAAGGTCATGAGCTTCAAGTCTGTCATAAATAATTCAAGATTACAAGCTCCCTACTTACTGTCGAAGCCAATCTGAGCAGCAATCATGATCACAGCTTTTTCCAACATTTGCTGAATCACTGCATCATCCACTGCCGCAGGTAGAGACTGTGATCGACCTAAGCGAAGTCTTCTGTAACATAGCAGTGCATTGTGTCGTGTATGCATGTTCTATGGTTTACGTTTATTTTTCCTAAAGTTCAGCAAAATTACTGTTTTGACAAGCTGTCGCAGCAATTATTTGGAACATAATTAAGAATAGCATAAAGTGTAGGCGATAGTGCCAATTAGATTGCATGAGCACACATGCCAACGAAATATATTATTCTAATCGTGAAATATCATTTTCATTTTTGAGAGGTGCATTTGAAATGTAGGTATACTTAATAAAATCACTCTGTTCCTCTAAAATAGCTTAATGCAAGGAAGAAGAAGGAGAATATCATATCAGCTTAGCAATTTGATCTATTAACGATCTTTCTCCGTAATTAGTTGTGGCAATTGATTTCATACGAAATTATTGTTATTTCTACATAGATTATATGATTCACCAACATGTTTCAAGACATAACACACTTACTGTTTGTCCATGACGTTATCTTGCTGGGCGAGACGCTCTGTTCTCTTACATTTAGCCATAACAGGCATAGGAGGACATTCTTTGATTTTAGTCTGCAAAACATTGAACATACAAAATGTAATTTGGAAAGCATAAATATTTATTTAACTTAGTAAGTTAGTACAAGTTACACAATATAAAATAATGCACAGATTTATTAAATAAATTGTAATGATTCAGGAATCTGACTTTAAATCAAATTCTCGGATGCCAGGGTGGCATCCGCTGATATATGTTGCCAATAAATTTCTTCATTTTTTTCCAATTTTCATTCTTGTTTTCATTTCACTAACACTAAAACTAAAAGAGTTGACATCGGGAAGTCCGTCCTTTATCGCTCCCCCAAATGATTAAACCTCTTTAATCACAGGAGTACTTTCCTTGCAATAGAACTGCCAATCTAATTGTGATAACTACAGACTTACAGGGTCTTTTTCCAAGTCTTTAATGAGTGAGGTCATTTCCTTGATGTGCTTATTAAGTCGAATATTGTGTTTCAATATTTCTGTGGTCAAACTATCATCCTGGGGCAGCCTGAAAACAGACAAAACTAAAAATTATGAAGTCAGTAAGTTTTTAGTTCGTTGTTTATAGTACTCGATATACAACAGGCGGAATCGGCCATTTTTCGCTTACTCCTCTACTCAGGGGCCAGCCTTTCCTCCACAAGTTTACCTCTACTTCCACAAAGGGAGTAAATGAAAATTACATTAAAATTACTCACTCTAACGTTTTTGGATCATAATTTTCTTCGGCTATCGGCATTTTAGTCCTGGTTTCTACTTTCATGCGCATGATGGCCATACACCCATGTTCCAGTTCGGGAGGAATAGATGGTGCACATGAAGGGCCTGCAAGCGGAATTTCTCCCCAGTGATGATCCAATTCCGATAACCTACCACCAATAAACAGGGAAATGTGTGAATTTGTAGGCAATTTAATTATTATTGTATTTTGATAATACATATTTTTTATAATCTTTCATAGGTAGGAATAAAGATCTCCACACATTAAGCAGGAACAGGAGAGGAACGGATTATTAACGAAAACGTACTTGACACAACATCAGATACCATATTCACACCACATAACAGACTAATGAAAAAACGCAAAGTACCCACAGACGAACATATTGACGAACACATAGACAAACGACCTAGGAACTCATAATTTATAAAAGAGCCCAATATATTTGGTGGATTTTCGTTAGAAGCTTAGATACATTGATTTGATTAGCTATCATAGAATATAGAGCATAATATCAAAACAAGTAGATCAGTGCTCACAAAGTAAGTCACATGATAGCGTTTTTTCTTGTAAGGAGATCCATGTGAAATAGACGCTTCCTGCGTTGAATAGTAGACAAAATGGCTTTGGAGCTCACTCAGCTAATCGATGACCTCTCAGTCGTCTTCAGCATTCTCCCTTGAGCCTCCCTTACGAATTTCAGCTTCCTATGTCGAATAGGAGACAAAATGGCTTCGTAGTTCCCTCCGCTGATCAATGACCACACGTCAGCAGCCCCTGATACATCTTTATCCTCGCCATGGTACAGATTATATCCATCCCAAGTTTCATCAAAATCGGACGATGGGAAGTGGCACTTGAAACGATTTTATGTGAACAAAATAGCTCATTTTTCCTCTTTTTAAAGAAAATACGCTAAAAATATAAATAATGTAGGTCTTGGAAAAAGTTTTGTTTCAAACACCTTTATAAAATACAGATAATCATAATTGATATAATATACATTTGATAGTATTGTAGTTAAATCTAGGATAATAGTAATAACTCACCAACAGACAGACTTACTTCCATCACCTTCCCCCTCCTCACCACCTTCATCACCAAGACCTTTCACTTCTTCCCTTCCCCTCCACCCCTCCTCTCCTCTCTTTCCACGTCACTTAACCCTCTATAGGTTTGTTTGGACAGACCATTCTGAACGTGGTTCTCAGAACGGTGTTCTGAACGGAATGTGAGGAAAACCATTCAGAATGATGAGAGACCTTTATTAAACCAATCATTCATAGAACAAGAATATAAACTCATTTTAATATTGCTAATAAATTTTAAAACAATGTGACTAATAATAGGTGTGTTCCAACCACCGCGAGTTGATGAACTTTTCGGAACTGGTTCGGCGTCTAACCGTATGCGCATGTGAATCGTGTTCCAACCGTTTTCAGTTCAGGAACTCAACACTCGCTACGGTGTTCCCACCGCATCAGGTTCATGAACTGAGTTCAGTGAGTTCATGAACTTTTCAGACCTGCTTAGGAATAGGGTTGAGAACTCGAACTGAAGGCAACCTTTCATAACCTTCCAAAAATCTCATTTCACTGCGAACCTTCACGCTAAATTAATTGTTCCTGTTCCTAACTTGTTCCTCACTTCTTCACTTCTTTGTTCATTCTTCTTTCTTCATTCGTTCTCAATTCATTCTTCATTTATTGTTCCTCACTTGCCTTGCAAGTCATGAATTCCAACAAAATAGCGGGGGATTCTTTTTAGAAGAATCGGATTCGAATTCGGAAGTATATACTTCAATAGCAGATTGGGAGTGGGTCCTTACTTCCGATGAGGAGGAGGACTTAGATCAACAAGAATTTGAGGCCAATAGAGTCGTGCCTAAGAACATCGGCTTCTTTGAAAATGTTCCCCGATTCTACGACGGTGACTGGTTCATAGAACATTTTTTATTTTAGTTATTAGAGCAAGAGGGCTCATAAATAACCGAGATGAGGTTTTCACGTGACTAAAGACGACGCTAGCGCTAGTTAGTGCATTGACTATCATGTGAACTACAGTGTTCCCACCGACGGGTTCTTGAACCTAAAAGTTTCATGAACTCATGGAACCCGTCTGAGTTCATGAACTCAGAGGGGTGGTTGGAACACACCTATTGTGCAGGGAGTCGAAGATAAATTCAAATATGGCGGGGCTTTTGCTGAAAACATTCTGTGCACATGTCCCGAACCATAGGTTCTGAAGAAAATCCAGAACCGGTAGAACGGTTCCGAACGGTTCAGGTTGGTCTGTCCAAACGAACCTTATATAAAGTGGCAGACCGACTGACTTGACTTCAGTACTGTTTCGAAAGCGCTTCTTTACATCGAAAGCTCTCGCCCCCTGTACACAACTTGCTAGTGACGACGGACTCTTCTGAAAGGTACGTAAATGATAATTTTAGCTTTGTTCCAACAAGGACAAAAGGGCGTCCTAGAGGAGCTCAGAGCTCGAAATTGCGTTCCAACAAGGTTATGGGGTTGAGAGCTCCGTGTTCCAACAGATCTTAGAGTGCTCCCAGAGCTGCTCCGGGGGTCCCCCAAGTAGCCCCACACTTTCAACAGGGTCTCATAGAAAGCTCCGAACCCTAAGCATGCGCATTTTGAAATAACCTTCTACCCTTGGGTAAACTACATATCCGCGTAACCTTCTCTAAACTTTTTTCTCCTTCTCTACTACGTTTGTTATCACATCTCTCTCCGAAGTGTTCCAACAAACACGAAAGTGGGTGACCTTGAAGGATCTCCGGGGGTCGCTATCGAAGCGTTGTTGGAACAAACCCTCTCTCTACCTACTGCTCCGCATTCTCGTCACGATTGGACAATAGGCAGGTAACTAATCAGGCTACCTCCTAACCATTTACGATGATTAAATTCGAACATTGATTAATAGCTCAAAGAACGGATTTCTGCAAATCTTTATACATCATTCCACTCCGGATGGTACAGCTCAATTGCCACACGATAATAGCGAGGGGACATTTTTGGCGACAAACAGGAACCATCCAATTCCTCCAATGAGTAACATACTACTAGGTAGCTCCTGGATTCAACATATTGTAAGTAATTCAACGAATTGAGTGACTACCAATCTCGACAGATCAATAGAATAGTCGAAGAAAACTTTTCAAACTCGTTTGAAGTAACATTTTTCATCAGCTACTGACCAGATGAAAGTCAAATACTTAGTAGGTACCTTCAGGCGGCAGCATCTTACTATACGTTTCAAATGGTATTCTTTATTACGCTATGAAAATATAGCAAAACTACATTAATGTAACTTCGAAGTGGTACCAAGAAATGAAAGACGTACTTACTCGGGTTCTACATCTTCTTCCACAGTGATATTCATGTTATAATCGATTTTAGTGCCAGTGTTTAAATAAGTTGATAAATAACTATAAAGGAGACTTTCTATCACTTAGCTCATTGATATAGCTAATTGTATTATCATATATAATCATCATCATCATCATATAGCTAACAAATTATAATAAACATTTTTGTCAACATAACATTTCTCGTATAAACTACTTTTATCACAGGTTATCTTCTGCTTCTTCTTCTCTATTTTTTTACCGTGAGCTATATAGTCGTGTGATCACATATTGTTGATGGTTTGTAAGTTGAATGTTTCGTAAGATGATTTTGTAGATATCTGTAAAATGTTTTGTAATATGATTTTGTAGATATCTGCTTGCTGATTTGTTTTCTGTGTCTTTGAAAATTATGCGCTGTTAACCCATTGGTCCTGTGCTAGTACATTGATGTTCCGCTTTGTATTAAATTACTGTGCAGTGAAGTTAGTTTTTCAATTTCAGTCAATCCAGCTTTAAGGTATTCGTGTATCTGGAAATTGTAAAGGATATTGTTTATTGCATTTCTATGCTTCATACAAGCAGTCAGGGTATGTATTAGGTAGTGACTAACTCCCCAACGATTTTTAGTTTTCAAAACTTCCGCTATCCTGGCGCTCAAGTCAGTGCGCTATTCGTCCAACTAATCCGAATTTTCACTTATGGATTGACTACTTGATGTTATGTATTTTGGAGATGCGAGCTTGCGAGCATCCAGACCACCAAACTATACAAATCATTCTGATCTACAAGTATTTGTCCCACTAATCTATATTTTAGCAGCGGTCATAGGTTAATAAAAATCGAGGCGCTGCTTAGCGGAAGTATCGAAAACTAAAAATCGTTGGGGGGGAGGGGGGGGGGGGCAGTCACTGCCTATGTGTTAAGGACTGGATTTCAGTGGCATCACATAGTGGAATTTTTCTAGGGGTTTCATACAATTCGCAAGGTGGTGTGTCCATTGATAATGTGCTATGTCCACTTGCCGACCGTTAATGGTCTTTTTGAGTGAATTTCTTGATATTTTAATTTGGCTGGTTCCTCTAAAAGTTCTTTGGCTTTTTCAGCGAAGGCTGTTGGTCTCTCAAAGATGGATCTCCTTCCTGCTCAGTAATTGGCAATCGCGTTGAATAATACGTTTTTAGGAATGTCAACGTGTACCTACTAGTAGTATTCACTGAATTTTTATTTTTTTAAGTTTTACTCTTGACTGCCGAACGCCGAAGGAGCAGGATCATGGACCAGGGAAATAATCCGAGACCCAATGCAGATGCCTTGGTTCAGCAACTTTACAGCCACAACACATCAGATCAGTCAAGCAAATTGAATATATCTTGGGAAAGGCTGCCTGAATTGGTTCAAGCATACCATGGGCTGGACGAGGGCATTGATGATATTCGGCACCTACTCATAGGATGCGATTCGGTGGCTTTGGCGGAGGGGTTCCTGGAGGATGAGGAGGGGACGTGGAACAAGGGAGGGAAGAAAGAGTGCATGAGGCTTTGAGGCGAACACTGCTGCAACTGGAGAGGATTCTGGACCTGGTGCAACGCCTGAGAGATGCTGGGCTGCACTGGTAGAGAGAAAATTTACGACACGGAAGACGAAGGACATAAATGAACGGATGAAGGAGATCGTAGACGACAGGCTGGAAAACACTGTCTACCTTGGCGGACAGTCGCTAGATGACAACAACAACAATAGTTGCTCAAGGTTAGTTGGTGATAAGGGTCAACTGTCTTTCCAATCTAGAATCTACCACTTTTACTAGATAAACAAGGCATAACATTGTTCGTTTTGGTTTACGTTTCATACTGTGTTATAGTAGGTAGGTACTTATTTTTCTAATGCCGCTTTGCGAAGAGTGCGGTAAAAGTTTGGGCAGCCGGGTTAGTTTAAGACGGCACAGTCGGGAAACTCACGGCATAACATTATCGTCGCTACTACTGCCTTCAAAGAATTTGGTTTGTGGAAGTTGCGATTATTCTGCCCCCAATAATAATGAATTCGAAAGGCATTTGGCCGATGATCACTCGGTTAACGTGCAGAAAGAAAACCTCTCCTTTGAATCCTTCACCGCCTTCTTAGATTGGAAGCAAGCCATAGAATGGCAGTGTCCTATCAAATTCGTGATTAAGCAACATAGAAAGGCTAGTAGCAGAGAGACCATAGACTATCGATGTAATAGGGATGGATTTTTTAAGTCAAAAGTTTCCGACCGTGATAGAAAACGTAATCCAAAAGTACAAGGATCCCGAAAGATTAACTCTAATTGCCCTGCTCGTATATCTGTCAGCAAGCTCAGTGACGGTCGAGTCGAGGTGGAGTTTATTCAAACACATTTTGGACATGCGTTCGATTTGGCTCACCTTCCAATTTCCTCTACAATGAAAAAGCAAGTCGCTGCAAAACTCTCGTCTAAAGTCCCTCTCGACGATGTGCTTGATACAGCTCGTAGAATCTCTGGAGGCATGAATCGAGATCATTTAATTACGAAACAAGATTTACGCAATGTGATTAGAGATTTTAAATTAAACTACGATCACAGACTTCCTACAGATGATGAGAGTAGTGTCGATATTTGGATAGAGGACGACAAAGACGTCTCAATTGCTGAGAAGTTCGAAAATACGACTAACCGATGCTGTCCTATTACTGTCCAAAATGTGAATATTGAAGATGAAAAGTAAGTTTGATGTAAAACTAGTTTGGTTACCTACCAACCATCTGTTGGGGTTTTAGTTTATTAATTTCTGACCACATATTCCATCGTTTTAGTTAATTTTCGGAGATGAAAATAAATTAATTATTTAGTTTTTGTAACGATGAAAATTAAGCATTTTTTGTGTAGGGTTATTAATATGTGAAAATTAATCTATGAATAATTGATTGGAAAAACATCGATTTCGCTCTAAATGAATCCTTCTGTGTTTCAACGTACGAGTACTCGTAATTACTGCAGATCACGAATCTGCAATATCCGTATGTCGCACTGTGGACATAACACCTAATTTAGGGCCCGTTTATCAATCACAGCTGTAACTTCTAGACAAACCTCAGGTAGTTACCTAGAGGTTACCTCAAGCTCTCGAACAAATTTCGTAGGGCGTTTATCAATCAACTTTATCCCCTCAGGTACCTAGCTACCTATAGATAGCTAACTGCTCAGATAACTTTGTCTGAGGGAAAAAGGGGTACCACTACTACAACAATGATTTCTCCACAAAACAGCCTTACAACACTGGTATTTTTAGTTCTCCGTGACGTCTATCGGAAAAAGGACTCGACAGTAGCCCTACACCGGCCTCCGCCCCCACCACCGAGCCCTGCCATCACTTCCCCTCCGAGCCCGCTCACCTCGACTGTAGCCGTACACCGGCGCATGGTTCCCTCCTCCGCCGCGCAGCAGCGCTACTCTCCCCTTTTATCATCTCCCTCCTACTGAATGGTCAAGCACTGTGATTGTCTCCTTGAACGACAGATGCGTTGTAGCTCATTGATTAACGTAATGGCCTCACAAGATGAAGGTCGTGAGTTCGAATCCTGATGACCGGTTAATTTTTTTTTGCTCGTTCAACTCCCGAAATATACTTTTAAAGCGTCATTCTGACCTGCATGTCCAACTAATTTGAATTTTCACTAAGGGATTGACTACTTGATGTTATGTATTTTTGAGATGCGAGCTTGCGAGCATCCAGATCACCAAACTATACACATCATTCTGATCTACATGTCCACCACTAATCTGCATTTTTACTAAGGGATTGACTACTTGATGTTATGTCTTTTTGAGATGCGAGCTTGCGAGCATCCAGACCACCAAACTATACACATCATTCTGATCTACATGCCCAACTAATCATCATTTTTACTAAGGGATTGACTACTTGATGTTATGTATTTTTGAGATGCGAGCTTGCGAGCATCCAGATCACCAAACTATACACTTTATTCTGACCTACATGTCCACCACTAATCTGCATTTTTACTAAGGGATTGACTACTTGATGTTATGTCTTTTTAAGATGCGAGCTTGCGAGCATCCAGACCACCAAACTATACACATCATTCTGATCTACATGCCCAACTAATCATCATTTTTACTAAGGGATTGACTACTTGATGTTATGTATTTTTGAGATGCGAGCTTGCGAGCATCCAGATCACCAAACTATACACTTTATTCTGACCTACATGTCCACCACTAATCTGCATTTTTACTAAGGGATAAGACAAAGTGAGAAAAGGGGACACGCGCGCTGGGGGAGGGCCCGCGGCGGAGGAGGGAACCAACGGGCCGGTGTAGGGGCGCTGAGCAGGCTCGGAGGGGAAGTGATGGCAGTGCTCGGTGGTGGGGGAGGAGGGAACCACGGGCCGGTGTAGGGCTACCGTCGAGTGAAAAAAGTAGATAGGTATAGTACAATACAACAACAACAACACTCCTGTCCTTTCCGTTTCCTCTCCCATGTGATCTCCTATGTGATGAATTAAGATTTCGAATTATTTTTAAGAAAATTATGTTAGAAAATAAAAAGTTAATTGTGGAAGGGTGAACGGAGCGGGTAATAGATATATAAATATACCGTAATGTTTCCATATTCTGATTTGATTTCCGTGACTAGTTTTTGTTCGATCCCGATTTCACTCTAGTTATGCAATAAACCTTGGAAGTTTCAAATTTACTATTGATGGAGGTGTAAGGAGGGGGTAATCCCGATAAATCATGATTTTTTTCTTTTGGATGTGCTAAAAATCGGAGATTTCAATTTGTGGACGGATTTTTGTGAGGAGGAATGATGGAGGGGGGAATGAACTGTAGTATTTACGCTATTTTCAACCGATTGTTTCTAAATGTATTTTATTCTCCCCCCCCCCCCCCCCCCCCCTTTGTTTTATAATATTTTGCTCGATATAATTTGGTCTCTATAGAAATCATTCTCAGTAAACAAAAATTTCATCACGGTGGGTTAGGGAGCGGGTAATATAAATATATTTTAGACCAATTTGTAAAAACAGTTCATTTATATTTTATTACGGTTGTGAGGATGGTTTTGTGATAGGCGATATAGATTTGTTCCTATCACTGTGGGATTCTATTTTACCTTCTATTAACCGCAGCACAAACATAGTAGTTTCTTTCGACAACTGGAAACGTGTTTGAAAATCTACATCATCAAGTTCAAGATAATCCGGGCGTGGCCGGACCGTGCACGGTCTCCGTTCATATTCCAAAAATTGAATGATCTCATCCGAAAAGTCCGAATCCATCAATTCAACTTCGTTATTATACATCATGACTATCTTATATGACTTTATTTTATTGTTATATAGATTATATTATTATTAGTACAAGCTATATAACCTCTCCACATAACTTTACCCACAAGATAAATCGCTAACTGAGGGAGGTGAGTCTCGGGTAAGGATACCAAGCAGATAGTGGTACCTTGCGGATAAATGTGAGTTGATAAACAGCCAACTATGTTATCTGAGGCTGCTAGTTACCTAGAGTTTGCCTGGGCTTTATTTGTGATTGATAAACGGCTGGATAAAACAAACGGAAATAGCAAAAACCCAACTCAAATGCTTTTACCTACTTGGTATAGGTACTATGATGTGGAGCAGCGTGAGGTGAAAAAACCAGCCATCCAGAATGAGCTGATCAGAAAATATTCAATAAACTTATTAGCGACTTCCAGGACTACGAAAATTTGTATTCATAAGCGATTTTCATAGATAATTTTGAGCTTATTCTGAATATTTCTTGTTCATTGACTATTTCCATTAGATTGCGTGTGTGTGTAGAGGGGGGGGGGGGGGGTCAATGAATTGGCTAAGTGAGTTTAGTGAGTGAAATTGAACTAGAAATGAAATCATTACATGGTAAGATATTTCAAAGCTTGACTGTATCCCAGTGGTGTTTGGAAGTGAAGGAAAGGAGTGATTGCATCCCGGTCAACCCGTTGGATGAAAGATGGAATGTGATACACCTCAACCCGATGCTCATAAAAGAAAGGAAAACACACCGGTCTACCCGTTGCTCACAAGGACTCAATGATAGTCCTAATCAATACGAACAAAATAAAAATACTCTGCCAAGGACATGGCACAGAAGCTTCAATGTGACTTCAACAAAAAAAATTACGTTCTCGCATGCGCTGAGCGTACCGCTGATTCAATCATGATGAAACTGATAGGGGACCATCTAGGGCTAAACCACACTATTCCTGAAAATTTCATTGAACTCCAATTGAAATTGTGGAAGTTATGGCTGTGGCAAGGAAATATAGACAGACAAACGCTCGCGCATGCGCACAGCTTACCGCTGATAAATGTTGTAAAGGACCTTCCCCCCGCATCATCCTTGAAAATCTGATCAAAATCTCTTCAACATTAACGGACTTATGAGTGTAACAAGAAAATCGCGTTCGCGCATGCCCAGAGCGTGCTGCTAATTCAATCATGATGAAACTAATAGGAGAACTAGGGCTAAACCCACGCTATTCCTGAAAAATTCGTTTTTAAACTCCAATCGAAATTGTGGAAGTTATGGCTGTGGCAAGGAAATGTGGAGAGACAGACGGACACAAAACCTAATTTGTTCAGGAGGCCAAAAAATGCAAAAAGCAAGCGGAAATTGGATATTTTTTTTATTTCGAAAGTAAAAACAAAACTTCCGCTGCCTTGCAGACTCGGAAGCAAAAATCATCGGAATCGGTTCAGTAGCAGTTGAGAGAAATGCCCAATAGAGAAGGAGCGTGATTAAAAAATCGGTCTTCTTCGCTATTTCAACGAAAACCGGACATTTAAGCTGGATTCACATGGAGCGGAATGAGGGAAAAACCAGTGGAGGGGGTAACCTTCCTACTGAAAGCCTCTCAGATCTGAAACCTCTACTTGCAGATATCAACATTCCTGTCCAATGAGCTTGCGTGGAGATAGGCGGAATGTGGGAACAGTATAAAAATTTCTATCCGCTGTGTCCACTTTCTGCAACGCTCTGTTCTGATGGAAAGGGACTATCCCAAATCATTTTGTACACATCCATACTTTTATTTCCTCGAGGAATTTTGTCCTACAGTTGTTGAGGGTGAGAAAGAGAGATCAGCTTCTCTTATTAATTTATTAGCTAGGCCCTATTTACTAGCTTTGCCTTTATTGGCGTCGGCTGAGCTTAGATTAATATTTGGGGGTTGCTTGGGGTTACAATTTCCATTTGGTAGATTGTATGTCGTGTAATTTTCTCTATACGTCTTTTTATTCACATCAGTGGTTAGGGGGACCCATCCTCTTGTCTTTGTTGTAAACTTGTTGCTGCTATACCTTTTAACATGTTGTGTGGGTTAATTTTAGTTTTAAAATTAATGAAATACGCAAGATCTTGGAGCAGGCATTTACCGATGAGTCCGAGGCCAATAAAGGCGAAAGAACTTAGCTAATAAATTAATACGAGTAGTTGATCTCTCTTTCTCACCTTCAACAACCCTAGGATGTATTTCTCAAAGCCCACTACCCCACTTACGAGGAATTTTTTGTTTTTAAGGACCTTGGATTGTTATCTATTGTCCAGCTAATTTATCTGTCAGCCAACTGTGTGCCATCCGCACTTCCTTTAAGAAAGGTTGGACATACCTGAAATTTTGCTTAAAGATACATTGTGTACACATATTACATCCATTTAATTTCTACACTACACATATTAATATATATTTTTCTTTTTTCTAAAGGGACAATGATCAAAGTACAGAAGAGTTGAAGAAAGCAGTCCTCAACGAGTTCAACAGACTTGTGCATAAATACACGTCCAAGGAGCAGATCGAGTTGATCAAGAACACATTGAAGAACCTGGAACCTCAGCTCATCGCTCTAAATAAGCGTCCACGTCCATCTACCTTAGATTCTCCAATAAATGGTGCTCTCAAAAAGCGTGAGCCTCAGCGACGATTTAGCTTGAAGAAAAAGATGAAAAAAACCAATCCCACGATATATAAACCGCTGTGTGGCGACGTCTTCACCGTTGCAATTCAAAATGTTCGTTCAGCGGAGAACGTCCCTACGTAATACAGTTATGTGCTGCGTTATTCTTTGCATTTTCAGGTACCTTTGGTATTAGTTTCCAAGTTGTAGATTAAGCCTTACGATTTTCATTTATTGTTCGTACGTTATTCGAAATGCCACTAACTTATAGTGTATGTAGTTAAAAATATGGCTGAATATCAGGTACCGTCCTACTTTTTTTAATTGTGTTGGAAATCTGGTCGTCGTATAAGTATATACAATAATCAATCATTCCATAAATATTAAACCTATGAACCAGAGTTGATTTTTTAAAATAAGGACTGATGAATAATTCACGAGTTTTCAATTTTTTCTTATAAAATTTGCTGTATTTAATAAAAAAAAAAAGAAGATATTGAATGAATTGTGTTTTCTTTTTGGTATACCTTATTCACAACGTTGGTTTTCCTTACATAGGTTCTAAACCTCCTTTCCTAAGTTGATTAATGATTATAAAGACTTAGTACAAAAGTTTACAGGTTTTGTAATAAAATTTTTGAATTTAAAACTTTCTAAAGGACAACAGTGGTTCAGTGTAGTCATTGCTACTTTTCTCAGACTGTGATGGACATTTCGACATGAAACAAATCTTGAAATTCATCATATTTATTGTTGATCATTCTGAACGTAGTTTTTCCAATATTCCCACGCTCAAGAAATGAAATGTCTAAAATTTTATTTATTTTTCTTCCCGTTTAATATCATATTACAAGTATAAAAATGAATAAAACGTGTTGTACACGCAGACACCATGTGACATAGAGGAGTAAACTGGCCGAAAAAAAAATTGCAGAAAACAGTGTCCAGCTACAGCCGCTCTCAGGTGGCAGAAACTGAAACCATAGCATGGATGCGACATACAGAACCACACTAAACCTGAAAGTTTTGCTAGCCCTTTAGTATCCATGCTCGTTCTTTCCCGCCCCTTTGTGGTCGCCCATCCCTTTCAAATTTTTTCTTCTCCAAAATCAAAATTTCCACTCGCATTTCACGTTTTGGACCATTCTGAACAACATTCGTTCCATGTCTGTGGTGTGGCCGCAAATCCTAGTAACAAACCTCATTTCCACAATTTTCAACCAGATGTAGATGACCTTTTCAGTGTAACGGGCTAAAAATATTTGATACCTTGACAAGAGTTCGAACTCGCGTCGTCACAACTACGAGAAATTATTATTAATTTCCCGGAGTTGCAACACTCCAACGACCAGAGCTAAGAGGCCAGGGTGACCAAACCTCTTCGACTGTGAGAGTAATTTTCCTGGAGCGTAACATTTCCCCAGAGTCAAATACCAGCCGTCTCGGCTGGTTTGGGGTCGGACGAATGACGAGGTGAAACTGCAGGCCGCTGGCTCAGCAGATACTCGCTGGAACAAGTCAGCAGTCGAGTGAGGTCATTGTCACGGTGTGTTTTGACTCAAGTGAGTGAGGAAATGAAAGGCATAACAACAGGAAATGTGATGTTTACGGACTTTTGGCTCGAGAGGGATTTAATTAATTATTGTTTCGTATGATTTTCGGTTCCTATTTCGACTGCGCCACTATAACGGGCTAAAAATATTTGATACCTCGACAGGAGTTCGAACTCGCATCGTCACAACTACGAGAAATTATTATTAATTTCTCGAAGTTGCGACACTCTAACGATCAGAGCTAAGAGGCCAGGGTGACCAAACCTCTTCGACTGTGAGAGTTATTTTCCTGGAGCGTAACATTTCCCCGGAGTCAAATACTAGCCGTCTCGGCTGGTTTGGGGTCGGACGAATGACGAAGTGAAACTGCAGGCTGCTGGCTCAGCAGATGCTCGCTGGAACAAGTCAGCAGTTGAGCGAGGTCATTGTCATGGTGTTTTGACTCAAGTGAGCGAGGAAGTGAAAGGCATAACAACAGGAAGTGTGATGTTTACAGTCTTTTGGCTCG